>OX122895.1:15034446-15634446 GCA_944738655.2 Andrena hattorfiana
TCACGGCTGTCGAATAGCACATTCCATGTATGCCATGGTAATATAAGATGATTCCCATGATTATAGCCGAGAAGAACTTCAATATCGGCCATAGGTCCTACATTGATTCCAATTTCCAAATATTTGCTGCCCATGGATGTTAACGCGTATCTTCTGACCATGATACGCGATCCTCGGCGCGGACTAAGAGAACAATCAAAGCTATGAAATTGTCCACGCGTATCAGGAATAAACATAAAAAAATTTCGAGAATATGTGAAAATTAAGTCTTACCTGTCAAATGTATTATCCCCACATGGAGCTACGCCATCATCTCGCATGATTGGAACGTAATAATTCATGCGTTCAACGTTTGCTTCGGCACTGCATGCGTTCAACGTTTGCTTCGGCACTGCACAATTTTTGTAGTCGTATCACGTCTATCAAAGTCACCGAGGCTACTGTGCGATTGATGGAATAGCGATCGGGAGACTGGCTTAAGATATAGAGGTGCAATTGCTTCCCCCACCACCGCATTTTATTCTAAAGCTACCAATTTTTCCATAATGTTTTTCAATCTTAACGTCACAGCCTGTCGCACGATCGCATGTAATTTGAACCAACCCCCCAAGGATGAATGTAATATAATACCTGTGGAAGCGCAGAATCTTAGAATTATGCGGTGTTAGCAGAAACTGTGTCGGATGATTTTGCGCGCTAATTCGTCATACGCGTGAATCATAGAAAGAATTATGCTGTATCGGCAGAAACTGCACAAAACCATGTTGGAACGGATCGTCGTTTTTTTTTGCATGCGGTGCATTCGAGGGAGGGGGTACGCCAAAAGAGTTAGACAGAGATACCAAATCGTGGTATCAGTCATAAAAGCACGCTCCGAACTGCACAAATCCTCAAATCGTTGCAACGTGTTGCGCGGAAAGGACGTTACATTTACACTCCATTTACGATCATGGAAGAATTCGCGCAAGTAGAACATCAATTGCGGGATCAATCTGCACGATTGAGTTCGCGGGCAGAGTACCTCGCGTGGGAAGAACGGTGCAACGAGTGTATCGAATCGTTGGAAGAACACAGCCGAGTGAAACGCCCGCGATTATCGATCGGTATTCAACAATCGCTGATTGCTCGAATCGCGCGACTCGAAGGACTGAAACATTCGTTGCGCGGCCGTTTCGTGCGTGAAGGTGCCGGACATTCGAGCGCAAGACTTTTGTGGCGCGAAATAGACACTGCATTCGATAGTCGCGTGTTAACCGGTGCCGTGCTAAATTCGAACTATATCGAGCCGCGCAACTTCCTCCAGGATGCGGCGACCATTGTGTTGGAGCACGTGCGGGGCGCTTTGAGGAAACGTCGAAACCTCAAAGTGAACACGGTGTTCAACGGCGAATTTGTGGCGGGTGATAAACATGCTTGCAAAAGCATCAACACCCGGAACTGCGAACTCTTCGACACATCCGATCTGCAGGAGTGGTACCAGCGATGCGTCGTCGAACCCACCCTGACATCGCTGGAAGAGTTCCAGGAACGCGACAGCGGATGGGCATTGACGCGAATCCTCAACCTGACCGCCAATGTCAATAAGTACAATCCGCTGCGCGCAGGGTGCCACCACAAGTTGCCGCGGGAAATATCGCTGAAGAAGGCAACGATCAGTGTGCAATCTCCGGACAATGCATGTTTCGCGTGGGCAGTGGTCGCCGCTCTTCATCCTGCTGAACGAGACACCGCGCGCCCAAGTTCATATCCGCCATATGCTTCCGTATTAAATCTCCAGGGCATTGAGTTTGCAATGTCCCTGGAGCAAATTGGGAAGTTTGAGCGGTTAAACGAAATCTCGATCAACATCTATAGATTTGAGGCGGAGAAGACGAAGACGGTCTTTCCGCTGCGCCTCACCAGCCAAAAGAGGGATCGACACATCAACCTGCTCTACATACCGAATGATGGAGATGTAGGACACTTTGTATGGATCAAGGACTTGTCCCGGCTGGTGAGCATGCAGCTGAGCAGACATAGGACAAAGAAATTCATCTGTGATCGGTACGTATAGAAACATATGAAATGTTAAAATGTCTCGCGAAACAAATTAAATTTTTTTGTTTTATTACAGATGCATGCACTACTACGGATCCGCCGAGAAGTTGGAGCTTCATTCGCTGGACTGTGGCAAGATGAATGACTACGCCATCCTGTTGCCCAGCGAAGGAAACAATCTCCTAAGGTTCAACAACCACAACATGAAGGAGCGGCTCCCCTTCGTGGTGTACGCAGATCTCGAGTGCATCATCGAGAAAACAGAGGACAGCCACCGAATGGGTGATGATAATAAATTACACACGTATCAACACCACGAAGTTCATAGTATAGCCTATTACATGCATTGCTCGTACGATACATCGCTATCGGTGTATCGATGTCGCCGCGATGCGGATTGCGTTTCATGGTTCGTCGATGAACTAAAAAATTTTGCAAATTTCGCCAAACCCATCCTGACCAGCAATGTTCCCATGCTTGATTTAACCGCCGAACAGTTGACGGCATTTCGCGATGCAACACACTGTCATATTTGCGAAGAACCATTCGAGGCTATCGATGTACGAGTCCGCGATCATTGTCATCTATCCGGGCGGTTTAGAGGTCCAGCACATTCGGAGTGCAATTTAAATTATAAAAATGCGTTTTACATCCCCATAGTTTTTCATAATTTATCAGGCTACGATTCGCATTTTATTATCGAGGAAATAGCTACCGCTTTCGAAGGTCACGTCGACGTATTACCCATAATTAAAGAAAAATATATTTCATTCACAAAAAATGTCGAAGATACGGCTGACTCAGACTCGCGAAATTATATTAAATTGCAATTCATCGATTCGTACAAATTTCTCAACACCAGTCTCGACAAATTAGCATCTTTTCTTAGCACAGATCAATTAAAAATTTTACGATCCCAATTTCAAACATTATCCGTCGAGGATTTCAATTTATTGACGCAAAAGGGTATCTTTCCGTACGAATATCTTGATTGCGCGAACAAGCTGCAGGACTCATGCTTACCACCGCGCGAGTCATTCTACAGTTCGTTAACGGGTGAAACTGTATCCGAGAGCGATTACGCACACGCTGAGACTGTCTGGCAGCGTTTCGGCATTAGAACCTTGGGCGAATACAGCGACTTGTATTTGAAAACAGATATCTTGTTATTGGCAGATATTTTTGAAAATTTTCGTGAAAGTTGCATCAAGAGTTACGGACTAGATTCGGCGCATTATTATACTTTACCCGGTTTCACATGGGATGCCATGCTAAAACATACCAAAATTACATTCGAATTGCTCACCGACGTCGATATGGTCATGTTTATCGAACGCGGTATACGCAGGGGTGTGAGTCAATGTTCCGGAAGATACGCACATGCCAATAACAAGTACATGCCATCTTACGTCGCATCGGAAGCTTCATCGTACTTGATGTACTTTGATGTAGATAATTTGTATGGATGGGCAATGTGTCAACCCCTACCACACGCCAAATTTCAATGGGTCGAAGATGTTGAAAAATTTGACGTGTCTTCGATCGCTGTCGATTCGCCCACGGGGTACATTCTCGAGGTAGATCTGGAATATCCGCAACGACTGCACGACGCTCATGCCGATCTACCGTTCTGCCCGACGCGTGCCAAACCACCTGGCAGCAGACAGGACAAGTTACTCGCGACAGTATACGATAAGCAGCGTTACGTCATCCATTACCGCAACCTGCAGCAGTGCACGCGTCACGGTCTTCGTATTACAAAGATACACCGCGTGCTTCAATTCGCTCAATCTCCCTGGCTCCGCGATTACATCGAACTCAATACACGGTTTAGAACAGGTGCGACAAACGACTTCGAAAAAAATTTGTACAAATTGATGAACAACGTGGTATTCGGTAAAACTATGGAAAATGTACGAAATCACGTGGATGTAAAACTTTTGACTCATTGGGAAGGGCGATATGGTGCGGAGGCAATGATCGCGAAACCGAATTTCCATAGCAGAAGTGTTTTTTCGGAAAATTTAATAGCTGTTGAATTGCGAAAACTCGAGGTGAAATTCAACAAACCGATATATGTGGGTATGTGCATTCTGGACATATCAAAAATTTGTTTGTATGAATTTCATCACGAGTACATGTCTCCCCTGCACGGACCAAGTTGTAAAATTCTATACACAGACACGGACAGTCTCATTTACCACATTCGATGCGACGATATCTACGAGACCATGAAACGTGATATCGATAGATTCGACACAAGCGATTATCCTATCAACAATCCATATAATATGCCCCACTTAAATAAGAAGGTTCCAGGGCTGATGAAGGACGAAAATAACGGTGCGATAATGACCGAGTTCGTAGGTCTTAGAGCGAAAATGTATGCACTCCGCGTAGACGGCAAAAAAGATACGAAAAAGGCGAAAGGTGTCAAGACCAACGTCATAGCCAGAACGATAACTTTCGACGACTACGCGCAGTGTTTGCAAAGGGAGATCGAAATGGTTCGCAGACAATCGTGCATACGGTCTAAATTGCACAAAGTGTACACCATTTCGGAATCTAAAATCGCTTTAAGTCCGTACGACGACAAGCGGCATATCGTACCCGATTCGACCGACACTCTGCCCTGGGGACATTATAAAATACCATTGTAAAAAAACTATTGTATTTATTATAAATAGTGGAATTGTGTAATATAAAATTGTTCACTCATGCATAGAACATACAATTATATTTATTGTGTAATATAAATGGTGGAATTAATGTGTAAAAATAAAAAATTGTTCACTCATTTACATATATAAATATCATTGTATTTATTGAATCATGTATTATTATGTTACAATACATTATTTTTATTTATCCAAGAATTGTGTGATTTATCAAACCCCAGCCACTTGACGTATACCTTATCCCCCTTTCTACGCAACACTTTTTCCTCTAGATATACATCAGGATCGGTGACGCGTTGCAGCTCGTGTTCATAGAATCCTCCGGCAACAGGTTTTGCACAGGAATCGACGAGCAGATACGTCGCGGGATTAGTTGCCTGTACTTTGGCTATCTTGAACACCTCCGTTGTCCAATTCGGCGTATAGCCTTTATCGAAGATGGTTTTAAATTTGCTCACGCGCACAAACTCGCCCAACTTGAATCTCGCCGGAGCAGCGATCTTTATGTTGCTGTATACGGTGGATAGCAGCTTGTCAGCGATCGCAGGGGTAACATCGCGAAGACGCATTCCGATGGTACTATGTTTTCGTGCGTTATACTCTGTAAGTAGACTTGGTAGTGCATCTGTCCATCTGTAGGTTCCATTGAGCGTAAACATTTTCCACATATTATTCTTCAAAGTTCGATTGAAACGTTCTACGACGGAGGCCTTCATCACCGAATACGTCGAATAATGATTAATATCATGTTTTGTCAAGAGTTTCTGCACATCGGCGTTGTAAAATTCTTTTCCTTGATCGGTTTGCAAATTTTTCGGATATCGATCTCTAAATATCTTTGCAAACGCTTTAGTCACCTCAGCACCACTTTTAGTCTTGAGCGGCACCGCCCATGCATACTTGCTGAACACATCGATAACGGTGAGTATGTAGTGGTGGCCTTGGTTGAATCGCGAGTATGGACGCATTTCTACAACGTCAGCTTGCCACAGATCGTCGTATCCATGCACTATGACGCGCCTCCGCGGGAAATGTCTTCGAGCTGGAGCATGCAATTCCTCAACAAGTTGTCGCTTCTTGGGACCATGGTTTTCTTTACTCTTGGATTTCGATAATGGTTGCATGTTTGATCGCAGAGGTGTCTTTGACATGAATGATGTGATAATTATCGTGTACGTGCATTAAGTGCTCCCAATCGGCCCGGGGACAAGTTCAGCCGCCTCGCATGATTCTCCTTCGCAGCGCTGCTGTGGGATTGAATTTGACGCCTGCGATATCTTTTTAACGCTGTTTTGCAACGTCAGCATATCTCTTTGAAACACGACCAGCTTCCTCTCTAATTCTTCCTGCTGCTCTCTCAAAAGTTTAATGCTCTTTTCCATGTATAGTTTATTGACGGCATCGCTGTCAGCCACCGGCTGAGCTACGCGTCGTATCTTGCATGATTTTGCATCAAAGTCGGCACCGTCCACACAAAGAGCGTTATCTCGCATATAATTTCGAAGCATGCCGCTCCATTTGTAATAGTCCATTCTAGCTGCTCCACTCTTCTCGAGCGATACTCCAAATTTGTTGATCGGCATCTCGATGCATACTGCGCACATCA
Organism: Andrena hattorfiana; assembly: GCA_944738655.2. NCBI lineage: Eukaryota > Metazoa > Arthropoda > Insecta > Hymenoptera > Andrenidae > Andrena > Andrena hattorfiana. The sequence goes on from OX122895.1 coordinate 15,040,768, forward strand.
TCAGCGTGTGGTTTTATATAATGAGGCCTACCTCGCGGAGTTCCTCGATAATCGATAGAATTTCGGGATCGTGGGAGTTATTACCCGCCTGACGCGACGCTTCAAGCAAACGCAATCGATCCACCAACTCGTTGGGATCGTCCCAGTGCACGTAATCGATCTTGTTATCGTTTACCATCATCGCTAGCGGTGTCCTTAGACCTTTTCCTGCTTTACTCGTTGATGCGCGGGGGACTAGTGGTGCAATTACATGTTTGTACGTGTACCCCTTGTTGCCCAATATGGGTTTTTGAGCACAATGACTGCGTCTGTAGGCATTCGTCGCCAGCAGTATACTTTTGTATTTTTGTTTATCAGCATCGGTGTACAGGGCATCGTCGGGAATTCTCTTGAAAATCAGTTCGTAAAGGCCGGGCGTTCCTTTGTATTTTACAACACCGATGATTATATTATCATCCTTGTCCATATCGAAAGCCTTATCTCCAAGCATCGTTCCACTATTGCCAAAGTATACGCCATACACATAGTCAATTGCTGTATCCTTACCCATACTTAGGATGGCGCTCATGTATTCTTGCCCCAGCGGACCGAAATGGTTGCGGAACGTTTCTTGTCCCTCGGATGTTTGAAGTTGCTGTCTAATAGATGTTACAAACGACTCATCTGGACTAGTTTCGAAAACGTCGTCATCATCATCCTCGGTTGCAAGCAATTGTACACTGGGAAATGTATTTATTGGTGTGGGAGGAACCGAGGAATCGTTTTGTCGTTTTCGCTTCGATTGAACTGGTGTGGAGGTTATGAGTGAATATTCCGATGATGTGTGTCGTTTCTTCTTTGTCTTGCGCGATGTGCTCCATTTCGACTGGATTTTTGTTTTAGGCGTTAATGTTTCATTCTCTTCAACGTCTATGCTCGTCAGCGGTGATGTGTCAGCTTCTGCCGCTGTGGTATTTTCCACGATATGTTTCAAGGGTTCGACGATAGGTTTGAAGTATCTCTCCAACGCGATATCTTCCTCCATCTTGCCAGACTTCAAAGCCTGATGTTTCTTGCGAATGGCTTCGCTGGTTTTTGCAATTTCCTTCGCTATTCTCTCGCGATCCTTAATCTCCAGACTATCGATATCAATCATCGTTGTGCAGCAGACGTTGCTTTCCCACCGACGTGTTGACGACAATTGACCATCTCACGGTACGGCAAACTCGTTAAATCCCTTTCTATAACGTCCATTGGGCATCGCGCTATCCTTGTCTATTACCACGAAACCATACTCTCGTTGCCAACAATTACGACACAAAGCGCAGAAATCCTCGTAAGACATATCAGTATTTACATGATCTTCGTACACATGTTTCAAGTTGGTACCATCCTGCTTAAACAGAATCAACAGATTGGCATTGTCGCGTATAAGATGTTTGGGAATCCTTGCATACGTCTGACAGAGATAGAAGCAGTCAACGTTCGAGTGGCGCCCCATTGCAAAGTATTCCCTTATCGTATCTTGCTTGTCGCATGCCACGTCATCAAAGATAAAAATGGAATTCGGAAGCGATTCGCTCGGTGGGATGACATCACTGTTATTCGAAAACGTAAAGTAGCCAATTTCATCTATCGGGGTCAATAAATTCTCCAAATACTGGTATTTCGGCTGTTGCAACGACTTGGAATACACATACACGTTCTCGAAGCGGACACCGTGAGGATTTTCCAACAAGCTCACCAACACGTTGGTCTTTCCACAAATTGATGGGCCATAAATGAGGCACCGTATAGTGTTTGGTAGCATGCTGCCATGTTTGCGCTTTGTTTTCGAGGGCATCACTCGTGATTTATCGTCAAAATTTGTCACGCGTATCGTCACAGGCTGTCGCATGAATCACATCCTCGCTGCGAACTGTGAAAAAAATGATTTTGATACATCGAAGCGGTGACGCACCCTATTTATAGGTCCGCGCCGAAGCAAAACAGCTCAGTGTTCAAAATGCTTCTGGTCCTGTCGGATAATTGTGATATTCGAGACTTAACCTCTGAACAGTTGAAATATATACCAAAGATTATTGTACTGCGAGAGTTCGAGAAATACATTGATCAGTTGTGGGACAGACTCCCCAAGCATATAAAAGCCGATTCCGAGATTCAGCAGTATCGTCGGTGTCTGGAACATTATAATCGCCCTTGGCAGCGAACGCATATCGATGGTCCAGCACCATTGATTAAAAACTGTAGCGAATGTCGCCGATGCGAGTGAAGAAAGGTTGTGGTTTGTTAAATCGGGCGATAAACGCGCTACCTATCGAATTACATATCCCGGGATACCAGTTTTGCGGCCCAGGAACTCATCTGGCAAAACGATTGGCTAGAGGTGATCAAGGCATCAATCCGTTGGACGCAGCGTGTCGCGAACACGATATTGCATATTCACGTAGCAACGACCTCGGCGAAAGGCACGTGGCAGATAACGTACTCGCTGACAAAGCGCGAAAACGCATCGTTGCGCGAGACTCGACTCTGGGCGAAAGAGGTGCTGCTACAGCTATTTGGGCAGCTATGAAGGCCAAGACGAAAATCGGAATGGGGATGAAAGCAAAATTGCGCAAAAGGATTCCAAAGAGAGCACCGAAAAAGCGGATTCTTCCGATAGCAAAACGGGGTGGTATATTACCACTTCTCCCGCTGCTAGGTGTTCTCGGATCGTTAGCTGGTGGAGCGGCGGGGATAGCCAAGGCGGTAAACGATAATAAGGTGGCGCAACATCAGCTGCAGGAAATGCAACGTCATAATCGCTCCATGGAAGGTCGTGGACTTTATCTCGCACCATACAAGCGCGGACAGGGAATATCGAAACGAAAAAAAAAACGTCGTAAAGAAAATAAAAATGCCCGCGGGCGTAACTACCGACGCGCAATTGGAGGAGTTTGCAAAACGTATGCGTATTCCATTCTTTAGAGGTGTTTTTATGCGTAACGCGCTACCAGCCGGAGGAGTACGTCGAAACGAGAGAGGTATCGTAAATTTGGACAATGTCGAGGGGCCGGGGACTCATTGGGTGGTGTATGCGAAGAGAGGGTGTCGAGCTATATATTTCGACAGCTTTGGAAATCTTCAACCGCCTAAGGAATTGGTACAATATCTGGACAAAGATGTCGTGAAAATCGAATACAATCGAACGGCTTATCAGAAGTACGATCAGAGCAATTGTGGACAACTATGTCTACGCTTTCTACAAACGATTGGTACCAAATTTAAGGATTGACTTCCAACCACTCTGATTCAGTACCAGTCCAGTCGTACAGCTCGGAATATGTCGTTAACATTCACTCTAACCGGCAAGAGTAGCACCCTCGCGGTAAGCTACTTTCCACCCATAGATTTGAGCGACGATGATTACAAGCTTGGTCTAGCAACCTTTGAAACTTATCACACAATACCAAACATCGACTCGAGCAACGATAAATTCTACTTTGTCGTAAACTATGACATCAACAATAGCATCGACACCACTCATGAATACATTACGATTCCACACGGCTCCTACGAACTAGACGCTATTGCCAAGTATTTGAAGCAGCGATTACTCGAGCGGTATCCTCAAAATCTCGGTGGCACCGATGTCGGTGACAACGATGTGTATCCTATAGTGTTGCGCCCCAACAACAACACCATGAAAAGCGAGCTGTACTGCTCGTTCGTCATAGACTTTACAAAGTCCAATAACATTGGATCGCTACTGCGATTCTCGACGAATCGGATATTAGAACCTGCACGGTGGCATGAATCGGACGATCCAATTAATATCATGAACGTGAACATTATTCGCATAGAATGCAGCGTGACCGCTGGCGCGTACAACAATGGGAAGCGCGTACATACGATACATGAATTTTCTCCGAGAGTCCCACCTGGATATAAGATATCGGAAACGCCCGCGCAGATCATTTACCTTCCAATCACCGCACGGGTCATTACGGATCTAACGATACGCGTTGTGGATCAAGACGGACGGTTGCTCGATTTTCGAGGTGAAGAGATTACCATCAGATTGCACGTACGACGGCGACGACGATAATACGTGTGACGTGATCGAAAGAGATGCTTGTGCTGAACGACTCCAGAAACCCGTTTCTTCCAAACGAAATTGTATACAACAACAACAACAACAACAACAACAACAACAACAACAACAACTGCAACAGCTCTGATTATACTAAAAAGAAGAGGCTCAGTGCTGCGAACATTGCATTTTTGAAATCATTGGGATTCATTGTGCACGGTTAAGTTGAAAAAAATGGTTGACATTCTAAGCATTGGAGGGAAGCCGACGTTTGACGATCGCATCATCAAGCTTGAGACTCACACATACAACCCATATGTCAACTCAACGTTTGGATACTGCGATGAAATAAGAATACCCATACAGCAGCAGGATTTATACACATTGCCGTGTGAAAGTTTCCTCTACGTGGAGGGAAAATTGAAGATAAATAAGCCAAACGATACATTAACGGTGACGTTGGGAAATAATTGCATGGCGTTCTTATTTGATGAGATTCGATACGAGCTGAATGGCGTGGAGATTGATCGCAACAGAAACGTTGGGATAACTAGCACGCTTAAAAACTATGTATCGTTGACATCTAGCGAAGACAAAAATATGGAGAATGCTGGATGGGGCTTGAAACGACGCGATGGGTCAATATTGAAAAATCATTTCAATTTTTGCATCCCGCTAAAATATTTGCTGGTATTTTGTGAGAACTACAAACGCATTATTATTAATGCGCGTCACGAATTGATTTTAATACGATCGCGCAACGACAATAATGCTCTAATAGGATCGCCGATGCTGGAACCAGAAATTGAATTACTTAAAGTGCAATGGCGGATGCCTCATGTGACGTTAAATGACGTTAATAAGCTATCGTTGCTACATGCTTTGGAACATGGGCAAAACCTGAGCATTTGTTTTCAATCGTGGGATCTGTACGAGTATCCTCTCTTACAGAGTACAACCAAGCATTCGTGGGCCGTGAAGGCATCTGCACAGCTGGAGAAGCCGCGAGTTATTATCCTTGCTCTACAGACTGGTCGAAGGAATGTGATGAGCGAAGACGTTACTAGGTTCAACAACTGCAAATTGACCAATGTAAAACTTTTTCTCAACTCGGAATTTTACCCATACGATGACATGAACTTGGACTTTGATAAGAATAAGCATGCCATCTTGTATCATATGTATACGCAATTCCATAAATCGTATTATGGACATAGTTGCAACGAGGCATTATTCACCGTGGCCGAATTTTTACAATTTGGTCCCCTCGTGGTGATTGATTGCTCGCGACAAAATGAGTCGATCAAGAATGGCACAGTGGACGTGCGCATAGAATTCGAGTGTAAAGGGAATGTGCCGATAAATACTACGGCCTACTGTCTGATTCTACACGATCGGGTGGTTGAATACAATCCGCTGACAAACGTGGTGCGCAAAATCAATTAAATTGCCACGCCCTCTCCTGTGTCAAATTCATACCAAAAGAAAATTTCATCGTGAAAATCGAGATGCTTTACGAGAAAAAGTGCATTCTCCCATCTGTCTTGGAAGCGAGCGGACCTCTAAATCGTATCGATAATGACCGTGCCAACATTTGTTGATCTGCAAGGGTTCATCGTCGATGGAAGATTTGTTGTCAAGGAAGTGGCTGTCCTACGAATGGGAACGATTCTCTCGCACTATATTTTTGGGAGTTCGATGCCGCAATATCTTCTTACGAAATCCGACAAATCGAGCATTCGGTGGTTGGTGGTAAAACATCATGGACTACGGTGGGACGATGGAGACGTTCCATACTGTATGGCCAAACGGCTAATTACGAAAGCTGTAGCTGATGCGATCGACGAAGAAGATGACGCATCCCATATCGTATACGTAAAAGGGTTGCAGAAACGCGACTGACTTGTAAATTTCCTCGATGAAGATACGAGAATGGACGTGGTCATCGAGACGCTGGACATTGACTACGAGGATATCAAATCTTTAAATAAGCTAAATGTAATTAATACTCTGCGATGTGGCAGACACGCAAAGCACTGTGCCATGCAAAATGTATTTAAAATATTCAACTGGTGGTCTAAACGCCAGAGAGAAATGCTTAAATAAAATATAATCAATTTTAATGTATAAAATGTTTTTCTTAACCCTCTCCAACCTAATCTCCTGCACATCATGTATGCTAGATTAAGACGATAGTTATAATTATGTAGAAGTGGTTTGATACACGTTCAGAGTGGTATGATAGACGTTGAAAGTTACCATACACGTACAATACATGATCAAAGTGGTACCATACACGATCAAAGTGGTTCGATTCATGTTGAAAGTGGTTCGATTCATGTTCGATTCACGTTCGATATACGATAAAAGTGGCTCAATACATGTTCCATACACATTCAAAGTGGTATGATCTAGTCGAATAATGTGTCCAAAGAAAAAGGAAAGAAGATGCGTGGGAATAAGGAGAGGATGGTCAGCGAAAATGAAGGTAGAGAACAACAGCATCTTACTTTTGCAAAGCTACGCACTTCTCGATTTCATGATAGGAGTTTATACGCGAGAGCTTGGAGATGCAGCGAGACCAGTTGCATTCAAAGCTTGGTAGACAACAGTCTAATTTGAAAGTGTGAAAATTTTGTGCGAAAAAAGAATGGGATTGGAGAGGATCGCCCCTGAGTGTGACCCCGAGGTATGTACTTTTAAATATTTGAACATTTATCGCGTTTAACCGTTGAAATCGAGCGAGATCAAATCAGACGTTTGTGTCAATATTATATCGTAGATTTCTATTTTTTTTTCCAGAACTCGCCACCACCGTCGCCTCCCCCACCACCTCACTGGCCGTCGCCACCTCCGCTGGTATGTAGTAGTTTGCATTGTTTTATACATTTGCTGTTTATTATATGCAAATATTATATCAATGCTTGTGTATATGTTCTAGGACCTGCAACAAGTTATTGGTCCTGCGATGGCGGCTCGGCTGCGGCGCCCATGGGTGCCGAACCGCCCAATGGCGCCGCCACTGCGACGGCCGCGGCCGCAGTCCCCATCGCCACCACCACGATAATTTTTTTATTATATTCTTTTTTTTATATTCTTTATATTTTAAATAAATTTCTTAAACCTATATTATTTCTCCATTTCATTTACCCATCATCCTCCTCGCCTCATAATTTTAAGATTTGCTGACGTCGCATAATTATATTACATTCTTCGCGCCGCCAAAATGACGTCATCGCACGCGGCTGCTCCAGAGGAGTCAAGTTACACACGATCGCGCGATACGCTGCGACGTTAAATCGGAACGCTTTAGAATACTGTTAGCTTTAGAATGAATGCTGCATAATGGTTTGGTAGATCGCTGGTAAAAATTTTTAGAATATCTGCGATTGTACCACTATGTAGTGCCGTCTCTTTCTCTCGAATTTAGCTTTAAAAGTGATGCTCTCTCTTTCCCACCCTCCGAATTTAGATTTATAACGAAGTATTGCTCTCTCTCTCTCTTTCCGTCCCGAAGACGTGGTTCGTAAAAGAAAAGAACGTCGATCTTTCCCGATCTTTCCCGATCTTTCCCGATCTTTCCCGACATCGTCCGAAACAATTTCGGATAAAAAATAAATTATTAAACAATTTCCGACGCATGTTGGTTTGAAAAAAAATCCTAGGGGCCGTCCCCTCCCTGGGTTAGGTCTGAAAAAATTTTCGGGGTGGGCCAACGTCTGAAAAAGATTTTTCGGGGGTCATTCCCTCCCTTTGAAAAATTTCGGGGACGGTGGGTCAGGTCTCCGCGGCGGCTCGGCCCGGAGTGATCCCCTCCGCGGTTGCGGCTTCCCCCACTCCGCGGCTCGTGCGCGCGCAACCGCTCTTCCACTCCCCGCAGGCACCGCGCCCATGTTTCTCTCCGCCGCGCTCCCCCGCGCGCCCTCACTTCCCCCGCCCCCGCGCTCCCATCAGAGGACCTGCGTTAGAATCCCCATAGCCTTACTACTGTGGGACGACGATCTTATCCCTCGCCACGCGTCCGACCGAGGTAGCGAGTACCGCACTACGCCAACGGTCTTGACCCCACCACTTGTCCGCGGTTACCGAGAACAGGCGCGAGAGGGTCACGCACCGAGTGACGCTCTCTCGCTGCCGAAAATCCGCGGACGGGGGCATACAGGGTGTCCCAAAAATGTCGGAGTTCCTTGGAAGGGGTAACTCAGGGGGTGATTTGAAACAACTTTTTCATTAACGAAAATATTGTCCGAAGCTTCATTAAGGAGACATTAACAAAAAACCCCGACCAATCAGAGTGCGCGCCTTCCGTCCGAGCTCCCGCGGTAGCGTTGGCTACGCGGTAGGCGACTGCGCTTGTACTACGAACGTACGAACAAGCAAGTCGGCATGCATCGAAGGAAACTGCGTTACACATTCTTTTTTTAAAGCAGAATCTTAAATAACAATTATTTGAAGTGAGAGGACAAGAAGTACGTAAATTTCGTTTTTAAATAAGGCATAAACGAAAAGGTAATGTAGGGTAGAGGAAGTTGCTTGGGAAAAAATCCTGTCAGTCAGCTAGTAATCTCGTCCCAGAAATGTACTCAGCCGAAGAGTATTACGCGATGTTCTGGGTGTACGCGCGGAACAACGGGGACGCAAGTGCTACCGTGCGAGCGTTGGCACTGGAGTACCCGCGCATCGAAACCCTGAGCGAGGAAACGATTAGACTTTGGCGTCTAGATTATACTCGACGGGGTCGATGATGCCGCGAGGCAGCGACGTGGGTAGACCCCGAGCCGCGCGTACCGCTATGTACGGGTGCAACATTTGCGACCCGGGGCTTGAGTATTCAGTGTGGCTGTTGGGAGAAGTGCAGCGGAATCCGTCGTTCTGCAAATACATATTGTGGACGGACGAAGCAATCTTCAAGAGGGAAGGTTGCTTCAATTCCCGCAATCGGCATGTGTGGAGCGACGAGAATCCGCTAGCGCTTCGGACACGCGCAGCACAAGTCCGTTGGTCAATTAATGTATGGGCGGGCATTTGTGGCGAATTTATCGTTGAGCCGTACATGCTGCCAGACGGGATGGACGGTCCGGCGTATAATGTCTTTTTAGAGCATGTTCTGCCGGGTCTTATGGCCCATATTCCAAATGAGGTTCGACAGAACATGGTCTATCAGCAAGACGGGGCTGGACCCCACTACGCCACAATTGCCCGCGACTACCTTGATGAAACCTTCCAAGACAAGTGAATTGGCCGCGGCAGTCCTGTTGCGTGGCCCCCACGGTCACCGGATATGACCCCGCTGGATTTTTTCTTTTGGGGCTACCTGAAGGTAATTTCATTAGTGCTCTTAATTTTTTATAGGTATTCTTTCTTTACTTACGTTTTGTATTTGTTGTACAACAAACATTTCAGGATGAGGTGTACCGTCAGCCAGTGGATTCACTGGAAGACATAGTCGTGCGCATTCATGCTGCGGTCGCAAACATAACGCCACAAACATTGCGAGCCGTCCAAAGGCAGCTGATTGTACGTGCGGAGGCGTGCATAGACGCTGAGGGTGGCCACATTGAGAAACTGCTCAATTAACAGTAATCGGCCCCTTTCGGGGCCACCAATTTTTATAACGTAGGAGCAACACGTTCCGCGAAAAATAAATTAAGTGATCAGTGTTAGTATCAGTGCAGTGAAGTGAATATTCGGTACATTAACCCGGACGCACTTGACGTTGCGACCCTTACCTTCGGGTGGTGTCCTGCGAGTACCTGCGATCAGCTAAGCACTGGGCGCTATCCTACCATAAATCTTTTCGTCCACCGATGACCAGGATCGGTACAGTGACCCAGTGACACAGGTTTCCGAATAGGAAGGAAAGGAATGTCCGAATGGGTGAGTTTTATTTAATTTATTGGTGATTTTTAGGTGTAGAAGTAAATTCTTTCCGATTTTAGGGTACAACAACAGTTCGATTTAAAAAATATGAAAACAACTCAATCATCGAAATAATTTCCATTATTGTTAATTACCTTTTGCCATTTTTCTGGCAGCTTATGAATACCGCCGCGATAGAAATTCAGTAGCTTTGTACTGATTATGTAAATCCAGTCGGAAAGAATTTATTCATACACCTAATATTATTGTTTAAATTTAGTTGTGTTGGCCGTTATTAAACTACGGATTTTTACCTCAATAACGAATTACGATCACATGTTGTACATTTTCTGCTACATTACCTTTTCGTTTATGCCTTATTTATGCGTGAGCCATCCTCTGAAAGCAGGCCGATCTCCCGAACAGATTCATCTCCGTTCTCGAGAGCGTCCATACAGTCTCCGACTCACCCGCGGGTTGTGCCCACTGGGTGAATGGATCACAGACTCTCTGACTACGGTCCAGTGGCAGGGTTGGCCCGCCAGGATACCGAACAGTCAAACCGTCTGCCCCCCTCCACTTCGCCAAACCGCTGGCGACGACCGAGATACGCGTCGGGATACGCGCCGCTCTACACACCGTGACGCGCGATAGCTTAAGGTTTAGGTTAAGCCGCTTACACACACTGTGTCAGCATAGACCTGGCCAGGACATTTTGTACGTAGCTTTAGTCTCAAATAAATTGTCGTACTCTACCTTACCTCGACGTACAGTCATTCGATCGACGGACCTGGACAACCGTCCTGAGCTAGCGATACCTCCACCGTCCCACCAGTACCCCCGCGTTTCAGAGTTACAAGTACTTTGCAATTTCGAGGCGGGGATTCATTGTAAGTTTAAAATCATTGCACCGCAAGTGAATGAACTCACAGTGCCACGTTAAATCTTAAAGAATAAGTTCACTTTAGTATTCACTTACCATTATTAATAGTGTAAATTTGGAATCACTTCAGGTGATTTCAACAATTTCGTTACTACGCTGAAATGAAAATTTCACATTTTCACCTTCGGCTGCGGGGGGTCGCCGTCAATTCGCTACGTTCGGCCGAGGATTCATACCTTTTTCAGGAAAAAGCCATAAAATTCGGTGAGGCCCTGCGCAGGGTTGTCCTCGCCACGGGGTACCAAGCCGCCGGGGTTGCCCGACTACCCTCCGTGTAATCGGTCTGCGCGAGGCAGGGCGCAAGTTCGATCATTATCAGTACTCCTTCCCGAGAGGAATACGATTTACTTTAATTATAGTACATGTGTGTTTTGTAATAAAGTGTCTCTATCGTCTCCTGAATTCAATAACTGCTATCCAGATATCTACGCTCCTACAATCCACCGTCAATACGGCTTGTGGAGAGACACAGGAAGAAAAGGGGTAGCCCGTTGTCGACGCGTGGTCCTTCCTAAAAATTCGCACAGACCCCTTATCTCTCGAGTATAAACACGAGCTCCGTGCTAGAGAAGGTCGGCATTGGGGAGGAGGTATTGCTGTGAAGAGGGCCTCTTTAAGAGAGCAGCCGTTTGGAAGGGATGCAAATCTGGTTGGTCCTAATACAATTTGCTCCCTAGGGTTGAATTTGGTCCAGCAAATTTCACACCTCCTAACCCTAACCAATCCAACTTGCATCCCTCCCAAAAGAACCGGCCATCCGCGCGTAGAACGAAATGCAATAAAGACTATTGAAGTTGAAAATTGAGTCATATTTTCCTACTTCTCCTTGCGTACAAACTCTAAGTAAATTTTATGACGTTTTGAAGCATTAACGGCGCGCTTCTCGATACCGCAGCTGTATCTACCTAAGTAGCATTTCTGACGGCAAAGAATTGTCCAGCCTTTGGGTCTACCATTCCTGGCGTAGACCTTTGACAGGTAGGTATCGGTTTCTACAGGCAATGCCACCCGTGGCGTCAGCAAGACCGCCCCCGGTCCTTGCTATTCCAGGGGATTTTCTTCCAGTGAAAATCAGTAAATGTGCAAGCGCTGTATCTCAAAAACCAGTGGAAATAAAGTGTATACGTTAAAGCTTATTGAATTTGTCTTGGAACGCACTATCAACTGATCTCTTAAAAAAAATAGTTCCATTTAAAAATCGGAACTTGACCATCGTATCTTTTAAAATAATAATCGAAAAAAATATTCGTCTGCGCTGATAAATTGGCCCCCTCGAACCATGCAATTCCATATTTTTTTTATTTTTTATCTCCAATACTTTAGGAGATATTCAGCTGTTCACTCTTCCCGCGGACACCCTGTATATGACAGATTGAACTCGTTTAGCATAAACTTGCACAACGAGCGGTCTTGTGCTATATTAACATTAAAGTCACCGGTGAACATCATCGGTGTAGTGAGATCATAATCAACTGAAATTTGGAGGAGGTGGGAGGGAGGGAAAGAGGACCTCTATTATAAATTTTTAGCTTCAGGTATTTGTTAGTTTGTGAGATATTAATAACAAACTTTCGGCATAATACATTGAAATCTGCCTATACAGACGTTATTAATGCAATCATCTTCTCGTCACCGTCAACAGTTTCACAGCCGACGATACAATAGCGATATTCACCTCATCGCGCGATGCTTGTAACTGCAGTCTCAGTTTTAGTATTCCCAAAGTTACATCGGTTCAGTAACATGTTTTACGCGTTCGCAACCGCCCCCCACCCCGCACTGACCTAGCCCCAATAGACTTGTGAAACAGTCGAAACAGTAGACGGCGACAAGAAAATGATTGTGTTAGTAACGTCTGTATAGACAGATTTCAATGTATTATGCAGAAAGTTAGTATTAATATCTCAGAAAGTAAATTGCTAGACATTATTAAACATTATTAAACATTATTAAACATTATTAAACATCATCAAACATTATCAAATATTATTTAACTTTAGGAAACCAGTTTCCTACATATACCTTCAGCGTAACTTCTCGTCGCTAATCTTTTATACCGGGAATCGATAGATCTCGACAATAGCTGTCAATTGCGATAAAAACGAGCGTCGTAGCTTCGCCGAGTCAGAAGTTATACAGCACGGAAGTTTTCCGACGCAGCGAAAACATGAACAAAATAGCGGCGCTCCCCCCCCCCCCTCCACCGCGTGCGATGCGTTACGATCCTCACTTAGCGCAACAAATTCTTTGATTCTTTGGCTATCGAGTGGGGCAATTGGATTTCGGATATATACCATAGATTCGGAGCTACAATGCCAAACTGTATCCCCTGATTTTGTTATTGAGAATTGTAATTGACTTTCGGAAATTAAACGAACAAACGGAGCACGATGCGTACCCGTTACCAAATATTGATGATATTCTCGACCACCTAGGTAAATCGAAATTCTTTTCCGGTTTAGACTTGAGTTCTGGATTCCATCAAATTTCAATGGAACCAAATTCAAAGAAATATACAGGTTTTAGTACACCCGACGGACACTTTCAGTACAGGCGCATGCCATTCGGACTCAAAAACGCACCCGTTAGATTTCAAAGTATGATGAATAACGCGCTACAAGGGTTGATAGGCAAATATTGCTTCGTTTACCTTGATGATATAATCATTTTCGGCACTACCACCGAAGAGCACAATCGAAATTTAGCCATAGTTTTCCAACGTTTACGCGAAACCAAGCTGAAATTACAGCCAGATAAATGCGAATACTTGAAACCAGAGTTAGAATATTTAGGACACTTGATCACAGCTGAAGGTATACAACCGAACCCCTCGAAACTGAAAGCCGTAAAAAATTTCAAGTGGGCTGGAAACGTCACAGAAGTGAAAGCTTTTCTTGACCTTACGGGTATTTACAGAAAATTCATCCGGAACTTTGCTAAAATTTCCAAGCCATTGACAGAATTGACCAAGAACGACGTAACATTTCATTGGACAGACAGGCAGCAAACTGTGTTTGACATTCTTCAAGGTAAATTACTTGAGGAACCAATATTAAAGCGACCAGACTTCTTACAACCATTTATTCTTACAACCGATGCTTCCAATGAAGAAATAGGAGCCATACTTTCACAAAACGGACACCCGTGCTGTTACATTTCCCGAACACGCATATCCGCCGAAACAAATTATACCTCTACGGAAAAGGAACTACTTGCAATTGTATGGGCAGTAAGGAGATTAAGGCAATACCTATTAGGAAGAAACTTTACAATCCTCACTGATTACAAAGCGCTAGTTTGGTTGTTTAACGTAATAGACCCATCGCCACGCCTGGCGAGATGGAAACTGAAGCTCGAACAATATGAATATGAAATAAAATATATAAAGGGACTTCCGTTTCCGGACGCGAGACTGAAAGAGGTGTGTGCATGAACTGGTTGTAGGAAGAGGGTCACGAGAGTATAGGGAGTGAGTGGGGAAGATGGGGAAGAGGTGAGGAAAGGTGGAGTGTAAAGGGATAAGAGCAGGATAGTAGGTGGCGAGGTACGAAGCGGGAAAAGGTAGCAGTTTGGAGGTTAGGTCGGGTGATAGGTGTGTTGTGGCGGGAAGAGAGAGGCAGTGGAGCAGGTAGAGAAATCTAACGGACAGGTTGAGGAAGTAAGGAAAACTGGCAGGACGGCGGGAGGTTTAAACGGGAGTAAAAGAGAAAAAGAGGTTGGATAGAGGAGTAAGGGTAAGAACTGAGAAGACGGAGGAGGGTAGTACGAGAGAGGAAGGGCAAATGGCGAGGATAAGGGGGAGAGGGGGGGGTGGGGGATGGAACAGGAAAACGAAAGGAAAAAGGAAGGCTGAATAGTGAGGGAAGGCAAAGGAATGATAGTGGGAGTAGCGTGAGCAGTTACGCGGGGAGTCTAGAGGGTTGCTGGGGAAAAAAGAGGAAGAAGAGGGAGGGGGAGGAAGGGACTGGGCAGGAAGGGGGTAGGGCAGGGTTCAAAAGGAACGAGAAGATGATGAGGTCGCCGGTAGGAGGGGGGGAAAGGGGGGTAGCGAGGAAAGAGAAGAGATGGGAAATGTGGTCGTGATGTTAAGGGAGATGATGGAGGAGTTAAGGGGGGTGAAAGAGGAGATGAGGAAGGAGTTGAAGGATGTGAGAGAAAAGATGAGGGAGGAAAGGGAGGAAAGAAGAAAGGTTATGGAGGAATGGAGAGAGGAAAGGAGGAAGTGGGAGGAGGAAAGGAGGGAGGAAAAGAGGAGGGAGGGGGTAGAAGAGAGGTTAGGGAGGATGGAAGAAAGGGATGGGAGGTTGGCGGAGATGTTAGGAAAGATGGAGAAATGGGAAAGGGAAAAGGAAGGGAAGGGTAGTATGGAAGGGGGGAGAGGGAGAAGTGGAGGAGTGTCGGTTAAGAGTGAGAAAGATGGAGTTAAAACAGGACAAGAAGGAGAGGGCTGAGAGAAGAAATAATGTAGTGGTGAGGGGATTGGGGGCAAAGGAAATGGAAGAGGAGAAGGAGGTGAAGAAGTTGTGGGAAACGATGGGCATGGAGGACGGGGGATAAGGGAAGTGATAAGGGTAGGGAGAAGGGGAAAGGATGGGAGCGGTTTGGTTCTGGTGAAGCTGTCGGGGAGGGAAGAGAAGATAAAGGTGATGGAGGCGAGGAAAAACTGAGGGGCAGGAGGGAAAGGATAGATGACGATTTGACACAGGAGGACAGGAAGACGAAGTGGAAAGTGGAGAGAGAGGCGGAGATGGAGAGGGAAGGAGGAAAGAAGGTGCAAGTCGTACAGGGTGTCCGCGGGAAGAGTGGACAGCTGGATATATCCTAAACTATTGGTGACAAAATATTTAAAAAATAGGGAGTTGCATGGACCGAGGAGGCCAATTTATTAGCGCGGACGAATTTTTTTTTTCGATTATTTCGATTATTCGGTTTTTTAAATGGAACTATTTTTTTTGAAGACCTGAGTTGATAGTACGTTCTAAGACAAATTCAATAAGCTTTAATGTATACACTTGATTTCCACTGGTTTTTGAGATATTGCGCTTACAAACTCACTGATTTTCCTTGGAGGAAAACTCGCTGGAATAGCAAGGACCGGGGACGGTCTTGCTGGCGCCACGGGTGGCTTTGCCTGTTGAAACAGATACCTACCTGCCAAAGGTCTACGCCAGGAATGGCAGGCCCAGAGGCTGGACAATTCTTTTCCGTCAGAAATGCTACTTAGGTAGGTACATCTGCGGTATCGAGAAGCGCACCGTTACTTTTATTTCGCACTTGCTTCTACGCTCGGATGGCCGGTTCTTTTGGGAGGGATGTAAGTTCAATTGGTTAGGTTAGGAGGTTTGAAAGTTGCTAGACTAAATTTCTACCATAGGGAGCAGATTATATTAGAACCAATCGAATTTGCATCCCTCACAAACGGCTGCTCTCTTGAAGAGGCCCTCTTCACAGCAATACCTCCTCCCCAGTGCCCACCTTCTCTCGCACAGAATACGATGACGCATGCTTTTGTTTTGATATTAAAGCTCGTGTTTATATTCGAGAGGACCACGTGTCAACAGTGGGCTACCATTTTTCTTCCCGTGTCTCTCTACGAGGCGTATTGACGGTGGATTGTAGGAGCGTAGATGTCTGGATGCCAGTTATTGAATTCAGGAGACGATAGAAACACTATATTACAAAACACACATGTACTATAATTAAAGTAAATCGTATTCCTCTCGGGAAGGAGTACTGATAATCATCGAACTTGCGCCCTACTTCGCGCAGACCGATTACACGGAGGGTAGTCGGGTCACACACTGCACAAATGATAAGCCGCGTCTAGACGTTGCGAGGCTGCAGCGCGAGGCGTGCCTCGCGGAGTGAAAAGGCTGGAGAGTCCTTAGCTCGCCTTGGTCACTTTGCAAAGCAACCTCGTGCTGTTGCCGTGGCGAGGACAACACCCCGCAGTGCCTCACCGAATTTTATGGCTTTCGACCCTCGAAGGGTTCGGAATACCATTAGGAAGTGAGAAATGCACAGGATTTCAAATTTTTGCTTCTTTTCTTCATCGTATCGAAGGCGAAAGTGATCCCAATGGATTCCTGGCGTTCCGTTGATTAAAATCATACTAAATATCATGCAAATCGGACTACTTTGACACTAGCTATTTGTATTCGCTATGTAAAAGTTGTTCGATTTACACGACAATTGGCACGATTTTCATCGGAAAACCCCAAGGAATCCTTCGGCGACTCTTCCATATCCATACGATAAGGAATAAAGAATTATTTTATTTCTTAAAAAGGTATGTACCGGCTGATTCTGAAGCTGCGCCCGTTAAAAAGATGCGGCCTGGTACCCCGTGGCAAGGACAGCCCTTCGCATTGCCTTACCCGATTTTTATGGCTTTTTTCGAAAAAAAGGTATGTTCCTGGGTCGAACGTAGCGAATTGAGGTCGAGCTCCCGCAGTCGAGGGTGAAATATCCCTTACAGCGTATTAAGAAATTCTGTTCTTCATCATATCGAAATGGAAGTGACGCCAATGGATTCCTTATGTTTTTGTGATGAAAATCATACCAAATATCATGCAAATCGGACTACTTTGACACTAGCTATTTGTGTTCCCTATGTAAAAGTTGTCCGATTTACACGACATTTCAAATGATTTTCATCAGAAAACCACAAGGAATCCATCGGCGACACTTCCATATCCTTACGCTAAGGAATAAAGAATTATTTTATTTCTTAATAAGGTATGTACCGGCTGATTCTGGAGCTGCGCCCGTCACCCCGTGGCGAGGACAACACCCCGCAGTGCCTCACCGAATTTTATGCCTTTCGACCCTCGAAGGGTTTGGAATACCATTAAGAAGAAATGTACAGGATTTCAAATGTTTGCTTCTTTTCTTCATCGTATCGAAGGGGAAAGTGATGCCAATGGATTCCTGCCGTTTCGTCGATTAAAATCATATCAAATATCATGCAAATCGGACTACTTTGACACTAGCTATTTGTATTCCTTCAGAAATCATCAATTGGCCTCGTTTTCGCAAAGATCTGATGAGAAATGCGGGAATCGAAGATTGCTCAGTTCTTAATAGGCACTCCAACACCTTCGAGGGTCGAAAGCCATACAATCGGGCGAGGCACTGCGGGGGGGGGGGGGGTGTCCTCGCCACAGGGTACTATGGCCCACCTTTTCTTGCACCCAATACGTCTCGCGTGCTTTTGTTTTGAAATTCGAACGCGTGTTTATACTCAAGGGATAAGGGATTCGTCTCGAATTTGTGAGGAAGACGACGCAAGCGTGATCACGCGCACTCAACGATGTACCCCTTTTCTTACTGTGTCTCTTCACGAGGCGTACTGGCACTTCTTCAGAGTACTTTCATTTCCTACCCCATTGCCAGGGAAACATTCTTCAATGTAACATAGGAACATCTTCTTTCTGTCATCGTGTGGACCAGAAGATTAATTTTGGTCACGGTCAGCGTTGAGGACATCATTATAATTTATTTATATTGTAGCGAGGCACGAGTTATGGCCTGCTGAACGTAGAGAGTTTAGCTAGGGGAAAAGAAAAATGCCACATCTGATTCCCATAAATTAAACACGCTGATCGGCCGGAGTGTTTCGCCATGGTCGCGGTTTATAACTGAAATGTCCCGCGACCCCGTGGCCAGGTACAACGGTACGTTCCGATCCGTAATTACTGAGGCGACCATCCGCCAACGCAGCACTACCTACATGTATTAACTCAGTGCGAAAGGTGTCGAAAGCCAAGAAGACAGCATGTTCGATTGCTTTCTAAGTAGAAACCCAACAGATGTCGAAGAACTGTCCCTCGAAAATACTAAATTGCCAATCGTAAACATTAAATAAATGAGTTTCTCTTCATTCTGAGCTACCCTCTTCTGTGTTTCGCAAGACGGAATAAGTAGTATTTTATTTCGCATTTCCTTCTACGTTCGGATGACCAGGATGAGTCCCAGCTAGGAAATGGTGGGTGTTATAAATTTTTTTTCGTTGATCATAAAAAAATCCCCCTTTGCATATTTTAACCATCTCCATGCATATTTCCAACCAATAAGGAAGAAGTTCCTTTCTTTCGGAAGGGCCAATGGCATCTTTTGACAAATTTTCCTCAGACTTAGGAAACAGTCTGTGGATCCGAAGTCATTAGACATTCACAGTACTTACCAGTTCTTTGGCGCGAACGCATCAGAAAAATGTTTCTGACAGTGAAGGATAAAGTGGAGTTGGTTCTTTTACGTGGGGAGGGACGCTTGTCGTACCGTTCAGTGAGCGCAGAGTTCCACCGTCGACATCCCGATCGACCAAAACCGAGTGCGCAAAACGTATGTTTTTATCTTCATTTAGTGAAACACATACAGTTAAATACTGAATCTTTAACCCTTTTGCTACGGCGCCTTGGTCCGTGAGGGCGCCGCTACCGATCGGGAGCCCGCGCCACGAGTGTACTCTTTTCGCTACGGCGGTGCGTTCCGATCAAGCCGCAAGCGAGTGGATTGTTTAGAAATGAAACAGTGGATAACTGGACCAGACTAATGTTAACCTAGCTTAATCGGCGTTCGTCTCTACGGGTTGTTTCGTGGATACCGAATACATCCGGTGTCCGTCCCCACGGGTCGTTTCATGGATGCCGGATATATTCGGCGTTAGGAGCGAAAGGGTTAACGCGACTTGGTAAAAAGAGTACAGTGAAAAGAAACTCTTTGGTACTGTGTAGAGGTGGAAAAACTAGTACAGGGTGATTCTGGAGCTACGCCCGTCAAAGGATGCGGCCTGGTACCACGTGGCGAGGACAACCCTCCGTAATGCCGCACCGATTTTTATGGCTTTCTTCCTTGAAGGGGTTGGAGTGTCTATTAAGAAGTGAAAAACCGTCGACTTCCGCATTTCTCATCAGATCTTTGTGAAAACGTGGCCAATTGATTCCTTATGTTTCGCCGATGAAACTGACACCAAAACCGACGTAAGCGGCAGGAGTGCGTTTCAACAATGCCTTACAGCATTGTGGGAGAACCCTCGTTGAGAGAACCTCTGACCGTCGCGCTAAACATTGTAACATAATCAGTAACGGCTACATCAGGAATGCGTGGACTGGGTTGCTTCTTAGAAGATTGACGGAATTGTATACTCAACATCCGGCGCAGGGAACCGCGCCTTCCCACGGTCTCATTGCACGTTTCGGAGCATTAACTAATTCGGAATTATTTTGTTTAAATTAAATACCCAACACAATTTCTGATAGTCTAAAGACTGTGGGATTCCCCTACTCAGAAAATGTGCATATGAATATATGAATATTGGGGGGATGGCCCTCAGCTGTGTGAAATTTTATGGTTGTCGAGATGTGGAATGTCATGTTTTCCTGTACGTGCGAATCTTCCGTAAAGATCGATTATATATATTGTCGGGAGTCAGATGGATGGACGTGAACACACACACACACATGTACCGCCTCATTAAGTAGACGGGCCCACGGTAGCGCGGCCGAGCGATAAAATGCAGCGTAAGCATTTTCGGAGCGGACCCACTCTGGTCGCTGCCGAGAGCATGAAGCTGCGACACTCTGTGACGGTAAATCGTGAGGTGCGTGTCATTGGGTCCGCGAAGTATTTAGAGATAGAGTTCTCCGGTCTAGTGTAACCGCGCGGAAAGACTCAACTTTGCGAAACAATTCATTCTAATAACTTTGAAACATTAATTATATTAACTTTGTGAAATAATTTATTCTTTTAAACGATTTATTCTAACTTCTAATAGTACTTGCTCAGTTACATCTACGGTCATTTCTGTTCCATGTCATAGTTCAATTTGCGTGTATTCTATCTATAATCAAGTGTGTGCGTGTTCGCGTCTTATTCCTCTTTCTGATTCAGGTATACCGGCGATCAGAATTATCCAAACTCCAAAAAGGAAACGGAATCCAAATTATATTGTCATTACATTATTGTGACTGTCTGGTGACTTGCACCCCTTACCTCTTCTGTACATTTCGTTCGTCTCTGTTAAAATTACAGCGTATTTATCGACAATTTCTGACAGTCAATCGACTGTGGGATTTCCCCTAGTCAGGAGTTATGTCTAAAAACACGAGTACCTTATATTTGTAAAATGATCGATTGATAATTTCCATACTTTATTTCTGTCATGTCATTTGCTTCCATCAAATAGTCAACATTAAAGCTTTATTATTCATTTAATTGTACTCATTCATTACATATCTGATTCCATTGAAAAGACCCGTATGGGACTAGAGCGCCAACGATCCCAAAATCTACCCCTTATCCTTCTGATAAGGTACATAGATATTTAAAATTTAAAATAATTGACTGTTACGACTGCGGCGAGCTTCCTTGCTATTCTCCAAAATAAACCCAGTAGCGCAACTTCTGATAGTCCAAAGACTGTGGGATACCCCTAATCTTAATTTGCGTATACGAATCGTGCCGCTCGAACACTAAACGCCGCGGCACGTAACAGATCTGGTGGCAGCGGTGGGATACCAGGAATTTTTTGTAAGAATTCCTGGGTGCTCATATTCATTGAAATCGGATAGAATTTATGAAAATTTTCCATTTTACTAATTTGTCGGTGTGGTCGTGGTAACGCTGGTTCTATTATATGCTATTTATTGACTAGTTTCTGCACATATATTTGTATTTATATTTTTATTTTTTTATGTATTTATATTTTTATACAAATATTTAAGCATGTCTCAAGACGCAAGCGCAATGATGACCTCCATGGCGGAGTGTTTGACTATTCAGAATAGCACTTTAAATATTCCTTACTTTGATGGGAAGGGCGTTCCTCTGAAAGATTTTGTACAGGATGTGCAAAATAGCGCAAGTTTAGTGCCTCCTGCATTAGAGGGATCATTTCTAAAATCGTTATTAGGGAAATTGAAGGGTCCAGCCCGCGATAGCACGTATGGAAAAACATTTAATACAGTTAATGAACTAATCAAACATCTAAAGGGTAGATTCGCACCGGGCAAAAATTATCCTTACTATCAACACGAAATAGAAAATATTCGGATGAAGAAGGAGGAATCATTTAGTGATTTTTATGACAGATTAAACATATTAATTAGCGGAGCTCGAGTTGCGTTAGAGGATAGTTATGGGGATAATGCAGAACAAATGTTATTACCATTAAAAGAATGCGGATTGGAAGCTTATATTCGCGGACTTCCAGATGAAATAGCTCGCTCAGTAGATGCGCGTGACCCTAAAACTTTAGATGATGCGAGAAAATTTGCAGTACGTATAGAAACGCGAATGAAATCCGGAATATTGCCTTCGAATGAAACTCAAAAAGTATCATTTAATCAGAATAATAGCTATTCTCGATCATCGAACTCTTACTATCAGGATTATGCTAACCGCCAATCCATGAATCCCCCTCGCTATCAAAATTATGCAATTCGAAATGAAGAAGAGAATCGCACACGTTCACCGAGTCCCAGCCCTGACGTAAGCGGATCGCCAACAGGAATTTTGAAACCTTCATCACGCAATCATTTTTATAATCCACCGGGATTTCCTCCACAACCGTATTATTCGCCTTATTTCTATCCGCCTATGCTATACCCGAATTATTACCCCTATCCACCTTATAATACAACTCACAATGAACAATCACGTTTCGTAAGGGATGGGTATTCGCAAGGGCCTAGACCAAGATCTCCATCCCCCATACCTTCATCAACAAGACCGAGTTCTCCATATAATAGAAATACTAAATCCGAAGATAGAACCGATCATTTAAACGCGCAAATGACCCGTCGGAAGGAGGCGACGACGAGTCATTCGGAAAAAGAGCGTCATGCAACCGTAAAATCTCTAGCGAACCAAGAAGAATTGCAGCAGTGGAAAAATCCGAATCCCCATTAGTAAAAATGACGGGTAAGGAATTGAATATGGGTTGCGCATATTTCCTTGTGGATACAGGAGCAGATATAAACGTAATAAAATTAAATGCCTTGGACGACAATGTTTCAGTCGCGCTTCATGAATCAGTTGCTATTTCGGGAATAACTCTGGATACGACAGAGACTTTAGGTACCACAATAATTACTTTATTAGGCCAACCCGTAAAATTTCATGTCGTAAGATCTTCATTTGTATTGCGCTGCGATGGTATATTAGGTAAAGAGTATCTTAAACAAGAGCAGGCTTAAATCTCCTTCGCCCATAACACATTGGTAACACGAAGCGATCCTATTAAACCCATACCTTTTATTGGCCATGATCCAGTACTTCGTAGTGTAGGACCTCGACTTTTGTATTTAAAAGCACGTACTAGACAAGCAGTTGCCATTGATGTTACGAATAATGATTTAAAAGAGGGATATTTACCTAAAACTGAAACTATAGATGGCTTGTACATTGGCGAAGCTGTTGTGTCTGTAAATGACCGAGGTGCATGTCACGTCTTTACTGTTAATACAACAGATAAGGATGTTGAAGTCGAAATTCCGCCACAAGAATTAATACCATTCGAGTATCATAACTTCCCTGAAGAGGAACAAAATTATTTCTATTCTGATTCGGAAGATGAGACCTTGCCAATCGCGGAAGATAGAGTTTTAGAAATCATTAAAAAATAGCGTCTCGACCATTTGAACGAAGAAGAACGGGATCATGTAATTAAAATCATTAAAGAATTTCCAGAACGATTTCACTTGCCTTGTGATAAATTACCATGTACTTCATACATTAAACATAGAATCCCCACAGTAGATGATGTTCCTGTAAATACGCGACAGTATCGTTTTCCTCCGGTTCATAAAGATGAAATAGAAAAACAGGTCCGTAATAAATTAAATAACGGAATAATAGCACCTTCAAATTCACCGTATAATTCGCCCATTTGGATTGTTCCTAAAAAACCGGTTTCTAAAGGCAATTTGAGATGGAGAATAGTTATAGATTTCCGTAATCTTAACGAAAAAACCATTGGCGATGCATATCCATTACCGAACATTACCGATATACTGGATCACTTAGGTGAAGCCCGATTATTCTCAACGTTTGACTTAGCAAGCGGATTTCAACAAATTGAGATGGATCCTAAAGATAGACAAAAAACAGCCTTTACAACCACAAATGGTCATTATGAATATATCCGAATGCCAGAAGGTCTCAAAAATGCTCCAGGGACTTTTAAAAAATTAATGGATTAAGTTCTACGCGGGTTACAGGGTGTAGAAGTTTTCGTTTATTTGGATGATATTGTGGTATATGCCAAAAATTTAGAAGAACATGAAAAGAAAATTCGTCGTTTATTCACACGTTTGGCCGATGCTAAATTAACTTTACAACCGGATAAGTGCGAGTTCCTCAAAATAGAAGTTGCGTACCTAGGACATGTTATTAGTCGGGCAGGTGTAAAACCGGATCCCAAAAAGATTAGTGCAGTAAAGAATTTCCCTCGCCCGAAAAATCAGAAAAACATTAGGCAATTTCTAGGTCTAGCAGGATATTATAGACGCTTTATCAAAAACTTCGCAAAAAAGGCTAAACCGTTGTCAGACTTGCTGAAGAAAAATTCTACCTTCACTTGGGGAAAAGCTCAAAAGAAAGGATTTTTGGAATTACGAAAAGCACTTTGTAAAAGCCCTATACTTCAATATCCAAATTTCAATAGTCAATTCACTTTAACTACAGATGCGTCAGACTATGCTATAGGTGCTGTACTCAGTCAGGAAATTGTTGGTCAAGACCTACCTGTTGCATACCTTTCTAGAATTTTAACTAAACCAGAACAAAATTATTTCACTACAGAAAAGGAATGTTTGCAATTTTACACTTCAGACCATATTTATACGGCCGAAAATTTACTCTCTTTAAGATGGATTAATTCAATAAAAGATCCAGGACAAAGATTGATCCGCTGGCAACTAAAATTGTGAGATTATGAGTATGAATTTATTCATAAGGCAGGAAAATTAAACACAAATGCTGATGCCTTATCAAGGAATCCAGTCATAGTAAATGAACTATGTTCGTCCGATGATTTCAGTTTATCGGATTCCTCTAATAATGCAAATTCGGAGTTAGCACCTGATTGCCCAAAATTATTACCAATAAATAAACCCTCAACAACGGGCAAACCTAAGGAAAGAATAGCTAGTTTACCGGGAAAATCAAAAATATCTAAACCAGTAAGTTCAATATCTAAACCAAAGAAACCTGTACCTTTAGATACCTGTGCAATAGCAACTAGAACGCGAGCAAGAATTCAAGCTACTGAAGCTCCGGGACCATCAAAAACACAAGAATTAGGTAGATCAAAAGAGCTTTCTCTAGTAGAGGACGACGATTCTGATGATGAACAGTCAGATCCGCCTATATTCCGTCAACGTAGGAGTACGCTGCCAAATGTGGGATTTCATTCTAAACAGATGGTGGAGAATCCTAGAATCCCAGATTTACAAGGTGCAGTGGCCGATACGGAATTGCGGGAAAAAGGGAGCGAGTCCGAAGTAGATAGAACTATAGCCATTAATTTACCCGAAACTCGCGATAGTGATACAGATGATCGGACCAAACAGAAGTCCACATTTATAGATTTAGAAGAGCTACAAGAGTCTTTCAGTAGATTTGAAAAATCATTATTGGATAAAAGCGCTCAATTACAGGAACTTGAGGAGGAAGTTGTTTTATTGGATGTCCTTTCTGAGGGAGACACTTTAGACGAATATAGACAGGAAATATTACAAGACTTGGATCCATACGATGACGATACTGGGGACGAGGAATTAAATAGACGAATAGAAAAATTATTACAACAAGCTAGGGATTCCGCAAAATAAATTCCAAATACAAGGCGAGAGGAAGCAGTCAGTAAAGCACCTCAGCTGAAAAATATTCCGGAAGAATCAGAACTAGAAATATCTGCAACAGGAGTGCCTGATAGCACAATCGTTAACAGGCCTAGATACAGTTCAACCTTACCTACCCCGACTGTAGATCCAAGCCCTATAACACTTTCGACACCCTTTCCAAACCTAACGGCTGATCGAACTCCCAAGGAGGGAGGTAGGGAATCTGTCGCTCAAAAATCTACTCCTAGACAACTTTTCCCCCAAATCTCAAATTCATCATCCATATGCATCTCGGACGCTGATTACATACCTCCAGATATGGAATCCGAATCTCGGAGCAAGCGATACAAAAGTAAAGACATCGTAACTTCTACGAGACAAAATCTAACATATTACAGATCGAATTATGTACATTTCATTTCGTCCGATTGCGAACTTGTTACACCGGTGAGTATATTGCTCTCCGACCTGGGCATTATCAATGTTAACGACTTGAGAGAGGCAAAGCCTAGAGTGGGACAGATACTGATAACAAAACGCGGTAAACATAGAATATTTAGCATAGTCATAAAAAGGAAACATTTCGATGCAATTTCTACTCGGGATTTGGAATTTGGAACCTAAGAATTTGGAACTACAGAACCTAAGGAAAATTCTTTTAGACTTAGATATAAGGGGTCTAAGAATCTCACAGAATGGTGACTTTACGGACGAATTACCTCAAAGTACGTTAATAGAAATATTAAGGAATACTTTTGAGAACAGCAATATTGAAATAGCCCTTTGTTACGGAAACACTCAGGTACCTCCGGAAGAACTTCGTCTGAAAATCATTTCAGAGTTACATGAAAGTTTGGTAGGAGGACATAAGGGTTTAACAAAGACATATTGCAGGATTCGAGAACGATTTTATTGGCCAGGTATGCGTAATGATATTCAAAATTATATCCGTACTTGCAATAGTTGCCAGAATCAAAAATTAGTACGAAGTAAAACTCGTGAACCAATGTTAATTACTGATACTCCATTAGAGCCATTTTCCAAAGTATCATTAGATACTGTAGGTCCTTTACCCACTACTCCCAGCGGAAACAAACATATTTTAACTATGCAAGATAATTTGACAAAATATTGCATAGCTGTCCCTGTTCCGGATATAAAAGCTGAAACAATAGCTCACGCACTGGTAACTAATCTTATATTGCAGTTTGAAACGCCACGTGCGATACTAACGGATAAAGGGACTAGTTTCATTAATAAGATAATTCGAAATTTAGCTAAAATCTTCAAAATTCAACATGTCACTACATCTGGGTACAGACTCCAAACAAATGGCGCATTAGAAAGAAGGCACATAGTGTTAACCGAATATATTAGCCATTACATGGATGATTTTGACGATTGGGATAGATTAGTACCATTTGCTATGTTTTTCTACAATACATCTGTCCACGAAGCCACAAATTTTACTCAGTATGAATTGGTCTTCGGTAAACTTGCGCGTTGTCCAAGTTCCTTCCCGAGCGATGAGAATTTGGTCACATACAATTCGTATCTACATGATTTAATAACGCGACTTTCGGAAATGCAAGTAATAGCAGGACAAAATCTGGTTCAGGCAAAGGAAAGGTCAAAATTGTATTATGACAGGAACGCCCATCCCTTCAAAGGCAAGATAGGAGATATGGTACGTGTTTTGGTCGAACCAAAAAGGGGAAAATTCGCCAGGCGTTATCACGGACCGTATAAGATTATTGGGATATTGGAGGGAAGCAATGTTTTGTTAAGGGATGAAGGTGGTAAAATGCTCACCAAACATGTCGATAAATTACAATTAAATTAGAGCCATGATTGATTGGACTGATGCAGGAAAGAAGATGACGCTGACCCGACTGATAGATTTTCTTGCTCTGCAACAAACCGCGCGGACCCAGGAACTATACAGACTGACACGCACGGATTCGAACCCGGGCTTATACTTCGAAAAGATCAACGCTATTAGATTTCAAAGGGCTGACTGGCGATTCATACTAGTTATAGATATAGATAAAATAGTAGCTGAATTTCCATATGAAGCCAGGAATATTGAACAAACTCATCGTTCATGCATTAAATTTCCAACCACAATATCATGCGACTCCTTGTTACGAGCAAATTATTTAAACAATATGGTGCGAGAAGCGACGACATTACAGCAGGAACTTATGGAATTGCGTATGGAAATTAAGGAACCAGAATATGAACCACACAATTTGCCTAAAGCTATTACACGCAGGAATGCACCTTTCGGATTTATAGGTTCAATTAGCCATGCTTTATTTGGAACTTTAGACGGTGATGATGCCGAATACATTAACAAGGAAATAGATAAGATATACGCTGATCAGAGGAAGATCACCCAACTTGTCAAAAATCAAACCCATATAATTATAAGTGACCTTCATAAAGTTCATAAAACCTTCAATCGAGTTGCCGCAGAAGTAAAAACAAATAAGCAGAAAATCTTTGAATTAGAAACGCAGATTGATAAACAGTTAGCCCTGAACTATAGCTTAGCAATAAGCCAGTATTCAGCATCTGTCGAAACCTCTCTGAAACATTACATTACCACAACGCAACGTTTTATCACGGCTTTGAGTACTGCGCGCAACGGAAAGCTACATCCATCATTACTGAGCGGATCCAGCTTCAAAACGATAGTAAACGAGATAAATAATTCAATAATAGATTTCGAACTACCTATACCACGGGACCATCAACGAATCGAGGATCTGGCCAAGATATCCCGTGTGAGCCTAAAATATATAACAGGAAAAATGATCGTGATGATACAAATACCATTAGTAAATAGGATTGAATACGATCTGTACAAAATCTACATATTACCAATTCCTCAGTACCTAAATAATAATTCTGATAGTAATAGAACTACAATTTCGGCTTTCATCCTACCAGAATTTCCATATATGGCGATAAGCACTGACCATTCTAAATTCTTCGGATCAGATAACGCATTTTTAGATTCCTGCACTTGGGCATGGCATTACTATATTTGCCCACAGGATGTTCCATTGCAAGACATAGCTCACAGAACATGTGAAACTTCACTATTACTTCAACCGGATCCGAAATTCTTACGCTTGTGAAATATTAGAGTTTTGCCCTATCACATACCTTCTTGGCGAAAATTAACTACTCTTGGCGGATGGTTATATTCATTTGAACAACCTGAACCGATACAGATTCTTTGCGGTCGGAAAAAGAATACTCATACCACCATAGTTGGAACAGGAATCTTGGAAGTACATCCGGAATGTTTTGCAAAAACACGATATCATACCCTGTTAGGATCAAAAACATACC
Organism: Andrena hattorfiana; assembly: GCA_944738655.2. Taxonomy (NCBI): domain Eukaryota; kingdom Metazoa; phylum Arthropoda; class Insecta; order Hymenoptera; family Andrenidae; genus Andrena; species Andrena hattorfiana. Next base: position 15,069,833 of record OX122895.1, read on the forward strand.
TGAGCAAAGATTCTTATTACTACATTCCTAATATGTTATTGAACATCAGCCTGATATCACCTAAGATCTATCAGTATTCCAAAGCGAAACATACCACATTAAACCTATTTCCAAATGACATTAATAAACTGGAACGCACTTCTGATTCTTTGTACGAAATTGAAGCCCAACTAGAGGAAATTGGAGAACATCATCGAGCTAGAAAATCACATTTGTCATTGACATACGGATCAATAGTGGCACAGGCCTTAATCATAATAGGATTCATAATCTACTATTTCTGGAATCCACTGAAGACCTTATGCAAGATACGGTTCCTGAGGAAACGGGGCTCGAAACACGAAACTGAGGAAGCTTCAGCCAATCAACCTGCAGCAATACCGTTGCAAGAATCGTCTATTTCAGAAAACAGACCACCATTGCCTATTCAAAGGGCAATGATAAACTGCTAGAAATATGTATAATAGCAAACCCTGACAGTCCAAGGACTATGGGAATTCCCTTGTCAGAAATTGTTGTTATTTACGATTCTTCTAACGTTCTTTTCCTTCTTTGATAATGATTTTGTTGTTTCACAGTTTTGATCTTGCTTTGTGTAATTGTCTGTGCATTACAAAATGGCATCGTACCCACCGGGATCTCTCGAACGGAGATTATTCATCAGCCGTTTGGCACCATATACAAAAAAGGAGAAGCTGATGGAGATATTTCGCCCGTATGGAGTGGAACACGCGGTGGTGCTGCGAAAACCATCAGGGAACCAGGCTTTCGTGACGTTCCTATCCGCAGAAGGAACAAAACAGGCCTTAGCTGCGGCGGACATTGGCATCGTTTGCCATAAAAGGAAATTAAGGGTTATTATGGCAGATCCCTGGCATAACGTCAAACTTATTCCACCACTGCCAGCTGTAAATCCATTCCCTGGATTGGATCTCGCAGAAAAATCGCCACTACCAACGAAATGTATCGCACAAATTTCCAGCTATCTACCGTTCAAGGACCGTGGTCGCTTGGAAATGGTTTCCAGACGATGGCGACAAGGAAGCCTTGCCTCTTATCACAATATTCGGCATATCGATTTAAATAATTGGCGCTGGCCGAATTCATGGGAGGGAAAATTAATAACCACCGATTCTTTTTACTGGTTGATGATGCGGGTGGGAGGTTACTTAAAAGGGATAAGTATCACTGAAGAGCACTTGGCCAAGAACTTAAGACCACAAGTAATTTCCATTGCCATAAGGAGTTGTCCTAAACTGGAAATAATAGACTTAACCGCTGTGACGATCCGGCCATCGGCTTTGAGAGACCTGGAGTTGGGGGCGCCACGCCTTACTTACCTCAAACTGGGGAAATGTGAGGGTCCCGTGGATCCTGAACTGTCTAAGGTGCTGGCCCTAGCAGAAAGTCTGAAGTCTTTCTGTGTTACGAACACACATATCAGTGGGAAGTCCCTTCCCGCAATCACCAGAAATTTAGAAACGTTTTCTCTCCACCGCTGCGAACAACTAAAACCCTTAAACTTAGCAAACACTCTCCAAGGGTTGCGTAAGCTGAATTATTTAAAGATCAGTATATGTAAGAATCTAATGGACCACAGTATTTTGCAGGCGTTAATGAACAACTCAGACCTGCAGACGACCCTAACGAACTTGGAGTTGCACTTCTGCAGTTTCGAGGAGCCCATGCCTGAAATGGAATGGGAGGAAGACAACGAGGCAGTTGAGAGGGGCGATTTTGTCGAGCTGGAGCTAGGCCCGGTAGAGATGGCTGTCTCCCTCCCCTCCTTATACCGGAATATCACAACCCTGAGCCTTACATTCTGTGGATGGGTTGCTTCAGGCTTTGTCTCGGAGATTGGCTTGTACATGGGGGAAGTAACATCCTTAAATCTTAATGGTTGTAAGCATGGAAGGGGAATTCGTCCTGGAACCACTCCGGAAATTGCAAAACTTAAAGACTCTAAACATCAATTACATGCATCCGACTGTCGGGGGATGGGTATTGCAGTTCCTCAAGGGCTTGGTGGAGGTCCACTGCAGAGAAAACCAAGGTATCACTGACGAGGACATCTGCGGTTTGCTACGACAGTGTCCAGAAATAGTCACAGTCGATGTGGAGAACTGCCCAACCATCAGTAAAACCGTACTGAACTGTGCTTATGAAGTAGTGACAAGCGATCACAGGACCGGGCCAATACACCTATACATCGGAGGTACCCAAATTACGCGATCCACAAAGTACAAACGCAACAACTTCCTACACGTTACCCATGACCTGATGTACGAACCCCTATTTAGATCCACCTAAATTGTAACGGGATTGCATTGTGACAACGTGCAAACGTTATGGGAATTCCCTAGCCCAATGCAACCTGAGCCCATACGTCCATATACATATACATCCATAAGCGCTATCGTGCCTATACCTGCAGTATACATCGTCGGGGACGACGATAATTCCAAGGAGGGAGGGATGTTACGTTCGGAACGTAAAATTTTTCTTTTTGGTCAGGGAATGCATCAACAACAAAATATATTTGTAAAATGATCGATTGATAATTTCCATATTTTATTTCTGTCATGTCATTTGCTTCCATCAAATAGTCAACATTAAAGCTTTATTATTCATTTAATTATATTCATTCGTTACCTATCTGATTCCATTGAAAAGACCCGTATGGGACTAGAGCGCTAACGATCCCAAAATCTACCCCTTATCCTCTTGATAAGGTACATAGATATTTAAAATTTAAAATAATTGACTGTTACGACTGCGGCGAGCTTCCTTGCTCTTTTCCAAAATAAACCCAGTAGCGCAACTTCTGATAGTCCAAAGACTGTGGGATACCCCTAATCTTAATTTGCGTATACGAATCGTGCCGCTCGAACACTAAAGGCCGCGGCGCGTATCAGTACGATCTTCATCGGAAAAATATAAGGATTCCATCGGTGTCACTTCCATATCGATAGGATAAAAAATAAAGAATTACTTTAATTTCTGAAGCAGCTATGAATCCTCGGCCGACCGTGGCGAATTGAGGTCGGCGTTCCACAGTCATGGGGTGAAAATGTGAAATATCCATTTCAGCGTAGTTAGAAATTCTTTATTGTTTATCGTAATGATATGAAAGTGGTATCAATGGATTCCTTATATTTTTCCGATGAAGATCGTACCAAATTTCATGTAAATTTGACTACATATTATTAACGGAATTAGCTTGAGGTTATGGAAGTGAATTTTTCATGGAAGTTCCTTCATTATGGTCCGAATTACGTCGTTCTTGGTGTCGGTTTCATCGGCGAAATATAAGGAATAAATTGGCCACGTTTTCGTAAAAATCTGATGAGAAATGCGGAGTTCGAAGATTTCTCACTTTTTAATAGACACTCCAACCCCTTCAAGGAAGAAAGCCATAAAAATCGGTGCGGCATTGCGGAGGGTTGTCCTAGCCACGGGGTACAGGCTTGGACAGGCTCGCGAATCGGCGATCCATGTGGGTTCTAACGGCGCGTGGACTCGGCGAGTCTCGTGCCAAGTTCGCCGATCCACGTGCCGTCAGATTCCACCTTTTGACGGGCGTAGCTCCAGAATCACCCAGTATCTGGAAAGAACGCTGATCCAATTGGTCTCAATATGTAGAATCTCCTTTCACAATGATCCTTTCACCACTTGCACAGTACTCAATTTTACCCATGCACGCACGACGTATGGGTTGAACAATGAAGGCTCCCCCAAACCAACGCGAATATCGCGACGCGAAGCGGATCCGCCGCGGTTCAGCAGTTTTTTAAACGTGTCGGCTTATGGGCAGCCTTATCTGATCCGCGTCGAGTCCACTCCGCGTCGCGATATTCGCGTTGGTTTGGGGGAGCCTTGAAAGGGTTAAATATCCGGTTTTGCCTTGTTTGTATCAATTAAATGCGTTTACATGAAATCGGTATGTTTTCAGATAAAAAAGGTTTGTGACCTTTTTGAAGCCACGGGGAGTGTCCATCCCAGGAAAAAGACAATTCCAACAGTCACGGAAGAGCAAGAAACAGATATCGTGGCTGCATTTTACGCCAATCTGCGGGCGTCAGTTCGGCAAGTTGCAGCAAACCAGGATTTCTCGAAATCCACTATTCATAAAATCGTAAAGAAACATGGTCTGAAGCCGTATAAGCCGACCACACAGCACAAACTATTTGCTAGAAATTGCGGACCACGAATCGAATTTTCGATGTCGATACTGCAGCAACTCGGAGATGATCCAGATTTTGTGAGAAACGTCATGATAACGGACGAATGTATATTTTATACAAATGGTATGACATGCTATCAAAATTCAAGTATGTGGGCAGCGGAAAACCCACATTGGATACGAGAAGATAATAGCCAGTACCGCCGGTCAGTTTTAGTATGGTGTGGTATTCACAATTGAAAAGTATATGGACCGTATATTTTCGATGGAAATGTAACGGGAGCAGTATATTTAGAAATGTTGAAAAATTATGTGGGAGATATTTTGCACAATATGCCACTGACAGAAAGACGTAATTTCTGGTTTCAACAAGATGGTGCTTCAGTACATTACGCAAATATAGTTACACAATGGCTGAACGCAACATTTGCCAACCGCTGGATCGGTCGCAATGGAGCAATCGCTTGGCCACCGAGATCCCCGGACCTCTCGGCGTGTGATTTTTTCTTATGGGGATACATAAAACAATTAGTGTTTCAAACACCTGTAGAAAATATAACCGAGTTAACAGAAAAAATCATACAGGCGTGTAATAATATTTCACCGGAGATGTTAACCAAAGTAGAGGTACAATTTTCAAAAAGAATAAGGAATTGTATCCTCAATGATGGAAGACACGTCGAGGGGCAACCGGCCTAAAGGCCGGGTTTGCAACCCGGTAAATCGGTTAAAAGTTTTCTTATCACTGATAACGTAGTAGATATCGACGGAATTAATGAACGCATATATGCGCTACATTGCTGTACATAATTACCGATTTACCGGATTGCAATCCCTAATGCTGTGTCCATAAAACCGCGACCGGTCCATTGCTTGGGAAATGATGAGTTCAGCCATCGCTGCAGCACCGTCTTGTTGAAACCATAAATTTTGCGCTTCAGCAAGTGGCATGTCGTGTAAAATATCATCCACATAATTATCCAGAAATTTTAAATATATCGCTCCAGTTACATTTCCATCGAAACAATTGGGTCCATATATTTTTCGATTGTAAATACCACACCACATTAAAACCGAGTCGCGGTTATTATCTTCACGTACCCAATGTAGATGAATTTTGATGGCATGTCATGCCCTTCGTATTATATATATAAGTTATCATTAAGTTTCGTACAAACTGCATCGCTCCGATTTTGTGCAGTATCCGCATCGCAACTTCAATCCATGGTCAAAAATCTCTATCAAATAGTTTATGCGGTGCAATCGGCTTATACGCATCCGAACCATTTTTCTTTACGATTTTATGAACTGTCGGTATTGAGTCGCCCATCTGAATGGGAAACACTGCCGTGCTGGATGCATTGTCGGAGCTCAGCGAATGGTCACATGTATGTGTCCTTCCGCGCCGCGTGTATAGATTGTCATGCTGCTCGACTGACGCTCTACATAAATTGGTCCGTCGAGCCGAATCTCGTGCCACGAGGGCCTTGATCCACATCCATACAGCCAGAGGGGATTCAGCTGCACAGGAGTGTGGCATCCTGCATCTTCGCCAATCCAGGCTGGAGACAGCAGCGCACAGGGCGCTGCACCCAACCCAAGGACCGGGGAATTCGACAGTATCAGCACAGCACTTCATTCGCCAGGGACAACATTCAGGTCAACGCATCAGCCGACGCCACAAGGGCTGCTCAGCATCATCCACGATGTCGGAAAGCGTGAAGGAAGCGCCGTCCGTCCACGGGAATCAATTCGTCCTCAATTACACCGATATCCCTATAACACCGATGTCGTGCGACCGAAACGTCCTGACTGCGCTCACCCCCGCGCACTTCCTCATTGGCGCCCCGTTGACAAGTATCCCCGATTACGATTTATCCACGGTGCCGATCGGGCGTTTATCAGCCTGACGGTTCGCAAGAAGTGGCACACAGGTCAGGCCCGGGACCACGCGCGGAGAGTACAAGCGCTGCGTGAAGCGCATCGCGCCGCTTCCGATAGATACGTAATCTCCTCATTGTACATAAAGTTCAATCGCGGCATCACCCATGTATATGTATACGCTCAATGTTTTATTCTTAGACACTAGTTCATAAGGTACTAGTTCATAAGTTGTAACCTACCGTCACAATGTTGTGTTAATTTGATCTTCTGCGTGTTTGTAATCGGCGCCAAGCCTCCGTCCGCACCTACGCGCTCCATTCTGTTCAACGAGATTGTTCAATGGGGGCGGCATGTTGAGTCGCCCATCTGAATGGGAACCACTGCCGTGCTGGACGCATTGTCGGGCCTCAGCGAATGGTCACATGTATCCTTCCGTGCCGCGTGTAAATATCGCCATGGTGCTCGCCGAAAAACAACTGAAGGCGAGTGCGAGCGTGCATCGCGCCTCAAGCAGGAGACGCCGTCTCTCCGTCTCGTGACGCCTGCCCGAGCGGCCGCAGAACAAGTCTATCTTATATTACAATACAGTTTCAAATTCGTACACAGTCGAAACAATTTCACTTGGGGAACAACTATTTTCAATACGTCGGCCGTCTCATTAATTTGAAAGGCGACACCCTAAGAGCGACTGACGCTCCACAGTCGGTGTGATAAGTCAATTGGTGTGGACAATTTTCCGCTATTGTGCGTACTGATGTTGTCTGGTTCGCATGAAACGCAACCACGTCTACTTGCTAGTTGCTTCAAAAAGCTCAGAAATATGTTTTATGTAAAAACATACCGATTTCATGTACACGCATTAAATCTATTAAAAAAGACAAAACTGGATATTTAACCCTTTCATTGTTGAGCCCATACGTCGTGCGAGCAAGGGTAAAACTAAGTACTGTGCAAAGGATGGTTAAAATATGCAAATAAGAAATTATTATGATCAAAGAAAAAATTTATAACACCCACTATTTCCTAGCTGGATCCCAACAACCGGCCATTCGAGCGTAGAAGGAAGTGCGATATAAAATACTATTGAAGTTGAAAATTGAGTCATATTCTCCTACTTCCCCTTAGTACAGGTACTGGGTGATTCTGGAGCAACGCCCGCCAAAGGATGCGGCCTGGTACCCCGTGGCGAGGACAACACGCCGCAGTGCCCATCGAATTTTATGGCTTTCGACCCTCGAAGGGTTTGGAATACATACCATTAAGAAGTGAGAACTGTTCAGGATTTCAAATGTTTGCTTCTTTTCTTCATCGTATCGAAGGGGAACTGGCGCCAATGGATTCCTGGCGTTCCGTCGATTAAAATCATACCAAATTTCATGTAAATCGGACTATTTTTAATCAAGTCAAGTCAGCTTGAAATGATATAAAACGATTTATCATGGAATTTCCTTCATTATGGTCCGAATTACGTGGTTCTTGGTGTTAGTTTCATCGGCAAAACATAAGGAATAAATTGGCCTCGTTTACGCAAAGATCTGATGAGAAATGCGGAAATCGAAGATTTCGCACTTCTTACTAGGGAGTCGAACCCCTTCGAGAGTCGAAAGCCATAAAATTCGATGGGGACTGCGGGGTGTTGTTCTCGCCACGGGGTGACGGGCGTACCTCCAGAATTACCCTGTATCTGTTTAAGAAAAAAAATAATTCCTTATTCTTTATCGTATGAATATGGAAGAGTCGCCGAAGGATTCCTTGGGATTTTCCGATGAAAATCGTGCCAAATGTCGTGTAAATCGGACAACTTTTACATAAGGAATACAAATAGCTAGTGTCAAAGTAGTCCGATTTGCATGATATTTGATATGATTTTAATCGACGGAACGCCAGGAATCCATTGGCATCACTTTCCCCTTCGATACGATGAAGAAAAGAAGCAAACATTTGAAATCCTGTACATTTCTCACTTCTTAATGGTATTCCAAACCCTTCGAGGGTCGAAAGCCATAAAATTCGGTGAGGCACTGCGGAGTGTTGTCCTCGCCACGGCAGCAGCACGCGGTTGCTTTGCAAAGTGACCAAGGCGAGCTAAGGACTCTCCAGCAACGTCTAGACGCGGCTTATCATTTGTGCAGTGTGTGACCCGACTACCCTCCGTGTAATCGGTCTGCGCGAATTAGGGCGCAAGTTCGATGATTATCAGTACTCCTTCCCGAGAGGAATACGATTTACTTTAATTATAGTACATGTGTGTTTTGTAATAAAGTGTTTCTATCGTCTCCTGAATTCAATAACTGGCATCCAGACATCTACGCTCCTACAATCCACCGTCAATACGCCTCGTAGAGAGACACGGGAAGAAAAATGGTAGCCCGCTGTTGACACGTGGTCCTCTCGAATATAAATACGAGCTTTAATATCAAAACAAAAGCATGCGTTATCGTATTCTGTGCGAGAGAAGGTGGGCACTGGGGAGGAGATATTGCTGTGAAGAGGGCCTCTTCAAGAGAGCAGCCGTTTGTGAGGGATGCAAATTCGATTGGTTCTAATATAATCTGCTCCCTATGGTTGAAATTTAGTCTAGCAACTTTCACACCTCCTAACCTAACCAATTGAACTTACATCCCTCCCAAAAGAACCGGCCATCCGAGCGTAGAAGCAAGTGCGAAATAAAAGTAACGGCGCGCTTCTCGATACCGCAGATGTACCTACCTAAGTAGCATTTCTGACGGAAAAGAATTGTCCAGCCTTTGGGCCTGCCATTCCTGGCGTAGACCTTTGGCAGGTAGGTATCTGTTTCAACAGGCAAGGCCACCCGTGGCGCCAGCAAGACCGTCTCCGGTCCTTGCTATTCCAGCGAGTTTTCTTCCAGGGAAAATCAGTCAATTTACAAGCGCAATATCTCAAAAACCAGTGGAAATCAAGTGTATACATTAAAGCTTATTGAATTTGTCTTAGAACGCACTATCAACTCAGGTCTTCAGAAAAAATAGTTCCATTTAAAAAACCGAACTTGACCATCGTATCTTTTAAAATAATAATGGAAAAAAAATTCGTCCACGCTAATAAATTGGCCCCCTCGAACCATGCAATTACCTATTTTTTAAATATTTTTGTCACCAATAGTTTAGGAGATATCGAGCTGTCCACTCTTCCCGCGGACACCCTGTATATATGAAGATCTGGGTGAACGGAAAGGTGAAAAGGTGGGATGAGCTGTGGGAAAGATGGGTGAAGGAACAGAGAAACGAAGAGTACGGGTAATGGGGGAGGGAGAGGAGGTAGAGGGGGAGGAATGGGGGACTGCGGAGTAGGTAGAAGGCTGCTTTCTGGAACGTGGCAGGGCTGAGGAAAAAAGACGGGGATTTTGGAAAAGGTTGGAGGAGTGGGACGTGATAGTGCTGAGTGAGACGTGGATAGTGTAGGGGTGGGGGAGTGTGCAAGGGAGGCTACCCGGGGGTATGTTTGGGATAGGCAATGGGTATGGAGGGAGAAAAAGATGGGTAGGGCAATGTGAGGAATGCTAATGGGGGTGAGGAAGGAGTTGGAAGTGGGAGCGGAGGAGGAAGGAGGGAGGGAGGGGATTCTGACGAAGAAGGTGAGGCTGGGGGGAGAGTGGTGGAGGATAGTGGGGGTGTATGTTAATGGAGATCTGCAAAGGAAGTTGGAGGAGTTGGGGAAGTGGATGGAAGAGAGAGAATGGGGAGTGAGGCGGTTGATAGGGGGGGGGATTTTAACGCTAGGACAGGGGAAGGGGGACGCGTTCTGTGATGGGGAGAGAAGGAGGGAGGGGGACGGGGGAGCAGGAGATCGAAGGATAAAGAGGTGAATAGTGATGGGAGGAGGTTGTGCGGATACCTGGAGGAAAGGGGCTGTAGTTTGCTAAATGGGGGGGGGGGGGAGGATGAGCACGGGGAGTGGACCTTTACAGGAGGGAGGGCGAGTACGGTAATTGACTATGTTATTGGAAATGAAGATGCTTAGGAGAAAGTGGAAAGGGTAGAAGTGGGGAAGAGAGTAGATTCGGACCACCATCCGTTGGTGGTTTGGGTGAGGGGAGCGGGAGGGGGCGGCGAAGAGAGGAGAAAAGGTGGGAGGGTAAGGGGAGGGGAAGCAGGAATTATTAGACGGAGGAAGGGAGAAAGAAGTTTATAGAAAGCTTTGGGAAGAGGGAAGAGGGGGATAGGGGAGTGGAGGTGTGGAGAGAGTTGGGAGATAGGATAAAGGGAGCGGTGGGAAAGTCAGAAGTGGGAAGGGAGAGGAAAGGAAGGGAGGATGGTGGGATGAGGAATGTAGAGAGGAGAAGAGTAAGGTGAGGAAGGAGTTGAGAAAGTGGAGAACCGAGGGAGGGGACGGGAAGGTTTACAGAGAGAGGAAGAGGGCTTATGGGAGGTTGTGTGAGGAAAAGAGGAAGAAGGAGATGGAGCGTTGGGAAAGGGAACTGGAGGGGGTGAGGACAGAAGGGCAGGTGTGGAAGGTGGTAAACAGAGATAGGGGAAAGAGAAGGAGGGTGAATGAAAGAATAAAAATGGAGGAATGGGACGAGTATTTCAGAGGCTGCTGGGAGGGGTAGAGTGGAGGGTGATGAAAGGTGGGGGAGGGAAAGGGGGAGGGACGGGGAGAGGGAGATAGGAAGGGAGGAAATAAGAAGGGTGGTAAAGAGCTTAAAGGACGGGAAGGCCGGGGGAAGAGATGGGATACAGAATGAGGTGTGGAAGTACGGGGGGAGGAGGTGGAAAAATGGCTATGGGTGTGGAGGGTTTGGAGGGGGGAAGGGTGGCCAGAGGGTTGGAAGGAAGAGGTGGTGGTGCCGGCGGTGAAGAAAGGAGCAGGGGAAAGGGTAGAGGACTACAGGGGGTTACCTTAACGCAGACGGCGTATAAGATTTATGCGTCGGTACTGGCGGAAAGGTTAAGGTTAGAGGTTGAAGAAAAGAAATTGCTGCCACCGAGTCAGGCGGGGCTTAGGAGGGGGGTAGGTTGTGTAGACAATATATACACACTTAACTACCTGATCAACAGGCAAATAGGGAGGAAAGAGAGGAAATTGGTGGTGTTGTTTGTCGACATGAAGGCCGCTTTTGACTCGGTGGACAGGGAGGTATTGATAAAGGCAATGAGGGACAATTGGGTGAGGGAAGGGCTGGTGGTGAGGTGTGAGGAGATACTGAGGGAAACGATGGGAAGGATCAGGGTAGGGGAGGAAGAGGTTCTGGACGGCAAGGGGTGTAAGGCAGGGATGCCCATTGAGCCCAACCATGTTTACACTCCTGATCGCAGACATAGACGAGGAACTGGGGAGGGGGGATTGGGGGGGTGAGGCTGGGGAGTGGGAGGATCTACACGCTGGCATATGCAGATGATGTGGCTGTGCTGGCGGAGAATGTGGAAGGGCTGAAGGGGATGATGGAGAAACTGGAGAAGTACGTGGATGGGAATGGGTTACAAGTGAATGTGGGTAAGACCAAGGTGATGAGGTGTAGAAGGGGGGGGGGGGCAGGAGCAGTGAGGTGGTGTGGATGTGGAAGGGAAAGGAGTTAGAGGAGGTAAGGAGCTTCAGGTACCTGGGGTATACGGTGATGGGGAATGGAGGACAGGAGGAACACGTAGAGGAGAGGGTACGAAAGGGGGCTGCGGTGATGGGGCAGGTATGGGGGGATTGGGAAAAGGATCTTTGGGAAGGACTGAGGAAGAAGGCTATGATTATTCGATAAGCTGGTATGGGCGGTAGTGAGCTATGGGGTAGAGGTGTGGGGGTGGAAAAGTAGGGAAAAGGTAGAAACAATACATGAAAGATACGTGAGGTGGGTGTTGGGAGTGGATTGGAATATCCCAGGGTACTTGGTTAGGGAAGAACTACAGAGGGGGGTGTTGAAGGGAGGGCGGGGCTAAGGGCGTGGGGGTACGAGAGGAAGCTGGAGGAGGTGAAGGGGCGAGAGTTGGTGAGGGAGTGTTGGGAGGAAATGAAAAGGAGGATGAGGGGGGAAAGGTTTTACAGGGGTGGGAAGAGGAGAGGGAGCAGTATTATAAGGACAGAGGGTGGACGATGGAGGAGGTGGTGGGGATGTGGGATAGGGAGAAGATGTGGGGAGAGGTGCTGATGGAAAAGGAGAAAAGACTACAGGAAAAGGAGAGGTGGAGGAGGATAGGTGAGGCGAGGTACAATTTGTGGTACGGGAGGGTGAAGGGGAAGGGGGTGCCAGGATACCTGAAGAAAGGGTGGGGGGAAGAAACGTGGAAGAGGGTGGCAAGGTTTAGGTTAGGAAATGAGATGAAGGCGGGGAGATACTGGGGGGAGGAGGAGGAAAGGAGGTGCAGAGAGGAAGAGGCGTGGGAGCACGTGTGGGAGGTATGTACAGGGTGGGGGATTGAGAGGGGGTGGCAAGAGGCAGTGGTAGAGGTGTTGGTTGACGAGGGGGGGGGGGGTGAGGAATGGATGAGGAGATTGGAGGAAAGGAGTGCAGTATGTGAGGGAGTGAGTGGAGGATTGTGAGTGGAAGGGGTAGCGCGCGGAAGAGGAGGTCCGAGAGAAGGAGAAGTATGCGGGGGCGTGCGTGCGAGACAGGATAGGTTAAGGTAAATTAAGTTAGGATAAGTTAGGATAAGGTAGACTTAAAGTATAAGTGTAAAGGAGAAAGGGTATGGAGATTGTAACCCCTAGGGGATCAATAAAGAGATTATATATAATAAAATATATAAAGGAAAAGGAAAACACTGCCGCCGATGCTCTATCTAGAGTGCTCCCGCTAGGAAACTACGAAAAAGAAGAATTGTTAGAAGATCTAGACGAACTCATCCGAGATCAAGAACATTTACCCCAACAGATTCCGAGTCAATCCTCGGTAGAACCAGTAACCAGTCAGAATACCCTTTATGAAAGGAATAACGATTAAAGAGATGACCCCACCTGACTGGATACAGCTTAGCAGGTCTAGACTAGGAGACTTCAAGAAGAGCAATGGGTTAATAATTTAAACACTTTCATTCATTAAATATTAGACGGATTGCATCAAAATAATATGAGGATACAGTTGAACGATAACACCTTCAATTCTACAGAGAAATTATTCATTCAAAATTTTTTATCTCTCATTGTTAATCGAATACCGAATATTCAAATTTAATTTGGCCAAATTCATATCGAGAACTCCAACCTAACAATATTACAAGAATACTATACGAAAATCACAACGCATACTCCACACAGCACTTCGGACAGAAACTCACCCGCGTACGGCCAACAGAACTACCTGTTATTCCTGACACACCTACGGAAGCGAATGAGAAAATAACCATGGACATTTTCGGCCCACTTAGAAAAGCATACAGCAAAAATGAGTATATCCTTCCCATTCAGGATATGCTAATAAAATACTTGATACTCATACCGCTTCGCAACACACGCGCAGAGACAATCACCGAAAATCTACTGATTCATTACATTTACATCTTCTCGTCACCTACACATATTTTGGCCGATCAGATAATGCAACAGTTCGACCGCGAGTTTCAAATCAGAAACATCCGTACCACCGCGTTCCATCCACAATCAAATAGAGGATTGGAACGAGCTCACGCAGTAGTGAAAGACCTCATTAAGACTTGCATGAATGATAGACAAAATGAATGGGACGAAAATCTTTCTCTCATCTGCATGGGTTATAACACCTTAATTCACGAAGAAAGGCGAATCTACCATCAACAATCGCTACTACATCACCTCTTGGTCAAGATAAACTCATACAAATGTGGAAAAAACGATGCCAAAGATACTTAACGAACGCACGAAGCAACATCCTTAAAAGCAAAGCAAAGAACAGAGCCACACAGGAACGTCGTATTATCAAAACACAAATAGTATTCCAAATAGACGATAAAGTATTAGTTTCAAACGACCATAAGACGGACAAGCTTGCACCCAATTGGCTGGACCCTGCTAAAATTTTGGAAGTTAACACCCCAAATTATTTGATACACTATTTCGACACTGCATGGCAATAGATTAAAATTGTTTCTGCACTAAAATTACAGGATGATTGCCGCACACCGTATGCTTTGGATCGTTCCCTTGGTGTTCGGTTTTCACGTACAAGATCTCGGACATAACAACATTTACATTGAGAAGCTTCACTCCGCATCCGTATGTCACTCCTCATGGATCCTTCTTTTTGCCCTAGACACTTCCAACATTCACACACGACTCGAACAGATCACCAACATGCTCGAAGAAACACACACCATATGCAACAGGGCGTGCGACCACATCCACGAAATAGCGGCACTCTCGCAACAACTGCAATGTGCTCTCCAGGACGAAAATCAATTGGCAGCCCTCATCCACCTAGAGGACAATCAACGTCGACGGCGACGTAGAGGTGCGTTCGACTTCATCGGTCACGTTAGCAAGTCCCTCTTTGGAATTCTCGACTCTGACGACCTCGAGATGATCAACAAAAATCTCGACAAGATTTTTGTGAACGAGAACAAATTGGCCAGTGTTATCCGCAATCAAAGCACCATACTACGTGGCATCGGGAGGAGGGAGCTGCAGACGGAACTCATGAAGATGTACAACACCAGTGCCAATCAATTAAGGAATATGCAGACCATTGCTAACAACGATCGGAAACGTATCTAGAGACGCGGTAACGTCTCGACGCCAAGTACATGAAAGAAAAGACACCCTGTACTATGTACATATAAGACACCCTGTATACGTAACACCCTGTATACGTAAAAGACACCCTGTATATGAATGTCGACTGCCCCTGCCATGTATCTCCATTTTCCGAAATCCGAAATTCCGAGCCCTGCATTCGTACCGACTGTCGCTACCGCTATCCTTTACTCGTCCCGAAAATATTCTGAAACTTATTTCATTATATCTCATCACCCCTGCAATATTTTTTAAATGTAAAGGCATTTTCCTTATGTAAACCGCATATAAGCTTTCGAATAAGACCAATTCTGAAAAAATCGGTCCACGCATGCTAGAGATATCGTAATATCGTCTCATGGAATTGTCAGAAATGGTAAGAGAAAATTTTTTTTCTCCAGTCGAAAATTTGTCGTCGTCGACATAATACGTATTACACACACACCTATTAGTTTCGCACACAAGTTTCGTTCGTCGACTCTCGGGATCATTCCGCAGAGTATATATCCTTATATACCCTTATACTCTTATATACCTACCCTTATACACTTACACCCTTATATACCGTTATACCCTTATACTCATATATATTCCCTTACACCCTTATACTCTTATATATACACCCTTCTATACCTTTATAACTTTACACCCTTATATACCCTTAACTCTTATATACCCTTATACCATTACACCCCACTCTTATATAATCTTACACCCTTATATACTCTTATACTCTTATATACCCTTATACCCTCACACCCTTATATACCGTTATACCTTTATACTCTTATATACACTAATACTCTTATATACCCTTATATCCTTACATCCTTATGCCCTTACACCCATATATACCCGTATACACTTATACTCTTATATAACCTTATATACCGTTACACCTTTTACCATTTACCCTTATACCCTTTACCCTTACATCCGTTACCCTTACACCCTTTACCCTTACACCCTTTACGCTTACACCCTTTATGTGGTTGTTCAACTTACGTAGAAGTTATCCTTAATCAAAAAATAAGTAAAGTAAACTCGCTGAGCTGCTTTGCGCTATTCCGAGTATTCCGAGTAAGCTTTACTGGCTGCATACGCGCCTTATCTTCTAACATCACTCGATAGGCTGCAGTGCGCCGTAAACACGTGGACGTGTGACGAAGATAGATCAGAATTTATCATTTATTGGGATTTCCTTACTTTTTCCTTATTTTTAGGACCCGTGACAGTGATATAATATAATAATATAGAAGATCCTCAGTACATGTATTATATGATTCTGAGGCAGAATTTAGCTGGCTATAAGATACGTGTGTTATTTTATGCTTTTGTAAATAATGTTTCGGGCAGTGTTCATATGATTATTATAGTCAGGCGAGAAGGGGCATGACAGGGTAATGAAAATGAGAGTTACCCATCATGCCCCTCACAAACCTAGATATAAAAATCAAAGTTTCTTATTGTTCCATGATGGTTTGAAACTACATACGTAAGACGGACCGAGGAAAATGATACTTCTTTTCTAATAATTATACCAAAATAATTGATTCTCGTGCCAATCACAGAGCAAAAGACTCATATATCCAGAAAACGTGGAAACACTGCAATTATAACATCCTCATTTCATCAGGATCACATACAGATTTTGCACAAATGCGACAATTTTGAAACCAATGCAGGGGGACATTGGGTTTGTAGCTTTTATGAATATGATGGAAGAAGACATTATAATATAGAAGATCTCCAGTACATGTATATATGTTTCTCAGGCAGAATTTAGCTGGCTATAAGGTACGTGTGTTATTATAGGCTTTTGTGAATAATGTTTCGGGCAGTGTTCATATGATTGAAGTGAGACGAGAAGGGGTATGATGGGCTAATGAAAAAGAGAGTTACCGCATCATGCCCCTCACAAACCTAGATATAAAAACCAAAGTTTCTCATTGTTACAGGATGGTTAGAAACTACATACGTAAGACGGACCGAGAAAAATGATACTTCTTTTCTATTAATTAGACCAAAATAATTGATTCTCGTGCCAATCACAGAGCAAAAGACTCGTATGTCCAGAAAACGTGGAAACACCGCAATTATAACATCCTCATTTCATCAGGATCACATACAGATATTGCACAAATTAAAATTTACCTTGAGAAGTTATACCCTTTTTTGACCAAACATGGCGGAAAAATCGACGAAGAATTTATTAAATGTCCACATGTACAAACTCAATCTAACAATCGGGAGAAAGGACTTTTTCTGAAATTTTCTATTAAAACCTGTAGAGATTAGGTTGATGCATAGTTAAACTGAAGGACTTATTACCAAAGAATGATTCAAACAAAAAAATTGATTAGTTGATTATGAAAACCTGTGTTTTATTCATCATCAAACCTTAACTACACCATCTTGTCCCACCTTCCCCTACAAGCTCAACCTAACAGTCGGGAGTGCGGAGTTGTTGCGAGTGCATTTGCTGTTTCGTTATTATTCATCATCAATTCAATAAATTACCAGACAAAGTAACGTACAATCATGCGTTAATGCGTCAACATTTGATCCAAATGTTTTGATCTAATCGTCTCCAAGATTTTCCATGCATTCAGGATAAATAAACAATTAACACGTGTGTATGAATATGAATTTGCAAATAATAGTACAATTAATCTTTGAAAAAAGAAGTGAGATCCCCACAAAAAACTTCAAAAAAGTACAAAAATTACACCAAGTACATGAAAAATCAAATAAATCACAAAAAATAGAAGGTAATAATTACAAAATAAAAAGAGATGTGAAATCAGAATGAGCTGCCAGTACATAAAGATGCTTTCCAACTGCGCTTTAGATGACACAACTATATATTCACAGCTAAAATTCCATTACTCATAATGGCTATATATACAAAGAAAAAATGTATTAAATAATATTAAGCAGATATATTTTTACGCAAATAAATATTTTAATACGAATAAATATTTTATTCAAAATACTTGGCGCTGCGCCCCGAATTGGTGTTGCTAAACTGAATAAACATGTATAAATTGCATCAATCTTTTTCTTTCTTGTGGGTGCGTTCGTAACTGTGTGTGTGCGTGTGCATATGCTACGTATTATATTAGAATTAAATATATGTAGAATAAATCTGACTGTGTTTCTAATATGTGTATGTATATGTTTATGTATTTTAGATTGTAAGGGAGTAATTGCAAATTATTAATACTAATTGTAAGACAATTAACATTTTTTCGGTTGCGCATCTTTTTTTATTTTGTAATTATTACCTTCTATTTTTTGTGATTTATTTGATTTTTCATGTACTTGGCGTAATTTTTTTACTTTTTCGAAGTTTTTTGTGGGGATCCACCTTAACAGCCAATTGATTATGCACTCTGCACTCTTGGATGAATTAGTCCGCGACATCGGGACGCTCAAAACGGCCATCGCTATGGGACATAAAGGTATCGTACACCCAGACGTATTATCACCTAAAGACGTTATTCACTGTATGCAGGTTATGGAAGAAGAGACGAGAACACGGTACCCACTCGTCCTGAACGAATCGATTTACAACCTATTGATCCAGATCTCCAAAGTCACCATTGGAAGCCTCAAGAAACAGCTCATCTACAAAACAGATGTGCTCGAGAATGACGACTGGGGAATCAAACGGATTCACCCCACACAGCAGAAGACTGGAGATTTCTTCACGTCCATTACTGTGACCCATGACGTGGTGATGATGCACAGAGACAAGTACATACTACTCGACACTACCTTTTACGACATTACATACACGCACACTCACGATACTACAGGGTTATCCACTGAAGACTGGCGGCGCTCGCGCTCGTCACACGCATACTTACTACTACAATCCTATGTCGATACATCCGCCATCTATGGGCTGTTGCTAAAAGTATAAGTTTGTGTAAATGGCATATACGAACCTATACTTTTAGCAACAGCCCATAGATGGCGGATGTATCGACATATGATTGTAGTAGTAAGTATGCGTGTGACGTTGTTGCCATTCTCATTTGTACTCGCGCGAGCGCCGCCAGTCTTCAGTGGATAACCCTGTACTGTAGACAGACACAACCTGCAACCCTTTCCTACCAAATCCACGATTGCGAGAGTGAAAACCTCAAAATAACACCATCCCAAGATATTTCCAAGTCTTGCAACGGACGGTCCTTTCGCATAATGGAACTTTTATACAAACAACTAACCACGCCTGATCTTTATTCAGCAGTTCCGGA
The DNA here is from genome assembly GCA_944738655.2 of Andrena hattorfiana. Taxonomy (NCBI): domain Eukaryota; kingdom Metazoa; phylum Arthropoda; class Insecta; order Hymenoptera; family Andrenidae; genus Andrena; species Andrena hattorfiana. The sequence goes on from OX122895.1 coordinate 15,088,817, forward strand.
AAAGCCGATCATATTACAAACGCTCTGCAGAAACTACTCTACGCTAGAGCTGACCAACTCAGCAATCCTCTCCAGTTCTGAGGACTGTACTCTAATTGGAGATGCTACACTTATGAAAATTGGAGGCAGTACCGTCACCTACACTGCCGAGACCAGATACAGATCTGTCAACATCAGCTACATGATCAGCGAACACGATTCCATTTACCAAAAGCTTCACGATCTACCGCTCCAGTACGCGAAGGAGGCCGTTCAAGCCTACGGAACGACCCTTGACAAACTGGACGATGTGTTAGCATCAGTACAAACCGAACATCGCATCCGATCATGGACATCAGTCGGATGGACCGCCCTACAGTGGATCTCGTACATCTGTTCAGCCCTTGTCCTAATTTATCTATTGAAACGAATTGGCTTATTTTCCTGTATTTTTGGATTTATTCCAAAAACTATTTGTTTTCACATATTCAGCCCCATCAAATATTATAAATTCAATAATCAAACTCGTTCTATACACAATCAGACACAACCACCGGATAATAACCCTATAGTACTCTTTACACGCGAACCGCTACAACCAATTGAAACACTTGTAAGACCAATCAAACAACTAAACATTAGACGTAAGAAACGAGTTGTAAAATTTGAGGAATAAATTTAATCGAACAAGGGGGTGTCATGTGCGTGATAACCCCACTACAGGTATGTCCCCCGCCACGTGTACCTACCTGTGCTGCATGGCAACCGCATTGTATAAAAGGGCAGGAACGACACGAATAAATGGTCAGTCAATTAATTAGTCTTCCTCATATAAGAAAGTTGCGATTCCGTGACACAAGAAAAAGGTCACTAAAAAAGCGACGAACATTATACTATTATTTCAATCGCTTTTGATAACAAAAGAAATAAACTCTATACATATCATAACATACATAACTAAATAATAAATTTACGACGAACTAGTCATTATCTAATAGATGAAAAAGGGAGGTGGGAAGGGGGAAGGATGAAACGGGGAAATATAAAAGCAAGTGTGATGTAGGCACTTTGCTTACTTATTGTTTAGCCATTAATATTTTTCTATATTTCTTTGCTGTTTGTCTAAAATATCTCTGTTCGGCAGAGCCATACTACAACTTAGTTTCATATCGCAGGCTTTTCCTCGTAATATGCTGAGTGAGTCCTCTTTTCCGAGATGGTTTTCTAGGGATTTTATCAAGTTGACCAGAACGAAGAAAGCGGCGCACCGGGCATTCTAACGTTCATTTAGTGTTTACCAAACTCAGTGTCATTCTGCGCACATCGATAAAGTTGAATTAGCGATACTTAATAATATAAACACTATCTGAAAATTTATCAATTTTAACCACTCTTTTAATGCATTGCCTAAAACCAGGCTATAACGATCTCGAAACGTCGAACGCCTGTGATATAGCCAATAGCTTCGCGGAATATAGTATTGTCTCGTTACGGGCTCGGTTTGGTGCACACGATGCGGACTTTTCGCTATCCCCACCACTTCTGTCTCACTCTTGTCCGGCGAAGGCGAGAGCGAGCGAAAGGCACTGAAAGCGAGCGAGGACAGTAAGAGACAGGAGACGCGTTGATGTTTTGTCTCACTCCGTCTTTCGGACGCCTGCCACTCCGTCCTTTGCGTGCGCGATGGTCGCAAGTGCTTACCATGAGCACGAAACGGCTTCGCAAAATCTTGACGCAGGCCCGGCTGAAGTCTTTTTTGCGCCATAGGCGAACTTGTCAAATTACGCCCTTTATTATATTACATTTATTTGAGATTATTTATGACTTTACTCTGCAAAATTAGGCAACTGCTAGGGCGTAAGGTTGACAAGAGGCGCAAAATGGTCTTTTCATTGTTGGCATTGTTGAAAATAAATTTATAAATGAAATACTACAAATTGTACTACAACGGTTTTAAACTACGAGTAACAATTAAAAGTGAGGTCATGAAGAAGCTCACTTAAATGTATTATAATAAATGGCGGAATTTGGCAAGCTAGCTTAGGGCGCAAAACATACTCGTGCCGTGCCTAGCTATCTGACCGTGGCGCGCATGCGTCGAGCAGTCACGATTTCATCTGAACGCTCGCGCCCGTCGCGCACGCAAAGCGTTCCAATCTCGCTCCACATTCGGCCGGAAAGAAACGAGAAACGAACACTCGGAATTAGGGCTCTGTTCACGATACGGGCTCAACGTCGGTCCTGACCAGCGAGCTGCTAACGAGACAATACTGTACTTTAAATCTGTATATTCTTGCGATTTTGCCCATGCACCAACACCTGATTATGCTTCACCTCTTGATATATCGGGTGTTACTGTTAGTATTGGAGAAGAATTCCGAAAGCTTGTCACATTGACCACTAATAAGTGACCTGGCAACGACGGTTTGCCTCAGGTGCTTTTTAAATCTTCTACTTTGATCATGTCGAAAATTTGTTGGTTGATTTCTAACACATCTCTCTCAGCAGACAAAGTTCCAACCAGATGGAAATCGAGCGTATTTACGCCAATTTTTAAATCTGGAGATAAATCGAACATCTCCGACTACAGGCCAATTTCTATCTTATATATCATGCTCAAAATTTTCAATGATGTTATTGTCGGAAAATTATCATTGCTAGCCAAAAAATCGCGCAGGCAATAAGCAACACAGTTTTATAGATAATCATTCATGGCGCTTTTTGTGCCATTAAATTTATGTTTGAAAGATTTTTTTCTGTCTGTTGTACTTCAAGAGTTGTACGCGAAAAAGTGGAAGTGCCAATTTAACTTTGAGGTTAATTTTCACCCCCTTAAAGGGCGATAGGGCTCAAATGAAACACATCGTTGTTCTTATCTTAAGTGATTTTATAAACCCACAAAGTTGCGTTCCAATCGATGAGTGCGGGTTCGCAGTGATCCCTTGTTAGTAACCTAACACTATTTTGTCACCATATTTCGCACAACTCAGAATACGGCCACCAGGTTGAAGTTATATTTACTGATTTCCGAAAAGCTTTTGACACGGTCAATCATGTGATCATTATAAATAAACTGGCCACCATTGACTTTTCTGGCAGCACGCTCTCCTGGATATTTTGCTATCTGGCGGGCAGAACCCAGGCCGTTAAGTATAAAAGCACAAGGTCCAGACGTTTGTCCGTGCTATCTGTAGCGCCTCAAGGCTCGCATCTCGGCCCGCTTTTAGTCAATTTATTTATAAACGACTGATTGTGACTGATGAGTGAGTGGTGATAGCGTTGGAAGGAAAGGCGAGTGAGGTAGTGAAGGAGAGTGGAGAGTGTGGTTGAAAAGTAGTGGAGAGGTTAGGCAGGGGCGGGGATAAAGGGAAAGGGTCGGCGATACGGGGTAGCAGAGGTACAGGGGGGATAAGGGAGGTTTGGAAGCTAGGTGTTGGTAATAGGTGAAGAAAGGCGGGAAGGCGCGTGGTGTGTGACAGGTGATAGCACCTGCGGGAGAGGAAAGAAGTAGTAGGGCAGTTTGAACAGGACAGAAGGCGAGAGGTGCAAAGGAGGAAGAATAGAGAGCAGAGGATAAAGGGAGCAGGAAGAAAAGGATTAGAGGTGTGGGGTAAAGCGATAATAGGGCAAGGAAAGTGGTAAGGGGAAGAAAGGCGAAAGGGGAAAGAGAGGAGAGGAAGAGATGTCGGGGAAAAAGGGGGGAAAGAAGCGGAGAAGACGACGAATGCAGAAAGGAAAAGAAAGGGTAGTGCAAGTAGAGCGTGGGGAGAAGTGACAGTCTGTGGGCGAAAAAGAAGGAGAGAGAGGAGGACGTTGAGGCTATGGAGGGAGAAAAGCCGGTAGGGTTTAAGAGAAGTGGGAAAACGCAGAAAATCGACAGAAAATGGAGATAAAAGGGGGAAAAGAGGTAGAGGAAGGGGGAGAGGGCTGGAGGGAATAAAAGAAATGATGTTGGAGATGAGGAGGATGAGAGATGAAATGAGGAGGGTTTGGGAGGAGAGAAAAAGATGGAGGAAGAGATAAGGAAGGAGAGAGAGGATAGAAGAAGAATGGAGGAAGAGTGGAGAAGAGAAAGTGAGGAGAGAAGTGCTGGTAGAAAAGCTAGAGCAGATGGAAGAGAGGGATAGGAGGTTGGAGGAAGTGGTGGAGAAGGTAGGGAGATGGGAAAAGGAGAGGGGAAATGGGGAGTGAGGGGAAGGGTTTGGTGGTGGAAGAGGTAAAAGGAAGAATGGAGACTGAGAGTTAGGATAGAGGTGATGGAATATAAGAAAAAGAGAGAGATTGGAAGAAGTAATGTTGTAAGGAGAATGGGGATGGAAGGAAGTGGGGAGGTTAGGGAAAAGGATGGGGTTGGGGCGGGGAGGGGGGATAAAAGAGGCCGTAAGAATAGCAAGAACGAAAGGAAAAGAGGGGAGTGGAATGGTACTGGCGAGGTTGGAGCGGAGAGAGAAAAAGAGGAAGGTGATGGAGGCAAAGAAAAAACTGAGAGGAAGAAGGGAGAGGGTAGAGGATGCTCTCACAGATGAGGAAAAGTGGGCGAGATGAGAGAGGGGGGGAGAGAGGGAGGGAGGGAGGAAGAGAGAGGGAGAGGGAGAGAAAGGGAGGGAGGGAGGGAGAGAGAGCGAGAGAGAGAGAGAGGAAGGAAAGTGCAGGTGGGGTATATGAAAATGTGGGTGGATAGAAAGGTAAGAAAGTGGGACAAGATAGGGGAGAAATGCTGTGAGGGGCAGGGAAACGATTGAAGTGGGAAGAGGGAAGGAAGTGGAAAAGAGGAGGGAGAAAGGAAAGGAAGGAGGGAGTTGGAGGCTGGCTTTCTGGAACGTTGCAGGAATGAAGAGGAAGGGTGAGGTCTTCTGCAGGGGGCTGGAGGAGTGGCATGGTATGGTACTGATTGTGAGTGAGACCTGTTTGGAGGAGAAAGAGTGGGAGTATGTGAAAATGGGGCTCCCTAGAGGGTACATGTGAGAAAAGAAATGGGCCAGGAGGGAAAACCGGAAGAGAAGAGCGATAGGAGGAATGCTAATAAGGGTGAAAAAGGGGTTTGAAATGGAAGAGGGGGGAGAAGAAGGGGATAATGGCGAAGAAAGTGAAAAATGGGGGAGGGTGGTGGAAGATAGTTGGTGCGTACGTGAATATGGACTTGAAAGAGAAGCTAGAGGATCTAGGGGAGTGGATGGAAGAGAGGGAGGGGAAAGTAAGAGTACTGATAGGTGGGGACTTTAACGCGCGCACGGGGGAGGAAGGGGGAGGTCTGGGAAGGCGAGAAAGAGAGGGGAAGAGAGGGGACGGAGATCCAAGGATAAGGAGGTGAATGGGGAAGGGAGGAGGCTGTGCGGGTGTTTAGAGGAAAGGGGTAATAATAATAATGAATGGAAATACAGAGGGGGCGAGGAGGGGAGTGGACCTTCACAGGGGGAGGGGGAATACGGTAATAGACAATGTGGTAGGGAACGAGGATACAAGGGAGAAAGTGGAAAGGATAGAGATAGGGGAGACAGTGGAATCGCATCACCACTCGGTGGTGTGGTTGAGAGGGGAGAGGCGGGATGAGGGGAGAAGGAGGGAAAGGAGGGGAAAGGGGAGGAGGCAGAGGAAACTGAACGGAACAGGGAAGGATGCAGTTTATGAGGAAGTTTGGAAAAGGGGGGGGGGGGGAGTGGGGACCAGATGAGGAATGGAGTGAGCTGCGTGAAAGGATAAAGGCCGTGATAGCTAAGGGAGGGTGGTGGGATAAGGAGTGTAGGGAAGAGAAGAGTAAGGTAAGGAGAGAGTTGAGGAAATGGAGGAGGGAAGGACGGGGTGGGAGAAAATACAAGGAGAGGAAGAGGGAGTATGGGAGGTTGTGTGAGGAAAAAGGGAAACAGGAGGTGGAGAGGTGCAGAGGTGGATGAAGGAGGTGGAAGGTGTAAGAACGGAGTGGCAAGTGTGGAAGGTGGTAAATAGGGGGAAGATAAGGAAAGGGAGGATTAACGAAGTTATAACAATGAAAGACTGCGGCGGGTATTTCAGGTTGTTAGGGGGGGGGGTGGAATGGAGGGTGAAAAAGGGGGGAGACGAGGAGGAGGGAGGAAGAAGAGGCGGAGATAGAGAGGGGGGAAATAAAAAAAGTGATAAGGAATCTAAAGGATGGTAAGGCGGGAGGGGGTGATGGGATTCCGAACGAGGTGTGGAAGTATGGAGGCGCGGAAGCGGAGGAGTGGCTTTGGAGATTGTGTAAGCAGTTGCGGAGGGGGGAAGGGTGGCCAGAAGAGGGTGGAAGGAGGGGGTGGTGGGCCCGGTGGTGAAGGGGCTGGGGAAAAGGTAGAGGAATATAGAGGTATAACCCTAACACAGACGGCGTACAAGGTGTACGCGTCTATGTTAGCGGAGAGGTTAAGAGTGGAGGTGGAGGATAAGGGACTGCTGCTACCGAGACACACGGAGTTTTGGAGGGGGGTTGGGTGTATGGATAATGTGAATGTTTTGAATTATCTGGTGAACAGGCAAGTGGGAAGAAAGGTGAAGAAAATGGTGGTGCTTTTGTGGATATGAAGGCTGGGGAAATTGAAGAGGTACGTGGAGAATATACAGTACAATGTGGAGAAAGTGAAAATAATGAGGTGTTTCTTCTTTCTTGGGGGGGGGGGTGGAAGAGGGTGGCTTGGAGATGGAAGGATTAAAGCTTGAGGAGGTGGGGAGTTTCAAGTACCTGATACTACACTTTGATGTGGAACGGGGTGCAGAAGGAGCATGTGGAGGAGAGGGTAAGAAAAGGAGCGGTGGTGAAGGGGAAGGTATGGGGGATTGGGGAAAGGTTGTGTGGGAAAGATTGGGAAACAAGGCTGTGGTTGTTCGACAAATTGGTGTGGCCGGTGGTGGTGTACGGAGTGGAGGTGAACGGGAGGGGACGGGAGAAGGTGGAACGACTGCAGGATAGGTTCCTGAAGTGGGTGCTGGGGCTGGAAAGAGGTACGTCGGATTATATGGTGAGGGAGGAGGTGCAAAAGGGAGTGTTGAAGGGAAGGGTGTGACGAAGTCACGTCTCGCGCGCCGCGCAAGCGCACGGCGGCGAGACAATGAGCCTCGCAATATAAAGGCCGCGGCGAGCGAAATCAGGAGCTCTTGTGCATGTCGCTATACTGTTTCACACAAACCATCGAGACGCTCGCTTTTCGAAAACCCTGAGTGAGTCAGTGTCGGCCATCGCCACTACTGTACCATTACCAGCCTCCGTCCGAAATCAGCCGAGAGCAATCTTGCGCCTTGCCTACGTCAGAGAGGTGTCTCCGCACCCATTAGGCCAAAACCTTCCCGCTTCACCCTATGGAGGAGGAAGGAGCACCCCCTACGGAATAGAGTTTCCCGACTTGGAATATATATTTTTAAAGTACACATAGTACCTAAGAAATCCTGAAAATTATATCTGAAATGGACCTATTTTACTCATGTTATCAATAACATTCAATATAGCCTCAAGACGTATGCGAAAAACGGCAAAATCCTCTTATTTAAGAATAATTGGCTAAAACCTGGCATCTGTATGTTTTTTGTGGTTCTGAATCTGAATATGATGTTATTGTTAGTGTAAAAAATTTTTTAAGATAGTTCTCTTAATAAAAAATCGTTTTTTTTAGATAACTCAAAAAGGAAAAGCCGAAGAATTTTTTAAATATTCTTTTTCGGATTACTCGTACTAATTTACATCAAAATCCATTTTAACCTGTTTTTAACTCCCAGGGGCTACACCTGGGCCCATAGGGCAAGATATCAATTCATAATGAGTTTAGGTTAGGCTGAAAAACACTCTGTGACTGAAGCTCGTCTTTGCGTTTCTGTGTTTTCTTTCATTCTTTTCATGCTTATATACTTGTGTTGTGCAATAAAGACGCTTAATAATAATCCTAATTATCCTAAACAAGAGAAATGACCACTGCGTGTCTAATGCCAAACCCTTTTACCTAAATCCACTTACCGAGCAATTTCATGTTGATAAAAAGGTGAGTTGTACGTTCAAAATTGTAAACATGAGTGTAGGGATATTCTGTACGCCAGGATGCATTGGTGTGTGCGTGTGCGAGATGGGGGAACAGCGTGGTGGGGAGGCCGCGTGCGGGAGAGATCGCATGTAGAAACACTATAATAAGAGTCTGGACACGAGTCGATATCCGCTATGTTTTGGCTAACTCCTACAAGAGAGAAAGAGATATATACCATTTCACTTTTAACCACTCTTAACAACTCTTACGTTTATGGCGATATTTTATTTCGTATAAGGAGTACATACATGTGGCAATATCTCCACAAAAAAAGGTTATGTTATGAAAGTGTTTATGAATATATATGGGTCATTCCACGTTAACCGGATCACCTTCGAGTTCAAAATTTGGGGAAACGTAGACAAACGTGTGAGGGCTTAAATTGTTCGTCTGCACATGTACTTTCGAAAGAAAGTTGGCATTTTGAAAAATTCAATATGGCCGATTCAATATGGCGGCTACAATCTGCGAAATTGGGAGATAGTTTAGTAATACTATTAACAAAAATCCGAAGATGACTCGAACGGCTTGAAAATGAAGTGATTACGAATCGACAGGAGTCGCTGATTATGAATCTGAAATGAGAATTGACGAATTCAATATGACGACTATACACCCAAGATCTTGTTACAAGGGACTGTAACTTACTCGAAATGATAATGAAATAATTACTCGGTGTTGTTAAGGCCATTGATCACGTATCTGAAGCGTGATCGTGAGTTTTAAATTTGTAAATTTAGTGTTTCACATATCGACAGCAGATGGATCCGAAAGTTATAATTGGAACTTTGGTAGCCGAGTTTGGGACAAACGAACGGCAGATGAGTCGGGAAGAAGTGAATAGTTTCGCACACATCGGTTTTCTCCTGAGGAGTGATATGGAAGTAGTGGAAGAAATCCAGTCATTGGGTTTCGCGATCGGACAGGGAGATGATCCAGGAGACGACATGGATTTCGGAGATGATGAAATGGATTTTAGCACGCCATTGTCTTCGCAGCAGCCGCCATCTCCACAGTCGTCCACTACCGCTTTGGAATACCAGCCGTCACTGACGAAGAAGCCGCGCACCAGTTTGAGTAACGAGTACAAGGAAAAAGCGTATTTGTTCTGGACAACGAATGGTGCGACCGGAGAACTCCTGAAGAAACGGAAAGCTGCGAATACGGTCTTGACGCGGTACAGGCTCATCACGAAAATACAAATACTTTACGAATACGAGAAGACCCGGCATAAGCCGACCATACGTGCCATCAATCTGTCAGTTTTGGTCAAGTTTAGGGAGATGGTCGGCAAAACGGTGTGCAATCATACACGACCGGACACTGGGCCCGTGAGCACTTCAAATTGCTGCAGAAATAGACCAGGGAATGCCCTTTCCTTCAGGGCTTCACCGTCGTGGGTGTATCGTTTCAAGTACCGGAACCGGATCGTGAGCCGTACAATCACACAGCGGGTCAGCAAAAACTGGAAGGCGAAAGAAGCAATTCTCCTGGGAAAGGCTGACCAGTTCGTACTTACGATCCGTAAGCTCATTACTAACGAGAACATCCTTCCTTGTAACGTTTTGAATTACGATCAGAGTCGCTTCGAGAAAGAGCTCCATTCCTATCGCACCTTGCGTGAAAGAGGAGCTTTTGCAATTAGAGCATCAGTCGGATCTGTTGCTGCAACAAGTCATTCATACATGGTAATGCCAGTCGTTACCATGGATGGCGAGATCATGCGGCCAATGTACGTGCTCATAGCCGAAAATAAAGGCGTCTTCCAGAAATCAAAGAAGGTCGATCCGTCAAACATAAAGTCCTATGCCGGGCGCACGGCTATCTTGAGCAAAGACAACCTGCGTACATTCTACACTGACGTCTTCTGGCCAAGTATTCCGGAGAAGCGGAAGATCCTGCTGCTGCTGGATTCGTGGACTTCTAACAAAGATGATGCCCTTTCGGATCAGGTAAAACCAGACGATGTCGACCTCATGAAGCAGCTCATTCCTGGAGGCTGCAGTGGTATGAACCAGCCATTGGATGTACACTTCTTCAGAGCATATAAATCATTCGTGCGGTTCATTACTGACACTGGGATTCAAGACGGCGGCGTGAACATCTGGCATTGGGACAGATTCCAGGATCTGCAGTACTTCGCCATCTTCCAGTTCAGTGCACCCCGATTCCGGAACATGATCCGTTTTGCCTTTTGCAAGTCCCGATACTTGGACAAGAAACCTGGAACTTGGATCAGCCCCTACAATTTCTGTTTCGACTCCATTGTTAACGACAAGCGTTTCAAGTGCGAAGGTCTGACGTTTATGTACTGTGCTCACTGTGAGATGAGTATATGTATGAGTCATGCATTGTTCAACGATCTTAATATTGACTGCTCTACCGTGTTCGAATAAAATTGTAAGTGTTCTCATCATGTTTCCCCATGATAACTTTGAAGTTGTCTATCTAAAAAATTCTCCGGCCTTTACTTTTTGAGTTATCTTTAAAAAAAAACGATTTTTTATTAAGAAACCTACCTTAGAATTTGTTTACCCAAAAAATAACATCATATTCGGATTCATAGAGAAACATCGGAAACATAGAGACGCCAGATTTTAGTACAGTATTCTTAAATAAGAGGATTTTGCCGTTTTTCGCATACGCCTGAGGCTATATTGAATGCACTTCTGCGAAGCACGTGTATTTCGAGAATGTGGTGGCTTCTTTTTACCTGAAACCTCTTGGCCTGGGGGGAGTTAACTCATAATGGAACGAGAGAAACTATTTGGGGGTAAAGGAAGTTGCTTGGAAAAAATCTTGTCAGTCAGCTAGCAATCACGTCGCAGAAATGTTCTCTGCTCAAAAGTATTACGCGATGTTCTGGGTGTACCCCCCGAACAATGGAGACGCAAGTGCTGCTGCGCGAGTATTTGCGAGGGAATACCCACGGCTCGGAACGCCAAGTGAAAATTCATTACTACAAATTTTTATAACGTTGGAACAACGCGTTCCATGAAAAATAAATTAAGTGATTAGTGTTAGTAGCCGTGCAGTGAAGTGAATATTCGGTACATTAATCCGAACGCACTTGATGTTGCGACCCTTTACTTTGGGTGGTGTCGTATGTACCTGCGATCAGCTGAGCACTGGGCGTTACCCTACCATAAATCTTTTCGTCCATCGATGACCAGGATCGGTACAGTGACCCAGTGACACAGGTTTCCGAAAAGAAAGGAAAGGAATGTCCGAATGGGTGAGTTTTATTTAATTTATTGGTGATTATTAGGTGTAAAAATAAATTCTTTCCGATTTTAGGGGACAATGACAGTTTGATTTAAAAAATATGAAAACAACTCAATCATCGAAATAATTTCCATTATTGTTAATTACCTTTTGCCATTTTTCTGACAGCTTACGAATACCACTGCGATAGAAATTCGGTAGCTTTGTACCTACTGATTATGTAAATCCAGTCGGAAATAATTTATTCATACACCTAATACACATTTTCTGTTACATTACCTTTTCGTTTATGCGTTATATGAAAACAAAATTTACGTATTTCTTGTCCTCTCACTTCAAATAACTATTATTAAAGATTCTGCTTTAAAAAAAAAGCTATGTAACGCAGTTTCCTTCGATGAATGCCGACTTGCTTGTTCGTACGTTCGTAGTACAAGCGCCGCCGCCTACCGCGTAGCCAACGCTACCGCGGGAGCTCAGGCGGAACGCGCGCGCTCTGATTGGTCGGTGCTTTTTGTTAATATCTCGTTAACGAAACCTCGGAGAGCATTTTCGTAAAGGAAAAAGTTGTTTGCAGTCACCCCCTGAGTCACCCCCTTGACAGCATTTTTGGAACACGCTGTATATAGTGCTATAACGAATAAGCAATTGAAATTCGTTAATGAAGAAGAAACGGCATAAGATATAATTAGGAAGTTCGACGAGATGTACTTGAAAGAATCGATGACACTGCAGATTTTGTGAAGGAATAAATTGTAAAAAATGAAACTTAGCAACTATAGTGACTCAGCGACATTTTTTATTGAATTTGGAAATGCAGTAAATGAATTGAAAAACGCGGGTGCTACAGTGATGGAAAAGGAGAAATTGAATTTCATGCTCAACACGTTGCCAGAATCGTACAGCTATGTAGGCGATTTAATAGACGCATTGAAGGAAGAAGATCAAAGTGTGGCAGACGTGAAGAACCAAATACAAATCGCTGAAATGAGAAATTAAAAAGGCGACCAAACTGGGAGAAAATCGAATGCATTTGTTGCGGATAAAAATAAAAAAGAGAGTTTGTTTCAAATGTGGTAAAGTTGGCCATTTTGCACGAGATTGTCAAGATGGCGACCAAGCGGGATGCAATGGCGGTTCTTGGCGTGGGTCAACACGTGGTCGCGGCCGAGGCAGAGCCGGGAGAGGATACAACAACAGAGGTCGTGGAAACCCGCGAAATCAACACGAGCAGAACCACGCAGGCACGAGCGCATAGGTAGCAACAGTAAACACAGCGTACAACGGCGAAGAAAATAGGTCAAGTAATAACAAGATAAATTGGCTATTAGATAGTGGGTGTACCGACCACATAATTAATAGTGAGGAATATTTTGATGAATGTATTGAACTTAAAGAACCTGTAAATATATATTTAGGAGATAATAGCTTTGTAAAAGCAACAAAAATAGGAAACGTAATTAACTATTTTGAAGCTTTGGTAAAAGAAATGAGATAGTAATGAAAAACGTGTTTTATGAAAAAGAAATGCATTCAAACTTAATAAGTTACCGAGAGATAACTCATAATAATACGATTGTTTCTAAAAGAAATCTGGCAAAAGTTATAAATGAAAACGGTAAGGTTATAGCAGTAGCACTTAAACAAAATAGAACGTACAAAATGGAAAGTAAAGTAAAATACAAAGAGCATTCGGTAAATGTTGCTGATAGTAAGAAAAACATGAGTCAGAAAGAAAAGTGGCATAGAATATTAGGCCATGTAAATTTGAGATATTTAAATACCTTATGGAAACAGCAATTGGTAAAGGGTATTCCAAATGAATTTGAAACAGAATTTATGAAATGTAAGATGTGTATAGAAAATAAAATGCATATTTTGTCTTTCGAAAATAATAGAACGAGAGCCGAAGATGTTTTAGAAATAGTTCACACTGATGTGTGTGGTAGTTTTCCAACAACTGGTATAAATGGTGAAACATATTTTGTTTCCTTCGTTGATGATTATAATAAAATTCCAAAGATTTACTGTATAAAGTCTAAAGCAGAAGTTTTTGACTGTCTAGCTCAATTTGTAAATGAAAGTGAGAATTTAACAGGTAAAATGGTAAAATTTTTGAGATGCGACAATGGGAAGTAATATTTAAATAATAATACTTACAATTTTGCCAAAGAAAAGGGTATCACTATTAATAATTGTCCAGCGTATGTACATGAATTAAATGGAACCGCGGAACGATTTAATAGAACAATAATGGACATGGCGCGTTGCTTATTAGCAAAAGCACAAGTACACAAACGATATTGGCCGGAAATAATGTATGTAGCTGTTTATTTGAAAAATCGCACGTTAGCAAATACTATAGAAAACACCTTATGAGATATTTTTAAAAAAAAAACCGAATGTTGCAAACTTATGTTTATACGCGAGTAAAGTTTTTGTGAAAAAAACAGAACAGAAAAGAAGAGATAATGTTTATTTACTTATATTTGTAGATGATTTATTGATTTGTAGCAAGAGCAAAGAGAAAATGCAAGATATAAAGAAACTTTTATGTGATAAATTTAAAATGAAAAACTTAGGTGAAATAAAAGAATATTTAGGAATTAACGTAGAATATGATTATTATAAAAATGAAATGAAGCTAAGTTAAACAAAATACATCGAGTCATTAATAAACAAGTATAAGTTGCAAAATAGTAAAATATATAATACACCTATGGAAACGAATTTGTAAATTGGAAGGGATGATGTATAGATAGGTAGTAATATTAATATGAGAGTAATATTAAATATATAAATTTGATTGGAGCATTATTATACATAAGCTGAGGTACGAGACCTGATATAACTTATAGCGTTAACTATTTAAGCAGATTTCAAAACTGTTACTATCAAATTCATTATAAGTATGCGTTGCGAATACTCAAATATTTGTACGTAACAAAAGACTTAAAATTAAGTTATAAAAAAAATGAAAAGGTTGAGGCTTTAGATTGTTATGTAGACGCTGATTGGACAGGGGATATTGTCGATAGAAAGTCTACAACTGGCTACGTAATTCGACTATATGGAAATGTAATTTATTGGAAATCGAAAAAACAAAAACAAAAGCTTCGACATTCGCTGAATATGTAGCATTGTCAGAAGCAGTTGATGAATTGATATTTACAAAAGAAGTAGTTAAAGTATTTGATGTAAGACTACACAAGCCAATAAAGATTTACGAAGATAATTTAAGAACTATTAATATAGCGAAATTTGGAAATTTTACGAAAAATTCAAAACATATAGAAATAAATTATCATTATGTACAAAAGTATGTAGAAGAGAATAAAATCGATGTAATTAAAGTTAACTCCGATGAGAATATTGCGGATATATTTACAAAATCCTTGTACAAAGAAAAATTTGAAAAATTTAGAAACCTGATGAATGTAAAATAAAAGGAAAATTGTAAAAACAAAATGTACAACATAAATGTAAGGAGGCGTGTTAGGAAATAAGTGTATAAGTACATTTATATTGTATGTACGACTTTATGAGAGTGTACATGTTTCCCCACTCCAGAGTGCCTGGGAGTGTGTCGCCAAGCGAGCGGAGAGATAAGAGAAGACAGAGAAAAGGAAGACACCGTGAGGCAAATACATATTTACCGCGTGTACAGTAATTATAACTATAAGTGTATATAATAAATATCTAGTAGACTGGATAAAGCCTCTCATCACTAATTATTTTCAACATCAAGAGACACGGTAGTGTCTCGCGCCAAGTATATATAAGTGTTACGAATTTTAGCGGTGATTTTGATATGAGAACGCGGGTTGGTGCCCGTGGAGCGCTGAACCGCTCTGCTCGTCGGAGTGTGGGAGTTTTTAAATAAACAAAATACAAGAAATTATTTATAAGTTAAACTTGGGAGTTTATTAGACTGTTCGGAAAGCTGGTTAAAGACAGAATGCAAGGAGCGATTCAAAGTATCCTCCGAGGTCCTCGCTGAAGTCGTTGGCCGAATCCTCCTAGTCCTCCCTTAGAACCTCCCAGTCTAATCAAGATGCATCAGATCCAACCGGTAGGCCGTCCTTCGGATGTCCGTACGCCCCCGTGAATCGGGGTCCATCTCTCCCTCCGGCTTCGGGTGGTGGTGGAAACTCGGTGGAAGCGCGCTTTTCCGTTACACAGCGGGGTGCACACGTGGGAAGAGAAAGTAGGCTCTGCTCCGAGGATCGAGAAAACAACTCTTGAAGGAAATTTATGACTTCCTTAACATCGCCAATACTTCTGGAGTCAATCAACACTCCTAAAGACTAACAAAGGACAAGGCCTTCTCAAAAGATTACATGACTTGGAAGAAACTCGCGATTCGTTTCGGGATCTGTTAATTGGTGTCCTCTTCCTGTTTTTGAGCTCTGCCCAAGATCTTTCCCACGTATGCTACCTGCATCGCGCATCCTTAATAATACTTTCTCAATCACGCGCATACATCTGCTTTCAAATTTCGCTCCTGATTTACCTATCGATTATATACAATTCCCCAGCTACGTTCAAGCGATAGCGTAACATAGGTATATGCGCAGCGCGAGCACAGAGTGTCTATATTACGCCGCGACCCGCTATCAAGAACCCTGAGATTATCGAATCTCAATAACGGCTGATCCGATTAGATTTTGAATGGTCTTAATGGATAGCTTGGGTTTGATTTACGTAAGAAAAGTGTCTTCGTTTTGTTCCTACGTGCCTTAGGAGCTAAGATGTAAGTTGCAATTTGCCGAATTTTATGTTAAGATATTTTTTCCGTCGTCAAGTGTGGGTAAGAGGGGAACATGAAAGGGAGAGGAAATGTCTCCAATATGCACGTAGTTCATTGGATGAAGGTTTCGGCACTTTCGGCTAATCGCGTAACAAATTGTTATCACGTGACAGCCAGTTAGAGAATACATCTGTGGAGGTAAACGTAACCTCGCTAGTGTCAAACAATCATCATAACCTACCAAGTGTGCAATAAGGAATGTCGTCAAAATTGTTTGAAATGTCACGAGTTTTTACACCACATAGGACACTGAATTATTGTCTCAATTAACAAGTCGCAAAAATTTTTTTATAGACTATTTATGTAGAGCTTATAGAAACAGAGGGGACGCACGGACTTGAAAGTTGTCCGCAGAAGGTTCGACAGAGAAGCATATCCTTTCGCACAAGTTTTTACAAATTAATATATTGTTTTTATAGCAGCAAACAATTTTTACATTAGAGTTTTTATGCAAAGCTTATAGAAATGAAGGGGACGCACAGGCTTGGATAGAAATGAAGGGGACGCAGAAGCTTGTACGATAGAAATGAAGGGGATGCACAGGCTTGGTGGTTGTCCAGAGAAGGTTAGATAGACAGAGAAGCATCTTGTTTCGCACAAGTTTCTGGAAATTTGTCAAATAAGGTAAATCGACAAAATTTGCCAAATTAGCGTAGCATTACGAATTAAGAAAATTATGGCGTACATCTTGGAATGTAGGACAAGACACATTACTGAAGAAAGTACGCTGAAAACGCATCTCCCTCGATACTTTTCACTCTTTTATGAAAGATATTCGTAATACAGTATTGTCCCCGTATGTGCTCGTTGGTCGGGACCGGTGTTGAGCTCCTATCGTGAACAGATCCCTAATTCCGAATGTTCGTTTCCCGCTTCTTTCTGTCCGAAGGGGGGAGCGAGATGGAACGCTTTGCGTGCGCGACGGGCGTGCTCAACGCATGCGCGCGACGGTCAGATAGCCAGGCACGCCACGAGTCTTTTTTGCGCCTTGGCGAACTTTTCAAATTACGCCCTTTATTATAATACATTTATTTGAGATTATTGATAATCTTACTCTGAATTTTTTATTCGCAGTTTAATTCACTTATAGTACAACTTGTAATATTTAATTTTAAAGTTTATTTTCAACGATACCAGTAATGAAAATATCATTTTGCACCTCTCGTCGACTTTCCGGCCTAGGCAGTCGCCTAATTTTGCAGAGTAAAGTCATAAATAATCTCAAATAAATGTATTATAATAAAGGACGCAATTTGACAAGTTCGCCTAGGGCGCAAGAAAGACTTGAGCCGGGCCTGCGTCAAGATTTTGCGAAGCGGTTCCCGTGCTCACCGTAAGTGCTTGCGACCATCGCGCACACTCGTCGCGCTAGCAAAGGACGGAGGGTCACGGCGCCAGAAAGACGGAGGGAGACAAAACATCAACGCGTCATCTGTCTCGTACCGTCCTCGCTCGCTTTCAGTGGCTCTCACTCGCTCTCGTTCCATCTCGCTCTTGCCTTCACCGGACAAGAGTGAGACAGAAGTGTGTATGTACTTTACTAAAGTACTGTACTTTAAATGTAAATGTACTTTATTAAAATCCACAGTAGTTCCCACGCTATTCATTAATTTTATTAGTTTCCCATTAACAATATTTCAATTCACCAATAAACATAGTACATTAATTTTATTCCAACATGAATAAATTGTGCGTTAAAAATATTGGATATCTTTGTTCATTTTCGATAAATTACCATTAGCATTTAAATTTCCTCCAACAAGACTTTCTATCATACGCTCTCACCTCCTTCGAACACATTTTGTAGTCTCTACACTTACCACGGCAAAGGGCCACTCTATTTCTATATAAATTCTACGTTAAGTTGTAAATAAAATATGTATTATATATATTTACAGATAATTGAAGCAGAAAACGATGCAGTGTGGTCTACGTCAGAGAAAAAAATTTATTGTGACATAGTATTACATTAATTAAATGATTTTATTCAGCTTCGATCCTCTGTTTGCTTCTTGTATGTTTGATTCATATCTGAAAACTCCAATTTAAACCAATCCCTCCAATCCAATTGTCTTGAAGCATTGCAGGCGTGCGTAGTTTGGATGACAATACAATATATTTAATTTATAAAAAAAAATAACCCCGAGGGGGTAATAAAATTATCCAGTCATCAAAAAACACTACAAAATGTGTGAAATCCCAACAAAATTACGTTTTTTTAAAAAAAGGTACAAAAAAGTGCGCCAAGTATATAATCCCATCAAAAAGAATCCCATTTAAAAACATTGTCGTAAATCAATACCCATCAAGAAGAATCCCATTTAAAAGCATTGTCGTAAATTAATATATATCCCATCAAAAAGAATCTTATTTAAGAACATTGTCGTAAATTAATAGCTTTACAAAACTAATGATATACACAAATTGCGTCAATTATCACAATGGCTATTTATACAAAGAAAAAATGTATTAAATAATATTTTTATACAAATAAATATTTTAATACGAATAAATATTTTATCCAAAATACTTAGCGCTGCTCTCCGAATTGGTGTTGCTAAACTGAATAAATATGTATAAATTGCATTAAAATCTTTTTCCTTCTTTCTTGTCTCAATGGTGTCTTGTCTTGTTTTATTTTATTTATTAACCAAGACAATTAACATTTTTTTGGTTTCGCAGCGCCAAGTATTTTGAATAAAATATTTATTCGTCTTAAAATATTTATTTGTATAAAAATATATCTGGTTAATATTATTTAATACATTTTTTTCTTTTTGTAAATAACCATTGTGATAATTGGCGCAATTTGTGTATATCATTAGTTTTGTAAAGCTATTAATTTACGACAATGTTTTTAAATGATATTCTTTTTGATGGGATATATATTAATTTACGACAATGTTTTTAAATGGGATTCTTTTTGATGGGTATTGATTTACGACAATGTTTTTAAGGGGGTAGACACGTCACGTGACCTGGCCGATTTGGCAGGTTGGTATTACAGCAGATTTTTGGGAGCTGTTTGCTATTTCCGTATTCTATTCTGAATAAGGAAATAAATTCTCAGTTGTTGCGTTGTACTTATGAAAATTTAAACGAAAAGTCGGCTGGTACTGCAAACGTAGAAAATTCATTGTACATTTTAATTACTTAAAATGTGCTTATGCTACTGTGATATCCCACTATTTTTCGCGCGGTACTATTCTAAATACCTTCTCATAAATCTCCAAATCACACCACCAAAGTCCCTCAAACTCAACTCTTATCCCTTTTCCCCAATCGCTGATCACCTTGACGATGTACCTTAGCGGTCCCCATCTCAAGATGGTCGGTACGAAACCTCCTTCACTTATTCGCTCTACGAGGCACAAATTCCTCCCTCTTACTAAATCTAAACAAGTCCCTTGCCCCAAAAACCTCTTAAATCGAGACCACGTCTCACCCCTTCTCTAAGACCCTACAAGTCAAGACCACGATTACCCCTTTCCTATTAAAACTCCCAAAATCCATTCGATGGGTTGAGCATATTATTTCACAGTCATAAAAACCCCGGAAGTATAATTACGACGAATATTTGGTGTACGTGACAGAAAATGCGTCTAATAATAGACGCACCTTTGTAAAAACCCCGGAAGTCCTACTGCGACTTATTCATTAAATAGGTCAAGGCCTATACCGCGCGTACCCCCGCGACAAACATATAAATACGAGGGGACCGAGACAGAAGTCCTCTTTCGACGAAATCCTTACGAAAGGACCACATAAAGTATTATTAAAACAGTGTAGTGCATACCATCACTTCGCTAATCATTGTAAGCAATTACTATTATTATTTCCATACCGAATATCACCCACATCCATAATTTTGTGTTATTATTCTCATCTTAATTGTCTTAACTACGCTTGTTGCGAAATATATATTATTATTCTTAACGTTTTCTATATTATTTGTTTCATTAACGCTTAATATTGCGATTACATATTACTTTGTATTATTATTGCTTATTGCTTATTCTCATGTAACTAATGTTCACACTCATATATTTTATTAATCACCATTTTATATAAATGTCATGTGCTAATGCTTAATGTCCAACGCATAATTATAAAACAAAATCATATCACAGTGCTTCGAATTGAATAAACAATTCTTATTTTAAATCACGCTTCAAATTATTGTGTCTATTCTTCGGCCACGGAGATTCCCAAACCAAAATAAGCTGCAGGAACAGCTGATCTCGGTCCGCGAACGCGAAAGTGCCTACTGTGTTTGCTAACGTTCTTTTGCATGGACCGTATACCGCCGTATGCCTAGACGGATTTCGCGGAAGTATTACATGAATTTCTTATGTGAATGCAACGGCAAAAGCAATTACCCAAACCAAAACAAAACAAAGTGCTCTAACGGGTGTCCCCCGGGTATGTATTCGCCTTTAAACCTTCCCTGGTCGATCAGAGTGAAGGATTCAATAATTCGCGCCTGACTTTCTTCCAGAAACCCTCAGAGTGATGGATTCAATCATTCGCGCCTGACTTTCTTCCAAATACCCTCAGTGTGATGGATTTAATAATTCGCGCCTGACCTCCTTCTAGTCTCAGTGTGATGGATTCAATAATTCGCGCCTGACCTCCTTCTACCCTCAGTGTGATGGATTCAATAATTCGCGCCTGACTTTCCTTCAAAAAACCTCAGAGTACTGAACCTAAGATTCGCCCCAAAAACCCATCCAAAATCCTCAGAGTGAAGGATTTAATAATTCGCGCCTGAAATCCTTCTACCCTCAGTGTGCAGGATTACACATTCTCGCCTGACAAATACCCCACATGTCGTCGTCCCTAAAGCCCTCCACCCGGGACGTGACACTACAATATTCTACGTTAGCGGTAAGGAATTATATGCGAAAACGGAAAATAGATGAGGGGATGTTCCCAGAAAACGAAGTTTATTAGGTTAGACATTTTATTTATTAGCAAAGCACCGAAACAACATGAAATACACTTATTACACGTCCTATGCAGAAAGCAGTTATTAACAAACATTATATATAAAATTGTGTTGGATGTTGAATTAGACTAGTGAAAATGCGCAGACTGGATGCGCGTGATTATTATATGGTCAGCTCCTTGAAGTGACAGAAAGTATAACCTAAGTATATGCTATATGACAACAAATGTTTAGTGGCAATTTCGTTCTTTTACGAAACATTTGTGAACATTTTGGCATCCTTTCAAAACATTATTATTACGCCGCAACAGCATCTTTAGGAAATCGAGTATAGCAATTAGGTTATATTTTCTGTCACTTCGAGGATCCGACCACATAATAATCACGTGCATCCAGCCTGCGCATTTTCAGTAGCGGATTTCATGAACGGATTCTGAACTGGATGTTTAAATAATTATGAAACACAATGTTTACGGGTTTTATTACTATTTTATTTGTTAAAGATGCTACAATTCTTTTAATGTTCCTGTCCATATAACCGTTGGCTATTAACAAATAATATAAAAAAAAGTACTCAAAAATATTGGGAAACACCGAAGTTATGAGATTTTTTCCGCGAATCCTATGTTACGTGCCCCACTGTCTGGCGTTACCATCGCAAGCCACCCTGACGCAAAGGATAGAATAATGATTACACGGGCGTACACACGACTGAACTATATTGTTACATAGAGCAATATCGGTTACAAAAGCACGACCCGCACGTCCGAACACTATGGTGTTCGGTACAAGACAGTCTTCTGGTCGTCACCCCGATCGTCCTCTGGAAGGTGGCCGACCTTCTATCTTCAGCTACGAGCACCAGCAGGCTATGCACGGGCCTATACCCGGTGGTCGCAACACTGCTCTCCCCTCTGGAACAGCGTACGTCTCGGCCGCATTGAATCCTCTTCGGAATCTTCGTACCCCTGGCTGAAGAAGTGGTCGTGCAGCCCCGTGGCTTCCTCAGACATCCGCCTTGGCATTTGCCTTCTCGCTTAGGGGAAAACCACGGGAAAACCCTGAGCAAGGCGTGGGTACAACGGGACTTCTCGATCCGTCATGACGTAACGCTCCAACTTCTGGCCCCACTACGTCTTTGGAGCTCCGGGCGCGTTCCTCTTCCGTTTGTCCCACGACGAAATCCACGAAGAGCTCCGGGTTCAGCAGCCAAGCACGGGTATCGCGGGGCTTCTAATTCTCCCTCGACGAAACGCCCCAGAGTGGTCCCAAATTGTTAAAAAGCGGCAAACCCATCAAAACGTACTTCAATTTAGTCAGAAATCGGTGCTCGGGGGTTTTTGGGGTCTCTGATTACGAATCTGAACTTCAAATTTGTTAAAACAAAATGGCGAATCCAATATGGCGGACGTGCATATTAAAAGATTGATAGATCTGCACGAAAATTGGTATCCTGATGTTTTTCGGGTCCCTGATTACGAATCTGAACTTCAAATTTGTTAAAACAAAATGGCGAATCCAATATGGCGGACGTGCATATTAAAAGATTGATAGATCTGCACGAAAATTGGTATCCTGATGTTTTTCGGGTCCCTGATTACGAATCTGAACTTCAAATTTGTAAAACAAAATGGCGAATCCAATATGGCGAACGCGTATATCAGAAAAAGATCATATTGGACGAAGCTTGGTGTACCAAGGTGTTTGAGGTAACTGACTACGAACCTGGGTTCAAAATTCCAAAAAAACAAAATGGCGAATCTAATATCACTGGTGTAAACGTTGGTTTTAATTTTTGTGAAAATGAATTCTTCGGTTTTTTACTAAAATTATATAATTAGAATGTCGAATTTAATATGACGATGTTAATTTCCAATCGTTTTTGGAATTTTTTCGGACTTCAGTGACAAACTCATCATTTCTACGTTTAGTAGATCACGTAGGTCAAATATATCGTCGAAAGTAATAAAAGAGAATTATGGATTATAAGTGTTGTTTGAAATAAAGAATGCTGTTTTATTCAGATACAAATCTGTCTTTATTTATATTCTCATTTGGAATCATCAGAATCGCATGTGCTTTCCTCTGAACTAAAATATATTATTTCTTCGGTATCCGTAACTATTTCGAACAGCTCTGAGGGAATATCTTTCTTCTTTTTCATTATTTTTTCTGAAAGACTGATGTATGGATCAGAATGAAGCAATAGTCTGTGAAATATGTCCTGATTCGTTTTTGTTCTAGATGTTTTTTGACTATGAGCTCTTCTATACAATTTACATAGCTTATGACATGTTTCCAGCACTTCTTCTGTGAAACATCCTATTGGTAGAATGCAATTTTTGCCACAGAAGGTCCATGGATCAAAATTTTATGCACCGTGGGTGACATGTAGTACCACGGATACAGTGATACATATAATTTTGCTGTATCAATATAGTAGGTTTTAAATTTGGAATAATTAATAACTCTTCCACAAGAAATAATAATTAAGATATTACGATATCTTTCAATTAATTTTTCATCGATTCCTACAATTGAAATATTTAACTAATAATAGTAACTACTGTACAAAAATATATATTACGAATAAAATAAAGATCAAACAATTTATACCAGTAATTTCGGCAGACTTTTCGGCATGGTTTTCAAAAAATCTTCGAGCCGTATTTCCGTCATTTGATGATCCAAAGCCGCATTTTGGAAAATCAACTCTTAAGCCCAATTCTTTCAAAAATCTATCTTATATTATTTTTTTTCGATTTTCCATAATTATTTTTTTTCCATCCTCCTTAGTTGCCTAATGTTAAAATTATTAATAATCAAGTCATTCTTTATATGTATAATGATGATTGCAACTTACTTACCCGCCACTTTTTAAAGTCTAATCGATAAGAAATATGTAAGAGGGAATCAAAAAAATGTATATATGAATGCAAAATTGGAAGACTAAATTGCAGTGATGTTTCATCTTCCTTCTTATTTAGAATACTTTTTAAATTGTTCATCTCTGAAATTTTTGCTTTGCAAATATTGCAGCACATGCTAGAGGTATTTGTTAACGCATTACTAATATAAAAATACGATTATTTAATATTTTAGTAACATTATTTTACATATTCATAGCTTTGTGAAAGTATTTCGCATTAGATTCGAAAAATAGTGTAGCATTTTAAAGCGTATCTATATTGCATTTCCATTTATTAGAGAAAAAATAACGTGTCAAAATTTTATATTAAAAAATTTCATTTAATAAGGAAAAACTATTGATTCCTTATACCTTACTGTCAATCATTGTGAGATGAATTGAAAATGAAATTTTACAGTTATATTTATTGAACGGTTTTAATTTCGAAATTTCTTTGTCCATAATGTTTTTTTCTAATTTTGAAATTTCGTCTGTTTCGCGAAGCCATTGTAATCTTACTGGTCTACAAAAACGGGTCGAAGCTGGTCTCGGATTTGACCACATAATTTCCAGAGTTTCAGAATTTCGAAGCTGCAGCGGAACAATTGTTGTCAAAAAGAGGCTTTGGTCATCTACATTTTCTGCACTCCAAGACTGTTTATAATTTGAATGTCCACTACTGCCATCAAAGCCATATTTGCAAATTAGTAAATAATTTTTCTGCTGTGTATCAGCTGTATCAGGCAGTTGTAAAGTTTGTAAAAGTCTATTGCAAGTATGATGTAATAGAGATTCTAATGGAAGGTTGCATATTTTTTCACTGATTACGATGTTTGAAGGATAAGCAGCTTTTTTGGCTTTTAGAAGTTTTGCATAACTGGGATATAAATCAAAATTACGAATTTTTGCCCCTCTATACATAGCTATATATTGTTTTTTTGTCAAATTGTGGCTAATTAAAAAACATAAAGCCTCTTCAGCCGTATACGCAGATTGCATTTTGTCATTGCTTTTTCTCCACGTTGTTAAAATATCACGGGCACGTGTCGGTGAACTGTGGGTAATTTGTTTGATGAGTTTGGCTCCGTAATCATTACCAGCTGAACGTAAAGACATAGAAGTTGCTACAGACAATTCTTGAACACTATGTAAAGATCTCAAAGTTTCCGTTCTTCTTCTTTTACTTCTTTCACTACTTTCAGCAAACGATATTGGCCTTCTTGTTGTCAATGAACCTTACGGAATATATAGTAAAATTATTTTATGTTTATTATTAATAGTAATTGAATACTATCAACCATGAATTAATAGTTCATAGAAAATAGTTTTACATAACAACCGAACGTTATTTTAATATTGATTCAACAGTAATTTCTTAATTACTTTGCATACAACTGAAGAATATATAATAATACACCTACTTGAAGTACTTGGAATATTTTCCAAGTTTTCAAAATCAAAAATTATTTTTTCATTCAACCAATTTGAATTTGTTTGAATAAAGAGGTTATTTTTCCGATTACTCTTCTCCCATTTTTGGAAATATCGATTGAAAAAATTTAATTTCAGCGTTAGCTTTATGTTTTCAATTTGTAATATGTTGTCTAAACAATTAAATTTCTGAACCAAAAAGTTAAGAAGCTCTGATTGTTTTGCGCTTCTTAATTGTTCTTTGCTTTTGTACATAATATCATGCAACTCTGATCTTTTTATTTGATTCATTATATATCTATTTGTATAATAAATTAATAAATAATAATACTAATTTGTAGTATCATATGCTAATATTCTATTAACTTCATCTATTACGTCAAATAGACAAGAGGTACTTACGTATGTAGTCGATATTTTATTTCGATAAATATGATTTTCACTTTTAGACAGGAGGTCTTCACTTTTGCACAGGAGGTCTTCACTTTTGCACAGGAGATTTTTACTTTAACACATGAGGTTTTCGCTTTTACACAGAAGGTTTTCGTTGGCACGTTAACGAAGGACTGACTGCCATGCATTTTCCCCTTGGCTCTGAAGTCCATTCGTGCTCCTTATCGATACAGTGTTTATACAATCCCAGTTTCCTTCGAGACTTTAATATAAACAGTCGTTCTCTTCCGCTCGGTCCTTCCATATATCCCGGTATACCATATACAACAATATATCATTGGCTAATAGAGTGTTAGTTTTGTTTAAATCATTGAAAAAGCAGATCATTTGGAAGTGGTCTTCCTGTATTGAACTGGTCGCTTCAAACCGAAACATTGTCAAGTTATAATCTTGGATCCATTATGAAGTAAGATCACACTAGTGTTTTCGATAAATTTTTTATCTCATATTACATTTTTTACAAATATATTAAATTTTGCAGAGATATCATCAATACGCTCTGGTGGGACAAAGTATAGACAGCGTTGATACCCCTACTTGGCACTTTAAATTTAAATATCTTAAAAAATCGCAAATTTCCGCAAATTTTCTCAATTGGATATCATACTTGACATATTACTTTATATCAAGAAATTTGTTACAGCGTGACACTCGGTGACACTCATCTTTGTTTTCCTTCCGTTTTATTAAAACGTGACTTAGATTTATGACACATTGAGAAGGGAATTACATGGGTAAATTCAAAGATATTTTACTTTGTTTCTGTGGAAAGTTTATAACGCCTACTTTAATGGTAAACTGTTGCACATATGGATCTTTTCAGATAAACTTTCTCTGACACATTAAACATGCTCCCCTTTTCAAGACATTAAGGAGCATGAAATTTCGTCAACTTTGACAGCCTATATCTCAGTAACCAATCAATATATTTAAGAAATTCAAGCGGCATTTGATGCACTATTGTATATACAACAAATCTGCTATAATAGCAAAAAGCTGCTATATACTTCGAAAATTGAGTTTTGGCCAGCTTTTGGCGATTTGGGACCAGGGGCGCGCCCCTGGTCCTTGTCCCGCGACGTCCCTGGAACTCCACTCTGGAATGTCCTACGTCGACTCCAACGCTCCGACGCTGTATCCTCCTTCGTGCAGCCTCCGGAACCCCGTGCAGACTCCAGCGCTGCCTTGTTTGCTGACAGCCTCCTCCAGAAGGACGTCCGACGACGTCTCCACTGCTTCCGCGACGTTCCCTCCTCCTCGTCGAATCCTTGGTCGCGGTCGACCCTCTCCTCCAGGGACTCATCCTCGATGTCCTTCCGGTAGCCGTACGAACTTGACACTTCAATCCCTGCACGGCTCTGGATTCCATGCAAAAGAGACGGAGAAGCATTAACATTTACTTTCATTTGAGAGAATCCGTTGGAGCTGAAAGAACTGGGAAGACGGAAAGACGGGACGGAACCGATAACAGGTGATCACAGCTCATGAGCATGTTATCGGCCCGTTCCTCTATCAATCTGCCCAGCACCCCAGCTCGTCTGCATTGTCTTTCTTCTGGACTTCTTGTCCTCTTCTCCCTCTTTCAGGCCTTGGCTTTCAGATGGCCCCATTCCTCTTCGTGGCTTCTGGTGCTGACCCAGGAGACCTTCCTGTGCGTCCTGTTAACGCTCCCGTCTCCGCGACATCTCCTCCAGCCGATCCAAGCAGCACCGCTTGTCCGACAGGTGGTTGGAGATGCCATTTCCCGGCTGCTGTCCACTCTGTTGAGGCGGACCTCTTGGTTTGCACAAACCGGGCAGAAGCCAAGATCCACATCAACAGGGCTAGAGAAGCGGTTCCACGTATGTCGTGCTCCACTGCGGACTGCTATTCTGTCGTAGCACAGACGGGGAATTCGGGAACGCGTATCCAGGCCGCGGCGGCAGTCTCGCGACATCTTATCCCTCGTCGTGGGGTTTCGTGCTCTCTGAAACACTTTAAAGAAACAGAGGGCTGGGCTACGAAGGTAGCCTCCGCAGCCCAGACCAGTAGATTAGCTTAGACTAATCTTCAGACTTTTCGTTCAGAACTTCAAACTCTCTCCTCGAGCGAGAGACTTCCTGGATCTTTGGTTGGCGAACGACCCATCCTGTCTAAACAACTCCACTCTTCGGGGCTCTCTCTCATGGGGAATTCGGCCATTCTGCGACGATGTTCGCCCTCGAACTCCCTTCGTCGCAGCTCAGTAACTCTGCGCACTCCAGGCGCCTCCACGTTGCTCCGGTGATACCTGCGCTTTGTAAACTACATGCTTATACTTACATTTTGGAACATTGCTTATTCGACAGCTCTTCATAAGCGCTGGATGCACTCCCCGGTGCATTAGTGACTTTGGATTGCAATTGTTTATTCGACAGCTCTTCATATGCGCTGGATGCACTCGCCGGTGCAGTAGTCACTTTGGATTGCAATTGCTTATTCGACAGCTCTTCATATGCGCTGAATGCAGTCGCCGGTGCTATTACGATGTTGTCATCTATCGTTTTATGTACTTTCTTGTGTACTCGTACCTGCTCCTCCTGTTTTTATGTACGGAGGTTCTCTAATCGGCTGTTGTCGATTGTATCTACTATCTATAATTTCTGGCAACATGCAGTCCTCATAGAATTTCTTCAGTTTTCCCTCCTTCTCTGTTGCCCAAAATCGATCATCTCTCGATACTGTTGTAACCTTCATTTCTTTCAGCGTCCATAAACAAAAATAGGCCCGTTGCCTTTTCGTTATGTGCAATTGTCCCTGCACTTGATAATAGTAATGATGATTTTTATTCATTTTATCATGATCGAAAATACGCCCTATTTTAGGAAGTTGCTTTATTGCTTCAGCAGGTGATAAATCCTTGGCCGATTCAGGACTCTTTACTTCGACGATTTTATCATGGTCCACGAGGCCGTCAGGAGCTGCACCTGAGTGAGGCACAGTGTCATCGATGAAGAGGCCACACGGTAAAATATGGATTCCTAATTCTTCTTCTATTTGTCTCAAGGCGTTTGCCTCATTTTCCCTTCCCTATTGGAGAGAATGTAAATTTTGGAGTTGCGGATACATTATACTCTTCACAGTATTTGCCCGTGGTGTAGTCTTTCGTAATCGGCATACCTTGTCGAAATTGGATGCAATTAATAATTTTTTCCTATAACCAATCCACTTTTCGCTATTCGACTGATCGCGAGTTTCCATTTGGATATCGTCTCGCCTCGTTTGCCAGTGAAGGAGTATATCCGCGTGCCTTTTACACTCGGAAGAGTATACTGTCTCTTCCATATCTGGTTTTGCTGCATTGGGGCCGTAATCCTGGTTGCACGATTGTTTCTTATTTCGAAAGGAGGATGCTTTCGCTTCTTTTTTTATATTCCCTTGCTTTTTCTGCTGCGCGCTTCCGACGTCCTTCCAGCTTTCTTACCATGGTTGGCAGCTCTTTATTCATTGCCGTACTCAATCTGCTGAACGTCTCTTTTGTGTTATATTGGACGACTGCAGCGGAGACTCTACCCTGATACGAGCCCCCTCGTCCAAAGTTTATCCTTTTGCCTCCGATGAATTTAGCAATTACATTATTAAAACTTTCAACAGCATTGATATTTAGACCGCGCAGCAAACTGTCAGCTTTAACGAAAAGTTGCTGCATCGCTTCTTCGATACTTTAATAAATACCAGCTTCTCTCATTCGTAGAACGTAGTCTACTCTGTTGGGATCAGAGTATTTCTTACAGAAGTATGCTAACTTCTGACACACCTTGTGTTGACCGAAAACGTGACTCGGTACATTTGTCAAGTCTTGCTTCAAATTTTGTATACGTTTCTCGAGTAGAATTTCTTCTCGCAACCGGTATTCCGCAGCTTTTTTTATACCAGTACGCAGGCGGAGAGCATTATTCTGTACGACAGCTCTTAGATCTTTATTGCGGCCTTTTGTTCCGATTTCTTTTATTTTTTTACTGAAATTGCGTAACAGGTGATTGGTGCATTCGATCTTTTGTACCTGCATCATATACTTGTCATATGAATTACTGTTGTTGTGCCCGAACCGACACCTAAGCGTGTCGACACTCCATACATTCCGATTGCCACAATCGAGCGGCCGAAATCCGACACAACCGCGTAAGGGATCTCGGAAACGCACCGAGACCCGTCAGCACATGGCGAAACACCCAGAAGTAGGCCAAAGGCGGAGACCCCGATGGTCCCCGCTTCGTCCCGATTATAGTATAAGAACGATGTACGAGCAATGAGAGCTCAGACTTGATAAAGCTTTGTTACGGGAACCTCACCCGATTATATACCAGACTCATGCCAAAGTAGGCACAGTGTCCTAGTCACCCAGATCGGGACAGAATAAACTTGTTAACCTTACGGTGAGTTCCAACTCTTTAACCTGAAACGATCTCCTACCTCCGGGTTCTAAACCGAATCCTCCCGTCCCGGCATAATCACCCGAACCTCCGGAGCCCGTGGACGACGATCGCGAAGGACGCCCAGGAGCACCCCGAGATTCGTACCCAGAATCTCGACCCCAGGCGCCTTGGCACAACACTGTCAAATATCTTCTTGTACACACTGCTATCGCCGTCGGCAACTAATATAGAGTATATTAGGCCCTGCATATCTATGCTGCAATTGAAGCCTTCGACAATAGCAACACTCTCCATGCCAGTTGAACTTTGATTAGGACCCCAGTTCTTGAAGCAACGAGGCTCGCGCGGTTCTTCCTTCTTCCTAGATGCTATTTGGCAAGTCATGCAGAATTTATTCTTCACGCTGATGTACAGCACTTTCTTCGTGTGGTATCCCACGATGGCTCCTCCGCCAGAAAGAGAATTGTATTCTCCTCCGCGGTAGAACCTTTTCATCCAGCTGCTATCCGCGACAACTGGGATAAACGGTAGATTGGATTCTGCATGTACGTCGCCTCTTGCTATAGCTAATGCTTTTTCCTCTTTTCCAGCATCTTCCATTCTCGCGTTGTGCGGCCACTTCGAGGCCATCGATTAGCTCAATCTGACACATCTCGTAGATCCTTTTCGTCATACAGGACACGTTCATGGCAGTCAGTATGTCCTTCAGTTGATTATATCCGCCGCCCGTCGTCATTGTTGCGGCAACAGCGGCGTGGTTTATATCCATAGTGACATCACTCTCCCGAAGACAAGATATGCGCTTTGTGTATTTGCACATTTTGCACTCTACATAATACGCATTTTCTAATCCATTCCGTTGAAATCTAACTATTTCAAAATATTCGATGCCGCAGCCAGTAGTCGAATGTTCTCGAAGTTTTTTTATTTGTTCGAAAACATGCGGAAAATCAACTTCTGAAATTGGATTTTCCGGCTGTTCTGGTTCTGCATTCTCCACCACCCAGTAATCAGCATCACTTCCAACATCTTGATTCGTTTCTTCGTTGATGTCTCTTACGGAATGTACCTGTCTGTGTAGAAATCTATTTCTTTTACAATTTCTTCTTCGTTCGACTCGAAATACACTCGTTCTACAATTTCCTCTTCGTCCGCATTGAAATGTATTTCTTCTAAAATATCTTCCGTTAGTTCCTTCGATAATTAGGAAGTCTTGAAAATTTCCTACGTCTTCTTCGTGTATTCTGTCCGTAGGAAAATCATATGCAGCAGATGTGCTTGTAAGCGTTTCGTCCTAAGAGGTACCTGCACGCGTACCTGCTTCCGCCACGGTGCCCTGACCTACCGTGAGGCACGCTGCTGTTTTTAATCGTTGCGTGCACGTAAAGAGTCAATAATCAGTAACACGTGGTACATACATAGAAATAAGAAAAACATACATTAGAAAAGAAAAGCAGACATAGTAAAAGAAGATATAGTACAGTAAAGTCTCGATAAGCGAAAGCCTCGGAACGAAGTAAGTTTAAATACCCGTGTGCGTCTGAGACAATACTAACGCAATCAAAATTTAAAATTAAAACTTGTAGAGTGTGTTTGTATGAATGTGGCGATAATAGAGAGAGAGAGAGAGAGAGAGAGAGAGAGAGAGAGAGAGAGAGAGAGAGAGAGAAAGAGAGAGGGGGCGGGAGGGAGGGAGGGAGAGAGAGAGAGAGAATGGAGAGCGAATGATAAGGCATGGTAGAGAAAGAGAGGGAGCAGAAGGATTGTACGAACGAGAGAGACACAAAGCACTCGAACAATAGAGGTGTACCTGACAATTGATATACTCGTTATGTGCAGTCTAATAAAGTTATATATTTGTTCGCAAAAAGACACAACAAACTTTTTTATTTTTGGTTCCGTTTTCATAAAACTTTTACCAACATGTTTGTTAGAATGTCCTGATAAATAATTATACCAAACACGACGTAAATCGGACAACTTTTACTTATCATGAATACGAATCATTTATACTTATATAATTGTCCAAACCATATCGTGTTTGGTGCCATTTTAATCGGAAAAATCGTTACAAATATGTTGGTAAAAAATTGATAAAAAAAAGAACCAAAAATAAAATAATTTTTATCGCGAACCTCGTTTGCATCGGTGTTGTCTCTCATCGATTTTCGATTTCGGATCGGGTATGGCACGATCGGCGCTCGTGCCATATTATACGCTTCACTGGTTCCAAGGGGGACAACTCTAACTAGGGGTGATACAAATTAACATTAACGATACATAGTCACAATTTTTAACCCTAATCGAGATTTTACCGCAGTTCCTATATTTTTAGAAGTTTGTCAACAGCCTCGAACGTTGGAGAGGAGAGCGAGTGGAAGAAAGGACTGCCGATTGTCCCCATCTTTTTCATTCGCAGTTCTTCTCTGCGGCCGACGCGTATTACCACTAAATATGTATTATCTAAATTATATCATGTTTGGTGTCATTTATCATTAGGGAAACATCACAAATGATGCTTTATTTATGAAAATATTATTATTATTGCATTACTGTGAATATCATTCTAATTTATCTTCGCGATACAAAGAGGGACGTAGCGTGATACAAATGTTCCTCTTAGACAACGTGATTCTCTCGCTACGAAAATCGAAGGACATGCACTTTTGGCCTGTTTTCTTTTCACACGCACACATCTGCACAACCGTCTCTGCTACTCGCAAGCGAAGGCAGCCAGAATCAGACATGCTGCGCTGCGATACGCGGCTGTATGTGTATGCAGGCACGCATGCACTTGACCGCGTGTGAAAAGAATACTTTCCGCATTTCAATCCTGGGTCATTCAACGCGAAATCGGACACTTTTCGGAGTACCATTTGAGATTTTTGTGAAACTTGCATATGTTGTAGTCTTTAGTGATACATAAAATATTAGTATTTCAAAGAATTTTTCAAAATTTTCAAGTTCGTGGAAATGGACTTTTTTTCATTAAATTATAACTGTTGAACGAGGAGAAAGATAAGAATCAGCTTTTGGGTGCTTACACTGGAGAAGTAAGAGTACCTAATAAAAATTATGTGACTTAAAAAAAAAAAAATTTAGACCATTTATTCTGCAATTGTTTTATAGGAATTCAATTCTATTCCAGCAGGGCGCTATTTCAAAATTTGAAAAAAGTTGAAGATACAGCCCTACTTGTGCTGTTTGCAGATACGTTTTCAGAAACGCGGACACTTAAAAATTGGTCGCATAAAAATGAATTGAATGTGACGCTGCATCGTCCAATACCGGCTGGACTAGCTAAACCGCGCGGTACTAGCAGCCGTCAAGTGGCTA
Organism: Andrena hattorfiana; assembly: GCA_944738655.2. NCBI lineage: Eukaryota > Metazoa > Arthropoda > Insecta > Hymenoptera > Andrenidae > Andrena > Andrena hattorfiana. The sequence goes on from OX122895.1 coordinate 15,122,316, forward strand.
TACCTGATACTGTTATGTAGGGTTCTCACGAATGGTAAGTATTTGACAAAAACTGAAAGAGGAAAACTTTTAATATTTTTTATATCCAACCTAATACGGTATGTCATCTTTTGGTGTTCGCGATATTTTCCGTGAACTGAAGGTGACCTTCAGTTTCTTAAATGGAACGCTACATATTTCATTACCCGATATGAAAGTGTGTAAATGTCAAGACAAATTCACCCATATGATGTACTATGACTTTAAAGGCCACGCAAGGTTAGGAATGAAAGAAATAGATAGTTGTATATTGTAGCACGCACGGCTCAGTCTGTCGAGCCAGTGCTGGGCAACGCAGCGTCACATTCAATTAATTTTCATGCGACCAATTTTAAAGTGTCCGCGTTTCTGAAAACGTGATCATAAAGAACACAAGTTGGGCTGTAACCTCATTTTTTCAAATTTTTAAATAGTGCCCTGCTAGTATAAAATTGCATTTGTTTAAAACAATTGCAGAATAAATGGTCTAAAATTTTTATTTAAGGGACATCATTTTTATTAGGTACTCTTACTTCTCCAGCGTAAGCACTCAAAAGCTCATTCTTACCTGTCTCTTTGTTCAACAGTTATAATTTAATCAATAAAAGTCAATTTCTACAAACTTGAAAATTTTGTGATTCCCGTGGAATGACCCTCCTTGAAAATCTATAATACTGTAGACAGAGAGAGAGAGAGAGAGAGAGAGAGAGAGAGAGAGAGAGAGATAGAGAGAGAGAGAGAGCGGATAGGGAGGTAGGGAGGGAGGGAGAGAGAGAGAGTTGGTAATAATATAATTGAAATGGTACAACAACATTGTGTATGACACACAGGACCATATTTCCAATAAATTATAACCTGATGGAATAAAAATATTTCCAAACAAACATTTTGCCCTTGTGCACACTCAGACAATACGACGCAGAAAGGATAGACCGGTAATCGAAATCATTATCCTATTTTTAACGTTGTACCTCCTACAATTCAACGAGGGGCTGCAGGGTGGTATTTCGTTTTATGGAACGTTGTAAAATAACGAAGAAACGAAGGGTCCGAGAAACATGTGTCGTTTGCCTTTCGCGAAGTAAACCCTACTGCCTGGTTCTCGTCAACGAGCACGCTTTCCAGCGCATCACCCTGTCTCTTTAGACAGCTTTTCGAAAGCGTGGGACTGACCTCGACTTTCGTTACCCTCACACAAGCCGAATCGATGGGGGCGCGAAGCGTTGTTTTCGGTTTTTCGGCAAGGGCTGCCTGCCTGAAGCCCAGATGGGCAAAATTGTTGCCTGTTAGGCCCTTGGGGTCAGTTGGATTTTGGTTTGAGTAAAAAAACTATAATTGTTTTCTTACGTCCGGGTAGATGTTTGTGGTACTCAGAAATGCATGGAAAATTTCACGACCGATATTGCCAGGAAACGGGACCGAACGTTCTACGGGGACGTAGACGTTATTTTTCATTGATCATTCAATGTGATCAACATCTCGGTTACGTTTGTTTATTTTAGATAAAGTCAACCCTACACATCGATGGGGATACCGATTACATATTACGCGGGCGAAATCCCCAAATAGATACATAGCGAGAAATCGAAATATCATTCCGGGACACCTCAATAAAAAAAATATACCGTTCTATTGCAAAAAACTATCTTGACCTTGACATCGCTTCCAGTACCTCATTCATAAAAGAAAGTTTGTACCATTATGTCCGATGGAACTAATGCCAAACAGGAATATGTATATTAAACAATTTTCACTTATTGCAGTAGTTGGTAAGTAATAAAAGGCGTTCCTCGGTTCGAAATTGAATTTGTACGATATAGGTATAGGTATTCAGCGAACAGCATCCTCCGATTCTCGCGGTTACTTTGTCGCTATCAATGGGTCATAAAAGAGAAGGATAGAGCGGGGATCGTAGCAGCCGAGAAATAAAGCCAGCGCCTCGGTCTGCTAATACAGAGACACAGCGTTATTTAGCGGAGGGGGAACACCTACAGGAGTGGTAGTAATGTGTGCGTCAGCGATCTTCATCACGTACACGTTATCACCACTCCTGTAGGTGTTTCTCTCCGCTAAATAATCGGTCCTGCATAATGTTGTTGGCAACCCTGCAGATACATAATAATTTTTCAATAACAATAACGGCTCAACTTTTTTACTTTTAATTTTTTCTGCATAAATATTTCTTTCAAATATTCATAACATATTCCTCATTATGGTGAGAGCAAGCATGATACAATGTCGACAATTACATCGTGTAACGTGTACGAGAAAATCTGTGTGAAAATATCTTGCGACGGAATAGAATTCGCTTTCCGCGTAGTAGTATCCACAACTGCAGCGTACTTGAGATGTCGTAAACATTGCCTGGACTGGGACAAAGGTTGCCTGTGAGGCCTGGAGAATGTTTCGAAGACTACGCTTTTCAATGAAAAAATTTCGCTGAAGGTACACATGGACGTATATATATACGTCCGTTTTATGCGGACAAAATTCCATAAGAGAAAAAGCACTGTGTATTTCGTATTTAACACGTAACTACATATGCTGAACATCGAATCGCAAATCGTCGATGACTATTGCTAATTTTAAACATTATCTTCTACATCACATAAATAAAATCTAAAGTGCATGTTATATCCATTCGAAACTACGTACAACTATTGAAATAGTCGCAACTGCATTATAAAGGAAGCATACCTAACGAAACGCGTATACTTTGAACGTTTTATGTTAATAAAACGCATATAGTTTGTATAAAATATGTAACGAGTTATTACGGTGGGTTGCGAATCTTCCCCCCAGCACTCGCACCTGGCGCGGCCCGCCGCTACCCAGCACGACCGCGAGAAGGCCGCGCCCTACCAGCGATCTCTCGTAACACAAGCTGTATCACTGCGTATTTTTGGATTCCCCAACCTCCACGGATCCTAGAGGAACGCGAGTTCGCCGACCTCTAGAAGCAAGTCGATACCCACCGTCAATCTTAGGTTCAGACGTTGTCTGTACACACTCTGTTAGCCAGCACAAACCTGGCCGGGTAAGATTGTATTCTGGGCCGAATAAACATCCGTTAAACAGCGCACCTTGCCTCTTTCACTTGACCGCCCGTCCGTTAGCTAACCTCTACGAAGCGAGATTACACATATATAACGAAATTTAAAATTTCTAAATTTCGTCTCATCGGCATGAAAGTTGCAGGAACGTGCTGCTGATATTTTTCACATGAAAATGAGTCCAAACACGATATAAATCGGATTATTAATTAATTAAATAATGACGAACATACGAATGGGAAAAGAATGAGTGGGGCAAGATGGGTGAAGTAAAGACATGCGTTGCGGTGCGCATAGCATAGAATATGTGTACGTGAAGCGTCAAAGATAGCTGTGTTGATATACATATTTGAAGAATATGATAATACTCTATTATATAGAATAAAATACCGTACTACTACTACTACTACGTGTTAAACTGTGACTTCATACAAATCTGTACCATAACACATAACTTACCTTTCTCGACGCTTTGTATTTTTGGACAAACGCTTTGCAGATAACGTAGGCTGCTTCACTTTTGCATCACCCTTCGTATAGCGCCTATTTCTTGCATCTGCGGCTTCCTTCTTTGATTCCATGACAATGATGAATGTGAATGATCACACACAGTTATCAGCACAACCACGCGGAAATGGAACAGTTCACAAATTATGAATATTCCATATATCAATATCCGCGCATTAAATAAAAGCCCGATTGCTTTCTGCGTCTTCACCGTAGTGCAAACGACAAGAAACTGATCAGCTAGCGTTGTCGCTGCATTGGTTACGGATGCTGAGAGGCTAAACAGAAGATAGTGGGAAAGGAACGGATATACGCGTCCTGTTCCTCTCTTTCTCATTAGGATTGGTGGTATGCTGATACATTTACGTAGAATATGTACTTCCGCGAATACTGTTTGGTGCACAGAAATGTGCACAGGAAAGAATGTTTGATTATTCTGGGCATATACTTTTGACGTATTATCGACTTTATTAGCGAAGAATTCATATTTCGTTCTACTATTATCCTTTCCCATTTGCCTGACGGTGAAGGACCACCCCGCAAGTATGCGCGGGCACGCGCCGCGCTTTCAAACCTTTGCGCATTCGAACTTTCACGCGGGCCGATGACGCCCCGCTCGGTCCTTGGTGCGAGTGAAATACAAAATCTTGAAGGAGTGAGAAAGGCAGTTTGGGCCCTGTCCACCCTTGAGGGTAGCAAAGGCTGGATCGTCAGAAAAAAGCGACTGTCGAGCAGTAAAGATCGTAAGTACCTTCGCGCTTACTATCCCTGCCTTTTTCACTGTTTTTGCCGGTTATTATGAAAGTGGTCCAAGTCCAAATTTGTCGTTTGTTACATTTCTCTTATTTTTTACATATTATATCAACGTAATACATGATAAACGTAAAGTTCAATTTCTTTTTTTTTTTAATTTCGACCAACGCCACTTTTATAACAACTGACATCTATATTTTAGTACTTCCAAACCAAGACTGTATTTAGACATATTCCGGGTAAAGTTTTCGATTACCGTCATAGTATAGTGTGAACTGTGATTGTTTGAGTGTTCGCGTGTTTCTCAAGCTGCGGATCGCCATTGCGAGGCTGCCTCGCGTGGCACACCTCGCGGAGTGGAGAGTCTGCAGACTACCTCGACCATGATTACTTTACGAGGCATCAGCCGTCGATTTTTCGACGTGCTCAAAGGTGCCTCGCGGACCCAAGATCAAAAATCGCATGGCTCGGGCGACCCAAATATCATGCTGGAGGTAGCGCGAGACTGTCGCACGAGCCAGCCTCGCAAAGTGATCATGATCGAGGTAGTCTCCAGACTCTCCATTCCGCGAAGCGTGCCTCACGCGGCATCGTCGCAATGTCGATACGCAGCTTCACGCTCAGAGATTCGTGTATTCATTCTCACGTAGACTAAGAAAGTTATGTTATAATTTATCCGCGAAATGTCTAGAAAAGGTATATACATTCGGGTGGAATGTAGGCTTCCTTTAGTTGAAACTGAAAACAAGTGATGAAAATTAAACAGTTCCTAAACATCAGAAGTGGAAAAATCGGAAATTTTAAAATTACAGATATTTTGAAACTTGATAACCTCACAATTACAAATTTTGGAAATGTTTGAATTTCAAAGCTTTTGTACTTGGAAATTCCAGCAGTTAGAAATCTGAAGATTCTCCCCCTGCCCTAAATCTTGGCTAAAGGAAGCCTATATTGTACCCAAATGTACCAACTTGATAAACGTGTACTCTTCTCAGAGTTGGGCAAAATGTAATATAATTATAAATTAGAAATTACAATTAAAATATAATTATGTAATTGATTACACATTATTTTCTGAAATCGTTAATTTAGATAGTTGACAAAATTGAGGCCAACTATCTAAATTAACAATTATCGAATATAATGTGTAATCAATTACACAATTACATTTTAATCGTAAGTTGTAATTTGTAATTAGATTACATTTTGCCCAACTCTGACTCTCCTATTGCACTTTTAAATCCATTTTAATTACGTTCAATAGTTTCAATATTTCTTCGACTCGTTTTTAGATGTCTGGCAAAGAAGAACCAAATCCGAAAGGAGAAAAAGAAGTGACTCCGTCTGGGGGGCCGAGTCCAACCAGCAGGCAGCTTCCGTTCCCAAGACGAAGCCGACCTCGTAGCCGGACTCCGTCGCGAAGACGGAGTGCAACCAGCAGGCAGCCACCGTCCCCAAGACGGAGTCGACATCGTAACAGGACTCCGTCGCGAAGACGGAGTCGAAGCAGCAGGCGGACTCCGTCCAGGAAGAGACTCCGTCCTCCTCCAAAAAGTGGATGGAGATGGCTCTTCATTATAGGAAACAGGTATGTAGATACGTAGGCGATCTCGCGCAAACATTTCTTACATTCTCATGAAAGTGTGAAAATGTCTAGCCATTATTGCAGTAATTAACATAAGATTTATGGTTATTTTTCATATTACAGAACAGCGAGCTCAAAAAGGAGCTGAGGAAAATAAAATATGGGGGACAAAGAGCTAGGAGCGGAGGAAGTGGAGGAAGAGGAGGAAGCCGAGGAAGTGGAGGAAAACGAGGCAGAGGGGGAAGAGGACCAAAAAATGTTATTTACATAAAATTATTTTTAAAAGAAAATAAATGTTTAGTTAGGCGAAAATCATATATTTAGTCAATAATTTTTTTATTCCAAGGCCTTTCATCCGTCGGCCATGAATAATTTTCTCGTATTTATTCGTACTTTAGCCGAGAATCATATATTTTAAAAGAAAATTATTCCTGGCCGACAATTGAATTCCCCACGATTAAATTAATTAAATCAGAGCGCTTCAAATAAAAATTGGCCCGGGTTATTTAAGTAATGCCCACCTCTGGTATTTTGCCATAGAATTGAGGCAGTGAGATCAATAACGGACTAACCCACATTTTTTTCGAAATTGATTTAGTAGCAATAACGTATTCCAATAGGCTCTACTAATCATATCGATGGCTTTTAGTGCACACATATTGTATGTCCACTTTTTATGAACTTTGAGTTTTTATATGCAACAAATTGTTCTTGACTGTTTCTTTATGCTGTATAAAAATCACATTTTTATCTTTTTTATAAAAGTGTCAAAAATAATATTTTTTTTATTGTATGTCCCTGAATCTATTATGCTGGATGCATAAATGTTGTATATCCATGCCAGAGGACGAAAATATTCTTGGAAGAATGTGATAATAAATAAAAAGTCTTCCTATATTTATCGCGAAGAAAAAAGATCTTCTGTATCTTTTAAACAACGGAATTATTCCTGAATACTACAAGGCATTTATCAATAGCATACCATTAACAAAATCACAACGTGATGTAATTCCAATTCCCATGGACATTGACAAAAATGAAAACTACAAAAATGACAACTGCGAAAATGAAAACGAATAATTACTTTTTTATTCCTGTTACTTTCAAAATAAATATCATATTGAAGTGAGATTATTTCCAGTATTATTCCTTTCATTCATTTTTATATAATATCATTTAGTATAGTATGTCCTTCTCTGTACTTGGTTACATATAGCATGTCCATCTTCCAAGTATTATTATCGAATTATTATTATAATTTTGCAGATTCTAACTTATACTACTAATTACATACTTTCAGTGATACCTATATTAGATATATATGATAATACAATAATGCAAAAAGTATTTATTTAATTATAAAGTACCATTGAATGTTTGAACCTGTTTTTCTCAAAAACGCTAAAGGTGGACATACAATATGTGTGCATTAAGCCATTGATATACAATAGGAAAAAATATTTTTAATGTAGGTTAGTCCGTTGTTGCTCTAACTGCCTCAATTACTATAACATAAATTCGGCAGCGATTTCAAGTGATGTATGTGTCACAGTAAAAGTGTTAATTTAGTAAATGTATACAATTCCCAGCAGTTCCTAGTCAATGTATGCCTAAAATGCATATAACCTAACCTACAATCGTCCGAAAATGCATACATTGACCGCATCACGCTTTTACTGTGGCTCGTGTATCCAGCTAACGCTTCAGGTTTGCTATGATTCCACGTTGGCAGTCCTGTAGGGACTGGCGCTGCGAGTGTCACGGAAGTCCCCCGAACTAATGCACGAAGAAGAAGGTGCCGAACGCCATTACGGCGTCACGCTTTCCTCAGTACGCATCGCTCAAGGAGCACAGTATTATTCAGAGAGTTCCTTTTTGTACCTGATTTGTTAAAGACATTAAAACCTACTTTTTGTTACTAATCTTGAGTCGTTTATTCGCCACGAGTGGAATTGATAACGTAGAGCAGAGTAGGCCTGCACAGGACATATTATTATTCCTCCCAACGGGCATGCGCTTGAGTGTCTCCCGTTAACCTTAAAAGCCTACAGTCCTCCCGAGTAGGCGCCATCTCGTATCCACTACCTCAACTAAATTTGTCACGTGACTTGCTCTGTATTATCGCCAATATGGCGGAAATCGTATTTGGGAATGCAATCACGGGCATACGTTGTTTGTCCTTATATGAGCAGATTTTGGACTGGGTGAGGTCTCATTCGAAAGAGGAAGGTTCAATGCAGCCCGCTCTGGTCATCGTTTGTGTCACAAAACTCTTTTAGTGACCTACAAATACTTGGAATCTGGGAGTGTATTTTGCCGATTTTTTCTCTACTTTGGACAGTCATATTATAACATATCAACACAATCTCTTTGAATCATGAACAGAGCGGGCTACACTGAACCTTCATCTTTCGAATGAGACCCCGCCCAGCCCAAAATTTGGTCATATAAGGACAAACAACGTATGCCCCCAAACCCATGTTTCGGCCCAGATTGTGTCGGTATACAGCGCGCTGCATTACCCGTGTCTACCCCCTTAAACCACTAATAAAGTACCAAAAAAACAGTTTCCAATTTTTTATCACGATTGAGTTAAAGAATAGTAAATTGAGTAAAAAAATATGTAAAAAATATTAAATTATATACATCACTAGAAAGGAATAGGTTTATCCTATTTTTTTTCACAAATTTCATTCTGATATCATGAAAGAAACAACCAAATGTCTTTGACTTCTTCAATCCGGCAGATAAACAGAGCACGATGTACATATAAAAAAAAAGGCTAGTCTTTCACTATCTTCGACGGTCCTCGAGACCTAATACAACAATAGACCCTTCTTTCAAGTGCTCGAAAAGGGCCTGTGCGGTGCGTCGTTGCACCGGTGGGGCCATGGCGTTAACACTTAGGTATAGGAAATACCATTTGCGACGACGCCAGTCGCAGTCGCTTACGGCTGTAGCCGTTCATTGGAACGGCCACCTTTAGACGGGTGTTGGTTGGTGCCTTGGTGACCCGGGGCCTCGTTTATGCGGCGGCTGATCCTCCCAGTCATCGTCGGCTTCCTCTCGTGGTCGTATAGGGCATGCTTCCACTGTACGGGGATTACGGGATAAGGCGTCAGTAAGTTTGTTGCTTTTCCCTGGTTGGTAACGAATTTCATATTCGTATTCTGCCAATTTTAGTCGCCACCTAACAAGGCGTGACGTTGGGTCCTTTACCTTGTGTAACCAAATCAAGGGTTGATGATCCGTATATAAAATAAACTTTCTTCCATAAAGGTAAGGTCGGAAGTGCTTGACACAGTAGACAATTGCTAATAACTCCTTTTCTATGGTTGAGTAGTTTGTCTCAGTTTTATTCAGGAGGCGGGAGGCATAAGCAATTGGTAATTCTTTTCCAGCGACGGCCTGACTTAAAATTCCTCCTATAGCATATTCGGAGGCGTCCGTGGTAACGTGGAATTCGAGTTCAAACTTCGGATATTGCAGGATAGGTTCCTTCTGCAATGCTGATTTTAAATGATCGAAGACGGTTTCGGACGGTCCCCAGTTAAATAATGTGTCCTTCTTTAATAGTGAGGTCAGGGGCCGAGCTGTTTTAGAGAATTCAGGGATAAACCTTCGGCAGTATCCGGTCAGGCCGAGGAATTCTTTAATCCCTTTTGGTGTGCGGGGTGCAGGATAGTGCTGAACGGCTTGGATTTTCTGTGGGTCAGGTTTCACGCCTTCCTCGGTAATTATGTGTCCCAAATATGCTACTTCCTTGTGTAGGAATTTACATTTGGAAGGTGGAAGCTTAAGGTTCCCCTCTCGGAGGCGGTGGGCAAGTTTTTTAAACTTAATTAAGTACTCCGTGAGGGAGCTTGCATAAAGGACGATATCGTTTAAGTAAACGAACCTTTCCGTGCCCTGGAGCCCTGTAAGTGTGTGGTCCATTAGGCGTTGGAAAGTCGCCGGTGCATTTCGGAATCCGAATGGCATCCTTACAAACTCATAGTGTCCACGAGGTGTGGAGAATGCCGTGTTAGATGCATCTTCGGGTTTCATGGGTATTTGGTGGAAGCTCAAAGCGAGGTCAAACACAGAAAAGTATTTGGCTCTTCCTAGTTGATCCAATATCTCGTTGATATTTGGAAGTGGGTATGCGTCGGGAACGGTCTTTTTGTTGAGTTCCCTGAAATCCATTACCATCCGCCATAGGGGTTCTCCATCGGGTCCTGGCTTCTTGGACACGATCCAGATGGGCGAGTTGTGGGGCGATAATGATGGTTTTATAATTTCATTTTCAAGTAGTTTGTGTACTTGCCTATTGATTTCCTTTTTGTGTATAGGAGGGAAGCGATATTGCTTCGTGTTGACAGGTGCTGGATCCGTCGTCTGGATTCCATGCTGGATGGCATTTGTGTGACCTAACTTCTCACCTGGTAGATGGAACAGGTCATGATACCTTTCTATGATTCCTTGAACGTGGAGTTTCTCTTCCGGGTTCATGTGTTCTGTAGAGACTGACTGGAGCAATTTTTCCGCCCTTGAAGGAGCTTTCTCAGAATTTTCCATTATTTCTGGTTCCGGTGTAGCCGCGAGAGACACTTGGGAGTTTGGGGGAAGGGTTCATTCGGCGTGATGAGCAGGGAGTGAGAGTGAGTGCACCTTCGTGGGTGCCTCGAGGTAGCGGATCGACGGATCCTGTGATAAGAGGGGCTTGTTTTTTATTAGGTTGGGGATGGGAGTGATGCCTATCGGCGTTATAGTCTCTTTTGGCTGTATCGGTTTGGGTTCCGGAGTTACTCTGTCGAAATCTTCTAGTTCAACGGTCGGCATCGTGGTTGCTATATCAATCTCATTAGAATTTATGATTTGCAAGTATGCCTTGCCGTCCTGGTTACGGACAAGCGCGTTACCGGTGTGGATTCCTGCGCCTAAGTCTAGTCGTGGCAAATACCCTTCCTCCTTGACGGAGTTGGGTACGTGAACGGAGCAAGTGGTCCTTGATCTCGTGGGTAGCAGGATTTGGTTTTTGTTTACGAAAGGAATGGATTTTCCATGGAAGTCCAACTGGTTCTTGCAGTAATTTATTGTGACGTTATGTTCCCTCAAAAACTCCGTCCCTAGTATTCCTTGAGGTTTAATGGGAAAGTCGTTTTTAACGACATGGAACGTAACGTCGTTGCCCAAGAGGGTTATCTGGATGGTCCCAAGGGTGGCGACATTGTTTTTTTGCGATGCCTCTAAGTAGCATCTGCTTCTCCGGGTCGACGTCTTGGATTCGCTTTATGGCTTGGATTTTCAACAAATTTACTTCAGAGCCAGTGTCGATCATTAATTCAGGCGTCGTTTCGAAGTCCGGGGAGTGAATTATCACGGATGGGGCCTCACCCACTGGTTTCAATTGCGCGGTGGCGATTCTAGCTTCGGTAGTCCTAGATCCGCTTGTATTGTTACTGGACGCGCTCCCGGTTGGCCCGTTCCACGGTACGCGTCCGTAGCTGTCCGTGGGGGCGGGGCGTTTCCCGAATCTTGCTCCTGGACGGCTTCAGGGTCTCTGTTGTTTCGATTAAACTAACGTTTTCTGCATTCTGAGATCATATGCCCGGGTTTTTTGCAATAAGCGCAGATTATAAATTTCGTGGGTTTTGCCAGAGGGGGTTGGTTTTTGTCCCAATAAGGGAGCAGTGGTATGGGTGTTTGGTAGGTTGGGAGGCTGAAGCTTGATCGCTTCGATAAGACCGTGCGTCGTGACCTGTCTTATAGCAGAGTTGACAGGTTACCTTGGAAGGTTTTTGCTCCGAGAATCTGAGACGGTCCCTGTCTATCTTTTTGTCCGCGAGGACGACCAGATCGAATGCCTCCTCAGGCGTTTCAAAGTGGTGATGTTGTATTCTCATTCTTATGTAGGGTGGAAGGCCATCAATGAATGAATCTAAAGCCAGACGTTCGAGATCCTGAGGATGATTTCGTGCGAAATCGCGATAGTACTCCCCGCCCTCTTCTAAAATGGCGAATCGGAGATCGTTAACGCGTGAAATATACTCTAGTATGTGTTCGTTCGTTCCTTTTGTGATATTGGCGAGCTCCCCGCGGTAGTGGTCCGATTGTCTTAGCGGGGGAAAAAGTACGTTAGAGATGTTTAATGAGGTCGTTTACGGGATCAAAGACCCTATCCTCAACGGCCAAGTAAGCATGATCTTGCAGTTTGTTTCGCAACAACCTCACCAGCTGAAGTTCAGCATGCGAGGGAACCAGAGCCTTCGTCCTATTGCACGTTCTAGCGAATTGTAAAACGGGTATGTTGTGGCCGTTAAATTTCGGGACTGTTTCTATGGCGTCTTTCAGCTTGATCTGGGACGGTGGATCTTGGTCCAGGACATAATTATAATTTAGCGCCGGTTTCCTATCAAAACGGGAGGAACCGGGAGTTGCAAAAATGTTTGTCATTTGCGGGGGTACAAGAAGTTTTTCTATCATCTCGCGGATGGATTGAATTTGACCGAAGAGACCTTCTAGCGTGGGGTTGTCGGAGACGGTGGCTAAACCTGAACGCGTATTGGTTCCTGGGTTTACAACATATTGCGCGTGCAAGCTCTCGATTTCAGCTTGTTTTGTTCGTAACCGTTCTACCCGTTTCAGTAATTCGGAGATCGCCATGTCTACAGCGTTAGTGGAAGCGCCCGCGTCTTGGTTCACTAGGCAAGAGTCGTCGGTTTCGCCGTACACGGACATGTTTAATTCGTCTGATTCTACTTTCTTAAGTGGCATTAGAGGTTTTTAATATTTTCGGCGTCCGGTAGCCGTTATTTAAAAGTCAGGGAGCTCTATACCCGTGGAGAAATGATCGAATGTGCGATAGCTCCTATTCGAGAGGAGATAATGTTCTGTGCACGCGGCACAACTGCTTACGGAAGGTGTTCGGAGTAAGAGGTTATTGCAACGTGGGCAGTTAGGGAATCTATTGTGAGGTTGGTAGTAATGTTTCTAAGATATTTCGTCCACCTCAACTGGATCCAAATCGAAGCAGGTTAGGCAAATATGTTCGCCTTCCGTGGTCGTTGCTACGCCACCCGAAACACAGGTCAGCTCATTCGTATGTGCCGTTAAGCTCTGTAATCTGCGGTTCCTGTAGGATAGCGCGTTCCGATGTCGGAGTCGAATGCACATGCTAGATATTGGGATATTGTGGGTACCGTATGTTAGAGAAGCTATTTTCTGTTAACGGTAGACGAGCATCCCACCGCTGTCACCAAAATTATGTCACGTCCTGAGTGGCGGAGGTTAGGACTGTGACAATGTGGGGAATATTGGGAAGATTTGGGTACGAAGGCCAGCTTCGCAGCTCTGGGGACTTAGGAGCTCAGGCACGACGGCCAGCTTCGCAGCTCTGAGGGGTAGATGGTATTTAAGCACGAAGGCCAGCTTCGCAGCTCTGAGGGGTAGAAGGTATTCTGGCTCGAAAGGCTAGCTTCGCAGCTCTGGGGAGATAGGAGCTCAGGCACGACGGCCAGCTTCGCAGCTCTGAGGGGTAGATGGTATTTAAGCACGAAGGCCAGCTTCGCAGCTCTAAGGGGTTGAAGGAATTCTAGCACGAAGGCTAGCTTCCCAGCATAAGTTGACCAGGGAAGGTTAGGGAGTAATCGCTCACCAGAGTGACACCCGTTAGAACTCTTGTGGCTTGTATTTATGGCTCGATAATTGGCTTAACTACTGCATTGCAATAAAAAGACACCGTCGTAGTTTTTTTACAATAGGTGTAGTAATGGGCATGCGGGACCCTAAGCGAAAGAAAGTTTGTAAACACTGATAAGAACTCCCGGCGTTCGCGAAGAGAGATCAGCTGTTGCAAAGGCTGGTTAGGATTCTGAGTATTCAAAGGATAATTGCGAGAATTAAACCGTTGGGTAAAACAGAAGCGCTATTTATTGGAACGCATATAAATAAGCCATGCACTATTGATGCGATAGCGGTAGAAGGATTATAACAATGCGTTGGACATTAAGCATTAGCACAAAACATTTATATAAACGGAGATCAATAATAATTATATATATATAAGCATAAGATGTATTAGAATTAGTTATAAACAAGTTAACATAAGGCAATAGGCTTAATCAATAACATAATTAGGCGGTAAGTATAAGCAATGAAAGCAATATAAAGCGACAAGCGTAGGCAAAACTAAACGATATAAATGCAGATAAGCAAAAGAAAATAATATAAAGCAATATGCGTAAGCAAATGAAAATAATATAAAGCAATAAACGTAAGCAAAAGAAAATAATATAAAGCAATAAGCGTAAGAAAACTAAACGATATAAATGTAGATAAGCATAGGTAAACGAAAAGAATAGAAAGCGATAATGTTAGTAATGACAATAAAATAAATGATATCCGCTTACAGTGATGTCGAAGGTTTGTAATCCTTTTGGGGACGTTGCACAGAAGCGAATGTTAACACTATACAAAATGATTAAGAGATGTAGGAATGTATCGTAACGAAGTGACTTGCGTAGCGGGTGTTGCCGAACTAGCAGTGCGCGGTCCATGTGGCGCTGGCATTTATACAAAGCGATGGAATGTCAGGTATGCGGGGAATTTGCGGTATGCGCGATGACTCATGCTTAAAATATGTGTTATGTAATCGGAATGTCTCGATGAGTCCTGCGCGAAATATACATCGCAATAGCTTAGTTGCCGGTCCTTTGGGACTTTGAAAAATGGGGTACTCAACCCATTGGATGGTTTTTGGAGGTTTTGATTGGGAAGTTTGAGGTTGGCTTGCATTTAATTTTGATGTGTAAAGAGGGGAGGAGAAGAAGTCTCGATTTAAGAGATTTTTGGGATGAGGGACTTGTTTGAATTTTAAATGTGAGGGATGGTGATCGTGCCTTCTAGAAACCCATGTATCGGCCCAGATTGTGTCGGTATACAGCGCGCTGCATTACCCGTGTCTACCCCCTTAAATGGGATTCTTTTTGACGGAATTATATACTTGGCGCACTTTTTTGTACCTTTTTTTAAAAAAACGTAATTTTGTTGGGATTTCACACATTTTGTAGTGTTTTTTGATGACTGGATAATTTTATCACTTCCTCGGGGTTATTGTTTTTTAAATTAAATATATTGTATTGTCATCCAAACTACGTACGCCTGCAATGCTTCAAGACAATTGGATTGGAGGAATTGGTTTAAATTTGAGTTTTCAGATATGAACCAAACATACAAGAAGCAAACAGAGGATTGAGGCTGAATAAAATCATTTAATTAATATAATACTATGTCACAATAAATTTTTTTTCTCTGACGTAGACCACACTGTATCATTTTCTGCTTCAATTATCTGTAAATATATATAATCCATATTTTATTTCCAACTTAACGTAAAATTTATATAGAAATAGAGTGGCCCTTTGCCGTGGTAAGTGTAGAGACTACAAAATGTGTTCGAAGGAGGTGAGAGCGTATGACAGAAAGTCTTGTTGGAGGAAATTTAAATGCTAATGGTAATTTATCGAAAATGAACTAATATATCCAATATTTTTAACGCACAATTTATTCATATTGGAATAAAATTAATGTACTATGTTTATTGGTGAATTGAAATATTGTTAATGGGAAACTAATCAAATTAATGAATAGTGTGGGAAATACTGTGGATTTTAATAAAGTATTACGAATATCTTTCACAAAAGAGTGAAAAGTATCGAGGGAGTATCTTGCTCTACATTCCAAGCAGTACGCCATAATTTTCTTAATTCTTAATGCTACGCTAATTTGATAAATTTTGTCGATTTACCTTATTTGAGAAATTTCCAGAAACTTGTGCGAAACAAGATGCTTCTCTGTCTATCTAGCCTTCTCCGGACAACCTCCAAGCCTGTGCATTCCCTTCATTTCTATCCAAGCTAGTGCGTCCCCTTCATTTTTATCCGAGCCTGCGCGTCCCCTTCGTTTCTATCTAAGCCCCTTCGTCCCCTTCATTTCTATAAGCTTTACATAAAAACTCTAATGTAAAAATTGTTTGCTGCTATAAAAACAATATATTAATTTGTAGAAACTTGTGCGAAAGGATATGCTTCTCTGTCGAACCTTTTGCGGACAACTTTCAAGTCCGTGCATCCCCTCTGTTTCTATAAGCTCTACATAAATAGTCTATTAAAAAATTTTGGCGACTTACCTTTTAAATTGAGACAATAATTCAGTGTCCTATGTGGTGTAAAAACTCGTGATATTTCAAACAATTTTGACGACATTCCTTATTGCACACTTGGTAGGTTATGATGATTGTTTGACACTAGCGAGGTTACGTTTACCTCCACAGATGTATTCTCTAACTGGCTGTCACGTGACAACAATTTGTTACGCGATTGGCCGTAAGTGTCGAAACCTTCATCAAATGAACTACGTGCATATTGGAGACATTTCCTCTCCCTTTCATGTTCCCCTCTTGCCCACACTTGACGACGGAGAAAATATCTTAATATAAAATTCGGCAAATTGCAACTTTACATCGAAATATTTCAGCTCCTAAGGCACGTAGGAACAAAACGAAGACACTTTTCTTACGTAAATCAAACCCAAGCTATCCATTAAGACCATTCAAAATCTAATCGGATCAGTCGTTATTGAGATTCGATAATCTCAGGGTTCTTGATAGCGGGTCGCGGCGTAATATAGACACTCTGTGCTAGCGCTGCGCATATACCTATATATACTTGGCGCGAGATACTACCGTGTCTTTTGATATTCAGCGTATTTGGAGCGCACTAATAGGAATGGAGCTCGACTATTACGCTTCAGTTATTCTCTGCTCGCATGATCCGTTCTCCAGTCGGCCTACAGAGTGACTGGTTAATGCGCAGACGCGCGTGGAACTCTCGGTTCCCTCTCTCATCGCTATGCACACATCACAGCTCCCGATCCATGCTCTCGCCTATCCGCCAATCCGCCGATCGATTGAGGATCGCGCATGCGTTCAATTCTCACACTTCTTTACACTCAATTCTCTCTTTCATTGTACTCGCGTCTCGCGGTATTCTGAGCTAATATTAATATTAACGCTAAACACACCTTACAGAAGTAAAATAATAAGAATATAATAAGAATATAAGTATTTAAGTAATTTCTAATTATGCTTTTTAACGAAAAAAGGAAAGATCAAGTTTGGGGTTTTATTACAATCGAAAGATAAGGGATCTGTTTCGAATTAGTATTCTTCATGTGTCTCTCCGCGAGGCGTGGTGATGCTGGATAATACTTTTTAATTCTAGTTCCCCAACCCCTACATCACAGTTTGTTGCAGGAACGTTGCAGAAACGTATGCTACCGTTTGGTTGCAGGTTGCATTGCAACTTTACTGCAACACTGTGGAAACATTGCAGTGGAATATTGCAATGGAAACGTTTGTGCAATGATCCTGGGCTATTGCGCACACATTCCGCAAAATGTTGCAATGGCCACGTTTGTGCAATGTTTCGGGAATATTACCCCCACAATACTCGCGGAATATTGCGCACATACAGCGGTACAATACTACCGAAATATTGCGCACACATTGCCATCGAATATTGCGCACATACTGCGGTACAATACTCCCGGAATATTGTGCACACACTGACATGGAATATTGCGCACATTGTGCTCAGCGCCGTTCCTGCAACATTCGGACATAATACGGACTTGTAAATTTGCAGTCGACATTGCGGGATGATTTTATTAGGTATAATAAATTAAATGGAAATAGTGGGAACACTGGCACTAATTGGGACATGTAACACTTCTTTACAAATACCTTTTGTTGCCTATGGAATGTAAGACTGTATTCCGTGTGTTCGCATTTCAAGAACGCTCCGCGTAGGATACGACTGAAAATATATAAGTCCGTATTCTGGGCGAACGTCGCAGGAACCGCACCGTGCGCCGTTCCTGCGACATTCTTAAATAATACGGATTTACGCGCAACGTTACTGAAATGCGAACACACCGAATACAGTCTTACATTGCACTTGCAAATGTAAGCTGCGGCCCCGGAGAGCTAGCTTCGCACCTGGGGTTTGTCCATACTCCTCGTGAGCGATCTGGACTTTACCTTCGCTTCTAGCTCCCCTATCATAAAACGGTCGGTGATGAGGCGTATGGAAGAACCCCAGGTGCGAAGCTAGTTCTCCAGGACCGCAGCTTACAGTTGCAAGTGCATTGTAAGACTGTATTCCGTGTGTTCGCATTTCAGGAACGTTGCGCGTAAATCCGTATTATTTACGAATGTCGCAGGAACGGTGCACGATGCGGTTCCTGCGACGTTGGCCCAGAATACGGACTTATAAATTTACACTCGACATCGCGGAACGTTTTTATTATGATAAATTAAATGGCAACAGTAGGGACACTGGCAGTAATTGGGACATCTAATACTTCTTTATAAATATATTTTGTTGCTGTATACAATTTAACACTTTACTTAAACCTTATACAGTATTGTCTCCGTATGTGCTCAGTTTGGTGCACACGATACATGCTTGTCGCTATCCCCACCACTTCTGTCTCACTCTTGTCCGGCGAAAGTAAGAGCGAGGTGGAACGAGAGCGAGCGAGAGCCACTGAAAGCGAGCGAGGACGGTACGAGACACACGACGCGCTGATGTTTTGTTTCCCTCCGTCTTTTGGGCGCCGTGACACTCCGTCCTTTGCGTGCGCGACGAGCGTGCGCGATGGTCGCAAGCACTTACGGTGAGCACGGGAACCGCTTCGCAAAATCTTGACGCAGACCCGGCTCAACTCTTTTTTGCGCCCTAGGCGAACTTGTCGAATTGCGCCCTTTATTGTAATACATTTATTTGAGATTATTTATGACTTTACTCTGCAAAATTAGGCGACCGCCTAGGGCGGAAAGTCGACAAGAGGTGCAAAATGATATTTTCATTACTGGTATTGTTGAAAATAAACTTTAAAATTAAATATTACAAGTTGTACTATAAGTGAATTAAAATACGAATACAAATTCAGAGTAAGATTGTTAATAATCTCAAATAAATGCATTATTATAAAGGGCGTAATTTGAAAAGTTCGCCTAGGGCGCAAAAAAGACTCGTGCCGTGCTTGGCTATCTGACCGTCGCGCACGCCCCCGCGCACGAAAAGCGTTCCATCTCGCTCCCCCTTTCGACCAGAAAGAAGCGAGAAACGAACACTCAGAATTAGGGATCTGTTCACGATAGGAGCTCAACGCCGGTCCCGACCGGCGAGCACATACGGAGACAATACTGTAGTTATAATTAAGTAATTGTATTAATTACTTATATCACATATTTTGTATGTTTGCATATATTCCCTCGGAGGTTGCCTGTGGAATCTGAGACTGTATTCTGTTGGTTCGCATTTCAGGAAAGTTCCGCGTAAATCAGTATTATGTGCGAATATCGCAGGAACGGCGCTCGGGGTCGTTCCTACGACGTTCGCACGGAATACGGACTTATATATTTTCACTCGCATCACATGCGAAGCGTTCTTGAAATGCGAACACACGGAATACAGTCTTAAATTCCACAGGCAACCTCCGAGGGAATATACGTGAACATGGAAAATATGTGATATAAATAATTAATACAATTACTAAATTATCACTATAAGGTTTAAGCAAACTGTTAAACTGTATACGGCAATAAAACATATTTGTAAAAATGTCTGAACTATGCAATGTAAATCCACAAACACTAAAAACTAGAAAATAAAAAGACATATAAAAAAATTTGTTAAACGATTGTATTAAAAATGCACTAAAAACTAAAAAAAAAAATCGTTTCTTGTACTACGCATATTTCATAACAGAATATGAATCAATTTGATATAGCATCAAGCGTCGAAATGAATTTTGTTGTGAAATATCCGGCTCCGCGATTAGGGTGATGTAATGGGGTTGTCAAAACGAGCCTTCATTTTTTAATAATTTGAGTTTAAAGTTATGCACGATCGGAGTTTAAGTTCGAATGCCTGACCATTGGTGTAAAATCTCCGAAACGTTGCGTGATCATTGCTGTAAAATTCCGAAACAATGTTGCAGAAATATCTCCCGCAATGTTGGAAAGGGGTCATAGCAATGTACTTGTAACGTTTCGGGGTAATTCCGTGCAGTGTTTCAAATGCTGCAGCGCAACGTAACTAACACATTCCTGCAATAAAGTGTGCTGTAGGGGAAAATTAATCTGGCTGATCGATCAGAGCATTTCGCCAGGATCGCGGTTTATGGCCGTATTATCCTGATAGTCGGCAGTAGAGAACGGTTTCCTACAGTTTTGAATAATTTATAACTTAATTGATTCCGCCTCGTAGCAGACGTGAACTCGGGGTATCGGAAAGGGGAAACAGGAATGGTATGCATTTTCTTCTTTATAGCAACTCGAAGACTTCCTGTTTCTCTTCTCTTCGGACCCTTTCGAACCGAAACATGTGGTGTCTGCTGCCTACCTCGAAGCAATACTACTTTTGTGAAAGTGTACGATGGTTCGTTCGTTGAACTTCTGCAAAACACGTGTGTTTCGAGAATGTGATGGCTTCTTTTTACCTAAAGCCTCTTGTCGTGGTGGGGGTTAACTCATAATGGAACGAGAGAAGCTACTTGGGGGTAGAGGAAATTGCTTGGAAAAAATCCTGTCAGTCAGCCAGCAATCACGTCGCAGAAATGTTCACGGCCCAAGAATATTACAGGATGTTCTGGGTGTACGCCCGGAACAACGGGGACGCAAGTGCTGCTGCGAGAGAATTTGCGCTGAAATATCCACGGATCCGAACGTCAAGCGAGAATACATTTCGCCATTTAGCGTCGAGGTTATTCTCAACGGGGTACAATTCGTACAAATATGTACGAGTGCAACATTTGCACGCCGGGGATTACATTCAGCAGGTTCAATATTCCAGGTGGCTGTTGCGAGAAGTGCTAAGGAATCCGTCGTTCACCAAATACATATTCTGGACGGATGAAGGTAATTTTCAACAGGGAAGGATGCTGCAATTCCCACAATCTGCGTGTGTGGAGCAACGAAAATCCCCTAGCGCTTCGTCCACGTGCAGCACAAGTCCGTTGGTCGATCAACCCATGGGCCGGCATTTGTGACGACTTTATCGTTGGGCCGTACATTCCGCCAGACATGTTGGAAGGCCCAGCGTATAAATATTTTTTAGAACATGTTCTGCCAGATCTTATTGGACAATATTCCATATGAGGTCCGACACAACATGTACTACAAGCAGGATAGAGCTGGGCGACATTACGCCTTGAATGTCCGCACTTATTTAGGTGAAACCTTTCAGGACAGGTGGATTGGCCGCGGTGGTGAAGAGGCCTACGTTGCGTGGCCCCCACGGTCACCGGAAGTGAATCCGCTGCATTTTTTCATCTGGGGATACCTGCAGGTAATTTGATTATTGCTGTTATTCTTTACTTATTCTTGAAGTAGGTATTCGTTTTTTACTTACGTTTTGTATTTGTTGTACAACAATCATTTAAGAATGAGGTGTATCGTCAGCCGGTGGATACCCCTAAGAAGCAGTTGCGCTGAATCACGCAGCGGTGGCGAACATAACGCCGCAAATATTACAGGGCGTCCAAAGGCAACTGATTCTCCGCGCTAAAGCATGCATCAACAATGGCAGTGGCCACGTGGAGGAGTTCTTGAATTGACAACAATCGGCCACCAATTTTTAAAACGTAGGAACAACACGTTCCATGAAAAATAAATTAAATGATCAGTGTTAGTAGCCGTGCAGTGAAATGAATATTTGGTAGATATATCTGGAAGCACCTGGCATTGCGACTCTTAACTTTGGGTAGTGTCGTACACCTGGGACCAGCTGTGCACTGGGCTTGTCCATCGATGACCAGGATCGGTTCAGTGACCCAGTGACACAGGGTTTCAAGATGCAGGTGAATTTCCGACAAGGGTGAGTTTTAGTTACTTTATTGGTGATCATTAATTTATAAATTTAACACAGGCTATATCTTACTTCCGGCTATAATTCTCCAAATTTCCGTACGTAAATAATTCTTTGGGTTTTTTTTAAAGACTTATTTGTTATCAGCAACAGTGTTGGCCGTTATTGAATTATGGATTTTTATCACAACAACGAACTAGGATCACTTTTCGTTCATTTCCTGTTACGTTACCTTTTTGTGGCTACGTTATTAAGACAAGGAAATTTACGTATTCCTTATGCTTGTTACGAGCCGGGGCTGCGGCAACGCGACAGGCAGGCGAGAAGGGTATTTCCCAAGAAATACTATTTATAAGTTTGTTAGTTAGGGGCACGAACGAACCTGATGCGAAATCAGGGAGCCGCTAGGATTATTGAGGGGGAGAACGAACCTGATGCGAAATCAGCGAGCCTCTATGAATGGAGTCACACACGGACGAACCTGGTGCGACATCAGGGATCCGCAGGAGGGTGAAACGTCGTGAACGAACCCGATGCGAAATCGGGGAGTCACTAGGATGAAGTTCACAGACGAACTCGACGCGAAGTCGAGGAGCTGTTAGGAGGTTGGATTATTCACAGACGAAACTGGTGCGAAACCAGGGAGCTGTTCGGAGGTTGGTAGATTTACAGACGAACCTGATGCGAAATCAGGGAGCTGTAGGATACGGACGAACCTGATGCGAAATCAGGGAGCCGTAGGAGGGTGAGGTTTCGTGGACGAACCCGATGTAAAATCGGGGAGCCACTGGGTTGGAGAAGATTCCTTGTTTTGGTGAAAGGTTTGCGAACGAACCTGATGTGAAATCAGGGAGTCGCGGGAAATGTTAGTAATGCTTTGTAACTCTTAATTAATGTTTGATACAACTCGAGCGGTAAAGTTGTATCGGTGGGTATATGCTATAGATATGATAAAGATCGCTGGGTAAAGGATGGGTTTAACGAATCTACTCGACTTACACGTGAACACCATTCGTATATTCAATAATCAATTACTGTACAAATGTAAGTGTCGCGATTTAATAATTAAGGAAAATCTATTAGTTGTCAATAGTTGCACGGTGTTAACGCACTGGCGATGCGGGGCGTAAGAGTAGCTATTTCAATGTGCCAAATAGAATATAAATGAAACCCGCGGATTCTATGAGGTTAACTGTTGACTCGGGAGGGGACTCGAGCCCGATCTTACTAGATTTAACCAACTCTGTACGAGCGTGACACGACGTGACTCTACGCGTGACTGTATAGCTTTGAACCAAAGAGGGTCGAAACCAAAGGGTTTATATAGTCCCAAAATGAATAGTGATTCGTTAAGAATTTCCATATAAGCAGATCCTTAGGGGTCGTCGTCGTGTCACTCCCGTTCACATGGTCGTGATCCAGCTGGTCGATATCATGACCCCCATTAGTGATGTGTGATAAGCAAAAGGATTTTAGGGCGTTTTCCCTACGCAGACGCGAGCTTGAAAAACGGTTGAGAGCGGCGTACGGAAAAGTTCCACATACGTAACAGAAACATATAAAATTAAAACGGCCTGAACGTTTACGTCTAATGTCCAGAAACGTACTGCATAATTCACTTTACTAATAGATTTTGATAGAGGCACAATTTGCACTTATTTCCATAAATTTCGATAATAAATATTATATATAATATAAATTGAATTTCGACCGTAAAAATTGTTCTAATTAGAAGACATGATTTCGGCGCACTGGTTCGGTCTATGCCATAGACAACTATAGAAATCATCTCTTCTAATTAGATAAATATTATATAATTACAACTGCGTAATTTGTACAGTCTCTTAGTTGTGTGTACACGGAAAATTGAAAAATTGTCATCCAAAGGGGGAAAAACATTATTTCATTAAATACTTTATACAGTATTTCCTCGTTAGCGGCGCGCTGGTCGGGATCAGCGTTGAGCCCGTATCGTGAACCAAGCCCTAATTTCGAGTGTTCGTTTCTCGCTTCTTTCTGGCCAAAGGAGGGGGCGAGATGGAATGCTTTGCGTTCGCGGCGGGCGTGCGCGTTCAGATGAAATCGTGACTGCTCGACGCATGCGTGCCACGAGGACATTCCACGCCAAAATCGGACACTTTTCGGAGTAACATTTCGGATGTTTCTGAAATTTGAATATGTTGTAGTCTTTAGTGACATTTAAACGTACCTCAAAGGATTTTCCAAAATTTTTAAAAATGTCGATTTTACAGCTGTTTGAAGTTAAGTGCTAACTTTTTTTCAATACATTATAGCTATGGAAGTACTAAACGGATGGAGATGAGGTTTACGGTGCTTATAGAGAAGACATTGAAGTTTTAAGAATTAATTATTTCAGTTTAAAAACAGTAAAATTTTAACCATTTTTGTACAATTATTTTATACAAATGCAGGTTTTTAACAAGTAGTAGGGCTATGACAGTTATAACTCAAATTTGAGTTTCAAGGTCGTGATAAGAATTTCCCCCGACTTTGAAACTCAAATTTGAGTTTCAAAAGTCGGCGGAAAATTCCTGCAGGCGGGCGGCGCGCGGCCGGGCGGCGGATGACGTCATACAGATGGCGAAGTGGTGGAGGTATAGCGCGAGAGCAGAAGATATCGAATCAATCGATACCGAATCAATACCGAATCGATACCGAACCGCATCGAGGAGGAACCGCGGGTGTGAATTGCTGCTACTCTGGAGCGTGGTACCAACCACAGTCGGTAAGGAAGGAAATATTAATTTAAGATATTAAGAATAATTGAAAAACTGAATCTCGGGTGACGGGGCTCGAACCCAAGACCTCCGCGTTACGAGTCAGCCGCCTAACCAACTCTCCCAACGCCCACTCTCTAACATTAGTCTTTAATGAGTGGTACATATACCGAGCGTCACCAAGCATAATCCATTATTTTTTTTAACGGATGATGTCGGGAAAGATCGGCGTTTTTACACACCGCGTCTTCGGAGGCGAGAAAAGAGAGAGCAATACTTAGTTATTTTAAAGCTAAATTCGAGGGGAGGGAAAGAGGCAGCACTACTTGGTGGTACAAAGCTAACAATTTTTTTAAAATGTTTTCCAACGTCGCAGCGTATCGCGCGATCTCGAGTAATTTGAATCCTCTGGAGCAGCCGTGCGGGATGACGTCATTTGGCGAGGCGAAGGAGGCGGGAATCATAGAATTATGCAGGGTCAGCAGAAATTTTTTTTCCATACCAACAGACATACTTTTTTCCAAACCATTATGTAGCAAGCATTCTGAAGCTAACAAGTTTTAAAGCGTTTCGATTTAACGTTGCAGCGTATCGCGCGATCTCGCGTAATTTGAATCCTCTGGAGCAGCCGTGCGAGATGACGTCATTTGGCGGCGCGAAGAAGCCGCGAATCATAGAAAGAATTATGTAGCGTCAGCAGAAAATTTTTTTCCATATCAACAGACATTTTTTCCCAACGCAGATAAATAATAATTTTAATCCCCTCCCACACCGATCTGTTGGACCAATATGTAGCAAACAGACAGACACTCTAAAGCTAAAAATTTTTCAATATGTTTTTTCAATCTTAACATCGCGGCGTATCGCGCGATCACGTGTAATTTGAATCCCCCGTGATGGGACCGCCGTACAAGATGACATTTGGTGGCGTGAAGAACGTACGAATCATAGAAAGAATTATGAAGTGTCAGCAGAAATTGGTGAGGAGAGAAGGAGGAAGACGGGTAAATAAATAAATTGTAATATATGTAAAAGGATTATATATTGTTGCATTAATTAAAAAATAGAAATATAAAAAAGAAAAAATATAAAAATAGAATATAAATAGTGTCTCGGCAAATCCCTCTCTCTCTCTCTCTCTCTCTCTCTCTCTCTCTCTCTCTCTCTCTCTCTCTCTCTCTCTCTCTATCAGTCTCTCTTTCTTTCTCCTTCTCTTTTTCTCTTTTTTACATCAATCGCAAGACAATTGGAACATTCTCGAACAGGTGATGGACTTCCTATTTACTTTTCGCTACATCATACGTACATACATACTCTTCCACACAACACCTCACATACACTCATATACACTCACACTCTCGTGACCGCCCCGAGTGCTCAGTTATACAGAACAATAGTATCTCGTCATTATTCGCCGAAACTGTTATGTATCTATTGTATCGCCTCAATTCTCTATCTCTAAATAAACCGCTCTATTCTTAACATTTTTGAGTTCTCTCTGTACAAATAGAATATAAAAATATAAAAATACAATATAAAAAGGAAAAATATAATAATAATAATAATAATAATTTAATTTATTGCCCACTTCCGGGTTACAATTTAACTCTTTCCATTTCAGACCCGTGATTGTGTCAGTATAAGTCCTACCCTTCTAATGTTTCCTGCTGTGTCTTAACAATTTTTTTCTATTTTACAACTGCTTCATAATCTATTCTATGTTACATAATCTTCTTTTATCACTTTCCTGTTCTTCCCATCTTTTCCTTCTCCCTATTATATCCTGTAGAGTAGCCAAGTTTTTCCCTTCTCCTCTAATTACCTCTGCCCAATTCCTACCATTCTCTCCACTTACTTCACATGCTTCAATCGCGTGTTTCACTGTTTCTTCCTCTTTCTTACATACCCTTTCTTCTTTCATTAGCCAATATTTGCATGCCCTTGTTTCACTACCCTATATGAATCTTCCTATCCTTTCTAATTCTCCTCTCCTTTTTTCATTTTTCCCGCATAAGCATTTCGGGTTATCTCCTGGTGTCCTTGCCACCTCTCTTAATTCTCTTAAGAACGTTGACTCTTTTACTTTCATCTCTCTTTCTTGTTCTTGAATGCCTTTTACTTATCTGCTCTATTTTTGATCCACACTTCTTCCCCATTTAATCTTCTTCTTTTCCATCCTTCATTTGACCATCCTCTCGGTTCCAAGAATTTGATTCTCATTATTTCCCTTTTCATTACTTCATTTCCTCTCATTAGTCTTCTCACACATTTATATCTTATCGATCCTTCTTCCGAGTTTATTAGACTCACTTCAAACTTCATTGCTCTTACTCCCATTTTAATTGCTATGCCACCTCTTCCTGTTTCTTTTAAGAGCCAGTATGTTGATGTTGATCTCTCCAATATCATTATCCACCGTATGTATTTCGCCTGCAATTTTTCTAATATCTTCATACCTTCTCCATCCCCATATCTCTGCTCCATACGCCACGGTACTTCTAACTAGCGCATCAAACAGTTTCATTCTTCTTTCAAAGTCATCTCTGAA
Source organism: Andrena hattorfiana (assembly GCA_944738655.2). Taxonomy (NCBI): domain Eukaryota; kingdom Metazoa; phylum Arthropoda; class Insecta; order Hymenoptera; family Andrenidae; genus Andrena; species Andrena hattorfiana. Next base: position 15,149,432 of record OX122895.1, read on the forward strand.
TAATCTTTCTCACTGTATAACCTAAATATTCCAGTTCTCTTACTCTTTCTTCTTCATTTCAACGGAGTCGTTCCTCCTTTCTTCTTCCTCCTGCTTTCCTGCATATTGTTACGTTTTGCGTTCGACATAATACAAATTTACTGAACAGCAACGATAACAGAACATTAAATACGGGGTAATAAGAATAATATCAGAACAGGTAACGAATATAATCAGTTAGGAATACAATATCGATACGTCTGCTTGTAATGGCGGCTGACTCTCGAATGACAGCTTGACAGGCGATCGATCCGATCGCCTTCTTCTCGCTGTCTCTTGTCTTCGTCGCGAGCACCAGCGGGCCATGACTCTTCTACATAGGGTGCTCGCAACACTGCTCCCCCCTCTCGAGGAGCGGTCGTCCCGACCGCTGCAGCTTCTTCGTCGTCTGCAGTCGTACCCTGGTCCAGAAGAGTGGAGAATGCTGGGTGGCCTCTTCAGGCCGTCACCTCGACATTCGTCTTCACGCCCAAGGGGAAAACCACCCAAAAACCCGGGGCAAGGCGTGGGTACGTGGATCCGTATCTCCATGTCTCTGCCCTCCACTTGCGTCTTCGTACTTGTGTATTTCTTTCTTGCACGGCTTTCCTCTTCTTCGATGGCGCATCTTGTTCTTGGGCAGAGACAGGCGGAGAGGTCCGGTTCTTCTGACGGTCGGGACTCTTCGACTTTTCAGCCGTCGGGGTTCAAGTCAAGAATCCTGCGACAGCTCCGCCGTTCGTCGTCCTGATCTCCAACGTGCTTCCGGAACATCCCTCGTCGATTCGCTGCATTCCTCGTTCCCTCGAACGTCCTCCGACGGTCGCGGCAGGTTACGGTGTTGTATCCTCCTTCGGCCCTGCCCGAAGTTCTCATCCTCTGGTGGCTCTGGACACGTGAAACCCTCCGCTGCTCCGATGATTTCCCGTTCCGGGTTCACTGGTAAACAATGGACGGACATTACTTTCTCTCTTTCTCCACGAGAATCTGGTGGAGCCGGACAGAATCGGGAAGACGGAAAGACGAGACGGGGACCGAAAGCAGGGGGTCACAATTCATGAGCATGCTATCGGCCCGTTCCTCGATCAATCGCCCAGAACTGTCAGCTCGTCTTCACTTTTCTTCTTGTCGCCTCCAGTTCTCCAATCCTTGGCTTCTTGTTGGCCCCATTCCTCTTCGTGGCATCTGGTGCTGCTCCAGGGGACCGTCTCGGTGCAGCTCGTCAGCGGTCCCGTCTCTGCGATGCCCCCTCCGACCGATCCGTGCGACTGCGTCGCACGTCCGTCCGGTGATTGGGGACACCATTTCCCGTTTGCTGTCCACCTCGTAGGAAGGGACCCCTTGGTATACACTGTACCGGGGACGCGGCCAGGATCCCAGCCAGGAGGGTAGCGGGGTGGTTCCACGTATGTCCGCACCCCGCTGCGGACCGCCACGCTATTGTGGCACATTCGGGGAATTCGGGACCGCATCCAAGCCGCGGTAGCAGTCCCCCGACACCTTGTCCCTCGTCGTGGGGTATTGTGCACCTGTAACAAACTCAAGAGCGGGACCGGACTACGAAGGCAACCTCCGCAGCCCAGTCCACCGGATTAGCTTAAACTAATCTTCTTTCTTGAGTCTTCTCTCGGAAGTCTTCATTCCTCTTGCAATTGTCCCTCATATTTCGCAAGGCGTCGTACGTGGACCACCTTGCACTTCTTCCTAGGCGAGCGTTGAATCTTGTAGACGACGTCGTTGATCTTGTTTGCCACCGTGTAGGGTCCTTCCCAGTCGCTTGTAGCTTCGGGTACTCTTCGTGGTAGCAACCACACTCGTTCTCCAGGCTGGAACTCCCGAACTCAGCATCCTCGACTCCCTCTCTCTCTCCGCGACGGTATTCGCTCTCGAACTCCCTCCGTCGCGGCTTCCAATTCGGTTATCCTGCGACGATGTTCGCTACCGAACTCCCTTCGTCGCAGCTTCGCGACGGTATTCGCCCTCGAACTCCCTCCGTCGCGACTTTCTGCACAGCTATCCCGCGACGATGTTCGCTATCGAACTCCTTTCGTCGCGGCGTCGCGACGTTATTCGCCCTCGAACTCCCTCCGTCACGACTTCCTGCACAGCTATCCCGCGACGATGTTCGCCATCGAACTCCCTTCGTCGCGGCGTCGCGACGGTATTCGCCCTCGAACTCCCTCCGTCACGACTTCCTATGCAGCCATCCCGCGACGATGTTCGCCCTCGAACTCCCTTCGTCACGGCGTCGCGACGGTATTCGCCCTCGAACTCCCTCCGTCACGACTTTCTGCACGGCTATCCCGCGACGATGTTCGCCATCGAACTCCCTTCGTCGCGGCTCAGCAATCGCAGCGACGGTATTCGCCCTCGAACTCCCTCCGTCGCGCCTTCAGTAACCCCTGTCGTATTCCTCAATCCCTCAACTGGTAGCAGTTCTTGCGAAGATGACCGGCCCCTCCACATTGCCAGCAAGTTTTCTTCGTGTTGTCGTCTGAGCGATCGTCCGACCCCTCGAACCTCCCCTTCTTCTTCGGGCTCTCAAAAGTGTGGGAAGATTTAGTTCTCCGTTTTTCCGCGTCGCGATCACGGGACTTTGTCGCGAGATCGCAAGACATCGTCTCGATGGCCTCCATCTCCAGAGCTCTGGTTACGGCGGCTCTTAGGGAGGTGAACCCGCCAAGTCGCAGTTCCCGCTGTATGACAGAGCTCGACAATGCTGTTACAAACTGAGACGCGGCAAGTTTGTCACGGGTTTCTGCCGGGCAATCGGCGAAAGCGGACTGCGCCAAACGTTCAATTTTGGTGGCCAGCGAGGAGATGCTCTCATCTCTCCGTTGCCTATGGCTCTGGAAGAGTACATAGTTCAAATTTGACAGATTCTTCGCCCCGTAGCGGAATTCGAGCGCGGAAACCAATTCCACGAAGTTCTCGCATTGGGCAGCGGAGAGCGTCGTGAGGACGCTCCTCGCCGACCCCCCGAGGGAAGCGATCAAGGCTGTAGCCTTTTTTTCGTCATTCCACCCATTAGCGCGCGCGATAGTCTGGAACTGTACCTTGTACTCCTCCCACGACGTTTTTCCATCGAAAATTGCCGGTTTCACCGCGTACCCCAAGCTGAGTACGTGCGGTTCCGAGAAGGGAGCAGCGGCGGGCATACCGACGGAGGTAGAGACATGCGCCGAGGGGACATTATTTACACCACTATTTACATCACTATGTACATCACTGTTTACATTATTATTTACATTGGCGACTGTCTCTCTACCCCGAGGACTCGCGCCGCTGTCAACCGATCCGCGAATATTTTGTAATAAGGAGACTACGACCTGGATGCAATTTTCCATTTCTGACAACCGGGCCTCGAAAGCCGCCTGTGTTTTTCGGTCGGTGGCTTCCTTTTCCTCCCTGCGACGGTCCTCTCTCTGCCAGCGGGCCTCGTTATCCCTCCGCAGCTCCCGCATCTGTCCCGCGATACTCAACTGGAGGCTGGTGAACATCTCCTGTAGAGAGGCATCACCCGTCGCTGCAGGAGAAGGGTTCGCGGAGGCCGCGGACGCACGAGTGGGCATCCCACTTCTAGTGGGCATCCCACTTCTGACACCAGTGTTACGTTTTGCGTTCGACATAATACAAATTTACTGAACAGCAACGATAACAGAACATTAAATACGGGGTAATAAGAATAATATCAGAACAGGTAACGAATATAATCAGTTAGGAATACAATATCGATACGTCTGCTTGTAATGGCGGCTGACTCTCGAATGACAGCTTGACAGGCGATCGATCCGATCGCCTTCTTCTCGCTGTCTCTTGTCTTCGTCGCGAGCACCAGCGGGCCATGACTCTTCTACATAGGGTGCTCGCAACAATATCATTATCTTAGACTTTTACACATTTAACTCCAAGCCTTTCTTCTTTATGTATCTTTCGAATCTCTTTATCATATTCTTCAGTCCCTGTGCATTATTTACCATTAACACAACATCATCCGCATATGTTATGTCCGCGTGTATCTTACAATTCGTGCCCATTTAAGTTATGCCCCTATAGTTCTTAACCATTTCCCTTTCTTTTTTTTTTGAACACAGGACTTACTATTCCTCCTTTCCATTCTTCCGGAAAGTCCCATTTCTTCCATGTTCTGTTTATCACCTTTGTTTGATTACCTATATTTATGAAGATGATTGCGACCTCGATGTTGAATTAATATATAATTGAAATGCAGAAGTTCAAATTTTAAGTCTGTTCGACTTTTAATATCTTACATGATTTGAGTTCAGATCGATGTGAGCCAGACCGGTTTGTATCTATATTTATCTAATACATTTTTGTACGAAAGGACTTAATTTATAAATTTTTTGTTTTTGCTATATTCAATAAAAATTTGGAATTTTATATTTATTAGGAATAGGTGTTTACCCTGTGATTATTGTTGGTTGGGCTTCAAATTCGAATTATTCAATATTAGGAACTGTTGGGTCAATTTCACAGTCAGTTTCTTATGAAGTAAGTTTATTTTTAACAATATATTTTGTAATTTTATTAATTGAAAATTAATCATTATTGGATTTATATAAATTTCAATATTATATTGAATTTATTTTAATTTTAATTCCAATACTACGACAGGAAAATCGCGGGTAGGTCTTTTAAATTCGGAGACCAACTGCTACTGCACGATGAGACGCTAAGACGTGGGCGGTCAAAAACTAACACCTGCGAGGATAGGCTCTTACACGATTCCAAACACGCGCGATAATAATAATTACAGTGTAAAGGGCGACGAACAATCCGCGTTCACACAAACACATTATAGAATAGGGCAGTAATAGGGGAATGGTCGCAGTTTTGAAGGAAAGTAACGATACACTAACAATTACATATAAGGATAAGACTAAGAAAAGTAATTTATTGAAAAAGATGGTAAATAAGCGCACATCTAGGCGTCGTCGTCCCAGCCACGTAGGGTGCAGTCGGCCTCCAATAACGACCACAGTCGAGGCCGCGGATCAGGCCCAACGAAGATGTCCCCATGACGTTCTACACAAAAAAAACCAATTGCAAAATTATTACTACACGCACGGAAATAGAAACAATAAGCAGATCTACAATCCCCGACGCAATAAGACACTCACCAAATAGGACCCTCAGACCCCATGAGTCTTCGTCATCCTCCCAGAATTCTGCATGCTGGACGAATTGGTGCCAGTGCACCCGATACTCCCTAATTGCCTCCATATAGGCAATGCTGATACAACCCGGCGGGGCGGGGCACTGGACACGCTAGAGGGATAAACGGATAAATAGGATAATAAAATAACATACACGAAGAACAAACAAACAAACATCACTCGCACGTACAATTAGAGCAAACATAATGTCTGGGGGCACGTCTAAGATGGCTGATAGCATCTTTGTCCAGGAGATCGCAACGAAATAAGAAGTGACTAAGAAAATCGAGTCCCATTTGCCCTCACTTCTCACTTCTACTCAAGCCCGGATGAAGAAGATAAACTGTACTACGTTCGCAAAAAATTTATCACACACACACACACACACACGCGCGCGCGCGCGCGCGCACGAGAAAAGACTCTATGAAACGCCGACTACACCTCGGCATTATAATTTACAGGATTTTTGTCCTACAAACGACGATACCACTCGCAGGAGGAACAACCCCCGACATAGATTTCACTATAAAAGAATTTCAATACCACCCCGACATTTACTTCGAAAACCTAGGCGATTTACAAATTTATCGAGAGAACGCGAACCAAACCTCCAAGCTGCACTATATGATATACTTGCGCAATGTAAAAAACCTTGTACCCACAACTTACAAAAATTTTGTCAAACATTCACCGCGAAAATCCAAGACAAGGTAGACCGCATCGCCAAAACTCTTTACCTACGTCCAGTAAACTAAAAGCTCAGCACAAAACAGCGTCGTGCACAAATAGACGGATTAGGTTACATAGGCAAATCACTCTTGGGGCTAATGGATTCCGGGGATAGAAAGAAAATTGATGATTTTACTAGACCTTTTCAAAACACAAGATAACAGACTTTAAAAAAAAAAAAGTAAAACGCAATCAAGGGACAAATGCAAATTTTAAGAGCAAATACCAAACTTCTCAACGAGACTATACATGACATACCAGACAACGATAACACACTCTTAAACGCGACGTGACAAATTCAATACTTACTCCAACAGACTGCCAACATTACTAAATTTCGAGAGACAGTAGACGAACCCCTCATACTAATAAACGGCCTCGCAGAAACACTATTGCGCGACACGCAAGTCTTGTTAGAATTCATTATGGATATAAAGAAAGGAGTCCTAAACCTACGATTAATACCACCAGCACAAATCATAACGTACCTCACTTCCGCATTAGCACATATTTCGAATGGACTAGACTTCACAATTGGAATAAAATTAGAAAACAAGCCGCCATTATCGAAATCCTCAAGCTCTCCACATTTTCGGATACCAAATCAATTACTGTAGTACTAGATATTTCATTGTTAAACGCGAAGAAATTCTAATTGAGCAAGGTACACCTGATAGCCACGAAGATAAACGAATCGTTCTACGCGTATAGAACCCCTCGACTCGTACGAGGTACGTGACACCTTGGTGCAAGATTGTGACCGATGTTCAAAGCGATACCATACAGACCGTGCGAAGTACAATTGTACACAAAATTAACAAACACATGTAAAATGCGAATTATGACACTGAATCACACATTCCAGATAGAATTACAACTACCAGGTACGTGGATTTATATCGCGCCGAAACCGATACAACTAGCAGCAACTTGCGGCGACAAAAGCACAAATATGTATAGCATTAAGGATTCTGGTATAATAACAATAAGAAACAACTGTACAATCACTACCACCAAATTCACAATAGAAACTAGAAAACAATGCGGAATAGAAAGAACATGGTACTACTTACCTGACCTAATCCGTCTATTTGTGCACGACGCTTTTTTGTGCTGAGCTTTTAGTTTACTGGACGTAGGTAAAGAGTTTTGGCGATGTGGTCTACCTTGTCTTGGATTTTCGCGGTGAATGTTTGACAAAATTTTTGTAAGTTGTGGGTACAAGGTTTTTTACATTGCGCAAGTATATCATATAGTGCAGCTTGGAGGTTTGGTTCGCGTTCTCTCGATAAATTTGTAAATCGCCTAGGTTTTCGAAGTAAATGTCGGGGTGGTATTGGAATTCTTTTATAGTGAAATCTATGTCGGGGGTTGTTCCTCCTGCGAGTGGTATCGTCGTTTGTAGGACAAAAATCCTGTAAATTATAATGCCGAGGTGTAGTCGGCGTTTCATAGAGTCTTTTCTCGTGCGCGCGCGCGCGCGCGTGTGTGTGTGTGTGTGTGTGTGATAAATTTTTTGCGAACGTAGTACAGTTTATCTTCTTCATCCGGGCTTGAGTAGAAGTGAGAAGTGAGGGCAAATGGGACTCGATTTTCTTAGTCACTTATTATTTCGTTGCGATCTCCTGGACAAAGATGCTGTCAGCCATCTTAGACGTGCCCCCAGACATTATGTTTGCTCTAATTGTACGTGCGAGTGATGTTTGTTTGTTTGTTCTTCGTGTATGTTATTTTATTATCCTATTTATCCGTTTATCCCTCTAGCGTGTCCAGTGCCCCGCCCCGCCGGGTTGTATCAGCATTGCCTATATGGAGGCAATTAGGGAGTATCGGGTGCACTGGCACCAATTCGTCCAGCATGCAGAATTCTGGGAAGATGACGAAGACTCATGGGGTCTGAGAGTCCTATTTGGTGAGTGTCTTATTGCGTCGGGGATTGTAGATCTGCTTATTGTTTCTATTTCCGTGCGTGTAGTAATAATTTTGCAATTGGTTTTTTTTGTGTAGAACGTCATGGGGACATCTTCGTTGGGCCTGATCCGCGGCCTCGACTGTGGTCGTTATTGGAGGCCGACTGCACCCTACGTGGCTGGGACGACGACGCCTAGATGTGCGCTTATTTACCATCTTTTTCAATAAATTACTTTTCTTAGTCTTATCCTTATATGTAATTGTTAGTGTATCGTTACTTTCCTTCAAAACTGCGACCATTCCCCTATTACTGCCCTATTCTATAATGTGTTTGTGTGAACGCGGATTGTTCGTCGCCCTTTACACTGTAATTATTATTATCGCGCGTGTTTGGAATCGTGTAAGAGCCTATCCTCGCAGGTGTTAGTTTTTGACCGCCCACGTCTTAGCGTCTCATCGTGCAGTAGCAGTTGGTCTCCGAATTTAAAAGACCTACCCGCGATTTTCCTGTCGTAGTATTGGAATTAAAATTAAAATAAATTCAATATAATATTGAAATTTATATAAATCCAATAATGATTAATTTTCAATTAATAAAATTACAAAATATATTGTTAAAAATAAACTTACTTCATAAGAAACTGACTGTGAAATTGACCCAACAGTTCCTAATATTGAATAATTCGAATTTGAAGCCCAACCAACAATAATCACAGGGTAAACACCTATTCCTAATAAATATAAAATTCCAAATTTTTATTGAATATAGCAAAAACAAAAAATTTATAAATTAAGTCCTTTCGTACAAAAATGTATTAGATAAATATAGATACAAACCGGTCTGGCTCACATCGATCTGAACTCAAATCATGTAAGATATTAAAAGTCGAACAGACTTAAAATTTGAACTTCTGCATTTCAATTATATATTAATTCAACATCGAGGTCGCAATCATCTTCATAAATATAGGTAATCAAACAAAGGTGATAAACAGAACATGGAAGAAATGGGACTTTCCGGAAGAATGGAAAGGAGGAATAGTAAGTCCTGTGTTCAAAAAAAAAAGAAAGGGAAATGGTTAAGAACTATAGGGGCATAACTTAAATGGGCACGAATTGTAAGATACACGCGGACATAACATATGCGGATGATGTTGTGTTAATGGTAAATAATGCACAGGGACTGAAGAATATGATAAAGAGATTCGAAAGATACATAAAGAAGAAAGGCTTGGAGTTAAATGTGTAAAAGTCTAAGATAATGATATGCAGGAAAGCAGGAGGAAGAAGAAAGGAGGAACGACTCCGTTGAAATGAAGAAGAAAGAGTAAGAGAACTGGAATATTTAGGTTATACAGTGAGAAAGATTATTCAGAGATGACTTTGAAAGAAGAATGAAACTGTTTGATGCGCTAGTTAGAAGTACCGTGGCGTATGGAGCAGAGATATGGGGATGGAGAAGGTATGAAGATATTAGAAAAATTGCAGGCGAAATACATACGGTGGATAATGATATTGGAGAGATCAACATCAACATACTGGCTCTTAAAAGAAACAGGAAGAGGTGGCATAGCAATTAAAATGGGAGTAAGAGCAATGAAGTTTGAAGTGAGTCTAATAAACTCGGAAGAAGGATCGATAAGATATAAATGTGTGAGAAGACTAATGAGAGGAAATGAAGTAATGAAAAGGGAAATAATGAGAATCAAATTCTTGGAACCGAGAGGATGGTCAAATGAAGGATGGAAAAGAAGAAGATTAAATGGGGAAGAAGTGTGGATCAAAAATAGAGCAGATAAGTAAAAGGCATTCAAGAACAAGAAAGAGAGATGAAAGTAAAAGAGTCAACGTTCTTAAGAGAATTAAGAGAGGTGGCAAGGACACCAGGAGATAACCCGAAATGCTTATGCGGGAAAAATGAAAAAAGGAGAGGAGAATTAGAAAGGATAGGAAGATTCATATAGGGTAGTGAAACAAGGGCATGCAAATATTGGCTAATGAAAGAAGAAAGGGTATGTAAGAAAGAGGAAGAAACAGTGAAACACGCGATTGAAGCATGTGAAGTAAGTGGAGAGAATGGTAGGAATTGGGCAGAGGTAATTAGAGGAGAAGGGAAAAACTTGGCTACTCTACAGGATATAATAGGGAGAAGGAAAAGATGGGAAGAACAGGAAAGTGATAAAAGAAGATTATGTAACATAGAATAGATTATGAAGCAGTTGTAAAATAGAAAAAAATTGTTAAGACACAGCAGGAAACATTAGAAGGGTAGGACTTATACTGACACAATCACGGGTCTGAAATGGAAAGAGTTAAATTGTAACCCGGAAGTGGGCAATAAATTAAATTATTATTATTATTATTATTATATTTTTCCTTTTTATATTGTATTTTTATATTTTTATATTCTATTTGTACAGAGAGAACTCAAAAATGTTAAGAATAGAGCGGTTTATTTAGAGATAGAGAATTGAGGCGATACAATAGATACATAACAGTTTCGGCGAATAATGACGAGATACTATTGTTCTGTATAACTGAGCACTCGGGGCGGTCACGAGAGTGTGAGTGTATATGAGTGTATGTGAGGTGTTGTGTGGAAGAGTATGTATGTACGTATGATGTAGCGAAAAGTAAATAGGAAGTCCATCACCTGTTCGAGAATGTTCCAATTGTCTTGCGATTGATGTAAAAAAGAGAAAAAGAGAAGGAGAAAGAAAGAGAGACTGATAGAGAGAGAGAGAGAGAGAGAGAGAGAGAGAGAGAGAGAGAGAGAGAGAGAGAGGGATTTGCCGAGACACTATTTATATTCTATTTTTATATTTTTTCTTTTTTATATTTCTATTTTTTAATTAATGCAACAATATATAATCCTTTTACATATATTACAATTTATTTATTTACCCGTCTTCCTCCTTCTCTCCTCACCAATTTCTGCTGACACTTCATAATTCTTTCTATGATTCGTACGTTCTTCACGCCACCAAATGTCATCTTGTACGGCGGTCCCATCACGGGGGATTCAAATTACACGTGATCGCGCGATACGCCGCGATGTTAAGATTGAAAAAACATATTGAAAAATTTTTAGCTTTAGAGTGTCTGTCTGTTTGCTACATATTGGTCCAACAGATCGGTGTGGGAGGGGATTAAAATTATTATTTATCTGCGTTGGGAAAAAATGTCTGTTGATATGGAAAAAAATTTTCTGCTGACGCTACATAATTCTTTCTATGATTCGCGGCTTCTTCGCGCCGCCAAATGACGTCATCTCGCACGGCTGCTCCAGAGGATTCAAATTACGCGAGATCGCGCGATACGCTGCAACGTTAAATCGAAACGCTTTAAAACTTGTTAGCTTCAGAATGCTTGCTACATAATGGTTTGGAAAAAAGTATGTCTGTTGGTATGGAAAAAAAATTTCTGCTGACCCTGCATAATTCTATGATTCCCGCCTCCTTCGCCTCGCCAAATGACGTCATCCCGCACGGCTGCTCCAGAGGATTCAAATTACTCGAGATCGCGCGATACGCTGCGACGTTGGAAAACATTTTAAAAAAATTGTTAGCTTTGTACCACCAAGTAGTGCTGCCTCTTTCCCTCCCCTCGAATTTAGCTTTAAAATAACTAAGTATTGCTCTCTCTTTTCTCGCCTCCGAAGACGCGGTGTGTAAAAACGCCGATCTTTCCCGACATCATCCGTTAAAAAAAATAATGGATTATGCTTGGTGACGCTCGGTATATGTACCACTCATTAAAGACTAATGTTAGAGAGTGGGCGTTGGGAGAGTTGGTTAGGCGGCTGACTCGTAACGCGGAGGTCTTGGGTTCGAGCCCCGTCACCCGAGATTCAGTTTTTCAATTATTCTTAATATCTTAAATTAATATTTCCTTCCTTACCGACTGTGGTTGGTACCACGCTCCAGAGTAGCAGCAATTCACACCCGCGGTTCCTCCTCGATGCGGTTCGGTATCGATTCGGTATTGATTCGGTATCGATTGATTCGATATCTTCTGCTCTCGCGCTATACCTCCACCACTTCGCCATCTGTATGACGTTATCCGCCGCCCGCCCGCAGGAATTTTCCGCCGACTTTTGAAACTCAAATTTGAGTTTCAAGGTCGGGGGAAATTCTTATCACGACCTTGAAACTCAAATTTGAGTTATAACTGTCATAGCCCTACTACTTGTTAAAAACCTGCATTTGTATAAAATAATTGTACAAAAATGGTTAAAATTTTACTGTTTTTAAACTGAAATAATTAATTCTTAAAACTTCAATGTCTTCTCTATAAGCACCGTAAACCTCATCTCCATCCGTTTAGTACTTCCATAGCTATAATGTATTGAAAAAAAGTTAGCACTTAACTTCAAACAGCTGTAAAATCGACATTTTTAAAAATTTTGGAAAATCCTTTGAGGTGCGTTTAAATGTCACTAAAGACTACAACATATTCAAATTTTAGCAATATCCGAAATGTTACTCCGAAAAGTGTCCGATTTCGCGTGGAATGTCCCCACGGTCAGATAGCCAGGCACGGCACGAGTCTTTTTTGCGCCCAGACGAACTTGTCCACTTGAGCCCTTTATCATCATACAGCAGAGGACGGAGTGTCAGGCGTCCGAAAGACGGAGCGAGACAACACAACCACTCGTCGTCTGTCTCGTACCGTCCTCGCTCGCTTTCAGTGTCTCCCGCTCGCTCTCGTTCTATCTCGCTCTCGCCTTCGCCGGACAAGAATGAGACAGAAGTGGTGGGGATAGCGAAAAGTCCACATCGTGTACACCAAACCGAGCCCGTAGCGAGACAATACTGTATATTGTATTTGTCATAATTTTCTAATAAAATACAACCAAATAAGACGCAGTTTGGTATGAGGAAGGTCCAGAGTGACATGCATGTCCAGAGTGAAACTTAAGTCCAGAGTGACAGATAGGTCCAGAGTGACAGGCAGGTCCAGAGTGACAGGTAGGTCAAAGTGACGCAATCAAGATCTGTAATCTATAGATCTGTAGTTTATTTGGGTGTAAGCTTTTCATTCCCGAAGTAACCGAAATCTGTATGAAAAGAAATTATTCAGAGGTATTTCAGCATATATTTACAAAATACAAAAACTTAATTTTAAGGGTTCGTAGTGGGGTAACTTGAAAAATAATAATTTTTTGAAAATTATTTTAAGCGGTTTTCTAGATATAAGAAAACGAAGTACCTTCTGTTTATATTTCGTTTCGACACCTATCACCGTTCTCGAGATATTCCACGGAAAAGAAAATTCTGCTTTTTTTCAAGGGGTGATTGCACACCATAAAATTGCATTATGGCACCAACAAAAATAGGGTTACGTTACGGATGAACTACTCTACTTGCATAATTTTCTGAATTTCCGTCTTGCCGAACGTCCCTTGTGAGCGTAACCCCTTAAATCGCATTTTCCTTCGAATCCTGAAGGGCTAGACAAATTCTGCGAACAGATTTGAATTCAACGCGTCAAAATCTGTAAGAAATGATATATACAAGTCAAGGAAAAACTTCAACTACACGTTATAAGGGAAAAATCGAAATTTTCTTTAAAAATGTCAACTTTGACGTAGATTTTCAAGGTCAAAACTTATTTGTTATACATTCTCAACATTTTACCCTTATTCTGCAACATCTTAGCTTTAACCTCAAAAAGAGTTCACTTCCTCTATCTTATTCCTATAAAAAGTTATACGATTTTGACACAAAAAGGAGCAGTTTGTCCCACTGTGCGCCAGACTCACTCGAACGCGCATCAAAAAATTTTTCAACGTTGAATAAACCGTCGAATAATGTTAAAGATAAAGATAAAGTTAAAGTTGAAAGTTTTCTTCGACCATGTAGTTAAAACGCTCGACGAATAAAAGAATTAATTTATTCATGAAATAAAAAAGTTATTCACCGTGTGCCGAATAAAGTTAATCCGGGCAATCTTTATAAAACACATGACGAATAATTTTTTTTAACTTGTATTCGTTATTCGAAATTTTGTGTCAAATAAAAATTTTGCCCATCTCTGGTTGGACATAGCTCGTCCGCGCACGAACAGCACGAACATTCTCGCACGAGAACGCAATAAGACAATGTATCATACTTTGTGGCGTAAATGATCTCATGTCGTTTCTCGCTTGCTTTCAATCTCTCTTATTCCCTCCCATTTCATCTCACTCGCGAGTCGTGACGTCCGTAAAACAGAAATTGTTTCACTTGTGCTTTAAAAAGTACAATAACTGTTTTTTCACATGTTCAAATCTAGGAATAATGAAAAAAAAATCTTGTCGCATGCGATACGCTCGGGTACTTAAATCGTAGATGCTTTTTACCATTTTTATATCAATACAATAGTTAATAAGGAATGGGCCAATCAATTTGTAACGAAACGTAGAGTTTTAACTACTAATCTACCGTTCTCAAGTAATAAACAAACTATTGCAAAATGTCCTCGGGTCCCGAAAACTACGAATATAAATTTAACGAAAACGTTTCGATTCCTTGTTTTCAATAATTTATACGTGTCGTAGTATGGGTACCGTCTATTTAGACATGCGCGGAGTGCAGAGGGTTGAGGGAATGTCAGTAACAGCGCCAATATTTAATATTTTGCGACGTACGACACATGAAAATGTTAGTTAAGTGTTCTACGACACGTAAAGTATTAACAATCAATGTTATCTTGCAATTTATAGCTTGTATAAGCTCTCAAGAAGTGCCATATTTCGGCGCCATGTAGTCTCCGGATCCCCAAAATAGATTTTCGGAGCGAAATCCACGCGGGTCGTTGACAAACCTAGTCAAAGCGTAGCGTAGCGAAAACCCTCTATGTCAAACTCTCACTTTAAACAAATCACACGTAAACAAGCACGCAAACACCTTTCAGCACTTCAACACATTTCAGAATAGTTCCGGAGTTGGACGCTATTCATGAACAGAAGCCGCTAAATTCAGTCTTCGAGTTATGGATCGGTAACAGAGTTTGAGTTGTAACACGAAGTTCCATAAGGTGATAGGTCTATCCACAGACGAGGTATAGGATAGACCTATTACCTTATGGATGTTCGTGTCGCCACCCAAACTGTGTTGCCGACTCATAATTTCAGGACTGAATGTAGTGGCATCAACTCATGAACAGCATCCAACTCAGCAACTACTTTGAAATGTTTGAGATGCTAAAAGGTGTGTGCGTGCTTGTATACGTGTGACTTGTTCAGAGTGGGTGTTTGACACAGCGGACAGGCTTTTGGTACGCTATGCTTTGGCTCCGTTTGTCAACAACTCACGCGGATTTCTCTCCGAAAATCCATTTCGAAGATCAAGACACTATGACGTTCAGAAATGGTATTTCTTCAGAGTCCGTGTAAGCTATAAATTGCAAGGTAACATTGTTTATTAATACTTTGCGCGTAGTGAAACCCTTTCACATATCGTACGCTGAAAACTATTAAAAATTTACTGTTACTGACATTCCCGCAAATTTCTAATGCACTGTTTAATGTCAACAACCTCTACGAAAGTCGCACCATCGCCGGACAATGTATCTGCCAGTTGAACTTTACCCGCGACAGTGATCACAGAGAACGCGTGAGCATATTATTTCGTGATATCTTGATTCATAGATTAATTTCATCGATTACTGGACCATGTGGGAGATAGCTTAACAAGATTCTACTACAATTCGACCAGTATCTGGAAGACTTCTTGAGCAATACTTTTCTCCAGGAGCTGGGAGTCGTTGGGGTGAGACAGAACGTCAACATGCTCTTCCAAATTCGTAATCTGCTAGTTGAACTTTACCTGCGACAGTGAACGGATCTCAATGAAGGCGTGAGCATATTATTTCGAGCTATCTCGATTCCTAAATAAATTTCATCGTTTACTGGACCGTGTGGGATGACGCTCAACAAGATTCTACTACAATTCAACCAGTATCTAGACGACTTCTTGAGCAATACTTTTCTCGAAGAGCTGGGAGTCGTTGGAGCGAGACAGAACGTCAACAACCTCTATGAATGTTCCACCATCGCCGAACAATGTATCTGCCAGTTCAACTTTATTCGCGATTGTGATCAGATCTCAGTAAACGCGTGAGCATATTATTTCATGATATCTCGATTTCTGGATTAATTTCAGCGATTACTGGACCATGTTTGAGGTCGCTCAACAAGATTCTACTGCAATTCACCCGGTATCTAGAAGACTTGGGGCAACAAGTTTTATCGGGTCCTATCATGGGTTCTCACTGCTTATGGACATTTAAAAAGGTACAGTGGATTCTGTTTAAAAACATGAGATGACTGTGCGTGTTAGTAGTGTCAATGCGAGTGTAGAATCCGTGTTTTTACGCATCCTGAACTATTTATTACTATGCACCGGTGCTCAAATCACTTTTTGATCGTGAAAATATAGTGACAAATTTGTGTGTGATATAATCTCTTCGGTACTACTGACCCTGGTCTGTGAACCTGTTGAAGAGGCTGCCTGTCTTCATGGATAGGAGTGAGACTGTGATCAACGATCTTTGAGTGATACATTTTAATTTTTCAATTTTTCTGCATGCTATTGAACAAATGATTGTTTTAGCGAGCACAGTGACCAAGAATACATAGTACTTAGTACTCATGAACAGTGACATTAACGCGCGTGCTTCCAAATGTTTAATACAGACAAAAGCAATAAATAAATTTCAAATTCGAGGTCAAAGTTCTAATAACGCGTTTTAAATATTCCAAATTATTTTTCTTGAATTTTATAATCAAAGCTTGATGCTTTGAATACGAATTACACTTCTCAAGCTTAATTACATTCGAGTCATTAGATCCTCTTAATAAAACGAGAATGGAAAGCATTAATTTCTTAAGGATTTTCAACTATATAACTTGAAGCTCTTTCTCATACAAATAATAATAACTGAGAATGACAGTTGATATTGGTACTACTTGGTCACTATGCTAGCTACTTCTACTTTGCTGTCGCCTTACAATATTAAAATCAGCCTAGCAATAAGTCTTAGTTTAACAACTTTAGTCGTAAGACTTTTTCCAAATTTTCAAAAGTGCGCAAAGCATTGGTCGAACACGGGCCAGAAATATTTCGTAGAAATGGGTCACTTTCGTAGGTACCTCCATGTCGGTGTGCCTGGACTTGGTAACGTTTCCCAAGCATTGCGACTTGCGAAACGGAATCAAGGCTGAAGCCTACGATCTAGGTTAAGGGCCCAGATCGAGCCAAAGTCTGGACGTCTATTTAAAAGTGCACTTCCGCACTTTGAGCAATAAGCTTCTATTCTGTCTCGTTCTTTTTAAATATAAGAGTGCCAAACGCACTCTTCTAGAAATACAATTTGCCTTCGATCACTGATTTCGATTTCGCGCATGGTGTGCTCGCCCTTCATAGGCCGGCTGTGCTGGGTACAACTTATTACGACTTTACACAGAGGACCATTATTAGACGAAGATGTGCGCTAGTTCATAACCATTCTGATTTTCTAGTTATCCCGCCGATAGCGGGCTTCGGTCCACCTCGATCGGCTCTGTGGTCTCAGATGGCTCGTTCCCGGCCACGCTCGCCATGGCTGTGTAAAGTCGGGACATGGAGCATGCCATGTAGAAACGAAAATTCGGTGCATCGAGGGTGAATGTTCGCGTCGCGTCTTTCGGTCCTTTAGTCGTTCAGTCTCTTTTGCAATCTCAATCTGGAGATTCTTAGCTTTCGCATATCCCTCGAAAGTTATGCAAGTGCATATTTGAAATAGATTATGCCCATAGGGCCCATTGTAAAGAGTGCGATAGGCTAAATTTAAGGGTAGATGTGCGCTTGCTTGTTGAGAGTGACACCTTTTGCTTTCTCTTACAATTAGCTTCACCGTGCACCGTGTCGTTTCTCATTTAGCGTATATTTAAACACTTGTCATAGTGACTTTTATATTCCCTAGTTTCAATTCTCATTTCTCTCTTTCCGGATATATAGTTCGCACTCGGGAGAGATCTTGAATTAGCACAAGATGCTCGGGCACGATACACTCGCCTGTGCAAATTGTCGGCTTTGTGGTGGGAGCGCGTATTGCAGCTGCATGTGATTTAATTGTGAGGCGGGCTGCTGTGAGTCTGACCCCCTCAGGCGCGGCCCCGAGCGGGGAACTCCCGTTAATGAGGGTGGCTGGATGAGTGGTGGTCTCGTATTAGCGTTTTGTCTGTGCAACTGCAATGCGTGAATGTATCGAGCAGCTCGAGTTCTCTCGCGACGGCGAATCCGTGTCCGTTTGTCAATTCTTTTCTATCTCTACAATAAGATACTTAGAATCTGTTTGTCACTTGAGAGCAATGCAAGCGTACCTCTAAAATATGCGAAAGACATTGTAACCGCATGTATGCAGAGAGATCAACGAGATCCTCTCATCTATTTCTCTCAGGCGCGTGTGTTAACTCTTTGGACTTTAAAGTAAAGTCTTTTAAAAGAATTTTAGTAGCTTTTTACCGTATATAGCAATCACAGTTCCAAGGGTTAATATACCGCTGTTACGTGCCGGTTACTTTTTCAAATTCATTTCTAAATTTCTGCGAAAATTCTCATTGAATAGTCAATTCACAGATATCGACGACTGATTCAACCATCACGTGTTATGGGAACTTCCCTCAATCAATAGTCGATTATCTGTGAAAATCCTTAATAGCCATGGTTTGATTCTGCTTGAAACCTGTCACGCCACGGGTTTTTCTCATGGAAGATTATTGTCAACGATCTCCAACGCCGTCGACGTTCTTGGAACGCGCGTTGTGATAAGCATTCCGAAACCTGAACATTGTAGTAGGCCACCTTGTGTTCCTTTCTCTGTTAAATATTGTTACACCATCATTGACATCTGATCCTACCATTGAGTGTTGTGGGAGTTTCCCTCGATCGATTGTCAATGATTTACAAACCAAATTATAATAGTAATTTTATATAAGCTGCTGCGCCACTGCATTCTTCCATGCGAAAATCTGCCAACACCGTCGACGTTCTTAGAACGCCGGACGCGATAACAACCTAGGCACTGAGATGCTGGGAACGTTCGAGCGACGACGGTTGGGCCCGTGTGCATGAGGTGCAGAGTCAGCAATTTTGGCGCTCTTTGTTCAAAGTCCCAAGTGCTCGGGCCTACCCTGCGATCGCTCGGCGCAGTCGGCTAGCAAGTCGCGTAGTGCGCAGACGTTCTGTCCGAGGGACATTGCTATTTGTATAAAATAGTCCTTGAGCTAGAGTTCCATCGTGAATAGTTAATACTTAACGTGGAAAGACTCAGTCCCCGTAGAGACTCGATTATTACGTTATTCATTATCTTAAATCATTATAATTTTCTCGTTCTAATAAATAAAAGTTAAACCGTTACTTCAACTCCGACATAATCAAAAACTGCTAACACTATAACATCAGTGTACTGTTCGACGTATCCTGCGCTTCAACATCTTGTACCGGCGCCCAGCACTCCAGGTCGCGCAGAGACAGAGACAGAGAGAGAGAGAGAGAGAGAGAGAGAGAGAGAGAGTGAGCGTTCAAGCGAAAGAAAGAAGGAGAGTAATAGGTATTATAGCCTAACCCTCTACGTGTACGAGGTCGGTGAGTGCTTTAGAGTACGTTACTATATATGTGAATTGTGGGCACCGTTTGAATCTTTCAATCTTATAAAATCGTTTTTGTCTCTTTCGTTACCCATGTACGGAGGGGGCAGTTGGTCCAACCAATGTGTGTTACGGGGTTTCTCCCTCGATAAACTGTCTTACCTTCCTTCCGCGGGTACCGCATTTTTAAATCATTTTCAATTAGAGAATGTACAAAACCAAGCACTCGCGTGATAATTGATCCATTGCGTGTTACGGGGTTTTCCCGCGGTCAATTATTGTCGATTAATTATTGTCCGTCAATTGTTGTCTATCGACTGACGTTCGAGGCCGTATACGTCGTACGCTGGCTCTAGAATCCGGTTTAGAACAACTGTAATCTCCGAAACCGCACCGAATATTGCAAAACTCTACATACCGGGATTTAACCTTGTATTGTTATTCATAACGCAAATCCATGTATATTCCCCATTTTTGTACCACCTTTCGATTTTCCTTTTGCTATTTATTGTAATACATGGTAATATTTACTTAAATCTGTCTCATTCTGTTCGAACCTGTCTCTACCAAAGTACCACATCTCGACTGGTCAACCTGTATTGGTTGTAGCAAGTACGTATCCCAAAAACAAATATCTAAATTCGATAAGCGTTACGTGGAAGAAATAAGACACATCCGCTCGGTCATTCAAAAATTAACGCCTCACGTAACACCGCTATGCTTCCTCTGAGTGGTGTGTATATGTGTGTGTGCTGCGAAACTTAGAAAACTTGGGCAGGCAAGTCTAGTTTTAAGCGTTCCATCGAAGAATTCGCCGAGGGATTCGCCGAAGGGTTCTCTAGTGAATTCTTTCAGAGATTCACTCAGCATTGCGTTGGCGGGCTCAGGGTCGAATTAAAGAGATAATGAAAAGTGATAGTGGAACGTGTTAGTGCAAAGTGATAGTGAATGAAGACATCTAAGAAAGCCTAGATTAATTTATTATAGCATGAAGTATTTAAGGCCCCATGTGAAATTGCCAAGTAGTCACTGAATCATTAGCTTTGTTGCTCTTTTGTTGGTTCGTCATCTCCGATGAGGAGGTCGCTGCTGCTTCCGTTCACGGAAGCAAGCGACTGAGCATGGAATCGGTATGAGTGGATCAGTTTCATCCCCTGGTGTTCTTGTCGAAAGGGAAAAGTTTCGGGCGTAGGGGGTGTACCTTTTGGTATACTGCCTGCGTAAGTCACCCGGTCCGATTCCCAGTCTCCTCGTTAGTCGGCTTGAGTCAGGACACAACTAGTGTTGCTCCTGACGAGTCGCTGAGTGCAGAGAAATCGTTTGGGAGACGTCGAGCGCTTTTCCATTTCGACTCGGACAGCAGGGTGGTAGGAACTGCGCCATCCAATACTCCTTTCATGCTCACCCGTAGTCTTTCCTTCTTTGCTGAATTTATTTCATTCGAGTGATTGCTTGACAGTTCCCTAGATTCGATATCTAAACCGAAGGGGTCGATGGAAATTTGTTTCCATCCATCCATCTCTTTGGTTTAGTAGGCTAAGGGATTCATGTACAGGGAGATCGATGGAACTTTGATTGCATCTATCTCTCTACGGATCTCAAAACGCAGCAACCTCCTCGTGGTGAGACCTGGTAATCGGTGAAACCGAGCCGATAGCTGCGATTGTCAAATATTCTAATTAGATATAAGAATGTCTTTAACTTGCAATACTATGTTAGAATGTAAGAATAAAATATGTAACTTGAAATGTTTGTTTGTTTGTTCCTACCGGCCCCCAGAACACGAGTATATTGTTAAGGTAGAAGCATGTTGAAATATTTCATCGAAATACTGGAACTGATGTGTTTTTGACAATTTTTAAAGTCCTCTCTGCTTCAGCACCTTATTGAAATATATTCCTTGGCGAGGTATTCCACGTTAAATCATGAAAGCATGTCTTCCACAAATAATGTTGTTGTTTATATAAATTTTTATGTTCAATAAATTTGTTTTGCGTTAAGTAAACTGGAATAGAACAGCAAGGTTAAAAGGCGTATGTGTTCTTCTTTTGTTGTGATCCTTCTTTCTCTGTCATTGCACGGAATACGTTTATAAAACGATCTTTCAATTGTTTCTCTAACAGAATCATTTGTAAATCGCGGGTTTCAAATGATCTAAGTTTTACCCGTGTTGAATTCTGATTTCTACCACGCGTAGCGTTACAATCTTATTTTAGACTGAATCGATAACGTTGGGTGTGACATGAAAATGGTAAGGGGGCACACGAGCCCACCAAGCGTGTGACACAAAATTACATTGCGTGATGGGTCTATCCTATACCTCGTCTGTGGTCTATCCTATACTTTGTCGATGGTACCATGGTTCTGCGCGGTAATGTAGAATGGTTCTGTCTTACCGACCGGAGGTATCGCTAGGTTTGAGTCTGCGTGGGACGTTACAATGTGTCCCTCTTGTTTACAGCACAGACGAGGTATGGAATAGACCTATCACCTTATGGGACTTCGTGTCACGACCCAAACTGTGTTACCGACCCATAATTTGAGGACTGAATTTAGCGACCTCTGTTCACGAACAGCGTCCAACTCAAGAACTACTCTGAAATGTGTTGAAATACTGAAAGATGTGTGCGTGCTTGTATACATGTGACTTGTTTAGAGTGAGAGTTTAACAAAGAGGGCAGGCTTTCGCTAAGCTACGCTTTAGCTCGGTTTGTCAACGACTCACGCCGCATTTCTCCCTGAAAATCTATTTCGTGGATCAGGAGCCTATATGGCGCTGCAATATGGCACTTCTTGAGAGCTTATACAAACTATAAATTGCAAAATGAAATTGATTGTTAGTATTTTACATGTAGTGGAACTTTTAACTAATATTTTCACCTGTCGTACGCCGAAAAATATTAAAAATTGACGCTATTACTAACATTCCCGCAAATTTCGGCACATCGCACGTGTCTAAATAGACGGTGCCCATCCTACGACGCGTAAAAATCATTGAAAATAATGAATTGAAACGTTTTTGTAAAATTTATATTCGTAGTTTTTGGGACCCGAGGCCCCTAAATCCCTACGTTTCATTACAAATTGATTGGCTCTGTCCTTATTAACTATTGAATGGATTTAAAAATTATAAAAAACATCAAAGATGTAAGTACACGAGCGTAGGTATCGCTTACGTTAAGATTTGGGCACACAGCAGTTCCGTGTCAGTTCACGTAGAATTCAGGTACTCTTCGTTACTTTCCTCAATTACTTTACTCCAAGTACTTACCATTACAGTCATTAAAAATAATCAGGATTTTATCATGTTTGAGTGTCATTTTCATCAGAAAAATACTAGTAATCCATTTGTGATACTTCTATGATGGAAATTGGCATACTCATTACCGAATGGCCTATCGCTGACTTTGTCTTTATGCCACTACTCTAGCGTTTATAACCCCGACTCGCATCATTTGAAAGCTTTTACTTAAGAACCCATCAGGGTTGTAAAAAAAGGTACGCGTTACCGTTCAACCGACTTCAAGAAAGCGTACAGTGAAAAGGCCACAATGTCGTGGCCATCGAATTTTAACTTTCTGAGTACGAATACAAATCCGACACTGAAGGAAAAAGATGAATGAGTATAATGCTCTTGAATTTCAAAATTTTAAGCTACGATAAGGTTGACCGCGGCGGTATACAGTATTGTCTCCGTATGTGCTCGCTGGTCGGGACCGGCGTTGAACTCCTATCGTGAACAGATCCCTAATTCCGAGTGTTCGTTTCTCGCTCCTTTCTGGCCGAAGGGGGGAGTGAGATGGAACGCTTTGCGTGCGCGGCGAGCGTGCGCGACGGGTGCGAGCACTCAGATGGAATCGTGACTGCTCGACGCATGCGCGCCACGGTCAGATAGCCAGGCACGACACGAGTCTTTTTTGCGCCCTAGGCGAGCTTGCCAAATTACGCCTTTTATTATAATACATGTATTTGAGATTATTGATAAGCTTACTCTGAATTTGTATTCGTAGTTTAATCCACTTATAGTACAACTTGTAATGTTTAATCTCAAATAAATGTATTATAATAAAGGGCGCAATTTGACAAGTTCGCTTAAGGCGCAAAAAAGGCTTGAGCCGGGCCTGCGTCACGATTTTGCGATGCGGTTCCCGTGCTCACCTAAGTGATTGCGACCATCGCGCACGCTCGTCGCGCACGCAAAGGACGGAGTGTCACGGTGCCCGAAAGACGGAGGGAGACAAAACATCAACGCGTCGTCTGTCTCGTACCGTCCTCGCTCGCTTTCAGTGGCTCTCGCTCGCTCTCGTTCCATCTCGCTCTTGCCTTCGCCGGACAAGAGTGAGACAGAAGTGGTGGGGGTAGCGACGAACACCTATCGTGTACACCAAACCGAGCACATACGGAGACAATACTGTACTCCTGCACGGAGAGATTTTTCGCCTCCTGCGTGTAAAAGCCACAATAATGGCGCATCATTCCAAAAAAAATGGCATTAATGGAAGCCGGTATAAGCGTGGCGTTGAGTAGCTAAAAGTTTAAAACATTCAGACACAAAAATTCTAGAAAAAAAATTAAAACACCGCTACTATCAAAGACACGTCCGATTAGTTGCCCCTTAAGTCCTATCTATGCATACATTGCATTAAAGATAAAATTATGAAAAAAGGAAACCAGAACAATAGATTCTGAGGTCTGCAAACGCATTGTTTGACGTGGCCGAAACCGCGACGTCGAGCCCGTCGGCTTCCGACGAAGGCAATCGCTTCGGAGAGCTGCCAGCGACCGCTGGACAGCAGTGATCCCCGAGCTTCGAAAATTTTGGGATGGTCTCTTTCAAATTCACGTGGCAAAGAGCTATTGGGAATTTCCCGGCCCAGGTAAGCGAGCTGCGCGCTCCGCTTTTATGATCGGCTTACCACTCACCCCAGATTACTGTAATGAGGTTTGAAAACAATGTCGACTGGTCTCGTACCCGTCTCAATTTCAACATTTTTAGCTACGACACGGTTGACCGCTGCGCTATACCCCTGTACGGAGAGATATTTCGCCACCTGCGTGTAAAAGACACAATAATGGCGCATCGGTCCAAGAAATGGAAAATCATAATTAAAACCGACTTCAAAAAAATTAAAATGCGCTAAAAAGTAAAAAATAATTTTGTTCCTTATTTAATCTACGACACTCAATTTTTTTTATATCGGCGCCTCATCGTTTGCACTGTGTAAATCTGGCACCGACTTAAAAAAATTGAGTGTCGTAGATTAAATAAGGAACAAAATTATTTTTTATTATTATATGTCTGTATTATATCAAATAGGCCCTCATTAATGTATGCGCAAACACATGATGAATGAGTGGGGTTCAGCAACAGGTGCTCTTAAAAAACATTAAAGCACTCTTTTTACAAATTACGTTATTGTAAGCAAATGAAATTTGTTTTGCGTTAAATAAACCGGAATAGGACAGCAAAGTTAAAAGAGGAATGTGATATCGTTTTAGTTTCATCCTCCTTTCTCTTCCGTTGAACGGAATATGTTCATAAGATGATTTTTAAATTGTTACTCTAACAGAAACATTTGTAAATCGCGGGCTTCGACTATCAAAAAATAACCTAGATATACCCGTGCTGAATTCTAATTCCTACCACGTGTAGCGTTACAATCTGTTTCGAGACTTCGCCGGTAACGTTGCATGCGACACTAAAATGGTAAGGGGGTCCTAGGACCCCCCAAACCGGTGACAGAAAAATACATTGGTTGATAGGTCTATCCTATACCTCGTCTGTGTTTACAGACAAAGCATGTTGCCGTATATGTAGTGAGATAGATCCAGTACATCGTGTCTTCATGCGTGATTTGTAGCGCGTCTGACAATTTAACTTCATCTTCCGGTTTAATGTATGATTGCCTGCGAAAACTGAGTATATGTCTATAACCGGGTTCTGTTATTTCTGCTCGTGTAAAGGTTATATTTGAAATTATATCTACTTCTTTTTTACTTAAGGTTTCCTTTATCACTTCGTGGAGGATAATTGAGCACACATTAGATATTATGACTGTTTTATGGCTTCTGATGAGTAGACGTATTTCGAGGTCATGTTCGTTTCTTTTAAACTTTTTAGTACAAATATTTGCGGCTAGAGATTTGTTAGTGAGAACTATACACAGTCATCCGTTAGAAATTCTTGATATGGATCGAATTGAATTGGAGTTTACTAGTTTTGCCAATGCGCTTACATATTCTTTGCTATCAAATTATTGTATTTCTATAAATACCTTCCTTTGATTCCACAATAATCGGTTGGTCCTTTTTAGGGAATACGTCGTTTGCTGTAGCATTTGCATATGTTTTTGGGTGTTGTTACTCTCGATAGGTTTGCTTTCCATGTTGTTCATTTGTTTTGGAGTTTCTTGAGAATTGCTGTAGTCATCAATTCCCATATTGGAGTTATAAGCTGCGTGTGTAGCTTATTCAACCTAGATTTGTCCAGGACTAGTCAAGTAATATCACTTATTCACATACACTAACACAGACCTCTGATCACAAAATAACTCGTGATCGTTGTTCACATTGGCACAACGCGAAGGCGGAAAACACGTCTACACTCTTCAGTGTCAAGCAGAGAACTGATGTGAAAACTGATCTTACGCACGAAGTTGCGGAGAACAACAAAGGTTTCTGGTCTCTCGTCGACCAAGTCGCCGGCGACTTGTCGGCAGTGCGTACCCGGTCTAAGAATTCATAGAAAAATTACATTTGCTTTTTATATTTAGAAAAATTACTGGTGTAGCATATCAGTAAACATATATGTACATACTTTATTGTATTTAAGGTCCAATCCTTCTGTAGAATCCTTATCGTGTTTAATAATTCCTCCTTATCGATGTACCACTCATTAATTTCATATTCACAATACCACAGATTTAGTGGTATTTCGTGAGCTAAATTGTATTGTGGTTTTCGAGGACACTTTGTAATATTTAACAGTTGCAAAATAACTTCTGGCTCTTCCTTTCCTTGACCAACAAGTAGCAAGATTCCCATTAAACAACGAATTTGATGCCATAAAAATGCTTGACTTGTTATAATCAATTCACATATATCATACCCTGCAAATGATACGTGTGTCAATGAGCAGAAAATATACAATATATGTAAGGGTTAATTATTGAACCTCGTCGATTAACATAAAGCGATGTGCTCATGCGTCGGAATTTGCAAGCAAGGCCGCTTGGGTTGCATGGCGTGAAAAGCCGAAACCATGCCGATCAATTTATCAACCGACCTTGCCAATCTGCAAATGCCGATGCAGTGGGGACGCGGCTTAACATTCCATTAATCTATAGTGTGTTCGACAACAAATAGTAGAAAATAAAATAAGTGATACTATGTAATAAAATAAGACGAAAAAGAGCCTTCATTCTTTATTTATTAATATTTAAAGATTCGGGTTAGAAATGCTTGAAGAGTGGAAATTCAGCAGTCAGTGGCTTGCGTTGCGTAGATCAACACGGCGCGTGTCACGAAAAGTAGCGCGTTTCACTTTTTTTTTCTTCGAAAAACAGCACGACTCAGTTTGCCAGGTTAAGAAGCACATTGCATCATTTTTTACGATTATTTGCACGTTTAGTCTTCCGTTGCGAAAACTAACATATTAGACTGCTTCGCTACGAAGAGTAGCACATTTGAGAATTTGCGGCAGAAATTATCACGTTTCTGGGCGCAGTCACTTTAAATTCCTTAATTCCCCTCCATAACAGTCGCAACGCGAATCCAAGCCTAATTTTGATTAGATCATATTCGATCAAACCTGACATATGGCCCCTATGTGCTGTTCTTTGTAAGAAGGATGAAACGTGCTACTTTTCGTAACGCTCGTCAAATAGATCCGCTTATCAGAGGTGAGCAAATTTATTCTAGTTACTAATTAATAGTGAAGATTGAAATGTAATTGTTAATACAATTATTAACTACTTTCTGTAATCGGTACTTGTTACTGGCCACAATTACAATTGTAATTACCACACGTTAAGAGCCCCATACCCGTTGAGATTTGTACCGGTACATGGTGCAAGTATCAATATCCCGATACAAATCTCAACGTGTATTTGACTATCTCGGTATCGATGCATCCGTATCACCTGATATCATCACCTGTATTAATGTACTGAAACGTCGATACCGCGTGTGTGCACCTGATACGAATATCTATATGTTTCAGCGTATATGTTGCTGTCTCTTGTTTCGCGAAATAAGTTTAGCACTTAAGAATGTTACCTGGAAATTCCATCAAACCGCGTTTCGAACGGTGTGAAGGTGAATTCAAACGGCGCGTGGCTCGGCTCGCCTGAAGAGTCGGCTCCGCTCGTGTGAAGGATCGACTCGGCTCGCCTGAAGGGTCGGCTCGGCTTAGCTCCAAACAAGTAACTTCTTTTCTCGCCTCGCTGACTCGCGCTCGCCAAATGGAATCACCGAGCCTGAGCGAGCCACACGCGCCGTCTGAAACCTTGACACAGTTCAAATCGCGGTTTTATGGAACTTCGTTGCAGCAACGTTGCAGTGCTGTAGGGGCGCACAGTGGTCGAAAATCGAGAAAACCTGCCTAAAACATGAAGGTGACCTTTGATTTGTATAAAAATGGGTATACTAAGGTTTCCGAGGTCGCTGATTACGAATTTGAAGTCAAAAATGCAAAAAACAAAATGGCGCACCTAATATGGCGGACGCGCATATCAGAAAAACATCAGGTTTGGTCTAAACATGGTATCCTGGCGTTTTCGATGTCGCTGATTACGAATCTCAGGTTAAAATTTCAAAAAAACAAAATCACGGACCCAATATGGCGGACGCGCATATCAGAAAAACATCAGGTTTGGTCTAAACTTGGTATCCTGGCGTTTTCGATGTCGCTGATTACGAATATCAGGTTAAAATTTCAAAAAAACAAAATCGCGGTCCCAATATGGTGGACGCGCATATCAGAAAAACATCAAATTTGGTTTAAGCTTGGTATCAGCAGTCAAGAGCCCCGTCGCGAGTGGACAAAATGAGTTTTCTAGCTGGACAGAAGCCAAAATTGAATGTGCTTAACCCTTTCGGTACGAGCGCCGGATATATCTGGCATCCACGAAACAAGGAAACAACCCTTAGAGACGAACGCCGAATAAGCTAGGTTTTAGTCTGGTCCAGTGATCCACTGTTTCATTTCCAAACAAACGTGGGGGCGCTCCCGCGGACCGGGGAGCCGGGAAAGGGTTAAAAAAATCTTTCTCCATGGTAAGTGCAAGATAGATGTAGATGAGAAGAATCAGAGCTGTTCATGACCATTGTTCATTTGTTCAATATAAACGTACGCGTGAGTCGACGATCGAAGTCTCCTTACTCGTCAGTGTTTGTCGTTCGTGGCATTTCTTAGTGGCAGTATTTATGGTATTTATTCAATGTGTAATGGATTCCAACATGAACCGTAAGTACAAGGATCCTAAAACTTGAATACATTATTTGTTTGCCTAGAATAAAAAATATATTAAAAAAATTTACAGTGTTTGTACTTTGACAGCCTCTCAAAAAAGATCCGATTTGTCCCACCTTGGGGCTTGTTGGAACTTGTTCACACATGTGTAGAGAGTCTGAAAAAATTATTTCCGTTTGCTACTTTTTGCAACTTTGAAGCTGGGACATTATTCAATAAGTTAATGTAGAATTGGAATATCCGTGAATGCGAATCTAAGACGGGACGCGATGCCACGATTGTTGACGGCCGCACGTGGCAACGAGCGAATCGCGACGTTGCGTTAGTGTGTGTAGGGAGGCCGTGCATTTCGTTTCTAAAACAACGAGAGTTTTCAGATAGTGAACGAGTGATGTACAAGCGTTTTGATTATTTGTAGGTAATTTCCTGCTGAAGAGAAGAGACGTTTTTCAGTTTCTCTGCGAGGCGAACAGTATCTCTATGTCGACCAGTGTTGAAGTCCGGAATTCAATTTATGAGTATTTTGCTTAACTATATAAGTTTGACAATTCAGACGATAAGTCACAGGATTATTTTAAGCAAAAAATCAAACTATTTTGTAGTAAAGTAGCAGAAAAATGGAAAGCCAACTATCGCTTTATAGATAAATTTCTTTTGAAATGTTCTGATTGGCTTGATCAACCGTTGTTTGAATTTAAATGTCGTGATAAGGGTGGACGACCAAAAAAGGAGTTTTCTAAAGCAAGCCAAACAACGAAACGATGACTAATAGAAAGCTTGCTGATGGAATACACTCCGGAAGAGTTGGAGTGCGCAGCACGAGTTGCACCTAAAACACCGGGGAAAAGAAATTTGGCCCGAGTGATTGGCGAAGCTTCAGATAAGACCTCCAAATCCCTCAGAAAAGTATTGACCCCACAAAAACGTTTCATACCTTACACACCAAAGGAGACATTAGCTTTGATGATTTCGCTCGATCTGACGAAACACCAATACGTTTCTATGCAGCAAGGAGCAAAGGAAAGAGAAATTCCCTTATATCCTTCCTACAGACAAATCTTGTTTGAAAAAAAGAAATGTTACCCTGCCGAATCATCAGTAATTATTACCGAAACCAAGGGAGAGGTGAAACTACAAGATTTACTAGACCATACCGCACAAAGACTGGTACTGTCAGGACAACGCAGCTTCGTGTAAAAAATAATGGACTCCGATTTCGACCACAATAATTATTCCTTCAGGCTGACTTACAAATGGGGACTGGATGGTAGTTCGGGACTCTCTCTCTACAAGCAGAAGTTCAGGGATGGTAACGCAGACATCGGATGCCCAAATTTTATTGACATCTGTTGTACCCCTACAATTAACGGCAGAACATCAGCATTCTGGGCAGAAGGTCGATCTGTGGAAGAATCCTCGCATTTCGTCCACCCGTTGGTGACGTCCGATCAGATTTCAGTTTATTCACGAGAATTCAGAAAACACTAAGGAGGAGAATGCCTACCTTGAACAGCAAATAACACAACTGACTCCAACTACGGTTTCTTTCGGTGACAACAGAAATATTGCTGTTCATTAGTCGCTGTTAAGGGCAATATTATTACGTTCGCAGACATGCTACGTATATGGAGCTTCACCTATACAGATGAACAAAATAGACAATGCCCTGAAACGCTTCTGTGACCACCAATCGTTCAATTTCGGCCTGTCGACTTTACGCGCTTATATCTGTTTTTCGAGTGTCTTTTACACGTATTGTATCGGTTGGATATCAAGAAATGGCAAATTCGGGGCACTGGAGATGAGAAGCAGAGGATTCAACGAAAAAAATCGGAAATCATTTCTAAATTTAGAAATGAAACGGGCGTTCTTGTCGACGTTGTTAAACAGGGGTTCTGGACCACAAATGACGGCAATACTACCAGACGGTTTTTTGCAGATACATCAAAATCTGCGGAAATTATCGGCGTAGATGTAAATCTAATATCATGCTTTGCGGTTGTTCAACAAGCTATTTCATGTGGTCAAAGTATTAACACATCAGCTTTCCGTCAATATGCCCTTGATACAGCCAAACTTGATGTATCTTTATATCCATGGTACCATATGCCAGTTACTATCCACAAAGTGCTTATACATATTGCCGATGTGGTGGAAAGCTTCGTATTACCCATAGGACAAATGTCGGAATATACATAAGAAGCAAGGCATAAAGAATTACAAGCATTTCGCGAGTACCACACTCAAAAAATTGATCGGCGGGCCACCAAAGAAGATCTCCTAAACAGCCTCTTAGTATCCTCAGACCCTCTGATTTCAAGTCTGAGGCCACTACCACCGGTTGCGAAGAAAGACCTGCCACCAGAAGTACTACCTTTATTACTTCTATAAATATGTTTTATAAAATTGAACTGATTTTAATTTCTATCGCCCGTTCATACCAATTCCACTTTTCTAAATTCGATTTTCATCAAATAAACGTATATTTAGTCGAACTACTCCATTCAGTTCCATAGATGAAGCAGAAATAGATTTGTTCAGCTAGAAAGCCCATTTGGACCATTCGCGACGGGGCTGATGACTGCTGATACCAAGCTTAAACCAAATCTGATGTTTTTCTGATATGCGCGTCCGCCATGTTGAATCCGCCATTTTGTTTTTTTGCAATTTTGACCTCAAATTCGTAATCAGCGATCTCGAAAACTCCAATATACCAAGTTTAGACCAAATCTGATGTTTTTCTGATACGCGCGTCCGCCAGTTTGTTTTTTGCATTTTTTACTTCAGATTCGTAACTAGCGATCTCGAAAACCTTAGTATACTCATTTTTGTACAAATCAAAGGTTACCTTCATGTTTTAGGCAGGTTTTTTTCGATTTTCGACCACTGTGGGGCGCCTACAACGACGAGGTACTCGACCCTACTTTTGGGCAGTTATAAGACCACACTTACGGTGCGACGACGACCTTGCCCCCCGCCATGCGTCCAACCGAAGTGACGAGTGTCGCTCTATGTCAACGGTCTTGCCCCTCGCCACTCGTCCGCGGTTTCCGAGAATAGGCGCGAGAGGGTCACGCACCGACTGATTCTCTCGCTGCCGAAAATCCGCGGACGAGGACATATAAGCCGGTGGCATAAGCCTATTTGACGGAGACCGCTTAGAGCGTTAGTATGATTCGTAAGCCTCTCCTAGAAACATTCTGTGTGATTCCACGTTCTTGTGCCGACATTAGTTCTTGTGTAATATCAAGCGCTCGTGTAAGCACCAGTTCCAGTGCGACGGCAGGCTGAGTCACTGCGTCTTTTTGAATACTCCCCCTCCATGGTTCCTAGAAGGACAGCGTGACCCATCCTCTGGACGCAGGCCGTCATCCGCTATCGATCTCCCAAACAGATTCACCTCCGTTTTCGAGAGCGTCTTTACAGTCTTCGATTCACCCGCGGGTTGTGCCCACTGGGTGACCGGAATACAGACTCTCCGACTAGGGTCCACTGGCACGGTTGGCCCGCCCGGACACCGAACGGTCAAATCGTCTATTCCCTCACTCTCTGCCGAACCGTTACCGACAATCGGGATACGCGCCGCGATACGCACCGAACTACGCACCGAGACACGCGCCGAGACACGCGCCGCGACCGCGATACACGCCGGGATACGCGCCGTCGTACACACTGAGACTCGCCGCGATAGCTTAAGGTCTAGGTTAAGCCGCTCACACACTGTATGCCACCATAGACCTGGCCGGGATACTCTGTACATAGTGTTAAGCACGAATAAACCGTCGAACTTTACTTTAGCCCTGGACCAGCGTCCTGAGCTGGCGATACGGTACCTCCACTGTCCCACCGGTAACCCCGCGTTTCACGGTTACAGGATCTACTCGCGAGGGCACGGAAGATCACAAAAGGGAGAAGTGCCAGGGAGTAGAGTCAGAGGCATAGGGGAGAAGAGTGAGCCTAGGAGGGAGGGATAGCCATACACGGGTAACAAGCCGTCCCCCAAATGCCAAATGCGAACACACGCAAGTTAACACAGCCCCGGGGGGCGTGGCGGGAACGAGGAATGGACACCGGCAGCTCGGGTCCAGGACTACTAGCAATGGTAGTAATAGTAAATGCGAGAGTACGGGGTGGATAGGAGATCTGGTAGAGCGGCGACGAGACACGGATCTATACACTGCGGACACAGTTAGAGGCGGTCTGGTACCTTCGGCCGGAGAGGCTGGCTGGCACAACGCATTAAACTCCAGCGCACCATGGTGCGTCTAGGTAGGGATCGCTCACCCTCGTTGTTGGTTACCCCCGCGAGCAGGCCTGGGCATTCGCATAGGCAAAGTGTTGGCAAAATTTAGTGAATATCACAATCTACTTGAGGGCACTGGGATCAATATAGTTGAAAGATTTTTGTAACAGATGGCGTTGATGAGATTATTTTGTGGCGGGAATAGAAAATAATCAGCGCCGTCCAGTGGTAGCGTCCTGTCAACGTCACGTAGCATCCTGCGATAGCGTCAGCGCGTGTTGAGCACGGTCAGTGAGAAGCATTATCAGTGTTATAGGGTCATATTGAGAAGATATTAAGAAAATATTAAGAATGTAAGTAATTCCTTTTATATCCCGACGAACGTAGGGAATAGTAGTTTAAAACAACCCTGCAATTGCAGTAAATTCATAGATTCAGGATGGCCCGTGGATATGTCTGCTGTGCGGTGCCTGGATGTTTCGACAAGGATTCCACGCGACACCGGTTTCCGAATCCATGTAAAGATGAAGAACGTTTTCGTACTTGGATACGCATTATTCAGAATCCAAAATTGTACAATATGGACCCGAAACGCATATTTGCGAATTATCGCGTATGCCATGAACATTTTAGCACAAAGGATATATCATCCAATTCGTTCATAGTTAGAACAGCAGTACCTTCGCTTAATATACCACTTGCCGCAGGTATTGGTTTTGCACAATATGAGTAGATACAGAACTATTTTCAGGTAGGATATAGAAACAAATAGTTCTTTCTTTTTAATTGTTTTATACATAGAAGTATCAACGTCAGCAACACCAGCAGTGTTAGTGCCAGCGCCAGTGTCAGCGTTAGTGCCATCAGTGCCAGTATCAACGTCAGAAATTGTTTCTGAAGATGAGTCGTTAAATCCAGAAAGGAATGAAGAATTGTGTTCGCCAATGCAAGTGTCTGTTACTCCAAGGGATAGTCAGTGTAAGTGATTTGAAGTCAGTTAAAAATATTGGGAATATTTCAGCTTCCATCCACAAATAATTAAATATTTGTCAAAATAATTAATTTTTTCCTTCAATTTTTTTGTAATATATGATATGCAGTATGTAATCAATGAATTTTGTACATAATAAATTATACAAATTTATTTATTGGCATGAGTTGTATTTATTTTTAGGTTCTCCAACGAGGTTAAATACTATAGACATAATTAAACTAGCACAATTAACTCCAAAGGCAAAACACTCATACAAGGTAGTGAGAAACTTAAAAAAGGCAAACAGCGTTTATAAGATGAGAAATGTTACACTCAAGAAAAACTTCCATTCAGCACACAAATTCTTCTACAATCAACAGTCAGACCTTCATGCAGACACAACCTTACCTTCTGTTTACAAGAGTTATTAAGAAAGCGCGTTAAATCAAAGGGGCAACGATTTTCTTGGCATGAAAAATTAATGCGCCTAGCACTGTACAAAGCGTCAGGTGCAGGATACAGATTATTATCAAGATGGTTTAAGCTGCCATCAAGAAGGACAATGACCCGGTTGTTGCATGTATAATAGCTAGTTTAAAGCAAAGTGCACAACACTTGAAACCTAAAGATAAATTGTGCTCGTTAATATTTTATGAAATGGCACTGATACAACGCATAGAATACGATGAACGTAATGATAAGTTAGTGGGAATCGGAAATACAATAATATTCGACCATGTTTTGGTATTCATGTTAAAAGCAGTAGTGGGACATTGGAAGCAAGCAATAATGTATGCATTTTGCAAAGCAACAATGAAATCTTTAGAGCTAAAGATACTTATCAAGGATATAATAAGAACAGTAAATCAGTAAATTGGTATGTAAAAGTGTTATAATATTTTGAAATTCGAAGAAAAATATATATTAATAATATATGTATTAAAAAATATACAGGGTGTCCGCGGGAAGAGTGAACAGCTGGATATCTCCTAAACTATTGGAGACAAAAATATTTAAAAAATAGATAATTGCATGGTTCGAGGGGGCCAATTTATTAGCGCGGACGAATTTTTTTTTCGATTATTATTTTAAAGATACGATGGTCAAGTTCGGTTTTTTAAATGGGACTATTCTTTTTGAAGACCTGAGTTGATAGTGCGTTCTAAGACAAATTCAATAAGCTTTAATGTATACACTTGATTTCCACTGGTTTTTGAGATATTGCGCTTGCAAATTTACTGATTTTCCCTGGAAGAAAACTCGCTGGAATACCAAGGACCGGGAACGGTCTTGCTGGCGCCACGGGGCCATTTTCGCGCGGACTAGGACATGGGGATATGTTTTTCAAAATATATAGATACACATGAGAAGTGGTCCACTATGTTGTATATGCTCCATACCAACAAAAAATGAGTCTGACAGAATACTTGTATACAGGGTCGGAAATCAATGATGAAGTCCCCTTTGTACTACGATTTCAATGAACCAGTAATAGGGATCTCTTTAGATAAGATATTCCGTTATTTCCTGCGTTTACATCGCTAAAACTAATCGTGTGTCTTGTTGTACACTGTTCAAGGCACAAAAAGACGTGCGTGCAAAACAATTCATCCTTTCGGCTGATGTGTAAAGGAGTAGCCAGAATTCAAAATTTCATGTCCATACGTTACCGTCCGAGGTGAAGTTATTATCACCCAGTCCAAACTTGTGGGTTAAAATACACACCAACGCGGATTCAATGTCTCCTGGGCTACCTGTGCACATGTGTAAATATTGCGGAACTGCAGCTCATGACTACAGCACGATCTTATATGGTAACGTACGGGCACCGTGAAAATGTCGACTCGTAGGGGCCTGTCTATTGTCTGCCGGTCTGCAGACGAAAGCGTAGTAAAATAATAATTCAAATGAAAATAAAATATTTATTAGATAATGAATCATATTAATATAAATTTGTATGAAGAAATTATTTTGAATTATAATTAATAAATATATAACCGCGGGGAGGCTTTACTGTCTGTGTTTATATTGTGGTGAAACTTTCGGCGTAGATGAGTTGGTGTGATTATTTCTAATTATATAAAATACGATCAATGCTCCGACGTGATTTAGAGTGCAATGTATAAGATTCGTAAAATAGCCATCTTGATTGAAGGCGCACGCGACGATTGTGTTTTGTCGCTAACAATAGGAGTAGTGAGCATGGCGCGATCATAAAATTGACGAACGATGGTAGTGGACAAGGCCCGAGATTCCAGAAGACAGTCGCAAAAAGCACGCGGAAGAGAAAAGTATTAAAATAAATCGTTGCGTAGAGAAATCAAAAGTGTATTTCATTTTTATCAATCTTAAACATGGCTTTGACAAACGCGCAAAAACAAGCCGCATATCGGGCCAGGCGAAGGGCACAAGGTTTAAGTGAAATTGACAAACGGAGGGAGAAAAAGCGTCAACAGATTCGCAGAAAAGCAATTCAGTGTGCAAACGAGCAAGCCGAGCCCAACAGCACGAATCTAACAGCAGCAGCTTTTCCGAAGATGACACCGCCGCGTATAATAGTAAACAAGCCCTTTGGAAAGCTGTTCATTGTGCCCGCCGTGCACTCCAGTCAAGTCCACGTAAATGTATGGCCGTTGTTGTCACCCTCGCCAAAAGTATAGGTATGGTGGTGATGGATCCGAAAGCAACGTTTCCTGGTGAAAATGGGCGAAGAACTGACCCCGCAGTTATAACACGGATCCATAAATTCTACAGATCGGACGAAATATCATGGCAAAGTCCCTGTGCAAAACACAAAATATTTATGCGTGAGACAAATAGTGAGGGGAACGTAAAGAAAATCTCGGTTATAAAACGGTTCATGAGGATGTCCTATAACGAAGCTTTTCAACTGTTCGTACAGGAAACTGACACTCAGATTGCTTTCACAACCTTCTACACCTACAAGCCTCCAAAGATATACTCATACGCACATATTCCTCAGAATATTTGTCTCTGTAGGTACCATGAGAACATGCGTTTGCTATTGGAAGTTCACAATCGTTATATCGGTGTGTCTGTGTCTTTTCGGGATTTCATTTCTTCTGTCACATGTGACCAAACGCTAAAATCGTGTATGATGGGACAGTGTGACGGCTGTAAGTCAAAGGCAGAAGATTATAGTCCAGACAAATTTTGTGTGAATCCAGACCAAATATTGGTTACTTGCGAACAATGGACTATAGGCAGAGCAGTCAAAGAAACACATAAATGGTCCCTTATAGAATGTTTCAAGGTTTTAAAGAAGAATTTGCCATACTTTCTACGACATGTATATGTCAAGCGCGCTCAAGCAAATTACTTTGAGAAGGTAAAAAAGTCACTGGATGGAAGTGCCATTGTTCTTCAAGTGGATTTCGCAGAGAATTTCACTATTCAAGAAAGGGATGAAATTCAGAGTGCACACTGGGCCCATAAGCAGTGTACTATTTTCACAGCTTATGCTTGGACAAGTGGTCACACCCCGGGCCAAGGGTTTGCCATAGTTTCAGACCACTTAAGTCATGACAAAATTGCTGTTTTTAAATTCCTGGACGAATTACTGGGTTGTCTTACTGATGATCATGTCTCTGTTCGGGATGTATATATTTTCTCGGATGAAGCATCAAGTCAGTTTAAACAGAAATTTTTGTTTGCTACGCTTCATGTCTTTGAATTAAAGTACGGCATTCGTGTCTTCTGGAACTTTTTTGCTTCAAGCCATGGGAAGGGAGTAGTGGATGGCATAGGTGGCTCGCTGAAAGCCACAGTGTGGAATCGTATGAAAGCTGGAACGCACAAGGTTGCCACTGCTGAAGAGTTCGCCACCGTGGCTTCAGTAGTATGCCCGAATGTGCGAATTATGTACATTTCCCATGACAGCGTCGTCAGCCTTCAAAGCGTCTTAGATGAGCACTGGCAGGAACTGATACCTGTTTCTAACACATTAGATGTGCACAGTGTCCACACATTAGCGCCTTATGTTATATCCGTGGCTCATACATCTGAAGATGTGGAAAGGAGGGTGCACAAATTACAGCGCAACGTTCTGGTGTAGGCTGTTCTGGTGTAGACTGTAAATTGTTATTTTTATGATATTATAATTATATTTTTCCTTTCATTAAAAAATGTATACACTTATTTCCTAATATCTTATAAAGAAATCAGTGCCACTGATGTTAACTATAGAACAAGATGGAAAAAAGTTTAGTTTTATAATAATAAAGAAATATGTTTGTGTTTTATATGATAATTAAACATAAAATCAGTCTTATGTATCATTACATGGCGGTTTGGTTGTTCTTTCGACGATTTGTCCGCACGTTACTGCGAATGTCCGTACGTTACCAGAGACGCAATTCCAAATATGTTGAGATTCCGAGGGTAAGGTATAATGTTTTTGAAAAAACAATAAGAGGGTCGTGATCAGGAAGATTTAATCTATGAGGAATGTCTATTGCCATTATGTATAGTGAAAAGCATTCGCAGAAATATGGGGAAGAGTCTTGACGTTGCGTATTGCATGTCCACTGTGTCCGTACGTAACCGACCACTTCCTTTTCGCTCTAGATTTGATTGAGCTTGCATCTAGACTCCGGGCTATGAGCGTACAAGACACAACTTTTCATGCTCTTTCCATATATTAAATCAAAATTTGAATGCCAGTGAGCGTTTGGTCATAAATTCGAGGAAACACCGCTAGAAACTGTGCGAACGTCTGTACGTAACCGACGAAAATGGCCACGGGTGGCCTTGCCTGTTGAAACAGATACCTACCTGCCAAAGGTCTACGCCAGGAATGGCGGGCCCAAAGGCTGGACAATTCTTTTCGGTCAGAAATGCTACTTAGGTAGGTACATCTGCGGTATCGAGAAGCGCACCGTTACTTTTATTTCGCACTTGCTTCTACGCTCTGATGGCCGGTTCTTTTGGGAGGGATGCAAGTTCGATTGGTTAGGTTAGGAGGTGTGAAAGTTGCTAAACTAAATTTCAACCATAGGGAGCAGATTATATTAGAACCAACCGAATTTGCATCCTTCACAAACGGCCGCTCTCTTGAAGAGGCCCTCTTCACAGCAATACCTCCTCCCCTGTGCCCACCTTCTCTCGCACATGCTTTTGTTTTGATATTAAAGCTCGTGTTTATATTCGAGAGAACCACGTGTAACGTTCTCGAACAAGACGTTGCCGTTAGTTACAGGAGATTCCACAAGTAGAGCGGCTTACCTGGGAAATAGTAGGATTGGTTCGGGTGGCGTGCGATAAAGAAATGAATTTCACGAAACTAGAGTCCTTCCTTTTAACAATAAGTAACAAAAATGGTTTATTCAAGAAAATAGTTTTGACGCTAGGTCGTAATGGAACATAAGATATGACGCTGAGTCGTGGGAATTGTGATTATGAACTAATATAATGGAATATAAAGTAATTGCGTTATGACGTATCGGTCGGTAATGAAAGTATAACGTTTGTTTTCGGTTTCGACACTAAGTCGGTAATAAAGAGTATTATCTCGGTTCTGACGCTAAGTCGATAATTAAGGATATCGCATAATTATTATTAAAGATATGATATAATGGTACGATACCAAATCGTTAATTGCATATAAGGTCTCGACACGAAGTCGGTATAACGTAGTACAAGAAATGACGTTTGGTCGATTTGGTATGTTTAGTTGAGAACTGCAGAGAGTTTCCTTCCCTTAGACTAGTAGTGTCTTCTGGAGCCTATTAGCTGGCCCACGCTTTCTGGATAAGATGGAGGCGCAGGTTAGGCGATTTTGAATGGAGTTGCGGGGGCTAGTTAAAGCGACCTCGTATGGATGTGAGGGGGCTAATTAAAGCGACCTCGGATTGGAAGTAGAGTTGCAGGGGCTAGTTAAAGCTACCTCGTAAGGATGTGAGGGAGCTAGTTAAAGCGACCTCGTATGGATGCTGGTAGTTCGTATGGAAAGGAAACGGAGTTTAAGATATACTTCTTTAGACCTTTGGGACAAAAGGGGCTAGTTAAAGCGACCAGAGTCTGTTTGGTTCGGTGGCAGAACCGAGTCTGCTCTCTGCTGCTGGCGGGCCTGTATTTATACCGATTTGTGGTACTTGGCCCGCACCAATTACTCGCGGCGCGAGTTCGCGCACCAATTATAATTAACATCCGGTTCGCGCCACTCTCGTACTAGACTTGGTTTATTCGGCGTCCGGTTGATCGTGCATTCTACGCATGCGCGCTTGGTTCACTCGCGGCACTGAGTTCACTGTTGGAATGGGCGGTTATGCGCATGCGTTGCGCTTCGTTTAGTTCACTGTTTCCCGCCGCATGGCGTGTCGCTCGCACGTGTTTCGTGTATTCTTAACATTAATGTTACAAAGGATAAGAATGAACAAAGTAATGATTAATATAGATATAAACGGAAAAATGTACGGTGGTTCGTAGTGGTACGTTACACACGTGTCAACAGCGGGCTACCATTTTTCTTCCCGTGTCTCTCTACGAGGCGTATTGACGGTGGATTGTAGGAGCGTAGATGTCTGGATGCCAGTTATTGAATTCAGCAGACGATAGAAACACTTTATTACAAAACACACATGTACTATAATTAAAGTAAATCGTATTCCTCTCGGGAAGAAGTACTGATAATCATCGAACTTGCGCCCTACTTCGCGCAGACCGACTACACGGAGGGTAGTCGGGTCACACACTGCACAAATGATAAGCCGCGTCTAGACGTTGCGAGGCTACAGCGCGAGGAGTGCCTCGCGGAGTGAAATGTCTGGAGAGTCCTTAGCTCGCCTTGGTCACTTTGCAAAGCAACCTCGTGCTGCTGCCGTGGCGAGGACAACACCCCGCAGTGCCTCACCGAATTTTATGGCTTTCGACCTTCGAAGGGTTTGGAATATCATTAAGAAGTGAGAAATGTACAGGGTTTCAAATGTTTGCATCTTTTCTTCATCGTATCGAAGGGGAAAGTGATGCCAATGGATTCCTGGCGTTCCGTCGATTAAAATCATACCAAATTTCACGTAAATCGGACTATTTTTAACCAAGTCAAGTGAGCTTGAAATGATATAAAACGATTTTTCATGGAATTTCCTACATTATGGTCTGAATTACGTCATTCTTGGTGTTAGTTTCATCGGCAAGACATAAGGAATCAATTGGCCTCGTTTTCGCAAAGATCTGATGAGAAATGCGGAAATCGAAGATTTCTCACTTCGTAATAGGGACTCGAACCCCTTCAAGGGTCGAAAGCTATAAAGTTCGATGGGCACTGCGGGGTGTTGTCCTCACCACGGGGTGACGGGCGTACCTCCAGAATTACCATGTATCTGTTTAAGAAATAAAATAATTCTTTATTCCTTATCGTATGGATATGGAAGTGTCGCCGATGGATTCCTTGGGGTTTTCCGATGAAAATCGTGTCAAATGTCGTGTAAATCGGACAACTTTTACATAAGGAATACAAATTGCTTGTGTCAAAGTAGTGCGATTTGCATGATATTTGGTATGATTTTAATCGACGGAACGCCAGGAATCCATTGCCGCCACTTCCACTTCGATACGATGAAGAAAAGATGCAAACATTTGAAATCCTGTACATTTCTCACTTCTTAATGATATTCCAAACCCTTCGAAGGTCGAAAGCCATAAAATTCGGTGAGGCACTGCGGGGTGTTGTCCTCGCCACGGCAGCAGCACGAGGTTGCTTTGCAAAGTGACCAAGGCGAGCTAAGGACTCTCCAGACATTTCACTCCGCGAGGCACGCCTCGCGCTGCAGCCTCGCAACGTCTAGACACGGCTTATCATTTGTGCAATGTGTGACCCGACTACCCTCCGTGTAGTCGGTCTGCGCGAAGTAGGGCGCAAGTTCGATGATTATCAGTACTCCTTCCCGAGAGGAATACGATTTACTTTAATTATAGTACATGTGTGTTTTGTAATAAAGTGTTTCTATCGTCTGCTGAATTCAATAACTGGCATCCAGACATCTACGCTCCTACAATCCACCGTCAATACGCCTCGTAGAGAGACACGGTAAGAAAAATGGTAGCCCGCTGTTGACACGTGGTCCTCTCGAATATAAACACGAGCTTTAATATCAAAACAAAAGCATGCGTTATCGTATTCTGTGCGAGAGAAGGTGGGCACAGGGGAGGAGGTATTGCTGTGAAGAGGGCCTCTTCAAGAGAGCAGCCGTTTGTGAGGGATGCAAATTCGATTGGTTCTAATATAATCTGCTCCCTATGGTTGAAATTTAGTCTAGCAACTTTCACACCTCCTAACCTAACCAATCGAACTTGCATCCCTCCCAAAAGAACCGGCCATCATAGCGTAAAAGCAAGTGCGAAATAAAAGTAACGGTGCGCTTCTCGATACCGCAGATGTACCTACCTAAGTAGCATTTCTGACCGAAAAGAATTGTCCAGCCTTTGGGCCTGCCATTCCTGGCGTAGACCTTTGGCAGGTAGGTATCTGTTTCAACAGGCAAGGCCACCCGTGACGCCAGCAAGACCGTCCCCGGTCCTTGGTATTCCAGCGAGTTTTCTTCCAGGGAAAATCAGTAAATTTGCAAGCGCAATATCTCAAAAACCAGTGGAAATCAAGTGTATACATTAAAGCTTATTGAATTTGTCTTAGAACGCACTATCAACTCAGATCTTCAAAAAGAATAGTTCCCTTTAAAAAACCGAACTTGACCATCGAATCTTTAAAATAATAATCGAAAAAAAATTCGTCCGTGCTAATAAATTGGCCCCCTCGAACCATGCAATTATCTATTTTTTTTAAATATTTTTGTCTCCAATAGTTTAGGAGATATCCAGCTGTTCACTCTTCCCGCGGGCCCCCCATATATTACTTTGTAGGGCTTAAGATTATTTCCCTAATTTGTGATCAGGGCTCAACAAATCGGGCCGCAGTAGAAAGTTTATGCGAAGAAAGCAAAGCATATTATTTACACCAAAATAAATCACCAAAACGGTGTATTATAATTGATAACCGCAAAGTAATTCCTTTGTACGATATTCCACGTTTAATAAAAGGGATCAGGAACAATTTGTTAAATAAGGATTTAATATGGATGCAAGAATAAAAAATACTAACGGCAACGTGGAAGGACATTATCGCAGCATATAAAATTCATTATCAGAAATTTACAAGGCTCGCGCCAAAACTTACACCATACCACATCAATCCGGAAAAAAGAAGAAAATGAAAGTCGCATTGGCCACTCAAGTTTTCAGCCATGCTACGGCTGCGGCTATATACACTATGGCCGAGACGAGTAAGTATTGGGATTATAATATCTTGTAAATCAAATTACATTGTGTTACATTCATATTTCAAGACAACTGAGATAATATTTGTTGTATAAACTACAAAAAACTCATTTGTTGCAGACGCCACACATTCAAATGGGCTTTATAAATTGGATGACAATAGCAAAGGCACAGGAGAAATACTGAAATTCTTCGACACACTATTCGATAGTGTAAATGGAAGCTCAAAACAAGCTGGCAGTATTAAGAGTCTGAAGGGGCCTATTTCC
This sequence comes from Andrena hattorfiana, assembly GCA_944738655.2. Lineage (NCBI taxonomy): Eukaryota > Metazoa > Arthropoda > Insecta > Hymenoptera > Andrenidae > Andrena > Andrena hattorfiana. Next base: position 15,193,129 of record OX122895.1, read on the forward strand.
AGAGATTCGGAACATATTTCGTTTTGGAAAACACAAATACTGTGTTTGAACAATATGTATTATAAAAAAGAAGGATCTTCAAAACATATTATACCTCCTTCCTTGAAGAATTGTATTCTAACCCTTAAAGGCTTCATACTATTAACAAGAAGAATCCTAAAATACACGAAAGAATATGTGCCGAGAAATTTGAATCAAGACGCTTTGGAGAATTTCTTCGGTCAAGTGCGTCAGCACCGAGGACCAATAAATTGTCTGTCACCAAAGCAATTCGAGGAATCATATAAAGCAATAATGGTGAAACACATGTCCGGTGGACATTCCATTAATAGTAATTGAGAGGAAACACTTCAATCTTCACTATTCGAATTAAAATAATTGCTAACATCAAAACAACCACTACAGTCACAACAACCACCACAATTACAACAACCAGAACAAATAGTAAATATAGAAAATGTCAATTATGACGCAGATATTCACGACAATAATATACTAAACAGAAATACGAACGAAGAAACACAAGTATATGTCAAAGAGGTATTGTTAACAAGCATTTTAAGGAAAATAACATGTGAATTTTGCCAAATATATATTTTCAGCCCAGATTTTTCAGAATGTCTAAACAAAATATGTAATATTAGTGAGTACATCATTTTTAAAAAAAAAAATACAGAGTTACATCCTGCATACTATCACAGATTTAAGTTTCAAATATATCCACTTCGATATTACATGTGAACATAAGAACGAGATTTCTAATGCAATAATTAGAATTATAATGAAAATATTTATAGAAAAATATTGTAGAAACGTAAATTTGAAGAGCAAGTATCAACATACGAACAATCATTTATTTAATACAGATCAGTGAACGTGAAAAATATAGATTTTTTGCATCCTACCTACAGTTTCCTCTTCTTAAAAATAAATGACTTCACCTAATAAAAGAAATGTCACTTCTGATTATTTATAGTCATATAGAAATTCTATTTTAGTCATTGATTTTTTATGTGTAATGAAATTAACTAACAAGGAAACATATCGAACCCGCACACGCCGATTTTAATGGGGTTTTTGTAAGAAGTAGTCTTCAGAAAAAAATTTGTCAAATACTTCTTACAAAAGCCCTGTTACAATTGGCGGTCGCGGGTTCGATATGTTCCCTTGTAATACCATCATTCAAGATATGAATTTGGCGCTCTGCCTGATTTAGTGAATACCACAATCCACTAGAGGGTGCTGATTTTGCCAACAGAAAAATACGTTAAGTGCACACCCCTGCCCCGCGAGTACGGTCTGTCCGTAAGCTGGCCCGAGCCTATAAAAAGCTGACACCTACCCGAGAAACGGGGTAGAATAGTAGCGGGTTAATGCGCACCCTGACGAGACGGCCATCCAAAGCCATTCCCAACTCTAGAGGAGGCCCTTCTTCCTGGGCCGTGCAGGGAAGTTGGTCCTCGCAGCCGGATGGTAAGTCGTAGGGTAAAGGACCCATATACCGGACAGCCCCGTATTACCGGACACAACATTCATTTTCATGATTTATAAAAGCCAGGCTATATAAATTAAAATGTAATATTCTTATAATAACATTTGAAATTATAGTTTTCTAAATAAATGAAGGTTTTTATAATTGATGTAGGTTAAACATGTAAAAAAATGTAGAGAAATTCTCATTCTCGCAATTAGCTAAGCATTACTTACATTTAAGAGTCGATATAATAATAATTCAATTGATATAATGTACAAAATGAATATGTAGTGATAGTACTAGGTTTAATTGATAATAAAAACTGCATATGGAGGTGATTTAATAATATTTTGAGAAATTAAAGCGAATCCAGGGATTGGGTCAAATTGTACGACATTTTCAATTACCGGATAGTCAAACCTATTTTCGATGATCTAACCTATTTTCGAATCGATCTAGATGTTTACATTAAAGTAACAATATGTGTGAACTTTTAAGAGAATTTTTAACATTAAAAATTTTATTGGCAGATCTGAATACGAATGAAACTATAAGAAAAGAATACAGTGAAAATTCGCTTAACAAAGCATTAGAGGGTTATAACCTCACATCGATCTACGGTAAACGTAGCCAGCATACAATTTGGTACTCCAAGGAGCACGTGATACGACAAAATTAAAAACAAATATAAGGACAAAAGTCCTAGCCCAGAATGTATTTTATCTACTGCTCATGAAGTTGTTCTAGTTAAATGGATAATGTAGGTATGTAGACAGTGTCCGGTAGCTTGAGCACGATGTTCGGAATAGTGTCCGGTAGCTCGGGCGCGACGTCCGGGACAGTGTCCGGTAGCTCGAGCACGGTAAATAGTTCTCAAGCTTTAAATATGTCCGGTAATTACGACAAAATTTTGTTTTAAATGTTTACTAATATTTCTTTAATATATCATTATTCAGTTAAATCAGAAATTCCCGAACTTAAAGAAATACTTAATAATCAGTTCAATGCAAAAAATTCCCAGAATATATAAAAACTTATGTTGACATTTCTAAATAACTTTCATGTCAGCACTAAATGTCCGGTATATGGGCCCTTTACCCTACCTCCTATAATAGGGAGATCCTCCAACCCCGTGGCAGCGCAGGGGAAAGAGGTACGGTTGCGCTGGACGGCGCGGTCAGCCCTGGGGGAACCGCCGTTCTCTGATGGTATGTAAACTCGCCGGCCGAATGGCCAGAACTGCACCTGGGACTCGCAGCATCGGCCAAGACTCCCCCGCTGCCAAGTCGTTACTAATTCGACTAATTTGACTACGGTCCGACGTGATGGCTATCTTACTTTACCTGCTTGACAATCGCAGGCGTCGAAACTTTCGGAATTAAATATTTTCGCAGTACAAGAATATGAAAACACCGGTGAACGGGACGGTTAGAATAATATGTGGTATTTATTTAGAAGTTTTCTGTCCTCACCGATATCAATGATTTTTGAATATGTTGTCGGGGATACGATTCTCGACAACTTTTTTCTATACATGTTACCGCCGCTCGACCTTCGTTTCCGAGATATTTGCGAAAAACTTCTGTTGATTTATTCCGACGCAACGCATTCCACTTTCCAACTTGTCCCGAGTATTAGTATTGGGTGGGGCTAGATTAGTGGGGGAGGGGGGAGGGGCGCCCGCTTGCGGGCACGTAAAGCATGGTAGGGAACCGATGCGAGTTTAGAGATTTGAACCAGAAACTTGCGGATGCCCGTCAACACCCTGACTCTGTTTGGCGGTGCCAGTGCCACCGGACATTAGGATAACCCTGGTTCTAAAACTAAATTTTTTTGCAAGAGGGTGCTTTCGAAAGCACGTGTTGGGTGTGTGGGGACTCCCGTCAACAACCCAACTCACATCGGTTCGTTACCATGCTTTACGCGCCCCGCACTGATCTAGTCCCAACCAATACTAATACCTGGGACCAGTTAGACAGTGGAATGCGTTGCGTCGGAATAAGTCGAAAGAAGTTTTTCGCACATATCTCGGAAACAAAGGTCAGCTTCGTCATTTGTTTTGTCCCGTGCTGGCGCATACGCTGCCGCGGACGGATACATTGTAGTAGTAGCAGCAGTTTTTCACTAATATCTTGGAAACGAAGGTCGAACGGCGGTAACATGTATAGGAAAAAGTTGTTCAGAATTATGTCCCCGACAGCATATCCAAAAACCTTGAACCCGGGGCCAGCCGCGTGACAGGCTGTCACGCTACCGTTGTAGCCACAGAACCTCCATGGGTGCAGATGCTATGTATTTGGATTATTAGATGAAAACTTTAAATCAAAATATCTCAGAAACGAAGGCACATATTGAAAAAAGGCGAAACGGTATTTTTATAGTACATGAGTACTACGATCCCCATATACGAGGTCTGTCCAAAAAGTTCGTGCAGTGGGTTAGCGGAGGGGTGGGAGGTGATCTGGTGACGTCCCCCTACAGCTCTCTTAACTCAACAGGACCTAGTTGATATTCGGTAGAAGCTCGACCGCCCTAGGAGAAGGCCAGACTTTGTGCGTTTGTTTCTTGTGGAACCTTTTTTCGAGACTTGTCAATATGCCGATCGGCCGACAGCTTGAACAACGGGTCAACAATAAGTTTGATGTGAAACGGGGCAAAAATGGCCCCGAAATTCATCAAATGTTGCAACAGGCGTATGGAGAGGATGCCCTAAGGGAAAGAACAGTTTTCAAGTGGGTCCAGCGTTTTCGAGAAAGTTGTGAAGACCCCAAAGATGATGCACGGTCAGGACGCCCTTCCACCTCAAGTGGTGATGAAAACATCGATCGTGTGCGTTCTCTCGTACTCAGTGACCGCCGATTGATTGTTAGAATGATAGCAGAAGAACTTGGTCTGAGAAAGTCGCCCGTTCACACGATTTGGGCGGAACATTTGGAAATGAAAAAGGTTTGCGCAAAAATTGTGCCGAAACTGCTCACTCCTCAGCGTACGTTTTTGGCGCACAATAACATCACCCTGCTCTAACACCCCGCTTACTCGCCGGACTTAGCCCCCTGCGACTTTTTCTTATTCCCTAAATGCAAATTGGTACTGCTAGGGAGGCACCTGCAGGATGTGACAACAATTACAAAAGAAACGACATCGCTGCTGAAGGGTTTAAGAGAAGAAGACATCTAGGTGTGCTTCCAGCAATGAAAACGGAGGTCGGACAAGTGTATTGTGTCTAATGGGGAGTATTTTGAAGGGGATCACCAATAAACATACTGCACGAACGTTTTGTACAGATCTCGTATTGTCGTTCCAAAAGCGATTTCTGCACCCGTACCTTCCCCTTGTCGGTTGAATGTCCATAACAACCTAGAAACCTCTGTATTGTTAAGCTCGTAGGATATATTACGCTATAAAATTTGGAAACTCAAGTTTTTAATCGTAACACCGTAACGTATCCACTTTGTAACGTTACGGTGTTACGTAACGTGGTTAGGTTACAAATCTGAACGCATTATACCATTCGAGTAGCGTTTTATGATATTACCTGATAAAGGCTCTGATGACCAAATGTATCTATTATTAGTCACAGCAGTCATTTTTCAGTCTGTTATGTGAGACTGAAATGTTAATATCGTGGAGTTTAGTTAGAGAATACAGTGAAATTAGAAAGATGGAAACCAGAAATGCTAACAGAATATTTTTGTTGGGGCCTGACGAGAATCAAATTGTTGGCTCCGAATTACCAAGTAGTGGGCAAGTTTTGCGCGCCCTATTTTATAATGCTCGTAAAGTGACACGAGAAGTCCGTCTAAATGCTGCTATCGCGATGAAGGAAGTGGAAGTATTCTTGGATAAAGTACGTATATTACCTAGAAGAGAAACACATCATAGCATCGACAAGTTATTAGAAGAACATAAAAATTGGGGAATGATGTAAAAAATCTGGAATACGCCAAAGTGAGATACAGGAAAAGAAGGAAAGAGAATTTCTTGATTCGTTGGATGACCTTGTCACATCCTGGGTGTCGGAAGCTGTGGAGTGTTGCGCAGTGCTAAAGGAAAGCAGGGAAAATTAAGCCGGAAACGGGACAAAAGCGGGCTCAGGGCGAGGCGAAAATTCAACATCTTTTGCGATGGGCAATTGCTTGTTCTCGCAGCATTCGTCGGGAACCATTTGTCTGCCAGATGACCAAGAGGCAATCGACATTGTGTAGATTTGGGGGGGGGGGGGGGGATTTCGACTATCTTCGCTCTGAGATAATCTGTTGATTGCTTTGTCAGCGGGTGGTATACGGTAACCTCGGACCGGCACATACTGTCACTACCGCTGACTCGCGGGAAAATACGGTCATAAATCGCGACCCTGGCGAGACGCTCCGACCGGATAACTTGGCTAGGTTTGCTAGCCAGATGTCTGGTTTTTCCTCCGCTACGTCACCAAGAAGGAGAGCGTTCCTCTTCCACCGCCGAAATCGCGGAAGGAAGGTTCCTCCTCTTCGAGGAAAAGCTGGCCAATCAGCAATTTTTGCACCTCCCACAATTCTGACGACTTGCCTACCTTCGACGTTGAAAAGGTGGACAAGAACAGAACTCAATCGTCTCTCGGCAGAACTCGATCGGCACTCTCCTGATACAATCAACGATCAGACAACATCACTTGGTCTAGCCAAGCACTAGCGACTAAGACTCTCAGTCAGAAATAGTTATCTTATTCAAGTCGTCATATGGACTAGAGCACTTTGTCTTATCAAACATTCGTGACTAAGACTATCAGTCAAAAATACATTCGTGTTCTTGTCTGGTCATCATACGGACCAGCAAATTCGCTTTTGCGTCGCGTCATTATAAACAGTCACTTAAAATTAATTCAGCGAGTGATAAAGCCACCAGCACCGCGTCCCACGGAGTTAATTGGATTTTAAAAACGCAAGAGAAAGGACAAATCTTTCGCGCGTGTGTCGGTAGCTAACACGTGTTACTACAGGAAGGCAGAGAATTTTAGGCATGAAAGCGAGTTCTGTGGCGCTAAAAGAAAACGGAAAAATTAACACGTAAGCGAGTTTCGCGTGACTACAAGAAGGCAAACAATTTTAGGCATGAAAGCTAGTTTCACGGCAGGAAAGGAAAGCAGAGGATTTTAGGCACGCAAGCGTGTTTCGCGGCACTAGGAAAGCAGGGAAATTTAAGCAAAACCGAAATTCAAAGTCAGTTTTCTCGAAAACGAAAGCCTTTACCGCAATTTCGTCTAATTTTGCCGGCATAATCACCCCCTAGAGTACTGACTGTACGTAGAGGAACACCCGGCATACAATAAGATAGTTAATTGTACCTTTTAGGTGTCGCAAGACACGGTTTGCCGATTTCCAGTGGGGTAATCTGGGATTTTCGCAAAAACTACTAACAAGAGGACCCTATAGCTGTACCCCCGAGTATTTTAATGAATTTTTAGGAGATCAATCTGAAGGTTATCTGATGACATCTACTATGGTGTGTTTCTACAAAATATCTCATGCCAATGAGCATTTTTTTCTAAACAATATGTGCCCTTGTTTAAAATTAACTGTTAAGCAAGGTCGCACGAGACTTTTGTTGCGAACACCGGTTGCCCGCTAACCGTCGTGTTTACGTCTTCCAGCAATACCGCTTGCCGTGCGTTGTTTCTAAGCTAGATCGCGAAAACCGTGTGTCATTGTCCACTGATCTCCGAGATCACGCGAGACGTCCGACTACCAATGGAAACCCATGCCGCGTTGTGTAGGAATGCGGAAGGCGATCGCGCCGTTTGGAGGACGATGTGACGTAGCGACGTCACGCGCCGCTAAGACAAGGGGCGTAGTACGCGCCGGAGCCGCTGGGTGGCCTACGGCCCCGCGACCGTCTCGCTGGCGAAATTCAACGGCAAGTTATGTATAAAGTCCGCCGCATATAATTGCTTCACCGCTTTTTGCACTTTTGAAGTGTGCCAGAGTCAGGCATCGCCACTACTGCGCCGGTACCAGCTTCTTCCTGACATCAACCGAGAGATATCTCGCATCGTACACCAACGCCTCCGTGAAACCTTTGCGGCTATAAACCCAGAACCCGCATTGCACCAGGCCTTCTCTTTACGACTCCCAACTACTGGGTGCGTTGACATCAACCTCTCAAGGGCAGTTCCTGTAATCCGCCATCCTACCTCCCAAGAACTCGTCGAAGCCGCCGCCGTCGCAAGTCGCCGAGGCACCGCTGGAACGCCCGAATCGACCGTTGCCACTGAGTCCGGTAACTCCTCCGCCGAATTGCGAACGCCGACGTACTTGCCGCACGTCTGTAGAAACCTTGACTACCAATAAACAGGTAAGGATTTCTATCAAACCGCTCTTGTTTAATCGTCGAACCTTGACACCTGACTGAGTTGGCAACACAACCCGCGTTCGTTCCACCGACGACCATCTCACACTGGAAAACGGTCGCCAGAGATTTGTGCGCTAGCCATAGAGACAAGACGTTAGACTGCCTCTCCGGGAGAACGGGTTCAAGTAAATAAAATTTTGTTTCCCTCATTCGAGGTAAAATCGGTGTGATTTCCCGAACCCCACCTGAATGTCTGTGAACGCGTATGCAAGCAGGAGTATTCTTTCGGGGGCACCTATGTTTATAACGTAGTAACAACACGTTCCATGAAAAATAAATTAAGTGATCAATATCAGTAGGCGTGCAGTTAAGTGAATATTCGATACATTAACCCGGAGTGCGTTACATATTACTTTACGCTAATTTTAAGGTTGAAAATGCATTTATAACATAACATATTATTCTAATCATCTCTTTCACCTGCGCTTTCATATTCTTATACTGCGAAAATATTTCATTCCGAAACTTTTGACGCCTGCGATTGTCGAGCAGGTAAAGTGGGATAGCCGTTACTTCTGACCGTAAGGGTGGTCTTATACCTGCTCAAAACAATGATCGAATACCTGGTCGTTGGGTGCGAGTAAGTCTTGACAACGATTTCTGTGCTTGGTAGTCGGTTTATTTCGATTTATCGTGAGAGTAGCATCGGGAAAGATCGTTCGTGAAGTGTGGAAATGGTTAGTAATCCTATGACTGCAAGTTCTTCTCGAGGAGGAGCAGCTACCGATGACGTAGAAGACAAAACAGAGATATGGAGTGCATGGAAGCAATGCGAAAGCATGTTGAAGGAAAATATTTACATGGTGGAATTGTCATGTGTAAAAACTTCACCAAAGATTGCACAAATTGCGAGCGAAATGTTTAATCGTATAACCACGATATTCGATGAAATGGAGGTAATAGAAAATGAAGAATTTTTTGTCCCGGACGAATTGGAAAACGATGAAAGTATGCAAACGAGCAATTCAGCCGACGAAGAAGAAAGTGACTGGGAGGACGAAGCAACAACCAGTGGACAACGAGATTATATATCGCTCGTGTATAAGAAAAAAGCTGGTGCGTTGGCGAAAGCTCACCCGAGGTGGTCACTCGCGACATTGTAAAAAAATGGAACAAAGCTATTGAAAAAGAAATCATATTTAAAAATGTAAGACTAATTTCATTCGTATTATTGTTAGACATATGTGACTATTAGTTGTTAAATAAATGTAATAGAAATATACATGTTCTTCATAATATGTTTAATTTTTCTAGTTGGGAAGCAGAAATCGCCGCAGGGGAACTATGATCGACAAATATGAAATCATTAATGATATGACTTTCAAAAGATTCGAACAAGCCCGGGAAAATTTCGAGCAGGTTACAACATCCACGCTGCAACAATGGGCCCTGATATATGCCCGTGAATTGAATTGCGATCGTTTCGTGGCCTCTGCAACCTGGGTATTGAAATTCAAGCGTAAATACGGCCTACGACAAAGAAAAATTACGAGGTATGTCAGCAGTGGTGAAGTTGCCTCTATGGAAGAAATACTTGAAGCAGCAAAACGTTTTCGAAATAGGATTAAAAACCTATCAAATTATTGTACCAGAATTTGTTATTAATACTGACCAGACCGGTTGTCAGTATCAATCGTCTATAAATCGAACATTGGCAATCAAAGGTAGTAAATCCGTTTTCGTAAAAAACGCAAAGTTTGAACAAATTAACGCATTCGTATACTGCACAATATGCTATTACAAAGTCTGGTGATATTTTACATGTTTTCATATGCTTACAAAAAACAGAAAATACATTTGGTCCACGAGTCCAAAAACAAGTTAATCAATTTGTGAAAGCATATCAAAATATAATAGTAACGTGTAGTAAATCGGTGAAACTCACAAAACAATTATATGCGCAATATTTTACAAATGTTGTCAAACCATACGTTAAAGACAATAAATTTTTATTAGTTGCAGATTCGTGGAGTGGGGGGGGGGGGGGGGCAGACAGGCGATGTCTACGACGAAATATTTCCTCGTGATCTCAACGATAACAATAATACTAATTGGACACTGGCTATTATACCGCCGAAATGTACACCGCTAGTACAAACCTGCGACGTGTATTTTTATAGGCAAGTTAAGATATTTATTAAAAAGCTGCAGCGTTGTACATTCGTAATGGATAGTTAGCGGGAACATACGCAGAGAGAATACGCAATAAAAATTCATTCCCTGCTGCATAATCAAATCAGTGCGCCAATATTCAAACCGATAATTCGATACGCATGTTTCGCGGCAGGATTGATAGCACATGAAAAACCTAAATTTCAAAATTTAAATGAAGTCTGTTTTCCACCGAATTTATTATACTGTGAATGCAAGCAAATATCTGTATTCAAATGTGCGTGGTGTTTTAAAGAATTATGTTTTGTATGTGTGTTTGATCAATACCACCCCAAGTATTGTATAAAAATTAATTAAGTAAACGAAATATTCATAAAATCGTTGTCAAGACTTACTCGCTCCCAAGGACCAGGTATTCGACCATTGTTTTGAGCAGGTATAAGACCACGGTCAAAAGTAACGGCTATCCCACTTTACTTGCTCGACAATCGCAGGCGTCGAAAGTTTCGGAATGAAATATTTTCGCAGTATAAGAATATGAAAGCACAGGTGAAAGAGATGATTAGAATAATATGTTATGTTATAAATGCATCTTCAACCTTAAAATTAGCGTAGAGTAATATATAACGTACTACATAATATGTAATATCCACAAAATATATTTCCACGGGAAAAATTGTTAAAAAACAGAAAAAAAGAAAAATATGTTATGAAGTTGCAGGGAACTTGAACCCCGGGTCGCCCGCATGACAATCTGACGCGCTACCGTTGTGGCTACGAAACCTTCTTGGGTATAGATGTTATGTATCTGGTTTACTAAATACATTAAAAACATTAAATCAAAATATCTCGAAAACGAAGACGGAAAGCCGAAATGGTATTTTCATGCTACATGAGTACTACGACCCCCATATACTGTCGTTCCAAAAGCGATGTCCACTACCGCCTGGTCCCCTTGTAAATCGTTCAACTTCATGGTCCTGTGTTCTCCCGCATGTGCGAGGCTATTATAATAAACAACTATTTGCTACAGATCTCTTTTTTTTTTACTGTGCTATCGAACGGCGCCCACACTTTCCTCAACAGTCTCCCCCGCGGGTTATACCCACAGTGCAAGCGGACCCAAGGTTTCCCCGGTCAGTCAATGACGGAGGTAACCGCCAGGGCACCGAAATGACCTCTACCCCTACACCTCTCTCTACATCGCCGACTCGCTTCGAACCATCGCGTTCGCGTCCGCGTCAGGCGCCGCGACCACGTGTCGTTCTCGGAAGCTTTACGCTAAAACATGGACTAAGTTTTAGGTTAGACCGCACCGACATTGTTAGCCAGTACGAACCTGGTCGGGCTACTTTGTATATAGAGTTATTAAATAAATCTTAGTATCCCACCTTACTACTGCGTTCGATCATTCGATCGGCGACTGTGGCCACCGCCCTGAGCTGGCTATACGGTTACCTCCACCGCCCACCCGTATCCCCGCGTTTAACGGTTATAAAATGTTCATGTTTTTGATAAATGTTCATGTAAATATTACCAACGGATTTTTTATGGTTTCCTGATGAAAATGAGTTCAAGCATGGAGAAAGTCGGCTCATTACACTAATAGTAGTTCCTGTTCAGCCAATGCCAGGGCTAATTTTGTCGCCAGTTTTCTTGTAGGTAACCTATCACGTACGATGGAATTTTTCCTTAGCGGAAACGTTGTCAGGATCACCAGATCGATACCAAACGTTCAAGCTAGCAACAACTTCAATAGGTCACTTCCCTGTATCCAGTTCTTTTTTGTTGAATATACAGTTTTTCTTATTTAAGGTCTTATTTAACACCTGAACTGTCTAGCGATATCAAGTTGACGCACAATGCGTTGCTCAATGGAAAAAAATTTAAAAAACACTATTTTTTAATCATTATTATCTGTAACATGTGCGTAATCCAAACACTTTTTTTTGTTATGAACACTTAATACAAAACACAATAAAGGGCCCTCAACATTCAGAAAACACGTAAGTATTGATAGTATCTAGTTAACTTACTTCCTTCAAGTGTTTATGTCATGTCCCGCGACTTAGAGACAAATACTAATTAAACTTTTAAATCATTTACATTTACTATTTCGTACTATAGAGGTATTATAACTACTTCTTAAGCAATTATTATGCAATATATATAAAATAATAATGAGGCATTAAAACCAAAAACTACGATAAGAAGAGATCGAGTAGAGAATCAACGGACATCAACAGCGAGCAAGAGAGCAGCCATTAATACAGGTAGGCCAGCCAGCCGTACACCAGCTAGTCGACCGCACACACACCAAGAAGATCACAAGGGAAGCCAGCTGATGGATCAGAGGCCCCAACCATCAGCGCAGTCGTCACCTTCGCAGAGCTGCACCTCTGATCCTGGTCAGAAGAATGCCCTCCCGTCATTTCCCATAAGTTCAGCTCCAATACGAAATCAACATATTTAACTTCAAGACTAACCCAAGACTAACCCCTAGTACGTAAAGTGTACGAAACCGATCGTACAGAGCATATTTTAAACCAATAGCGTAGAAATCTAAAGCATAAATTAATGTAAGAATCGAAGTATCGACATTGCTGGGAGTCAGGTAGCGAATTACGTATTAGTTGCGAAGCAGACACCTAAATGGTGTGCAACGGGTCGAAATTTCAAATCTAATAAACAATACTCACAGGTAGCGCGATGGGAAAATTTCTCTAGGAAAATCACAGGCTCATGCTGTGGGATGAGGTCTCCCACCGTTGATTTGTCATGTGACAATCCTGGAGAAGGAGTGGTCGGAAGCCCTATAAAAAGGGACCGACCACCCGCGGGGCACACTAATTATTCTCATTCTTAACACTTTAATATCAGTGGTCATACTTTCTTATTCATATCAAATAAAAGGGTTTATAAACACAAGTGTGAAGGTGTATAAAGACACTAAAGTGACAATAAAAGTGTTTATTAAAAGGTTACACAAGTGAGTCAAGTTCTACTCACCAATACCTCATCCCTGAAATCAAGCGTCCGTCTCTTTAAAAATCAAAATCAATTCCGACAAAAATGTGCATTGCTAAATCACGGGTTGCGCCATATCAATGATATCATTTGCGAGCATAACCTTACCCGCGGTGGTGCCAGAGTTTAGGTGTAAAGTGTGAACCACGCGATCTATTAAAATACTAACGAATTTCTAAATCGATGGTTGTAATTGTGAAAAAAATCACACTTGTATCCGCCAATGGTGGTACAGTGGTAGTGGAGGTAGAGTGTGATTTATCGGTCGTCCATTTATCATTTCCCTAAATTCAAAAGAGACGAATGCCAAAAAACCACAGAGCGGGCCGACTCGTCCAACTGACAAGATTAAATTAGACCAATACATGCTTTAGATTAAATTAGACCAAATAAGAACCACTACATGCGCTTCACTGGTAAGGCATTAAGATGACGATTTGCGAGACATTTTAGGAATGTAGATGCAATCAAACTATTATACGTTGCCCTTGTTACGCCGCATGTTGAATACGCTTCAATCATCTGGAACCCGAAGCATAGCAAATATTAGCTTGATTGAAAGGGTCCAACACAAATTTTTGAGGTTTGCCGCTCGTATTCTGGGTAGGCCTATGAACCGCACTGACCATAATTATGGCCCTATAGTGGCATCCTTGAATATCCATACTCTCGTGGACCGTAGAATTATAGCGGATATGATGTTCTTGTATAATGTCCTAAATGGTCATATTGATTGTTCTGCGTTGGTATCCTATATTTTCTATAATGCACCGCAGAGGCATTTGCGATCCAGGCCTCTATTCGTCCTGAAATGGGGCGCGCCGCTGTCTAAAGGCAAAGTTAAACACGTGCAACAGCGCGCATTGAGCGCCGAACACTCCAAATTACATACGAAACGATGTCTTACGTTGTGCGCCGACCCATAAAAATCGACCCTTGTAATGGTGTTTTGTAGCACGCATTATACGTGTTTAACCGTGCCTTAACAGCTTCCTACGACGTTGAATATGCAAATTACCAACAAAAGATAGGCTTATTTCATAAAAAAAAAAACTCTCCAGCGAATATGGTAGTATTTTGGGGGGAATTTAAAATCGCGATCTTGAGCCTAAATTTGCAAAATAAAACTTTGTTTATAATTTTCATTATTGTAAAAACGATTCTTTAACCGAAAACAAAATTATTCAGGAAGGCCGATACTTCTAGATTATAATAATGCGAGAATCAACTAAATTCGACGAACAGTTTCCGAGGTAAAAATTCATAAGTACCATCCGTTTTTACGAATATAGGCAAAAATCGCAATATTGTCCTGTATTTTTTAAACAAACTCGAAATCGGCAAAATTGTTAATTAACTCGTCCCCCTCTCCGCCCTAATTTTATGAGGACTACAACATATTTGAGTTTGAACAAAATCCGAGACATCGAGAGAAAAAAGTGATCGAATTGGTGTTGAATTACCCATTCTTTAATCTTGTAAATTTCTAATTCTAGAATCATTCTACAAACCTAGTGGAACATTTATAAAATCATCACCCAAACAAATTTACTGTTGTAATGATGGAGAAAGGAGGCCAGAAAAGAACATCTGAGACGGGGATATGTACTAGATACAACAATGGCAAGAAGGCAAAATTCGATGTGATGAGTGTTTGTGTAAGATTAATGACTATTCACGGCAGGCCATTTTCCTTAATTGACGATGAAGCTTTTCGCGATGTTATTAACGCGGTACCTCAAACGGAAATAATCAATGCGCATAAAGTCCGTGATGCAGTAATGATAGAAGCTGATACAATAAGGAAACAAATTAAAGATAAAGTAAATGGAAAATTAATATCGCTTAAGGTAGACAGTGTAACATGCATGAGACACTCTTTTCTTGGCATTAATATACAATTCTTGAAAAAGGAGAAAATACAGATTTGTACTTTAGGTGTTGTGGAATTATTTCACGGCCATACTGCCGAATATTTAAAATTTATAATTATGAACACGTGCAGCAGATTTGTCATTTTTACGAAACAAATATACACCGTCACATAAGATAATGCTGCAAATATGTTGAAAACTGTAAGACTTTTGATTGACGAAGCCGAGCAAAATAACATTGAAGATAGTAGTAGTATCTAAAGACGCGGTAGCGTCTCGACGCCAAGTACATGAATCGACACCCTGTATATGTTATGTCGACTGTCGCTACCGCTATCATTTACTCGTCCCCGGGCTATTCCAACCTAACCTGAAACTTATTTCAATAATATCTTATCACGCTTGCAATATTTTCTAAATTTAAAGGCATTTTTCTTATGTAAACCGCATATCAGCTTTCGAATAAGACCAATTTCAATAAAATCGGTCCACGCATGACACAGATATCGTAATATCGTCTCAGGGATCTGTCGAAAACGGTAAGATTTTTCTTCTGATTCTTCTTCAATCTCAAATTTTTGTCGGCATAATATGTATACGCGTTATTATACTCACACCTTCAGCCAAAACGAACTAATACATGTTTCGTTCGTCAATCACTATCTTCATACGCGTTACACGCACACCTTCAGCCAAAACGAACTAATACATGTTTCGTTCGTCAATCGCTATCTTCACTATGCAATCTACTTCAAATTTTGACAACTTACAGTCAGGTTATAATGAGAAGACGCGTGTTTTTATACAAAATAACCTGACGAGTATCAAATCCCACGAGAGAGGAAGAGATATTCACCATTTCACTTTTGACCACTCTTAACAACTCTTACGTTTATGGCGGTAACTCTATGGCAATGCATTGCGCATTTAAATAAGTATAATAAAAAAATATATATCAAATAGAACACAAGATTTGGTTTTTTACTTTACATCTTCATTATCTTGGTATAATTGACAGATTTAAAAATCAGCGGGAATGGATGAAAAATGGCGGCCCAATCAAAAACCTAAATGCACATTTTCAGATTAATAGATAGTAAAATATCGACATAAACGTAAAAGTTGTTAAGAGTAGTTAAGAGTGAAATGGTGAATATCTCTTTCATTAACTTATTTCATTAACTATAAATTATACAAATTATACTATAACTTTAATTAATATAAATATAAATAATGTAATATTAATTAATATAAAGAAACAAGAAATGAATTAAATGAAACAAAGATTCTTCAAATTAAATTTTTAATAAATACTTAATTTAAAAAATAAATCCCCCCCCTTCCTGCCCCACCCCTCCTGCCTCGCCCCCTCCTCCTTCCCCAATGAAATTCCGCATTGCTTAATTTCATAAGAAACGCCATGAAATTATTTTGGCGTTTCCCCCGCATGTATTGTACACAAAGTACTATACACATAATACATATAGATCAGCAATGCGGTGCACATGGTTTCTTTTCGTAGTTGTTGAACTAACGTAGAATTTATCCTTAATTCTGTCCCGTGATAATTTGTAAGTTATAATATTAAAAATTATCTGAAGTCATTCCCTATGCAAATTATCTTTATAAAAAGAAGTGATCCCCATAAAAAACTTCAAAAAAGTTAAAAAAATACGCCAAGTACACGAAAATCAAATAAATCACAAAAAAAGAAGGTAATAATATAAATCACAAAAAATAGAAAAAGTATACAATACAAAAAAGATGTGAAATCAAAATGAGCTGCCAGTACATAAAGGTGCTTTCCAACTGCGCTTAAGATGACACAACTACATATACACAGCTAAAATGCTGTGTTCATGCATTCCATTACAATGTATTACATAATATTAAGCAGATATATTTTTATACAAATAAATATTTTAATACGAATAAATATTTTATTCAAAATACTTGGCGCTGCGAAACCGAAAAAATGTTAATTGTCTTAGTATTAAAAATTTACAATAACTCCCTTACAATCTAAAATACATAAACATATACATATACATATACATACGAGTATTTGAAACGCTGTCAGATTTATTCTACATATATTTAATTCGAATATCATACGTAGCATATGCACATACACACATTCACGAACGCACGCACAAGAAAGAAAGAAAAAGATTATTGCAATTTATACATATGTATTCAGTTTAGCAACACCAATTCGGTTTCGCAGCGCCAAGTATTTTGAATAAAATATTTATTCGTATTAAAATATTTATTTGTATAAAAATATATCTGCTTAATATTATGTAATACATTGTAATGGAATGTATGAACACAGCATTTTAGCTGTGTGTATGTAGTTGTGTCATCTTAAGCGCAGTTGGAAAGCACCTTTATGTACTGGCAGCTCATTTTGATTTTACATCTTTTTTTGTATTGTATACTTTTTCTATTTTTTGTGATTTATATTATTACCTTCTTTTTTTGTGATTTATTTGATTTTCGTGTACTTGGCGTATTTTGTTTACTTTTTTGAAGTTTTTTATGGGGATCAGAATTACTTGACGTTTTACTGAATCAAAAAAAAAGAAACACATGTCGGGATGACATAGAAACACTGGATGACATAGATTTCACGATTACCGCAATCAGCTGTGCTGTCCACACGCTTCAAGTAGCCATCTGTAATTTTTTGAAAAAAAAAATAAAGTCTCACAAATTATGGAAAAAGCTCCACAAATTGTTAGAAAGCTACGCACGCCTCTCTTAAAATCCACATTGTCAGCAATGTATGAAAAAAATGCCATTCTTGATTGCACTACAAGGTGGCATTCTACCTGGATATACTCGAAAGATTATTCGACCTGAAAACATATTGCGAGCAAATTGAGGACGAGGACCTAAACTTATCGGAAATAATGTGGAGTAAAATTTCTGCATTAATTGAAGTTTTGAAACCTACTCGTGTTGCGAAAAAACGTCTGCAGGGTGGACAATTGGTACTTGGCGATTTATACAAAATTTTGCAGCGATGCATTATCGAAACCAGCAAAAAAGATAATGAATTTACCAAAGATGTGGTAACTAATATGAAAAATAGACAATCAAACTTACTAGAAAATGAAATAATTGTGTCCGGAATATACATGGATCCTCGATATAATGTCATATTAACGGAACAAATGATTCGCGTGTCTAGAAATTGCCTTCTTCGGACATACAGCAGGATGCAAAGTATATTAAACAACGCATCCAATACAGAACATAACGCTGTAAGTAACAAAGTATCGGATGTCTCACAAGGAAACATATCGAACCCGAAAATTCTGATTTTACTGAAACTCCGTACGATTGTAGAGCATGTCGGAGTACGTAAGAAACGATTTTTTTTCTGCGGAAAAACACTCTGAGGGGGTGAAATCAGCCCCCAAATTTTCAGCGATTTTTCGTTTTTCGAGTATAACTTTGTAACGGTGCGAGGTAGAAGAAAACCGTAAATGGACAAAATGTTCAGTGTTTGATGCCGTATAACGCGCTGCAAAAGAAATGTTTGTACGTCCAACAATTTATAAATAAATTAAAATTTTCGTTATTTTACATATAATTTCTAACCGTGAGGGTTGGGGACGATCTTTTTCCGGGTAAAAGTTATAATTCGCAATGGTTTACTAAAATGTAAAAGGAAAAAATTTTAGTTCATTTGTTTATTTGTTCACAAAAATTTTCCGCCTTTGTCCATATTACTACCATCTGCCACTTGACAATCGAGGATTTCGATGAAACTTGGTATACAAGCACACCATTTGGAACTATTCGACAAGTATTTGTCTTTATTGGCGGAAATTCATGTTTACAGTGTGAAACTACTCCCTCACGGTTTAGGGGTGGGAACCTTCTAAAGCGTATAACCGAAAAAGTAATAAGAGACATAGAGAGAAATGTTAAATACAAAAATTACTTGAATTTTTATGAGGAATAATATAATTCACAGTTAATAAATGAAATTTTAATTGCTATTTGTTAATTCCCAAAACAATTTAATTGTGCCTAACACTGCTCATAAATAGTATTGTATTTGATTCTTTCTTACCTTGGTCAATTTGTGTACAATGTTTGTCACAAGTGGAAACAGGCGACTCACAAATGCAAATTATCGTTCTCGACCACGACGTTTTATTTACAACACCGGCCACCGTAATCGTGACCTTCTGCCCGCCAACAGATCGTATACGTGCATAACAATTCTATTCACATCGCTATGTGGGTAACCGTGTTTACGATTGTTGTGACCAGACAAATTTAAAATAGAAAAGCCAATCTACGCAGCGATTTAAAAATAGTTGTTATGTCGATAAAAAAAGCCGTGGAAAAACAGCGAGTACGTTGGCCGATGTTGTATATAAAACGCAATGATCCAGAATGAAAATTCGCATTTGTGAGTCGATTTTCAAGGTTCGTGCATAGTTCTCACCACATTACGATACGTAACTCATTACAGCACTAGTGTAAGACCTGTACTGTTCGATAGTCATCCTAGTCTTTCGATTCTGACATTTTTTAAAGGTAAAATAACATTCGACGTAGCGAATATAAATCGACCGGATGCGAACCAACAAGAGGTGGAACTGCACGATATTGTAGCAGATATTATACGAAGAAGTGTCGAGGACACATCTTTTACCATGGAAACAGACACGACGTTGGAATTCCTTCAACCATTTCGACCACATTCAGAAGACTTGGTTGATGAAGAGGCACTATCACCAGAAGACTTACTTGAGGTATTAGAGTCAACGCAAGATGAAGAACAAGCCTGCGTTCCAGAAGAAGGTGGGCTCGTGGACTTGGAATACAAACAAAACGCAGTCGATTATTGGAAAGGTGGTAAGAAAAAGCATCTGTCACTTGAGAGCGTTAGACAAAAGTTCAGAAAGGTAAATAGGTGTCACAGTTATACAGGTGGGAGCAGTCTTTAGAAAAGGGAGGGAATCGAAGGGAGAAACTAATGCAAATATCCCGTTCTGTTTTTAACCAGTTTTGTGCTGCTACGGACGTAAACGCTATAATCCATGATACTGATTTGCGACAATGGGTGTTGGAAGCAAATATAGCAGTTTCTCTTCAAAATTTTAAAGCCTCACCAATGTGGATATTAATTTTTAAAAGACATTATAATATTGAATCTCGGAAGATAAATAAGTTTATTACCCGCTCTTACGCGGCGGACGCTGCAACTTTGGAAAACAGTGCTACAGAGTTTGTTAACATGATCAAAAGTGTAATTGACATTGTCGGCCTGGAACATGTGTATAACGCGGACGAAAGCAATTTCAACCTTGAATTGCATTCTGGTCGTACGTTAGCAGTTGAAGGCACGAAAAAGGTGGAAACAGTTGTTCAGTCCCTTTCAGCAATGACACATAGCTATACCATATTACCCGTAATCTCTGCAGCTGGGAAACTCATGTCTACCCTTCTAATCGTGCTGAAAGAATCAAGTGGAACGTTTGGTCCTCAAGTGAAGAAAACATTATTTAATGCTCCAAACGTACATATACAGGCATCAAAATCAGGAAAATTAAGCATACAATTATTTCATGAATGGTTTACTAATGTATACATACTAAATACACAGACCTCAAGTGCTCTTCTGTTAGATTCCTGGACTGGGCACTGTCCAGCTTCTCTGTTGGAACTTGTTCTCAACAATAAACAAGTCGCCATTTACACTATTCCAAAGAAAACAACCGGTATGATACAACCGCTTGACGTATACGGATTTCGGGTATGGAAAGGCTTCGTGAGAAAATTTTCAGATATAGTACTCCTTTTAAACATAGACGTTAATTTGCATTTGCGTAACAATATAATAAAACTACAATCACTAACTCACAATCAATTGTCTGCACCAAGATACAATGCCTTGTTCAGGTATGGATGGTACAAAAGTGGGTACATACCTACTAATTGTAAATCGACGTTTGAACATCCTGTGGATATTGCTTTTAAAAATCAAGAAAACATAGATCCACCTAAATGTGCAATCTGTGGAGCGCCAGCTGTTATTTGTTGTACATGGTGCGACAAGTTCTTATGCTTTCATCATTTCTTCGAAGCCTTTCACTATCACGCACATTCTTCATAGAAGTGTAACATTCTTCTACGGCAATACTGATAGAATTGTCAGTGGTAATATGTATCGTAATGATTATACTGTCTTCGAGAATCATTCACGTATGTAAAGACATTGTTAGAGATATCCTCGTTGATGCCATACATTCGTCTGTAGCACTTTTGATTGCATACATATTTGTCTGTATATTCTGTTACGTTCCGACCACATTTTTAATGTTACTTTCGACCTAACGTCGGCTGGAATGTGTCTTGACAATGCTTTGCATTTTGGATTTTCCTAATCGAGCATAATCTCAACGTTGTCACATTGTTCCCATAAATACAAAAAAAAATGAAAACAACACACCTGGAGTGCAACTACTGTTTGGAAATACATTTTACGCGTACTTTATACATTTTACGGCTACTGTGACGCCACCTAGGATTTCGTTCCCGTTGCACTTCCGTTATATTATTCCTCATAAAAATTCAAGTAATTTTTGTATTTAACATTTCTCTCTATGTCTCTTATTACTTTTTCGGTTATACGCTTTAGAAGGTTCCCACCCCTAAACCGTGAGGGAGTAGTTTCACACTGTAAACATGAATTTCCGCCAATAAAGACAAATACTTGTCGAATAGTTCCAAATGGTGTGCTTGTATACCAAGTTTCATCGAAATCCTCGATTGTCAAGTGGCAGATGGTAGTAATATGGACAAAGGCGGAAAATTTTTGTAAACAAATAAACAAATGAACCAAAATTTGTTCCTTTTACATTTTAGTAAACCATTGCGAATTATAACTTTTACACGGAAAAAGATCGTCCCCAACCCTCACGGTTAGAAATTATATATAAAATAACGAAAATTTTAATTTATTTATAAATTGTTGGACGTATAAACATTTCTTTTGCAGCGCGTTATACGGTGTTACGTATGTGGAATTTTCCCATACGTCGCTCTCAACCGTTTTTCGAGCTCGCGTCTGTGAAGGGAAAACGCCCTAAAACCCTTTCGTTTATCAAACGCCACTAATGGGGGTCATGATCTCGACCATCTGGATCACGACCATGGGAACGGGAGTGACACGGCGTCGACCCAAAAGGATGTCCTTATATGGAGATTCTTAACGAATCCCCACTCATTTTTGGGACTATATAAACCCTTTGGTTTCAACCCTCGTCGGTTAAAAGCTATAGAGTCACGCGTAGAGTCACGTCGTGTCACGCTCGTACAGAGTTGGTTAAATTCAGTAAGGTCGGGCTAAAGTCTCCGTCAGAATCATAGTTAACCTCATAGAATCCGCGAGTCCGGTTTATATTCTATTTGGCACTTTGAAACAGCCACTCGTACGCCCCGCATCGCCAGTGCGTCAACACCGTGCAACTATTGGTAATTTATACACATTATTTAATTAACTAATCGTGACACTTACATTTGTACAATACCTGATTATTGAATATACGAATGGTGTTCACGTGTAAATCGAGTAGATTCGTTAAATCCATCTTTTAACCAGCGATCCTTATAATATTAGTAGCACTCACCCACTGATATAACTTTACCGCTCGAGTTGTATCAACTTTAATTAAGAGTTACGAGGCATTACTAACATTTCCCGCGACCCCCTGATTTCGTATCAGGTTCGTTCGCAAACCCTTTACCAAAACAAGCCATCTTCTCCAACCCAGTGGCTCCCCGATTTCGCATCGGGTTCGTCCACGTAACCTCACCCCTCCTACGGCTCCCTGATTTCGCATCAGGTTCGTCCGTATCCTACAGCTCCCTGATTTCGCATCAGGTTCGTCTGTAAATCTACCAACTTCCGAACAGCTCCCTGGTTTCGCACCAGGTTCGTCTGTGAATAATCCAACCTCCTAGCAGCTCCCTGGTTTCGCACCAGGTTCGTCTATGAACTTCATCCCAGTGACTCCCCGATTTCGCATCGGGTTCGTTCACGACGTTTCACCCTCCTGCGGCTCCCTGATTTCGCATCAGGTTCGTCCGCGTGTGACTCCATTCCTAGAGGCTCCCTGATTTCGCATCAGGTTCGTCCTCGCCGTCAATAATCCTAGCGGCTCCCTGATTTCGCATCAGGTTCGTTCGCGCCCCTAACTAACAAACTCATAAACCGTATTCCTTGGGAAATATCCTTCTCGCCGGCCTCTCGCGTTGCCGCAGCCCCGGCTCGTAACGACGGCATCAAACACTGAACATTTTGTCCATTTACCGTTTTCTTCTACCTCGCACCGTTACAAAGTTATACTCGAAAAACGAAAAATCACTGAAAATTTGGGGGCTGCTTTCACCCCCTCAGAGTGTTTCTCCGCAGAAAAAAAAATCGTTTCTTACATACTCCGACATGCTTTACAATCGTACGGAGTTTCATTAAAATCAGAATTTTCGGGTTCGATATGTTTCCTTGTCAGATGAAGAATTTAAAAAATTAGTGAAAGATGCAGAAACTATGCATGCCTATAATAAATCATTAAGTCACAGGTCGCAATGCCATATTCTCGAAAATGAAATGGACAAATATTTTAACGAACCACGGCTAAAAAGTTCCTCGAATATTTTATCGTATTCGAACGCGAAGAAAAGCCAAATGCCTGAATTATATGAATTAGCGCAGGTGATTCTAGCCGTTCCACTGACGTAAGTAAGCGTGGAACGATTGTTTTCGGGATTAAAATTTATCCTGTCTCCTCACCGTTCGAAAATTAAGTCAGACGCTATAGATAATATATTATCAATCCGATTGAACATGCAAAAGCTAGGAGGAGAGAAAGATGCAAATGCTTAAGAAATGAGGAAATTAAAAACATTACAGTATACAATAATTGGATGAGAGCTACGATAGATAAATTACTGATAGTATTATTACAGCTTTGATATTGTAACTACATTTCACGCTTTAAAATTACATTCTGTTTTTGGAAAGTGTTATTTAATCTTTTATCTATTATTTAGATTCTAGGTCATATCATATGAAATTGCCGTTTTTTAATCGGCATATCTCTCGGATGATATTTTAATACAGCACGGATTGACATCTATTCTGTATAAGCTTCCGGGGGACAAGGCCGCAGCTTTGGAGTACCTAGAGCAGATTTTTTACTGCTTATACCTCCAGGTGTTCGAAGTGGTTAGCTCACCACTATCAAGGAGGGCTTGGAAAAAATTCCCTTCCTCTTCCCGACAACAGGGATAGAAGGGATGACCGTCCTCTTTAGGAGGTAATGACTCATTTAGTCCGTTCCAGACGGGTATCACTCAGAAGCCGTCTAGAACTTAACAGTGGGGGCCACGCGAAGGCAGAGTCAGAAGCATCTACGCTTCGGTCTTTCGGCGTTCAAATTGTCATTGCTGAGTCATATCTACTGCACAGCGTTTTGCATTCGAGACTTGGTGGTTAGCACCGTTTTGGCGAAGTTCCGGAACTCCCGGGATAGATTGGCGTTCGATACAAGGCCAGCTTCCACCATCGGCCAGTGCTGGCCACTGGCTTCCGCCGCTTGCTTCAGGAGTTCTCTTGCCTCATTGTGCCTTGGACAGTGGAATAGGACGTGGGTTGAAATTTCGTTCCCCCCACATGCACATATCCCGTCTTCTGCCAAGTTGAATTCCTCTAGTTTCGCGTGGAAATCTCCGTGCCCACTTAGGAATTGCGCCGTGTAGTGGTCAATTATCAACCAGCGTGTTTCCAGGTGGACCTGGACACCTTCGAAGAATCGGAAGGTAATCCTTCCCTTCGTCGATGCCGATCATCTCGATTGCCACATTGCAAGGATCATTCCGCACCCTCGCTTTCGCCGTGGCTACGGAGACATCTCCAGACGCCAGCTCGGCGTGACTTATGCGACATTCTCCAATTTCGATGCTTATTGTTTTTCGGGCTTTATAGTTAGACACGAGTTCCGCTAACTCAAGGTCCACCGGTATCTCTCCCGCGATCACAGTGATCGCGTGGGTCGACACCGTACGGTAGGTCTTAGTGATGCTGATCAGAATCCGTCTCTGCGATCCGAGAAGTTTAGAACTTTTCTTGACGTCGAGGAGATCCGCCCAGCCAGCAGCGGCGTATGCTATAATCGGGACGAACAACCCCGTGTACAGAGTACGCAGGGTCGAATGTCTCAATCCCCAACCGGCGCGAGCCAGCCTCGCTAACGTGTAAAACGTTCGTTCGGCTTTGGCACAAATATTTTTGACGTGGGAATTAATACCCATTCCTTGGTCAATGTAAACACCCAATCACTTAATAGTGGGCTTGAGTGCTACATTCTTCCCGTAGATCTTTATCGCAGGAGGTCTTTCTCTATTCAGGGAGCCTTTCAAGAGAATCATCTCGGTCTTAGCCGCAGACAACGTTAATTTGTGTGGCGCACCACTCAGAGATCACGAGCGCGGCTTCTTGGCCTTTCTACTGCAGTTCCCATCGCGAATTGCCGTTGACAATCACGAGCAGGTCGTCCGCGTAGGCGATGGGCTCGCAGAGCCCGGTGTTCGAGAGGAGCTGCAGAACTTCATCAAAGATTAGGTTCCAGCAGCTTGGACCGAGGATTGACCCCTGCGGGCAGCCTTTGGTGACTTTCTTCCGCACGCTATCGGAGCTGCTGACCATAACAACTTGTCGATCGGCGAAATAGTCGACCATAAGTCTATAGAGATTTCGGGGGCAGCTTCGCACTTTCAATTTCTTGAGTATGCTCGGCCACCAAACATTGTCGAATGCTCTGTCACGAGCCGGGGCTGCGGCAACGCGAGAGGCCGGCGAGAAGGGTATTTCCCAAGGAATACGGTTTATGAGTTTGTTAGTTAGGGGCGCGGACGAACCTGATGCGAAATCAGGGAGCCGCTAGGATTATTGACGGCGAGGACGAACCTGATGCGAAATCAGGGAGCCGCTAGGATTATTGACGGCGAGGACGAACCTGATGCGAAATCAGGGAGCCTCTAGGAATGGAGTCACACGCGGACGAACCTGATGCGAAATCAGGGAGCCGCAGGAGGGTGAAACGACGTGAACGAACCCGATGCGAAATCGGGGAGTCACTAGGATGAAGTTCACAGACGAACCTGGTGCGAAACCAGGGAGCTGCTAGGAGGTTGGATTATTCACAGACGAACCTGGTGCGAAACCAGGGAGCTGTTCGGAAGTTGGTAGATTTACAGACGAACCTGATGCGAAATCAGGGAGCTGTAGGATACGGACGAACCTGATGCGAAATCAGGGAGCCGTAGGAGGGGTGATGTTTCGTGGACGAACCCGATGCGAAATCGGGGAGCCACTGGGTTGGAGAAGATGGCTTGTTTTGGTAAAGGGTTTGCGAACGAACCTGATACGAAATCAGGGGGTCGCGGGAAATGTTAGTAATGCCTCGTAACTCTTAATTAAAGTTGATACAACTCGAGCGGTAAAGTTGTATCAGTGGGTGAGTGCTACTAATATTATAAGGATCGCTGGGTAAAAGATGGATTTAACGAATCTACTCGATTTACACGTGAACACCATTCGTATATTCAATAATATGTTATTGTACAAATGTAAGTGTCACGATTAGTTAATTAAATAATGTGTATAAATTACCAATAGTTGCACGGTGTTGACGCACTGGCGATGCGGGGCGTACGAGTGGCTGTTTCAAAGTGCCAAATAGAATATAAACCGGACTCGCGGATTCTATGAGGTTAACTATGATTCTGACGGAGACTTTAGCCCGACCTTACTGAATTTAACCAACTCTGTACGAGCGTGACACGACGTGACTCTACGCGTGACTCTATAGCTTTTAACCAACGAGGGTTGAAACCAAAGGGTTTATATAGTCCCAAAAATGAGTGGGGATTCGTTAGGAACCTCCATATAAGGAAATCCTTCGGGGTCGTCGTCGTGTCACTCCCGTTCCCATGGTCGTGATCCAGATGGTCGAGATCATGACCCCCATTAGTGGCGTTTGATAAACGAAAGGATTTTAGGGCGTTTTCCCTTCACAGACGCGAGCTCGAAAAACGGTTGAGAGCGACGTATGGGAAAATTCCACATACGTAACAGCTCCGGAAATGTCGAAAGAGAGAGCCAAGGTGTACCGTTCCTCTCGACCAGATATCAATTCCCTGAACTTTACGAGCGCGTCTTCCGTGGATCGTTCAGGTCTGAATCCGTATTGTCCATCAGAGCAGTAGTCTTGGCTTAGGAACACAGTCGAGAGTCTGCGTGCGATCAGTCGTTCGAGAGCTTTGCCGAGCACCGATAGTAGACAGATTGGCCTATATGACTTTGCCTCTTCTGGAGGTTTGTCGGGACTTTTCAGAATGGTCCTGATTAGCCCGACTTTCCAATGAGAGGGAAACACCCCTTGCTCCAGACACCCGTTATAGAGTTTCAGTAGGCCGCTCGGAGAAATTCTTGACAAGCACTTCGCTACGTCAACCTCTATCCGGTTGAGTCCAGGGCATTTTCCGCTTTTCAGGCCTTTTACTGCTCCATCAACCTCCTCCCTAGTGAAGACGGGATCGTCTTCCGTCGGTGGGTCGGTAGCAATTTCTAGCCTTACTCTCGCTTGTTCCTGAATGTCGTCCGTGGGCGAGTCGTCCGGGATCAACGCATCAAGGAGCGTGAAAGCGGTGGAGTGCCAAGTTTTGATGTTCGAAACTGCTGTCTCCGTGCAAAGCTTGCTTCTAGCGATCCTGTACACAATACCCCACGGGTCCTTGTTCCCCTCCTCGGTCACAAAGTCTTGCCAACTTTTTGACTTTACAGCACGCATTTCAGCCCTATCGGGCTATCGGCGTTGTTCACTGAGTGATACTCCGCCCTCTTGGCTGCTCTCTCCTCGTATCGTTTCTCTAACTGGAAGATCCGTCTAAGGCTATAGACGTATTTCTTCCGTTCCGTCAACTCTGGCGTCCACCAAGGGACTGATTTATTGTGTCAATGCTTTCGGCGCATGGACTGCTCACACGCGTGGATGACCGACTTTTCGATATCCTGCGCTTCGGCTTCGACGCCCCGCCGGCTAGAGCAGGAAGCGGACGTCGGGTCCAATTGCCTAAGCAACGTTCTGTCAAATTTCGGCCAGTCCGCTTTGCGGGTGTGAAACCGATTTACAGATGCGTTAACTCGGTTTTCATCACCGTCCGCGGGCACGATGCTGAAGTCAATTACTCTGTGATCACTGTTGGTCCAGTCAAACCGAACTTTCCAGTTTCTCACCTGTTTCGCAATGTCTTTGGTCGCAAGTGTGATATCGATCCAGGATTCACCGCTAGGGCTGGAGTATGTGGGCATACAGCCAGCCTCGTTCAAGATACTCAGGCCGTGCCGGGCAATAAACTCTTCCAGTCTTCTGCCTCACGCGTCCGTCTTTGGTCCGCCTCACATAGGGGACTTCGCGTTGACGTCCGCTGCGATCACGACTTGAGTATGTTGGAGCGCGCGAAGTATCTTCTCTAATCGCGCCAGACTTGGTTCAATCTTTTCGGAGCATTGAAAGTACTGGCTTACGAGGTAGAAGCTTTCTAACTGTCCGCTTATGTGTACGCATGCCATGAGTGTATCGCAGAGGTTCGTGACCTTTGTGACAGTTATCCCTGGGTTTCTGACAGCAATTGCCGCCATCACCGGGTTGCCACCTGAGATGATCTTGGTCGCCTGCCCTAGCCCGCGGATTTGACCGTTGGCTGAGTAGGGCTCCTGCGCGAGTAACACGTCAAAGCCTTTGTCGCGCATAAGGACGTTCACCTCGTCAAGCACTCCTTGGGCGCGCCGCATATTATGCTACAGCACCTGGATGCTCTGAGAAGGTGACTTGTTCTTTCTTCTAACCATAGGAAGTACGGGAAACCACTTGCGTTACGGCGTCCTTATAGGACGCGCAAGCCTTGTCTCTCGACTTATGGTCGTGCTTCTTCCCACCCGCTTTGCAATTGGAGCAGACCAGAGGTCTGTTCTTCTGCTTGCAGGTGGAAAAGGTATGCCCCTTTTCGGAGCAGTGACTGCAGACCTCGTCTGATCGGCAGTATTTGGCCATGTGGTCAAATGCCTGACACTTGAAGCACCGCGTCACGGTGATGTAGTTCTGGACCCTACAGGACGCCCATCCCACGTAGACACGGCTTTCAGAATTCGAGATCAGCCGCAGGCAGACCTGTGGACTGACCTCGATGACCCAGTTGGCAGAGTCCTTGCTTTTGGTTCCGGTTTGGAACCGGACCTTTAGACAGGACTCAGATTCCTTCTTGGTCATCTCAAGGTTCTGTTTTCTAATGCTGGAATGAACCTCTTCCCTAATCATCGACCGGGGAACGTCGTACACTATCAGTGTAGGGTTCCGCTTTGTCGGCAGGGTGGCGAAGATACCTGCTTCCTTGATTTTGCTATTCCCCGTAAAAGTGGAGAGATCCT
Source organism: Andrena hattorfiana (assembly GCA_944738655.2). Taxonomy (NCBI): domain Eukaryota; kingdom Metazoa; phylum Arthropoda; class Insecta; order Hymenoptera; family Andrenidae; genus Andrena; species Andrena hattorfiana. The sequence continues at coordinate 15,222,518 of OX122895.1, forward strand.
CTTTGCGCTCAGTCTCGACAGCTATACCATCGGAGTGGATGCGTCGAATAGATTTTACGCGGACCTTCGATATAATGGGTTTCAATAAGGAGAGTACAGCTGACTTGGTAGCTTCGCTGTTTTTCTCCTTGCCCTTCAACGGGAATACGCGCATGATATTTCGTGGAGGCACCACCGCATCTGGGGAAATTCGGAGGCTCGTAATTTTTACCGCCTGGGCATACGAGTCGATGTTTGCCGGTGAGGATGCCACTTTGGGCCGCTGGGCGACCTTCCGCGGTTCCTGTGCCACGCTTTGTGCAGTCGCTTGCGTCCTTATCAGGTCGCTGCGTACTGCGGCGAGCTGGCCTTCAAGAAAGCTGTTCCGAAGGAGCAGCTCCTGTACCAGCGCGTTAAGCGTGTCGGCGGTGTTCAAGACGCGGAGACCGGACTCCTTATTGATCTTCGATTCAGGTCGAAGGCATAAGGTCCTTAGGTTCCTGGTCGCGGCCTTGGCCTCATCTCGTATGGGATCGAGCGCCCGCATGTTGGGCACAGGAATTGCTGTGTTCAATACCTTTCCCTTTTTCCCCTTGCTGGCACGCGCGGCGTCCTTATCAGCAGCGGGCGTACCTTTCAGGAGAGTTTGGCCTTATCCGCGCGCGGCGTCCTTATCAGCAGCGGGCGCAGTGTTGGCCTTCTTATTCTTTTTGCAGACGAGTTCCTACCTGTCTCCTTCTATCTGGCTCCCTACCTGCTCGTCTTGCTTATCAGCAGCGATGCAGGTCTTGCCTGTAGGAGAATCAGGTTGTTCGGCCTTGATTTCCTTTGTTGGAGTTGTCCCTTTTCCGTCGTTGGTGCGACAGGGTCCCTCCTTCTTCTTCGGCGGATTTTCCACCGAAGCATTCGTAACGCTGATCGGTCTTACCGACGTTGTGCTGCTGCGAACGGTTTCCTTATTCACAGCAGGGCTCTTTTTTGGCCCTCCCGTACGCGCCGCGTCCTTGTCGGCCGCGGGCGAACGGGTCGTGTGTTTCTTACTCGACCCGAGTGCGGTCAATTTAGGGGCCTCCGGCGAAACCTTCTTTCCCCTGGGGAGGGTGGCCCGACAGGAAGCCGACACAGCTTCCGTCGTTTGGACACAGCTTCCGTCGTTTCCATCTAAAAATGGAACCCGGTATCCACCGGATTAGGACATCGCCCAGGATATAGTCCACCTACCGCGGCCGACAGGGTGTCTCCCAGGGGAAATTCCCCAGGCCTGCCTCCATGGTCTGTTTCCTCGCCCAGCAGAATCCTCTTACTTAAGCAAAAGTCATCCAAACCGATTGGCTAGGCCAAGGGCTACTTATCTCGCCTAGCCGCCCGTCTAGCCGATGCGGAGACCAAAGGTATGTGTTGGAAGCGTCCCTCCCGCAGGCAGGGGGCCCCCTCAGATCCCAGGATCCTCCTTTCCAATGACAAGAGTTGCCACGCACGGCAAACACGTGGGAGTGTTAATTTAAAGCAGCCAGCTCTTCTGCTCTTGCTAAGGTGCCCCGGGGTCGCAGCCCCCGTCCCGGTTGCCCGTGGCCCTTGGGATTGTTATTGCTTTCTCTTTCGCACCTTACACTTTAATGAAAAAGCTATGCAAGGTCCTGGCCGCACCGCTCAGAGGTGAGGAGAGCGGGTTTGACCGCTATGAGCCCGCCTACTTCGCCGAAGCTTGTTGCTGCACCGGAACGCCACAGACGTCAGTCCTTGCGTCGGAGTCAATTACATCGACCAACACCAACGCCCCGAAACAGTCCGTCTGCATATTCCAGATATAGGCGAGGCATCAGCTAGGTTGGGGGTTTTGACCGAATGACACGCAGAGGCATATGACGCGGAAAGCCCAAGCAGCCTTGTTGGCTGGCCAGCACGGATTGACAGTAAACATTTGGAAAGGCCTTCGCAGGATTCTGTCAACATGATTCAAGTGCACGCAATCACGTCCTAGTTCCCAGACAAAATAATGCAGAAGGAATTTTTGAGAAGTATATATATGTATGTCGGCTGTCGCTGGCGTGTATCTTTTACTCGTAAACTGGCTAATCCAACCTTACCTGAAACTTATTTCATGAATATCTCATCCCGCCTGCAATATTTTATAAACTTAAGGTATTTTTCTCATGTAAATCGTATATAAGCTTTCGAATAAGACCAAATTCAATAAAATTGGTCCACGTATGATAGAAATATTGTAATATCATGTCATGTATCACACGGAAATGGTAAGATTTTTGTCCTGATTCTGATTTTCCAACTAAATTTTTGTCGTCATAATACGTATACGTGTTACACGCACACCATCAGCTAAAAGAAACTAACACATGTTTCGTACGCCGATTCTCGGGATCATTAGGAAGGTATAGTCATCCGTCATTGTACATATACCTATACTTTTGAATCATAACCTACCAAGTGTCAAATAAGGTAAGTTGTCAACATTTTTTAAATGTCACGAGTTTTTACACCATATAGGACACTGAATTATTGTCACAATTAACAAGGTAAGTCCCCAAAATTTTTTAATAGACCATTTATGTAGAGCTTATAGAAACGAAGGGGACGCACAGACTTAGAAGTTGTCCGGAGAAGGTTCGACAGAGAAGCATCTTCTTTCGCTCATGTTTCTGGAAATTTGTCAAATAAGGTAAATCGACAAAATTTGTCAAATTAGCATAGCATTAAGAATTAAGAAAATTATCGCGTACATTCTTCACTAATGTAAAGCAAGTAACATTAGTGAAGAAAGTATGCTGAGAACGCATCTCCCTCGTTACTTTTCAATCTTTTGTGAAAGATATTCGTAATACTTTATTAAAATCCACAGTAGTTCCGACATTATTCATTACGTGACTAATAAACATACTAAACTAATTTTATTCCAACACGAATAAATTGTGCGTTAAAAATATTGGATCTCTTCATTCATTTTCGCTAAATTATCATTAGCATTTAAATTTCCTCTAACAAGACTTTTTGCCATACGCTCTCACCTCCTTCGGACACATTATGTAATCTACACTTAGTAAATAGCAAAAAAAGGCCACTCTATTTCTATCCCCATAAAAAATGAGAAAAAAGTAAAAAAAATTACGCCAAATACAAGAATTATATTTTTAAAAAGTAGTGAGATCCCCATAAAAAAACTTCAAAAAGTAAACAAAATTACGCCAAGTACATGAAATAATCGAGGACGAAAAAAGGTAAAATCAAATAAATCACAAAAAAATAGAAAAATTAATATAATCACAATATAAAAAAAATGTGAAATCAAAATGACCTGTAAATACATAAAGGTGCTTTTCAGCAGCGTACAAAGGCGACACTGTGTAACGCAGGGCTCTCCAGCGTAGGGGCCCCTCACGCGACTGCTTCCCCTAGCAATCTTTCTTTCGCGCAGCGTGCCTTCCGTTGTCAAGGAGACCGTGCGACGCTACAAAGACTGCCATAACGGGCTAGCTCAGGGATCGGAGGACTCCGGTTGATGTTGATGGAGGGGGAACACCTAGAGGAGCGGTGGTAATGTGTGCGTGAATTGACGCCAGGGCGAAACCAGCCAAGTGGCGACAACGCGAAGCGAATGTGACGTCGGTGGACTTGCTGGCAATCAGCTTCGGCGGACTCCAGCTATTGGTCAGCGGGAAATACCTACAAAGAACGGTGGTAATGTGTGCGTGAGACGCCACGATGGGAGACGAACCGACACCACGGCCGACCAGCGTCACCGGGAAATATGTTGTCGACGCTGGTTGGCCGCACTGTTACTCGCTTGGCGCTGGCGTCGGTTCCTCTCCAATCGTGGCGTCTCACACACACATTACCACCGCTTCTGTAGATGTTTACCCTTCTATCACTGGCTGGAGACCACGACACTGCGGAAGTCACATTCGCTTCGCGTTGTCGCCACTTGGCTGGCTTTGCACTTGCGTCAATTCACGCACACATTACCACCGCTCCTGTAGGTGCTTCCTCTCCATCAACATGAACCGCAGTCCTCCGATCCCTGGGCTAGCCGGGCTAGTGTTTTCGCGGTTAGCGTCGCGCGGTATTCCTGACAACGCGGACGAGAGTGAGAGAACCCCGAGCTCACGTGTGAGCGACCGTGGACAGCCCTGGTGTAACGCAATGTAAGATTCGGTGCTTTCCAACTGCGATTAAGATGACACAACTATATATACACAGCTAAAATGCTGTGTTCATACATTCCATTACACATATCGTGGACATTTTAATAATGTGAAGATAAAATGTTACATCCAGACATTTGGCTAGATGTCCGCGGCCTGGAAGTCAAATACTTGGCGTGGCCAGGCAAGGTATCAGTGCCGATGCATGATCTTAGAATTATTTTAAACACAGTGGGTAGGTTTGGGTCGTGGGAGGTTTGGGTCAGTTAGTGTATTTCTGGGAGCGGAATTGGGATCAGATCAGTCGGTCCTTATGCGGCGTATGTCGATTACGGGTGGTCCCCGGCTGATGAGTGTACGATCCACGAAGCTCTGGAAGGGCGCTCCATCGGCTGTCGGCTTGCCGGCACATGGCTGATGGGGAACTCCGATGGGTTCCATGTTCTCTCAACCGGGTCGCCTCTGGTGGTACCCCCGGGCCTTATGGTCGCGTGGGGAGGATCCATATGCGGACCACATTCGCGGTGGTGCCGCCATCGGTGGGGGGGGGGGTTGTTCCGACGCCCCCCCGTCGTCGTCCGATGGCGGGAGCGACACGGGGCAGAGGCCAGGCTTCGTGCATGGGAAGAGGGGCAGGAAGCCCGGAGTATGGACGGACCCAAAAAGGTTGGGTCCGGGTGTGAAGGCCCTGCCGACACGTGCCCAGCTACGTGACTGGGCGGAGACAATGTCGGTGGGTGGCCTGGCGGGGCAGGCCCAGCGGGAGCTGGACGCCGTAGCGGCGACCATCAGCGCGGCGAAACAAATGAAGACGACGGATATGTGTGCTGTTAGGATCGCCATTAGACGCGCGTCGGCTCTCGCTGCTGAGCTGACCGGCAGGGCGGAGAGGGGAGAAAACCCCAATAAGCCCGCCCGGGAGGTGGTGTTCCGCCAGGGGTTGTGGGAAATTAAGTCCCACAAGCTGGCGACACAGGTGCGGGCACTGACCGACCAGGCGCACACGCTTGGGGAGTGCCTGCACGTCAGGGAGAGGGAACTGGAATTCCTGCGCGGCAAATACGCCCGCCTCGGTGCGGGCGTCGCTCAAGGGTGTGGACGTGGCAGAGTCGGAGGCTATGTCCTTCCATCCGTCCGTGCCCCTTCCAACCCGCGCGGAGCTCCTCCCGCCCTGTTTGCCCCCCTGGACGGGCGCCGGTGCCCCGCCATCATCGACAGTGGCTGTTCCTGGGCCCTCGTCGGCGGCGAGGCCCGGTCCCCTGCCCGACGATTCGGCCGGTGGCGGTTCCACCGCCAATGAAAAGAAGAAGAAGAGGAAGCGGGAGGCAACACCCCCGTCCTCGGCTTCGGTCTCGGACCCTCCGTCCCGAGGCACCGGCACCACTGCTGCCGAGCAGCCGTGGGACGACGTGCTACGCCGGATGGAGGAGCTGGAGTGGCGGGTGGATGCGCGTCTCCTGGCCTTAGGTAAGGTCCTGGGCCGGGGCGACGCGGTCGGAGACGGGGCTGGGGTCCCGACGCGCCAGGAGAAGAAGAGGGCGGAGTCTTCGGGCAAGCCGGGAGGTGCTCCCCCTCCCGCGCCAACGCCTTCTTCGCGCAAGGAGAAGGTCGGGCCCATGCCCCAGACTACTAAGGCCGGGAAGAAGAAGGAGCCACCAGGGATTGCTCCTTCGACGTCCGGTGCTGTGGGGAGTGTGGCGGTCACTCCACCACATCGTACCCCCGCGCGGATCAGGCGGGAGCGCCGAAGGGCCGCGAAGGCCGCCAGGAAGGCGGCCGCGACCGCTGCCGCGACCACAAACGCGACTGGAGCGCCTGGCGCGTCGAGCTCCCACGCCTTGCCCGCGGGAGCGGCGGAAAGGGAGGGTCCGGAAAGGGGGCTGCAGCGGCGTCGGCTTCCCGACGGACTGGCGCACCCGGAGGAGCCCCGGTCGCGATCCCGCGTACCCCCCGAACTGCGGAGGTGGCCATCACCGCCCCTGCTGGGGGGGGGGGAGGAGGAATTCTCCACGCGGGTCGCCGGCGCGATGGCGGCCATCAAGGTCGCTGACCTCGGCATAACATCTATGCGGCCGTGGCGCGCCGTCACCGGGGGACTCGTCCTTGAGATCCCCGGATCTCAGGGCTCGGCCAAAGCTGCCGCCCTCAAAGCGAGGCTTGTGGAGCAGCTCGGGGGCACGGGCATCAGGGTGCACTGCCCCCAAAAGACGGCCCAGTTCCGGGTGTGCGGCCTTACGGAGTTGTCGTCCGCGGAGTCTGTGAGGGGGGCGATCGCGACCCGGGGAGCCTGCGCGGCGGCGGACATTTCGGTGGGCGCGAAGCGCCGGGACGCCGCCGGGCTTTACTCCCTTTGGGTTTGCGCGCCCGTGGCGGCTGCTGCCAAGCTCCTCAAAGCGGCCACGATTGTCGTGGATTCGCTGGTGGCTCGCGTGGTGCCGCTCGCGCAGCGGAGGCTACAATGCTTCCGCTGCCTCGAGTTTGGCCACGTGCAGGCCAAGTGCAGCAGCCCCACCGACAGGAGCGGCCTCTGCTACCGTTGCGGTTCCGGTGGGCACGTGGCGCGCTATTGCGAGGCCCCCACGCCCCGGCTGCCCACTCTGCGCGACGGCGGGGATCCCCAGTGGCCACAGGATGGGTGGGCCGGCTTGTCGGCTCCCACCTGCAGTTCGCCCTGGGGTTCGGAAGAGGGGGCCCGCCTCGGCGCCGTCCGGAGATCGTCCTTCGCCGCCCTTGGGCGATTCCCCCGCGTCCACCGTGTCATCGCCACCCGCGACCACGCCGGTACCGATGGAGACCGGCCTCTACATCTATGGCCAGGGCTGGCGCCGGCAAGAGGATGGACCGCGAAGAGTCGGACACTCCGGCTAGCGGTCCCCCTTCGCCGGCGCCCGGGGGGCCCTCCAAGGCCCAAAAGAAGAAGAAGGGGAAGGGGGGAGCAGCCCAGATCCCTCCCCGCCCGATGGACCGCAGACGGTCGGGAAGGAGGCCTTTTTGAAGAATAAGGAGGCCCCACCACCGGAGAGTGGAGGGACGAGGGAGGCGAGCGGCGAGGAAGCGCGCGAGTTGGCGCGCTCGGTCGCCGCCTCTTTCGGAGGTGGTTCCCGCTTCCCAGACGACGGGACGGAGAGTCCCGGGCCCGCCAGTACCACCGGGGGCGCAGCCCGACCTGCCGGAGTATCGGAGGAGGACGACGTTAACAACGCGTGATGTCGCGGGGCCATTCGATACTACTCGCGAACCTCAACCACTCCATGCGAACGCACGACCTGCTAGAGCAGGCTCGCGTGGAGTTGGGGCGCGGGCTGGCCGTCATCGCCGAGCCGTATCCGCTGGAGGACCGATGCCTTCGGTCCACCAACCCGGATCGGCAAATGGCGGTGACGTGGGAGGTGGGAAGAGGCGCCCCGTCGTGTTCTGTCGCCCAACACGGACGGGGCTGGATGGCAGTGAATTGGGGGAACCTCCTCGTGGTCGGCTGCTACCTAGGTTCACCGTCCCGGAGTTCGACGACTGGCTGAGCGAGGTGGGGGCTTTTCTCGCCACCCCCCCCCCCCCCCCCAATAGCTCGGCCGGTGGTCCTTTTGGGGGATTTCAACGCCCACGCTCGCGAGTGGGGCGCCCCCAGGACAGACTCCCGGGGCGAGGTGCTGTTCGAGTGGGCGAAGGCAATGGGGTTCGTCTTAAAGAACCCCTACGCAGTCACGACGTACCGCGGGCCGCGGGGCGAGTCGGTTATCGGCCTCGTCTGGGTTAATCCCGCGGCTGCCGCTCTGACGTCGGACTGCTGGGTGGCGGAGGATGCAGAGCCAGGTTCTGATCACATGTATGTGATGCTGGCCATCTCCGCCGCCCCGCCGCCCCGTGCCCCTCGGGCCGGTAGGCAGCCGCCACGTTGGAAGCTCAAACAGCCCGATGCTGGCGCGGCCCAGATGGCATCCTCCGTCGTCGCCTGGCCTCCTTTGCCAGGCGACGTCCTCGACGACCCCGTTGCTAGCACCCTCTGGTTCCGGCGCGCGTTGCAATCCATTTGCGACGCGACAATGCCGTGGGCTGGGGCGCCGGGTGGGGGTCGGAGGTCGGTGTATTGGTGGTCGATGGAGATCGCGGATCTTCGCGCCGCCAGCCTGCGTGCTCGACGCCAGTACACCAAGGCCCGCCGTTGGGATCGACGGCGGATCACGGAGGACCGGCTCCGGGAGCTGCGCTCCGCGTTTTCCGCGGCGCGCAGGGAGCTCCGTGGGGCCATCGCCCGGGCTAAATCCCGTTCGTGCGAAGTGTTCCTCGCGACCCTCAACGAGGACCCTTGGGGGCGCCCGTACAAGGCCGTGTCCATCAAACTCGGACCTTGGGTGCCCCCTGTCACAGAGGGCCTCGAACCCCGGTTTCTCCTCGAAGTCCTGTCGGCGCTGTTCCCCCCTTCCCCTGTTCCAGGGGAGGTTGGCGTCCACGATTCGGGAGATCCGGAGTTAACGTGGGGCATCGATATCGCGGATGCCCCGAGGGTCACGGAAGAGGAGCTCGCTTCCGCGGTGCAACGAATGCGTTCGAAGAACGCTGCACCCGGACCGGGCGGAGTGCCCGGGCGAGCGGAACACGCGTCTGGGCCTGCGCATTGGGCGCCCTTGGGGACGGCCTCAGACGCGTGTTCGATGTCGCGCTGAGGACCGGGAGGTTCCCCCCAGCATGGAAGGAAGCGAGGTTGGTGCTGCTCCGGAAGCCCGGAAAACCCGCAGAGTCACCCTCGGCATACCGGCCGATATGTCTCCTGGACAAGGCGGGCAAGCTGCTGGAACGCGTTCTGGCTGCCCGCCTCCTGGACCACCTGGGAGCCGCGGAATCGCCGGATCTATCCGACCGCCAATTCGGCTTTAGGCGGCAGCGATCGACGGTAGACGCCATACTGTTGGTCAGATCGCTGTCGCGCCGGACGTCTCGCTTGTCTGTTACGCGGACGATACTCTGGTGGTGGCGTCCGGGCAGCGATGGGTGGCGGCACTTGACCTCGCTGAGAGGGCACTGCAGCTCGTTATCCCCGAGATAGGGACGCTCGGTCTGCGAGTCGCCTTCGAGAAAACGGAGGCGATATGGCTCGCGGACAGGGTTGGGAGTGGTATCCCCAACAGAGCGTCCCTGCGGGTAGGGGATGCCTGCATCGGGGTCGGCCGATCGATGAAATATCTCGGCTTGACCCTGGATACCTACTGGCGGTTTACGCGTCACTTTCGGGTCCTGGGCCCCCGGTTGGAGCGACAGGTGTTCGCTTTTGCGCGCATCATGCCCAACCTGGGAGGCCCTCACGAGGCAGTTCGGCGACTTTACGTGACGGTCGTCCGGTCCATGGCGCTCTACGGAGCCCCGGTGTGTGCCGGCGACCTGGAGGACTGTCGCGTCGGGCGGGAACTCCTTGCTAGAGTTCATCGCCGCGCGGTCCTCCGTACCGTGCGGGCATACCGCACGGTGTTGCACGCCGAGCTGTCGGCGCTGGGTGGGTCCCCTCCTTTCCACCTGCTCGCGGAGATGGAGCCGGAGGTTTACTTCGCCTCCCACGATCTCCGCGGAGCGAGGGACCCACTGGCGCCGAAAGGACCAGAGGCGCGGAACCAGGCCCGGCGACGCATGGGAGCCAAATGGATCGAGTGGCTCTCCCTCCCGGAACATCGGGAGGGACGCGTCGTCGGGGCGCTCCTGCCCATTCTCGGTGAATGGGTGGAGCGCAGGTACAGCAGGCTGACCTTCCGCCTGACGCAGATGATCACCGGCTGGGGTGTTTCGGTGATTATCTGTGTCGCATAGGGCGGGAGATGACGTCGCGGTGCCACAGCTGCGGCCGGGGCGACGAGGACTCGGCGGATCACACTCTGGCCAGGTGTCCGGAGTCCTCGAGCTGCAGCTGGGTCCCAACCTCTTGCTGCCGACGGTCGTGCGTCGGATGGCGGAGGATCGGGACTGTTGGGCGGCGGTCTCCTCCTTCTCCGAAGAGGTAATGCTGGAGAAAGAGGAGGCGGAGAGGGATCACGAGCGGACGGGTCTCAAACCCCGCCGCGCGGCCCCTGGCAGGAGGCGCGTTGGGGAGATGACCCGGGGCCAGGGGAGGCCGTGCGGCGACTTAGTTATGAAAGTCGCCCCGCTCCCCCGGGTAACAATAGCGAACCCCGGGCCGTCTCGACGCCACTCCTCCAGGTGTGGGAGTGGGAAGGAGCGTCGCACCCCATAACGGCTGCGACAGTATCCCCCCCCGTACGCCCCCCCTGAGAAAGGGGGGTGGCACGTGCAGACGGGAAGGGGGGAGGGAAGGAGAGCGGCGGCCCCACATACGCGCACGCACACGCACAGAAAGAGAGAGAGAGAGAGAGAGAGAGAGAGAGAGAGAGAGAGATCGCAAGCTGTGCAACTTGTCCTACAAAATAACATCTCGGCTACGCAAATAGCAGCAGATTGGAGATTTTCTAGATCAGCTTTGCAAGGGCATGTGCAAAATGCTAAAAAAAAATGCAGTTACAGGACCAACAAAATTATACCTCTGTAGCTAACTTATATTCTAGACACGTTTTTTTTTTTTCAAATGAACAAGAAACTACGCTGTCAGAGTACTTGCAAACCTGCAGTAAAATGCATTACGGTTTGACCACAAAAGAAACACGGAAGTTTGCACATCAATATGCTATAAAGCTAGGCATCGGTTATCTAAAAGAATGGAAGGAATGTATATCTGCCAAGCGTGATTGGTTGTTAGATTTCATGAATCGACATCCTCAACTTGTAATAAGACAGCCTGAAGCAACCTCTTCAGGGAGTGCAACAAGCTTTAATGCTCACAATGTTAGTAAATTCTTTGAAAATCTGCAGTACCTTTTGAAAAAAATTAAATTCCCACCACAGAATATGTATAATTTGCCCCAGACATACGTGACAACAGTTCACAAACCCCGAAAGTCATTGCACTCAAAGATATACGGCCTCTCAATATAAAGACCGCGGCGAGCGGAATTGGCAGCTCTTGTGCATGTCGCTATACCGCTTCACGCAAACCAGCAAGACGCTCTCTTTTTGAAAACCTCGAAGTGTGTCGGGGTCGGCCATCGCCACTACTGTACCATTACCAGCCTCAGTCCGAAATAGGCCGCGATTTATCTTGCGCCCTGATACGTCAGAGAGGTGTCTCCGCGCCCATTAGGCCAGAACCCTACTGCACTCTGAAACTCTATTATACGACTCCCGGACGGATGCGCCTCTACGGCCAGCCAGGGTAGAACGTTACACAACTCCACATCCTGCCTCCTAACCGCTCGCTAAAAGTCGCCGCCGCCGCGAATCGACGCGCCGCCAATTACCGCTCGAACGCCGTAGCCCCTCCGTCGCGCTACTAGTCAATCAATTACCGGACAGCAGTGTAACAACATCATACCGACTCAATAAACATTGTTGCTTGTTACTAAGCATCACTCATTCGCCGAACCCTTGACAGACCGACTGAGTCGGCACCTAATCCCTTCTCCGTCCTACCGATAATCGTCTCGCCAAAGAAAACGATTACAATCGTGAAAGCCATGTAAATGTAGAAGTTATTTCTGTAGCCAAAGAACACGGCGTACATCTTCTAACATTGCCACCGCATTGCAGCCATCGTCTACAAGCGTTGGATGTGTCTGTTTATGGCCCGTTTAAAGCACGCTACAATGCAGCTTCCTCTTCGTGAATGACGTTGAATCCTGGACGAACCATAACAATTTACCACATTCCCAGATTAGCCAAAACTGGCTTTGATGGTGCTATGGCAAGACAGAACATTATATCAGGATTCAAGAAAACTGGTTTTCATCGCTTTAACTCACAAATATTTTCCGCTGACGATTTTTTTATGTCCTTGGTTACCGACCGCCCCATACCAGAACCCATTAATAACGAAGCTCCACCTTCAACTTCTACTTCCGCAACTTCTACGAGGGCAGAGTGTATTGTAACTCCAGAATCAGTGATTCCGTATCCTAAGGCAAAATCTAGAACTGCATCAAATCGGGGTTGTACAATAGGACGTACGCGAATTTTAAGAGAAACACCGGAAAAAAATGAAGTTGAGAAACTAAAGATTGAAAGGAACATGAAACGGTTACTTAAAGTGAAGAAGAATATATGTGGAAAGATTAACCAAAAAAACGTTAAGAAGAAGAAGATAAGCAAAACAGAAGAAACGGAAAGCGACGAGCTTAGTCAGGAACTACCAGAATTAGACCTTGTCGAGTATGATGTACAAGACGATCGCAGGCCCAAGGATATTGATCATTCTGCAGCTTCTTCTACAGTTGGAGATCATGTGATAGTCAAATTTCCCACAAAACGGGCATGCCTTCATTACGTTGAAAATATAAAACTGATAAATGAAAACGGAGTTTATACCATAAGTTTCTTACGCAAAAAACCAAATTTATAGACATTTCATTTTCCCGAAGAGATTGATTCATCTGAAGTTGATTTTGGCGATATAGTTTTGCGTTTAAGTCCTCCAAACAACGTCGCTGGTGCGAGCAGGACACAGAATTTTTTGAAATTCGACGTTGACTTCAATAATTTTGAAAACGTATATTAAAAATTTAATTAAATACTTTCGATACAGTCATGTTTCTTATGTTATTCCTTTAGAGCTTTTATTTTGTTTATTTACTTTATTATTTTTATACATATACATATATTTTCACGTTGCAGGTAATAAATACATACATACATACATAAAAGTTTCCTACATTTATACCAAAACTTAAACAAAAATTAAGCGACACATTTATCCCCATTACCTGACCCAAACCTTCCCACACAAGGGAGGTATGGGTCAAATAATTACTTTTAGTACTTTTATAATTTTAATGATTTCTTTGGAATAATAAAATGAAATAATGATGGAACATTAATGCTAAAAACTTATTAATTATAACTATTCACATTTGAAGCGTGTTTCTCTCTCCTTTTGGTCAATATTAGAGATTAATTGAAATCTGACCCAAACCTACCCACTCTACCCTACCCATATTATCAGAGTTTTAAATTTACAAATTATCTGAAAGCTTATTAGAGGAAAGGTATCGGTGTCGATGAATGATCTTCGAATTATTTTAACACGCATATAATGAAAATGTACTCATATTGTCAGAGTTTTAAATTGACAAATTACAGTAGTTTACAGTCATTTCTTTATGTAGACTCCGCTATGAAATTCTTATGTAAGGTGGCCCCCTAAAAAGTTATTTATAAATTTAATTTCGACCGGAATTATTAATAGATATGATTTCGGCGCACTGGTTCGGTCACTTTAAACATTAACAATCAACTATTTTGCAATTAATTCAATATTTATATAAATTTCCAACGTTTCGGTCTTAATTTAGACCATTATCAAGGAAAGATTCAATATAAAGAAACGAATACTGCGAGAGCTATTGAAAATAATAAGTCGTAACGCTCGAAAACGAACGTGCGACACGCGAGTCGGTTGGAAGAAGACTGAGTGGCCCCCTAAACTCAGAAATCGACATGAGACGAAATCCTATGGATACGTTCTTAAGATATCGTCCGATGAATATTTTGGTAATTTTTTACAAAGACCACCCGACGTTTTTGGCCATATCCGGCGTTAGAGTCGACCGATTTGATCGCGACGACTCTTAAATTAAAGATAATTCAATTGCATATAATTCTTTCCTACGGTGTTTTAAAAACGCCCCAATAGTTCAGGCGGAATCAAGTGAAACTGAAGAAAAATGTAATGTTTTGGGGCCGAAATTGAAATCGAAAATTCACTACATAGCCTGGGAGACACAGAAATTATCATGTGCCGTCCAGTTTCTTATATTTTACGTAGAATACGCACATTTTTTGAGAAAACGATAGAGTGGGAGTGCCCGTTTTCAACTTTTTCCCTATTTTTGCATTTTTTCCTGTTTTCGTGGCGAATTACGTATCTGTCTTCAATGAAAACAAAATTAAATGTATTTTATTTTATTTTGTTTTATTTTTAAAAACAATTCTGGCTCCATCTGATTATTTTGCCCGCATTAGATCAGTTACTATTACAAGGAACCAGTCGTAGTCACCCACCATTGATTCGTCTCGAAATCCTTGGTAGCGTCTCTCAATACTTTTCATCTCCTGATGAAATGTCTCGCCATGTTCATCGCTTACGATACCAAGATTTGGTGGGAAGAAATCCAAATGCGAGTGGAGGATATGGATCTTCAAAGACATGTTAACGCCTATATTGAGAAAATAAAGAAGTAAAAAGCATGTTCAGCAGAAGATCGATACAAATGAAATTATTACAAACAGCATTACATACCGAATTTCTTATAGTTCTTGAGCAAATCATTGATGATTTTCACAGAGTTTGGACTTTTATTGTTGCTAAGAAAGCCAGCGACGACCAATCGAAACCAACTGAATACGGCAGCTTCATTTCGCGATAAATGCAATTTAAATTGCTCACGTTTCAGCAACTTTTTGATCTGCGGCCCATCGAAAACGCCCCCTTAATCTTGGTGTTGGAAAGTTTCGGGAAAATGGTCATCAAATATATGAATGCATCACCTGTTTGTAATAATTTCATTTGTATTAATATTCTGCTGTAACATGCTTTTTACTCCTTTATTGTCTCAATATAGGCGTTAACATGTCTTTGAAGATTCATATCCTCCACTCGCATTTGGATTTCTTCCCACCAAATCTTGGTATTGTAAGCGATGAACATGGCGAGAGATTTCATCAGCAGATGAAAAGTATTCAGAGATGCAACCAAGGATTCTGGGACGAATCAATGGTGGGTGACTACGACTGGTTTCTTGTAAGAGAAATATGTCTAATGCGGGCAAAAGAAACAGAAGGAGCCAGAATTGTTTTTCAAAAATAAAATAAAGTAAAATAAAATAAAATACATTTAAATTGGTTTTCATTAAAGACAAATACGTAATTCGCCAAAAAAACAGGAAAAATGCAAAAATAGGGAAAAAATTGAAAATAGGCACTCTCACTCTATCGCTTAAAACTTCCTTATTTGTGCACGGATTATGCTCAGGTTGAGCTTCTTTTCTTCGTAAAGGTGCTCACTCTACGTAAAAAAATAAGAAACTGGACGTCACCTGATAATTTCTATGTCTCCCAGGCTATGTAGTGAATTTTCGATTTCAATTTCGGCCCCAACACATTATATTTTTCTTAATGTTTCGCTCGATTTCGCCTAAACTATTGGTAGGATGGGAAAACACTGTAGGAAAGAATTATATGCAATTTAATTACCTTTAATTTAAGAGTCGTCGCGATCAAATCGGTCAACTCTAACGCCAGATATGGCCAAAAACGTCGGGTGGTCTTTGTAAAAAATTACCAAAATATTCATCGGACGATATCTCAAAAACGTATCCATAAGATGTTGCCTCATGTCGATTTTTGAGTTTAGGCGACCACCTTACATAAGAATTTCATAGTGTTATCCGAAAGTCTGCGAGAGGGAAGGTATGAGTATTGATGATCTGAGAATACCTTGCCTAGCCACGCCAAGTATTTGACTTCCAGGCCGCGGACATCTAGCCAAATGTCTAAATGTTACATTTTATCTTCACATTATTAAACTGTTCGTGATATGAGTAATGGAATGTATGAACACAGCATTTTAGCTATGTATATGTAGTTATATCATCTTTATGTACTTGCAGCTCAGTTCTGATTTCACATCTTTATTTATATTGTGATTATATCAGTTTCTTCTATTTTTTTTTGTGATTTATTTGATAATACTCTTTTTCGTCCTTGACTTTTTCATGTACTTGGCGTATTTTTTTTTTATAATTTTTGACGTTTTTTATGGGGTTAAATCATACAGGTGCACGAATTTTGCTCACCCAAAATGACGTAATTAAAAGCCTAAATTTTGAAACTGTTAGTAACATGAAGTTGATATGTAAGTGGGAGATGTGGTTGAATCTCAGGACAAAGTGTTTATGAACAGAAATTTACGGATGATGATGGGAGCAAGTCAGATTTCATAATTTTTTTTCACTTCCCTGGTGCCTCTGCAGCTCATATCAATAAACCAACAAATGAAAACAGATACTATTATATGCAAGAATCCTAGACCTTCATCTTCTCGGTTTTGTAGACCTATCAGGCTGCAATTTCTACATGAAACCACAGAGGACATTGTGAAGCAAGTGGATTATATCAGGTAGTCGAGACCGATAGAATTTTGGTTACGGTCGCGGTCACGGTCAGTGAGACCGACCAATATGGCATTTACGGTTCTCTCGACCGAAATGGACAGCGACGAGCGGTCAGGAGTTTTCTCTCGACCAAAACTCAAGAGAGAATTTCTCTAAAATTTTCGGTCGACCAAAAGTCTTGACCGGTCGCAATACGGCAAAGTTAATTTATGGAGAGGTTGTTGTTCCTCTCCATAAATTACGAGTCGGAGCGGTTCGGGTCGGTTCGGTTCGGTTCCACCTAGCTGAATGGGTCGGGAAGATATGTATGCTGTTTCTGTCGGTCACAATGTTAGTCTGTCTCGTGACGGGATTTTTTTAAAGCAAATTGTTGCTGTCATTTGTTACTCTGACACTGTCGGTCGCAAACTGCGTTGATCTACCGAGACATTGTTGTATTTCAAACACTAATTATGTAGTACTTTTATAGAAGTAGTGTTCGTGCAAGAACGTGGAGCACCAACGAACTTGTTTTAACGCACAGGAAAAGGTGACTGCACGTCGCGATGTGTTAAAAGTATTAAGACTAGTTTGTAAAAGCAATGTAATGGCGGTACAATAAACGAGTACGTCTATTATGGATCGAACCGAATCGTACGCTTATTATTAAATTAAAACTAGGGTTATTTACAAACTGATAAACGCGCACGTACGCGTTTTTGACTGGAGAACGTAGCTCTCCTTTTGTATTATCGAAGCACCGATTGTTCTTTGCTTTAGAGCCACAGATAAACGCGATGTGTCTAGGCACGCGGTTCACAAGCAAGAGAGCGATCGCGGAGACGACACGGGCCAAGCCACAGGTTCGGAAGATCGGACACCTGGCCAATCAGCGCGGACCACGTATGTGTCGCGCGACAATGCTAATCAGGAGGGAGAACAACTAATTAGTCCAGATGTCAATCCCGAGATGGCTCGACTAGGCCGTCACCGCGATCGCCCAGTCGCTACCCCGGTAGCAGAAAACCGCGTTCAAAAAACCCGCGCTTCTTAGTGAAAGCGAGCATGCGCCCATTGGTCGTATCTCGGCGACCAATCCCAAACAAGTAGTTAATATTAATAAATTATTGTTAATATACAAATAAGAAGAAAATGATTGAAAATATAATTTTTCATGTGGTTATTTTGAAAGTATGTACAAGTGTAGAAAAAAGCAGAAGATAGGAATGGAATAAAATGTAAATATATATTTAACAATAGCATAAATACCAAAAATCACAGCGAAATTTATTACAATGTTTCAATTTTTATCTCTCGCGATAACATACGAAAATATTATTGGTAATTATGTAGAACAGGTGTGTCCTGATAGATTTCAATAATTTTTGGATATGTTGTCGGGGACATGATTCTGAACAACTTTTTCATTTCCAAGATATTCGAGAAAAACTGCTGTTGCTGCTACAATGTATTCTGCCGTAATCCTACCTACAGTACAAGTCCGCGGCAGTGTATGCGCCAGCATGGGACAAAACAAATGACGAAGCTGACCTTTGTTTCCGAGATATTTGCGAAAAACTTCTTCTGACTTAAGTAGTATAGCAAGCACAGTTCTAACTCAGGTCCTCTGAGGGGAGCGCGGTGGCGCACACTGGGCCAGATCGGAGAGCTAGCTGTTCATTTGCCAAAAAATCGAATTCCTCATATCGATGTTTAACAAATGTATATTGTTTTCTAAATGTTTATCACATTCGAAAACGATAACATTAATGAAATTTATTAAAAATTGTGGTTAAAACATGCATTGAAAAATCAGACTTTTATCAATACCGTTTTTCACCGGAAAAATTACCTTTTTTCATATTGATGCGCCGGAAAACCTATTAAATATTATGTACTCATTTTTGTTTTTATAAATAGCATATATCTATATTGTGAACGCACCTGAAATTAAAAATTATTGTTCATAATTTATTTAAAAAAATAATACTCGGTGAACTAAAGAGAATTGTCAAAGTTTTTCACCTTTGACAAGGGATATCTTTAAAGTTTAAAAGAGTTGTGCGTTCTATCAAAGTGGAATATTTTATAGCGTTATTTCTCTATAAGATCATGCAAGATTCACTTCCCCCCTCATCCCACCCGATAAATTATTATTGTTTAAAGCGTCGCGTGACACGCACTTCAGCGACGAGTCGCGTCGCACGAGACGCGTTGCCGACCACCCAGCGGATCTTAAGAGTGCAGAGGCTCATGTTACGCGTTGTTTACATTGTACGACCATTGATAAACATTTGAACTTTCTGCTAGCTCTCAGCTGAATCATTTGTATTCGAGAGAGCATAGCATCAGCATCGTGAAAGAATCGTAGCACTCTTTCCAGATTGAAAACTTGTATTTTATTTTTGTTTCGTATATATTTCGTTTGTGTTACTTCGTGTGTATATATATATATATATATATATATATATTTAGTTTGTGTTATACGTATATATTGTGTGTTATTATATTATAATATAAATTCTATTTACTTACCCATGTTATATAGTTAAGTTAAATTCACTGTGTATTACCTTCATCTCATATTTGGTAAGTACAACAATGCTTAAGCACTTATTATATCAGTAATTTTGCATTTAACGCTACCCTTTTTACTACTTAGACATACATTATCTAAGAATAACAAAATGGACGGCTTTCGCAAGAATAAAGATTTATTCTTTGCATTAAGGGACACAAAAAAAGATATGGGTGATTATTCATTCTTAGTAGAGAAAATACGTGAGACATTTAATCTTTCTGAAGAAAATTGTAAGAAATTAAGGACAAAATTAAAAATATTTGCCACCACATTAAAAAAAAAGATGGATGAAAGCTAACTACAGCTGACCCGCGGTAATCCGGCCCCTGTGTAATCCGGCACCCCCTATAATCCGACATGCCTATAACAGTACATACAAAGCACATTTATTACGGCAAATCTTCGTCCATGCATGCTTAAACATGTTGTGACTTGTTCGCGGCACCGTGACTTTTGCTCGACGCGTATTGTCTCAGTTTGATTGTAAATGTGATCGCGGGCGTTCATATATTGCTGTCGCATCGTACAACGCATATCTACACGTGTCGCAATGGCTTCACAAACCCAAAAGCGGAAGCACAAAACATTAACAATTAAAGAAAAAAATGAGATTCTGGACCGCCTAAATCGTAATGAATCTTTTAGTAGCTTGGCAAGTGAATACGGCGTAGGACGTTCGACAATTTATGATATTAAAAAGAACCGCGAGAACATTCAAAAGTTCGTGTCAACCACTGACTGTGGGCCAGGCAAGAGGCAGACACTCAAGAAAGCTGAAAATCCAGAGGTTGAAGAAGCTTTGTACATGTGGTTTCTTCAGGAAAAAACAGGCATACGCCTATTTCTGGGCCCATATTGGCCATGAAAGCAAAGTTTTTTTACAAGGAGATAACAAAAAAAGACGACTTTGTAGCTAGCAAGGGATGGTTGGAACGCTTTAAAAGTCGTCATGGAATACGTTTGATGACTGTAACAGGAGAAAAACTCTCTAATAATGCATCCTGCATAGAGCCATTTAAATTGAGATTTTTACAAAAAGTAAAAGATTTAGATCTTTGCCCTTCACAGGTATACAATGCAGATGAGTCAGGGCTTTTTTGGCGTGTAATACCTAGCAAAACGTTTGTTTCACATAATGAGAAATCTGTACCTGGACGTAAGGTAAGCAAAGAACGTGTAACCATTAGGGTGGTCCTTATTTTTCGACCATTAAATTTTTTGCACGCCGCCCCCTAATTTTGTTCCATTTCATGAAAAAATAATTTGTGCAAAATTTCAGATCGATTGAACATCGGGAAGACGTGGCACATCGCATGCGAAGTTTTGAAATAGAAGTAACCGCGCGCTAAGTGTAAGGAGTGGCGTGTTTCTAAAAATTTCAATGAAATATTTCATATTTTGCGGACTATAACATAATTATTTACTTATTTAGTATTGTTCTGTTCGTACGTGCATTAAAACCCAAGTTCCATTTGTACAATATAAGACTATTTTACACTAAGCCTCACTGACGCACCAGCACTAAGCAGCACCAAAATATGACATACAACGTTCGACGCTGAATAGACGTTGAAAGACCCTTAGTCATGAAAATCCAGTCACAGGTGCCCAGGTATAGAACTCGGATCCTTCATGAGTCCTGAATCAGGACCCGTTACGCGTAGGTACTCTCGGGGTTTTCCTCGTGGGCCTGAGTGAGTCAGGCTATGGCCGCGTTACTCATCTCACAGTCAGACTCGCCCAGGTCAGCATTTTTCGGCGTGCGGAAGTGGATACCTTCCGCCGTCCACGCATTTTCACGCCGACTTTTCCCGCGCGTTTTCGGCGTCGCTAGAGGGACGTGATTTTATGCGAGGGCTGTATAAATAGCCCTCCGAAGGTGTCGCGATCTCTCACTCTTGAACAAGCCCTTGGAGGCACCTTGTCGTGAAGTTCGTTATTAACAGTCTACCTTATTCTGTGTATTCGTTTGATTCGTCAATCAGCGAGAATCGCCATTTCGCGAGTATTAAAAAAATTAATTTTTCAATCACTCCTCAGTTCAAATAAAAAATGGAAACCAGAGGAAGAGAAAAACTATTCCTCCTTAACTACGACGAATATCAAATTATTGGTGCAAAGTTACCGTCAAATGGACAAGTTTTACGCGTATTATTTTATAATCTGCGTAAGGTGAAATTAAATTTACGATCAAGTGCTCACTTAGTGATGAAAGAAGTCGA
Organism: Andrena hattorfiana; assembly: GCA_944738655.2. NCBI lineage: Eukaryota > Metazoa > Arthropoda > Insecta > Hymenoptera > Andrenidae > Andrena > Andrena hattorfiana. The sequence goes on from OX122895.1 coordinate 15,243,633, forward strand.
GGTTCTGTGGGAGAAAGCGCGAATTCCAACCCGAAAATTAGATCGGAGTATTGAAAAAGTGGAATCTTTATACCAAAACTGGAAGACATTACAGAAGACCTGCAAACGCCGAACACCACTGCAGGAAACACGGGAGCATGATTTTCTGGAAGCATTGGGTGACCTTTTCGATATTGCTCATGCTGACGCTTTGGAAATGATGAGCATTGCAGAAGACAAAGAGTTCCTTATGAATCAAAGGAAGAAAGGACGAACCAGTTCAATGGTAGGAAGCGATCGCAACTTATTCAAGAAAGAAAGCAGAAAAATTCTTCGAGAGGAAAAATAAAAGTCGAGACGAGAAAACTATGAAGTAAATATACATGGTATGTATTTTTATATAGTTGTGTAATTTGTTTTATTCAATATTACCTACGCTTTTTTACTAATATATTCTTATATATATCATTTAATCAAGAAGAATTAGCGGAATTAGTGGATTCATCATCAATTGAAGATAAGGATGAGGTAATTGAGGATCCTGTGGAGCGTCGTATGGAGGATTCCATGGAGGACGAACCAGGTCCGAGTCATCCTAAACACAAACGCAGCAAGCACAATTTTATAACACCCAAACTTGTGGCGACCATGGACAAATGTAAAGTGAGTGATCGTGACGCAGTCCGAATTATAATAGCAACAGCTCAAGCTCTGAACCATAATGTCGATGATTTGATAATAAACAAAACATCTATTCGTCGCTGTCGTACAAGTTTACGCGCTGAGAGAGCTATGTTATTACACACTACATTCAAACAAAAAGAAATCAATACAATTACTGTACATTGGGATGGAAAGATGTCACCATCATTAACGGGTAAAGAACAAGTAGATCGATTATCGATAATAATATCTTTCAATGGAAATGAACAGTTGCTTGGAATTCCAGCGATTTCTTCGGGCACTGGGAAAGAACAGGCCAATGCTGTCTATGATTTACTTGATGAATGGGACGTTATTGATAAACTAGAAGCACTTTCTTGCGATACCACAGCGTCAAATATGGGCCGATTACCAGGCGCATGCGTAATTTTGGAGCAAAAAATCGAGAGGGATCTTTTATATTTGCCTTGCCGACACCATATTTACGAGATAATTTTACGGGGCGTTTTTGAGGAAACATTATCTAAATCTACTGGACCTAATATTCCCTTATTTAAACGTTTTCAAGGATCGTGGTCTCAAATCAATAAATTAAATTTTAAATCGGGGGTTGGCGATAAGATAGTTCAACAGTCACACGACAATGTAGCAGAAATAATAAACTTTGCCTCATATAGTTTGGAATTTAAGCAACCACGAGAAGACTACCGCGAATTTCTTGAACTATCAATAATTTTTCTTAATGGAACCGTTCCAAAGTTTTCTTTCCATGTACCAGGAGCATTTCACCATGCTCGATGGGTGGCCAAGGCTATATATTCTTTGAAAATATTTTTATTTCGGAACGAATTTGTTTTAACATGAAGAAAATGGAATCCGCGACATTTGTATTTTTCTCATTAAACTGTATTTGAAAGCATGAATCCAAGCTCCAGTTGCTGCAAAAGCTCCTAAGCAAGATTTCGAGTTTTTAAAAAACTTATATGCATATGATGCAATTAATAAAAATGTAAGTCGCGTAGCATTGCGCAAATTTTGTAATCATTTATGGTACTTAACACCAGAAGCGGCAGCGCTGGCCTTTTTTGACTCCAACATTACGCATGACGCCAAAAAACGGATGGTAGTAGCTTTAGATACTCTTAATGATACAGACGTCAAAAAATTAATAATTAGTCCGAATAATGTAACTCAGTACATCGACAACGATATTGAAGGGTTTGTTTCCCAAAAAACGTTACAGTTTTTTAAAAGATTTGCAATTTCCACAGATTTTATAAATAAGGATCCTTCAGAATGGGAAAATGATCGAAATTATACTATTGGATTAAATATAGTAAATAATATAAGAGTAGTTAACGATTTGGCCGAACGAGGAGTGAAACTCATGCAAGAATTTAATAATGTATTATCGCGAAATGAAGAGGAAAAACAATTTATAATGCAAATTGTTTCCGACTACCGAAAACGCTATCCAGACATAAAAAAAACTACGTTAATGAAAAATTTGTAAATTATTTTTTAAATGCGAGTATTAAAAAGTGTGTAAATTCAATAACCGTATTTTCTTTTTTTCGCCTATTTATGATATAATATTATGATATAATATTCACCATTTCATATTAAAAATATTATCTTCTTATTAAATATAAAATATTAATGACAAACATTCCTCCATTTTTAAAATTATTATTATTATTAACTTGCAAATAATATAAGAAAGAATTTAAAAGAATGGTGACTTTCATTCAAATACGTAAAATTTAATATAATTAATTAAAAATATATAAATATTAATTAGTTATTATGTTGAAAAAATCATACTGTAGCACTATTATCGTAAATATTTGTGCACAGAAAGAACGCTTAACCATCATTATAATATTTTTCTTCATACCTTTCCGTTCATACAAAATTTCACATTTACTGCAACTTTAACGCGAATGTGCCACGTCTTCCTCTTATCCGATCAACTTCATCTTTTACGGGAATTATTTTCTTATCCAATGGAACAATTTTAGGGGGCGGCGTGAAAAAAATTGTGCAAAAAATTTTTCACCAAGAGTAACTAAGGACCACCCTAGTAACCATATTACCTTGTGCTAATGCTTCGGGCACGCACGGGCTAAAGATGGTGGTCATTGGAAAATCAAAGAATCCACGAGCATTCAAAAACATTGATTTACCTGTACACTATTATGGACAAAAAAGCGCGTGGATGACAAAAGACCTTTTTAAAAAATGGTTTGATGAATGCTTCGTGCCAGAAGTTAGGAAATGGTTGAAAGATCATAAACTACCTCAAAAGGCGTTACTGCTTCTTGATAATGCTCCCGGTCATCCGTCCGAAGAAGAACTAACAACAGAGGATAAATGTATCACTGCGATGTTTCTTCCACCAAACTGCACTGCACTGATCCAACCAATGGATCAGCATATCATTCAGTTTGTCAAGCAAGACTACAAGAAAAAACTGCTGCTGACGGCCATATCAAAAGACCAACCTATAGAAAAAACATTAAAAGAATTAAACATGAAAGACTTGGTTTTCTCCCTTTGTCAATCTTGGAATGCATTGCCCCCATCAGCCATTACATCGTCATGGAAAAACTTATGGCCAGAAATTGTCACCACTCCCGGCACCGCTCCTCAAATCAGTGTTACTTCGGAAGTCATAGAGCAAGTTGCTACCGAAACGCAGATTAGTTCGGAAAATTTGGAAATCTGGTATCGTGGAATGGATGAAGAAAAAAGTGTGTTCCATCAAATGTCTGATGAGGAGATTGTCAACCAAGTTTCTATTCCAATAATAAATCAAGACGATGCTGACGAAGTCATCGGAACTACTCTACAAGTGTCAGCTAAAGATGCGATTAACGCATTTGAGCTGGGTATGCAATGGGCTGAAGAGAATGGTGCATCGTATAACGAACTTTTACTTCTGAGGAGACTGAGAGACAAGGCCTTACTCTCGCGTTTAGCCAATGTAAAACAAAAGAAAATTGATGAATATTTGCATGCACCATAAATTTATTTGTTTATCCATTTTCAAATTAAGATCATACATAGTATGTACCTTGGAAATACTTACATATGTTGTATGTAATTGATTGACATCAATATGTTTAGTTATTATTTTTTTGCAAGTACTATAGCGTTAATGACGTTAATTTTATAATAAACCCTATGCTATCTATAGTGTTGTTTAGTTCACTAAGTCCCGTATCGTATATTATGTAGTACATATAGATTTGATCTTACCATTCTTATAAGTATGTAATTTGTCGGATTACAAGGTACTCCTTTTCAAAAAAAGTTCTGGTCTACAAGGGGTCGGTGGCAGTACTCTATAGTCCGACAAATTCGATCATCCGACACCGCCTTGCAAAACGTTTGTCGGATTACCGCGGGTCTACTGTATACTGAATCAAGATTTCTTAAACAGAACCAGGCGTGGTTACAAAATGATTTTGTATACCCAAATGCAGTGTTAGCAAATATTCCATCTGCAAGTTCCGCTAGTACCAATCCAGGAAGATCATCCGATAAAGAATTCAGAAATCTTTCTATAAGTTCCAAAAGAAGAAGAATCGAACCACTTATCAAAAATTTTTCTTCTGAGGAGTTGACATATGCATCTTGTTCTTCCTTGTATATAAGTGGTAAACGAAATGCTGCGAAAGTAATACAAAAAGCAGATGTATATATTAACGCTAGTGGAAAACGTATAGCGGAGCCTATTAAATACACTTTAGAGGAAGCGTTATCTCTATTCATCGACGGTGATTATACTAAGGAGACATGTAATTCCATGCGAACAGGTGCAAAAAAAAGAAACGCCGATATTTACCCTGCATATAATTCTATTCGTGAGGCAAAGAAAGAATGTTATCCAACTTCTATTAAAGTGACCGACATTTCTGCAGAAGTTAATATTCAATATCTTGCTAATCACACAACAGAGAGATTATTTAAGTACTTAGAAAATTGTGTAGACTACGAAAATGTACCGGAATCTCTCAACTTTTTGTTCAAATGGGGCTGTGATGGGAGTTCCGGTACCTCCACATATAATCAAGCATTTTCGGACAATAATAATACAGATGAATTTTTGTTTGCCATATGTATGGTTCCTTTAATTTTAAAATCAAATGGCAATGTTTTATGGATGAATCCGAGTCCCTCTTCTACCAGATTTTGCCGACCCATACAGATTATGTTTCAACACGAAACAAATGATCTAATTAGAAACGAAACCAGAAAAATAGAGCAACAGATTACTTTGATTTCATTTACTGTTAGATTTAACAATAGAAATATAGTTGTAAAACATCATTTTAAATTAACTATGATAGATGGAAAAGCTTTTGCTGCTGTTACTGGATCATCAACTCAGTCCTGTTCAATCTGCGAAGCTACACCGCGAGTGATGAATAACTTAAATATATTACAAACATTACCAATAACCATAGATTTTTATCAGTATGGAATATCAAATCTTCATGCCTGGATCAGGTGCATGGAATGCATTTTGCATATTGCATACCGCCTGGAAGTCAAGAAGTGGCAAATACGAAGTGTAGCCGAAAAATCCCAATATGAAGACAGGAAAAAGATGATTAAAAAAAAATTAAAAGAGGAAATGAACATATTAGTAGACATTTCGAAGCCAGGTTTTGGTACAACAAATACTGGAAACGTAGCGAGAACATTTTTTGAAAATTATACTACAACAGCCAATATTACAGGTATATTATTATTTTATATAATACATAATAAATAATTGAATAATAAAATAATAAAATAAACAATAAATAATTTTACAGGCGTAAACCAAGAACTAATTAAAAGACTGTGACGTCCCACTATTTTTCGCGCGGTATAATTTAAAGTGTTCCCCATAAACCACACCACAAGTCTACCAAAATCCCTAAAAATCAAATCTTACCCCTTTTCCCAATCACTGATTATTTTTGACGATGTACCTTAGCGGTCCCCATCTCGAGATGGTCAAGTATGAAACCCCTTACCCTCTTCACCCCACGAGGCATCATCTCCTCCATCAAATTTAAATTTAAACAAGTCCCTCGTACCAAAAACTCTCTTAAATCGAGACCACGTCTCATCCCCTCTCTACGACCCTCCTAATCAAAGCCACTCTCACCCCTTTCCAACTAAAACACCAAAAATCCATCAAATGGGTTGAGTATTCCTTTTCAAACGCCCCAAACAAAAACCCCGGAAGTCCTATTGCGATGCATATTTCGCGCATGAATCATAAACACGGCTAATTATAGACCACATATTTCGTACATGAATCATGGTGCATACCGCGCATACCCCTCATACCGGGCATTCCTGCGAAACACATAAATACAAGGGCCCCAGAGGCTAGAAGGACTTTTCGACAGAATCCTTCTAAGGATCAAGTGGACTTTTCGACAGAATCCTTTCTAAGGATCAAGTATATTTATAAAGTGAATATCTCAATTCAGTGCACTACAAAATATAAATCTACGACATCGACTGTAAGCAATTACGATTACCATTTAAGATTGCATATCATACTCATTCATATAAATATTATTCTGTATTGCTTATGCTTTTCATATTTCGTATTATTACTTACTGCTTTATATTAACTATCTATTGCTTATTGTGTTATATCATTTTCTTTGCTCATGCTTAACGCATATTTATAATATCTATTGTCAAACGTTTATTGCTTTTATTATAATTCTTGTTACTAATTGCATATCACCTTTCATATTACTGTTTATTGCTAATACTCATATATCTCACGTTCATACACATATATATGTATATATATTGTTATTGATTACCATTTATATAAATGTCAGTGTGTCAATGCTTAATGTCTAACGCATTATTATATTAATCTACCAAGCTATTGCTAACAGTGCATAACATATTCTCGTGCTAAAAAAATATATAAACGTTCTTATTTTCAATAACGCTTCGAATTATTCCATCGATCCTTCGGCTACAGAACCTTCAAATCATAACAAGCTACGGTAACAGCTGATCTCTGTCAACGCACGCAGAGACTTCTTATAGTGTTTACAAGGCTTACTTTCGCTTAAGCATTGCATGCCCCATATAAAGACGCCTATTGTGAAGAAATCTAATGCGTGCCTTTTTATCTCAATCCAATTATCGCGTCGTTAATACTAACCACCAGTGCTGTAACGGGTGTCACTCTGGTACATGATTACTGATTAACCTTCCCTGGTTGCGTTGTGTCGCGAAACTGGTTTTTGTGCCAAAAACTTCCCATCTTACATTGTGTCGCGAAACTGGTTTTCGTGCCAAAAACTCCCATCTTACATTGTGTCGCGAAACTGGTTTTCGTGCCAAAAACTCCCATCTTACATTGTGTCGCGAAACTGGTTTTCGTGCCAAAAACTCCCATCTTACGCTGTGTCGCGAAACTGGTTTTCGTGCCAAAAACTCCCATCTTGCCTTGTGTCGCGAAACTGGTTTTCGTGCAAAAAACTCCCATCTTATATTGTGTCGCGAAACTGGTTTTCGTGCCAAAAACTCCCATCTTGCCTTGTGTCGCGAAACTGGTTGTCGTGCCAAAAACTCCCATCTTACATTGTGTCGCGAAACTGGTTTTCGTGCCAAACTTCCCTCACTACCTACCCCTGAAATGTCATTCCCCTAAAAAGACCTTCACCCGGGACGTGACAAGACTTGGTGTTATTTTAGTTGCTTTGTCAAGTTATAGACAAATTAGTCCCAATTTATTTCAAGAGTATGCAATGGAAACATTTAATCTATACGTTACAGAATATAATTGGTTTTACATGCCATCAAGTTTGCATAAAATTCTATTTCATGGTGCAGACATAATAAAGTCTGCTGGTTTACCAATTGAAATGTTTTCAGAAGAGGCAATGGAGGCAAGAAATAAAGATTTTAGAAATATTAGAAACGATCACGCGAGAAAATTTTCACGACAGGAAACAATGACAGACCTTTTTCACACGTTATTGTATACATCCGACATTTTAATATCCTCAATCTCAGCGGAAAACTGCAAAATTGGTAAAAAACATACACGTATTGATATTTTTAATTGCGAAATTGAAAGATTAATGTTAAAAGAAGACCTCCAAGACGATGACGATTAATTCCAATGATTAATTGATGATGATTAATTCCAAGATGATAAATTAATCATTGTATTGATTTTTGTTAATTGATAGATAAATAATAAATAAGAGTTTAATAAGAAAGTATAATAAAAATAACAATGATTTTTTTATAAGCCGAAACCCCATATGATGAATTTATTATGTTCACTAACTTTCTAAAATATAACACTTGTTTTAGTTGAAATATTTTTAATTTTTCCAATTGGAAAGTAGTCACACATTCTTGTTATCTGATTAAATGTAATAAAATTCATTGATTCAAGAATTATGCATTACTGTACTTGTTTGAAAAGCTTGAACAGCTAGTTTTCAATTACTGTTCACATGTTATCGCGATTTTTCAGGTATTTCTGATGTTCTGACAAAAAATGTTGCCAATCAAAAATTAATCACCGTTCACTCTTCTACAAATCTCAGTATGAAAAATCAAAATAATTTTTTTTTTAAATAAAATATTAAGATCACCTTGATTTTTTAATTGTCAAAATATATTTTTTACTTAATAATGTTATAGCTGACGTCAAGACGAATTCAACGACCTATATACTGCGGTCTTTAAGTCTTGAAATAATGTTAAAATAGTTGTGAACAGCTAATTCTTCGATCTGGCCCACTGTGTGGCGGGGGGAAGTGAGGGCGCGCGGGGGAGTGCGGTGGGCAGAACTCTGGGCGCGGGGAGAGCGGGGAGTGGAAGACCGGCTGCGCGCGCACGAGCCGCGGAGTGGGGAAAGCCATAATCGCGGAGGGGATCAGTCCGGACCGAGCCCCCGCGGAGACCTAGCCCACCGCTGGAAATTTCCACAGAGGGAGAGAATGTCCCTCTGAAAAAATTTCTGTGGAGCGGGTCTTGTCTGAAAAATCTTTTTCAGACTCGATCCACCCCACAGAAATATTTTCAGAGAGAGAATTTTTTTTATTTCGAACGTCGCAGCGTATCGCGCGATTACGCGTAATTTGACTCCTCTGAGAAAGCCGCGCGAGATGATGTCATTTGACAGCGCGAAGAAGACGCGAACGAAATATGATTATACGGCGCCTGCAGAATTCGGAAACGTTGAAATCTTAAAATTGTGTGGCGAGGAAAGAAGGAGGAAGAAGGGTAAATAAATGGAGATAGAATATATGGTTAAGACATGATATATATTGTTACATAGAAAATATAAAAAAATAAAATAATAATAATAATAATAATAATAATAATATAAAAATAGAATATAAATAGAATAAAATAAGAAATATAATAATAAAATATAAAAATAAAAATGAAAATAGTAAAATATAAAATAAAAGAAATGAAAAATAAAAAAAGAAACTATTGCGCCGGGGGCGGCGGTGGTGACGGCGGCGATGGGGACCGCAGGGGTCCCAATCGCTGGTACGGCACCCCAGGGTGCCGTAACCGCCCAGCCGTCATTGAACCCATCACCAGGGGTGCGGCCTCCGCCGGGGGTGCAGCCTCCGCCAGCTGATTCATTAAATTGACTAGATGAATCATCATAGATCGGCGGTTATGTAACCAATACACAAACGTGGATATAATATTGATACATTGAACATAATAAACTTCAAATGCATAAAACAATGCAAAGTATCACATACCACTGGAGGCGACGACGACGGCAACGCCGTCGACGCCGGCGGCGAGGCTGGCGACGCACAGGGGGTATTTGCCCCGAAAATGCGGACAAAGCTATTTGAATATTCGCTCAATATTCAAACTGCTATAACTTTGCTAAAATTTATCCAAATTTGATGAAAAAAAAACATTTTAAGGCTTGAGATTTCTACTTTTTTGTGATATATACCGTTTTTACTAAAATGGGTGTTTTGAGTGAGAAATCTGTCCTTAAAGAGGAGCGTATCGGATTGTATAGTTTGTTGCTATTTTCCGATCCAGTACTGCAGATTGTAATCAATATTTTTACGTTACTCGTCTATTTTATGTATGCTATCGAAAAGTATAATCTTATTACAAAGAATGCTGTGTTTTAAATATATAGCCATGGCGAAAAGCATGCATTTTTCACTCGCTTGTTCCTTCGCGAATGCTGAGGCTCTGTAATACGAGACCCATCGAAGGGACTGTTTAGATTACGGACTCGCGAGATGTTTATGTTACACAGGAGATTAGCGTTCGACTAAGTCTCTTCTTTCTGATTGAATTCAGTTGGAACCATTCGGTCAAAGAGTAACGTGTGCAGTGAGAGTTATCCAAGTTTCTTTAAAAAATTCCTATATATTATTTAAATTTTATGTGTGTATTGTTTCCTTATTTTAGTTCATATTGTGTTTTTAGTGTATATTTAGTATTTACTTAAGTTAATTGGTGCAGTATATTTTTTAAGTTCCATTTTGTTTTATATTCTACTTCATTTCACCTATATTTGGTAAGTAGAAACATGATTTGTTAGCAGAACTAGTTTCCGCATTGAGTATATTCTTTTTCAGTATTCAGATGTAAGTTGACGACAATATATGTCCATATAGGTAGTAAAATGTCATCGGATACTGGAGAATCCTCTGGGATAAAAGTTATGACGCAAAAACAATTATTTAATATTATGCAGGGGTGTAAAGGCGAAAAAATTACTGAAAAACTGGAGTATCTTGAAAATTATTTATTAAATCGCAACAGATATTCAGAAGAAGAGCGTGTAGCGTTTAAACACAGTATTTCTCATCTTAAATCAGAATTCAAACGTAGATGGGTTTCTGCAAAATATAGGAAGGATCTTTTCGAAAAACAGAATTTAAACTGGCTTCAAGGAACGTTTGAAATACCCACAACATCATCCCAGGCTGGACGTCTACCTAAGTCTTTTACCGAATTATCTGAGCGAAGCAAAAGAAGAAAAACAGAAGATATACGGAAAATGATTAGCACCGAGGAATTAACATTTGCTGCACAGGCAAAGCTAAGGTCTTCTGGTCAAGTGGACGCTTCCATAGTACTGCAGGAAGTCACAAAATGCCAATCATATGCAAAAAAGTGCAGGAAACTTTGTTCCACAAATCAACAAGCAGAAACAAGACAACCCTCGATTTTGAAAGCCCTATTTATATTTGCACAAGCAAATTTATCCAGGCAAGAATATGAAATTGTCCGTACAATGGATAAAAAACTTTTTCCATCGTATTCTGTATTACAGAAGGCTAAGAAAGTTTGCTATCCTGTTCAAGAAGCATTCGTCATAACTGACACGTCTGCACAAATAAAGCTGCAAGAATTACTATTGGGTGTATAACTTAAAAACCGGAATTTGACACTAGATGTCAACACTTGTGTATGCGCTGTAGCAAATCATTCACATACACGCCATTTTGAAGCTCTATTCATAACCTATCGAAATCAGTCAACAGTGTTTGATTTGCTTGTGCGCATCATATTTTTTTCAATCATGGAAAATTTTGAAAATTGGCGAAAAAACAGCATTTGCGGGAAGTTTTGCCGAGTCACTTTTTTGTAAAAAAAACTGCAGCCGAAAGTCATCGTTTGCTCGTGGAATTGTATGGCGAACATGCTCTTGCGAAAACACAGTGTTTCGAGTGGTTTCAACGCTTTAAAAGTGGCGATTTTGACATCAAAGACAAAGAGCGGCCTGGACAGCCGAAAAAGTTTGAAGATGAAGAATTGGAAGCGTTATTCGATCAAGACTCGTGTCGAACACAAGAAGAGCTTGCAGAATCATTGGGCGTGACTCAAGCAGCCATTTCCAAGCGCCTAAAAGCATTGGGATTCATCCAAAAGCAAGGAAATTGGGTGCCATACGAGTTGAAGCCGAGAGACGTGGAAAGGCGATTTTGCATGTCTGAAATGCTGCTCGAGCGTCATAAAAAGAAGTCGTTTTTGCATCGAATTGTTACTGGAGACGAAAAATGAATTCATTACGACAACCCGAAGCGCAACAAATCGTATGTGAAGCCCGGCCAACCAGCAAAGTCGACACCGAAGAAGAATATTCACGCTGCCAAGATAATGCTCTGTATTTGGTGGGACCAGAAGGTAGTTGTGTATTATGAGCTTCTAAAACCGGGTGAAACCATTACTGGAGAACTGTACCGAAAACAACTGATTCGTTTAAAGAGAGCATTGAAGGAAAAACGGCCAGAATGGAAGACCAGACACGAGGCATTGATTTTCCAACATGACAATGCTCGGCTAAAAACTATTTGGAAAATAGTGGATGGGAAGTTCTGCCCCACCCGCCATATAGTCCAGACTTGGCGCCTTCTGACTACCATTTGTTTCGGTCGATGCAGAATGCACTTTCCGGAATACGTTTGACTTCAGTCCAAGGCATCAAAAATTGGCTCGATTCGTTCTTTGATTCAAAAGATGACCGGTTTTTTTGGGATGGCATCCACAAATTGCCAGAAAGATGGGGAAATGTTGTAACTTCCGATGGACAATACTTTGAATAACAGGATTGTACAAGATTTTCTTTAATAAACGCTTATATTTCCTAAAAAATTCCGGTTTTTAAGTTATACGCCCAATAGATCACACAGCTGTTCGGGTACTGTTATATTTGGAAGAAGTGTTACATAATTTATAAGAAAATGAGATCAGTAAATTACAATTAATTAGTAAATGGGGTTGTGATGGATCCAAACAAGCACAATATAAACAACAATTTGAAAACATTTCTGATTCAGACAGTCACATATTTCAGAGCTCATTCCTTTTCCTACGATTAATTTCTTCAAAAAATGGAAAAATCATTTGGGATAATCCGACACCATCATCTCCATTGTAGACCAATCAGAATAAGGTTTATAAAAGAAGATACCGATGTAATACATGACGAAATAAGTTATATAGAAGGCCAAATAAACCAACTAAGAGAAACAGAAATTAATGGAAACAGACCTATAACTGTTAAGCACATTTTTTTGTTCACGATGATAGATGGGAAGATATGCAACGCGGCAACAAACACATCATCTACCATGAGATGTTACCTATATGGATTGACCTCTACAGCATTCAACGAGTTGTCGAAGACAGGTGAAATTAATGTAGCTGCATTAAAGTTTGGTTTGTCGATTCTACATGCCAGAATAAAAATATTCGAAAATCTGCTACATTTATCTTATAAATTACACATTTGGAAATGACAAATAAGATCAAAAGAAGAAAAACGTTTAGTCGCGGAAAGAAAGAAAGTCATACAAGAGGAGTTTAAAGCTCAAATAGGAATTACTGTTGACGTACCAAAAGCTGGTTTCGGCAATACAAATGATGGAAATACTAGTCGTAGATTTTTCTTAAACCATCAATTATCATCTACCATTACTGGGGTTGATGTAGAACTAATATATAGACTTAGAGTCGTATTAGAAACTGTGTCAAGAGGTTATAAAATAGATTTAAATAAATTTGAAACATTTACTATGGATACTGCAAAGCTATATGTTAAACTATACTCATGGTACCCTATGTCACCTACCATGCACAAGTTACTAATCCACGCACCATTAATTATTGAAAATGCTATTTTACCCATTAGAAGACTGTCAGAAGAAGCTGCCGAGGCAAGAAACAAACACTTTCGTCGTTATAGAGAAGATCGTGCACGAAAGTGTTCTAGAAAAGCATGTAATATAGACGTACTGAATAGACTTTTAATTACTTCCGATCCTCTGATATCCAGTATAAGACCGACTACGAAGAAAAAATCAAACTCCCTTTTAAGCGAGACATTGCAATTAATTCTACCTTCTGAACCTACATCAATTGTAGAAGAACAAGTATCAGAAGAAGAAGATGATGATGATGATGATGATGATAAGGAAGAAGAGGAAGAAGAATATGAAGAAGAAGAAGAAGGAACGACATCAGATGAAGTATTCTCAGGCGAAGAACTTTGTGACGCATGTTCCGATGAAAATTAATAAAAATACAGGGTTTCCTATTTAAAGGTACATTCGCATATATGTATTCTTGATCACTAAAATTAAATATCTTCATTAAGTGATATACATACAAATATAATTTTTTCGACTTTTCAGCGTAAATACTACGTTATGACTGATTCAACGAAATACAATCAGAAAATAGAGACAAAGATCTATCTACAGCATACTATAAGCTTCCCGCACGTTTATAATTTAAACAATTTCTTCAAATAATTCTTTAGTAAGTACTTACTTTACGGAGATATAGCGAATGCGAACATGCAGGTATGTGAGAAATGCTGCGATTTTCGATGACCACTTTTTTGTAGATCAACTGTAAAACACGGAATTGGACGAAGTAGGAATCAATTTTTCTTGTATCTTAATCATAAAGCTTCATAGAACACAATGACACTAAAATGAACACCGGGACTCACCCGGAACTATAACGAAATCATTAACAGTCTTAGAATCATAAATAAAATTACTGAATCGTTGGTTATCTTCAAATATTAATAACTACAAAAATATATATGGTACATAAGTAAAATTTACTTAAAAGTATACCATACACTTAGCTAGAAAAACTTCTATAAAACAAAAATTTATTTAATTTATGTAAATAAGTTCCAAATTACTAATAGGCGAATTTGTTGAGAAAGGAAAGCGTGTTATCAGAATCCTAAACGTCCGACAAATCACAGTACTTTATGGATACATGAATGCGAAAACGAATATTGATAGATTGTTCCTCAGATATTCAACTAACTCAAGAAACAAAAGTTTTACAATTTATGTAGAATTTTTAAAATTGAATTTTGACCGCATTTTCGGGGCAAATACCCCACTGTGCGACGTCGGCGGCCAACGAGGCGATCCCCAATCCGATGACCAGGCGGGTGACGGTGGTGGCGAGTCCTAGAACATAGAAACACGCGATATAATATTTACGACCGCGGGATCCAACTCGATTTCAACGGTTAAACACGATAAAAATGTCAAAAATATTGTTGTGTGCATACCTCCGGGTTATCCCAACATGGCTCAGGGTCACTCTCGGGGTCAATTCTCCAAAGTCCCATTTTTTCAGAAAAAAAAAACAATGAAAAGTGTCACACCGAAAATGTTTCACGACTGTTCACCTTCAAGATTCGAAGGCGAATGGTCTCGCTGCATCTCCAGACTCACGCAACTAAACCCTTATCATGAAACCGAGAAGTGCGTAGCTATGCAAAATAGGATACCTTTCTTTTTGATACCCTTCCCCCGTGCACTTATCATGAAACCGAGAAGTGCATAGCTTTGCAAAATAGGATACCTCTTTTCCTTTTTTTTTTTTTTTTGATAAGCTTCCACCTTGCACTTATCATCTTCTTCGCTGACAAACCTCTCCTTTTTCTTCGCATGTATCATTTGGCTGAAGCATTTCTCCATGCTTCTTTGGACACATCATTCGACTACACCATACAACTTTGAATGTATATCAAACATCTATTGAACTACTTTGAACGTTTATTGAACATGTATGGTACCACTCTGAACGTGAATCGAACGTATATCATACCACTTTGATCGTGTATTGAACGTGTATCAAACGTCTATTGAACCACTATGATCATGTACGGTACCACTCTGAACATGAATGGTACCACTCTGAACGTATATTGAACCAATTCTACATAATTATAACTATCGTCTTAACCTAGCGTACATCACATTTAGGAGGTTGGGTTGGGGATGGTGAAGAAAAAACATTTATGCATTAAAAATTGATTATATTTATTTATGCATTTCTCTCTGGCATTTAGTCCACCAGTTGAATATTTTAAATACATTTTGCAAAGCACAGTGCTTTGCATGTCTGCTACATCGCAGAGTATTAACTACATTTAGCTCATTTAGAGATTTGATATCCTCATAGTCAATGTCCAGTGTCTCAATGATCACGTCCGCTCTCGTATTTTCATCGAGGAAATCCACAAGCCAGTCACGTTTCTGCATCCCTTTAACGTATACGATATGGGATGCGTCACCTTCTTCATCAATCGCATCAGCTACAGCATTCGTAATTAGCTGTTTAGCCATACTGTATGGAACATCCCCATCGTCCATGATGTTTTGCCACCAACCACCGGATGCTTGATTTGATAGATTTGGTAAGAAGATATTGTGGCATCGAACTACCAAAAATATAGTGTGAAAAAATTGTTCCCTTTCATAGAACAGCTACTTGCTTGATAACAAATCTTCCATCAACGATAAACCCTTTCAGGTCAACAAATGTTGGTACGGACATTATCGATAGAATTTAGAGGTCCGCTCGCTTCCAAGACAGACGGGAGAATGCAGTCTTTCTCGTAAAACATCTCGATTTTCACGATTAAATTTTGTATGAATTTGACACAGGAGAGGGCGGGTAAGTAGCGTGGCAATTTAATTCATTTTGCGCACCACGTTTGTCAGCGGATTGTATTCAAACACCCGATCGTGCAGAATCAAACAGTAGGCTGTAATATTTGTCGGTACATTCTCTTTACACTCATAGTTTTTAAGCGTGTTAGTTATTCCAACGTTTCTGTTACTATCAATCTTCACGCCATTCAGCTCCTATCGGATCTCATCAAATAAGAACGCCATGCAATTATTTCCCAACGTCACCGGTAATGCATCGTTTGGCTTATTTATCTTCAATTTCCCCTCCACATAGAGAAAACTTTCACACGGCAATGTGTATAAATCCTGCTGCTGATTGGGTATTCTTATTTCATCGCTGTATCCAAACGTCGTGCTGACGTATGGGTTCTATGTGTGAGCCTCCAGCTTAAAGATGCGATCATCAAACGTCGGCTTCCCTCCAATGCTTAGAATGTTAGCCATTTTTCAACTTAAATGCGCACAATCAATCCTAGTGATTTCAAAAATGTAATGTTCGCAGCACTGAGCCTCTTCTTTATAGCGTAATCAGAGTTGTTGCAGTTGTTATTGTAAACAATTTCGTTTGGAAGAAACCGGTTTCTGGAGTCGTTCAACACAAGCACCTCTTTCCTTCGCACCACACGTATTATCGTCGTCGCCCTCGTACGTGCAATCTGATGGTAATCTCTTCACCTCGAAAATCGGGCAATCGTCCGTCTTGATTCACAACTCGTATCGTTACATCCGTAATGACCCCTGCGGGGATTGGAAGGTAAATGATTTGCGAGGGCGTTTCCGATATCTTATATCCAGGTGGGACTATCGGGGAAAATTCATGTATGGTATGTACGCGCTTCCCATTGTTGTACGCGCCAGCGGTCACGCTACATTCTATGCGAATAATGTTCACGTTCATGATATTAATTGGACCGTCCGATTCGTGCCACCGTCCTGGTTCCAGTACCCGATTCGTCGAGAATCCCAGTAGCGATCCAATGTTATTAGATTTCGTAAAGTCTACGGCGAACGAGCAGTACAGCTCGCCATTCATGGTGTCGTTGTTGGGGCGCAAGACTATTGGATACACATCGTTGTCATCGCCATCGCCGAGATTTTGAGGATACCGTTCGAGTAATCGCTGCTTCAAATACTTGGCAATGGCGTCTAGTTCGTAGGAGCCGTGGGAAATCATAATGTATTCATGAGTGGTGTCGACGCTGTTGCTATCATAGTTTACGGCGAAGTAGAATTTATCGTTGCTCGAGTCGATGTTCGGTATTGTATGTTAAGTTTCAAAGGTTGTTAGACCAAGCTCGTAATCACCATCGCTCAAATCTATGGGTGGAAAGTAGCTCACCGCGAGGGTGCTACTCTTGCCGGTTAGAGTGAATGTTAACGACATATTCTGCTCAAACTACTCGACTAGTACTGAATCAGAATGGTGGTAAGTCAATCCTTAAATTCGGTGCCGATCGTTTGTAGAAAGCATAGACATAGTAGTCCACAATTGCTCTGATTGTACTTCTGATAAGACGTTCGATTGTATTCAATTTTCATGACATCTTTATCCAGTTATTGTACCAATTCCTTAGGCGGTCGAAGATTCCCAAAGCTGTCGAAATATATAGTTCGACACCCTGTCTTCGCATACGCCACCCAATGAGTCCCCGGCCCCTCAACATTGTCCAAATTTACGATACCGCTCTCGTTTCGACGTACTCCTCCGGCAGGTAGCGCGTTACGCATAAAAACAGCTCTAAAGAATGGAATACGCATACGTTTTGCCAACTCCTCCAATTGCGCATCGGTACCGAATTCCATTATTATCCTTGATGACGTGGCATGCGACCAGCAAGATACGATACGAGAATACTTTGCAATGGGTGCTCACTCGAACGTTGACTGTTTCTATCTCTGTCAGACATATGCAAACATTCCCAAACATCTTATACGCGACAATGCGAATCTGCTGATTCTGTTTAAGCAGGATGGTACTAACTTGAAGCATGTGTACAACGATCCCGTAAACACTGATATGTCTTACGAGGATTTCTGCGCGTTGTGTCGTAATTGTTGGCAACGGGAGTATGGTTTCGCGACAATAGACAAGGATAGCGCGATGTCCAATGGACGTTATAGAAAGGGAATTAACGAGTTTGCCATACCGTGAGATGGTCAATCATTGTCAACACGTCGGTGGGAAAGCAACGTCTGCGGTACAACGATAATTGATATCGATAGTCTGGAGATTAAGGATCGCGAGAGAATAGCGAAGGAAATTGCAAAAACCAACGAATCCATTCGCCAGAAACATCAGGCTTTGAAGACTGGCAAGATGGAGGAAGATATCGCGTTGGAGAGATACTTTAAACCTATTGTTGAAAACCTAAAACATATTGTGGAAAATACCACAGCGGCAGAAGCTGACACATCACCGCTGATGAGCACAGACGTTGAAGGGAATGAAACATTAACACCTAAATAAAAAATCCAGTCGAAAGGGAATACATCGCGCAAGACAAAGAGGAAACGATATATGTCATCGGAATATTCACTCATAACCTCCACACCAGTTCAATCGAAGCGAAAACGCCAGAATGACACATCAAACGAGTCCTCGGTTCCTCCCGCACTGATAAATACATTTCCCAGTGTACAATTGCTAACAACCAACGATGACGACGTTTTCGAAACTACTCCCGATGAGTCCTTTGTAATATCTATTAGACAGCAACTTCAAACATCTGAGGGGCAAGAAACGTTTCGCAGCCATTTCGGTCCGATGGGGCAAGAATACATGAGCGCAATCCTAAGTAGGGATAAGGATACAACAATGAACTATGTGTATGGCGTATATTTTGGCAATAGTGGAACGATGCTTGGGGATAAGGCTTTCGATATAGACGAGGATGATAATATAATCATAAATAGTGTAAAATACAGAGGAACACCTGGCCTTTACGAACTGATTTTCAAGAGAATTCCCGATGATGCCCTGTACGCCGATGCCGATAAACAAAAATACAAAAGTATACTGCTGGCAACGAACGCCCACAGACGCGGTCATGGTGCTAAAAAGCCCATACTGGGCAACAAGGGATACAAGTACAAACATGTAATTGCGCCACTACTCCCTCGCGTGTCAACGAATAAAGCAGGGAAAGGTCTAACGGTGCCACGAGTCATGGTGGTAAACGATAACAAGATCGATTACTTGCATTGGGATGATCCCAACGAGCTGGTGGATCGATTGCGTTTGTTGGAAGCGCCGCGTCAGGCTGGTAACAACTCTCATGATCCTGAAAGTCTATCGATTATCGAGGAACTCCGCGAGGTAGGCCTCATTATAAATTAAACCGCACGTCGATGATTTGCACTGAATGCGTCGAGATGCCGATCAAGAAGTTTGGGGTATCGCTCGAGAAGAGTGGAGCAGCTAGAATGGACTATTACAAATGGAGCGGCATGCTTCGAAATTATATGCGAGATAACGCTCTTTGTGTGGCCGGTGCCGACTTTAATGCAAAATCACGCAAGATACGACGCGTAGCTAAGCCGGTGGCCGACAGTGCTGCCGTCAATAAACTATACATGGAAAAGAGCATTCAACTTTTGAGAGAGCAACAGGAAGAATTAGAGAGGAAGCTGGTCATGTTTCAGAGAGATATGCTGACGTTGCAAAACAGCGTTGCAAAGGAGAATCATGCGAGACGGTTGAACTTGTCAAGAATTTCCTCGGGCCGATGGAGAGCACATAATGCACGTACATGATAATTACCGCATCATTCGTGTCAAAGACACCTCTGAGATCAAACATGCAGCCATTATCGAAATCGAAGAGTAAAGAAGAAAACCATAACCCTAAGAAGCGACAACTCGTTGAGGAATTGCACGCTCCAGCGCGAAGACATTTCCTGCGGAGGTGCGCCATTGTGCATGGATACGATGATCTGTGGCAAGCTGACGTTGTAGAAATGCGTCCATATTAGCCTCGCGATTCAACCAAGGTTACCACTACATGCTCACCGTCATCGATGTGCTGAGCAAGTATGCATGGGCGGTGCCGCTCAAGACTAAAAGTGGCGCGGAGGTGACTAAAGCGTTTGCAAAGATATTTAGAGATCGATATCCGAAAAATTTACAAACCGATTAAGGAAAAGAATTTTACAACGCCGATGTGCAGAAACTCTTGACAAATAATGAAATTAAAATTTTTTTCGACCGTATTTATAGACCGTATTTATACCTTATTCGGTGATGAAAGCCTTCGCCGTAGGACGTTTCAATCGAACATTGAAGAACAATATGTGGAAACTGTTTACACTCAATGGAACCTATAGATGGATCGATGCGCTACCAAGTCTACTTGCAGAGTATAACGCACAAAAACATAGAACCATCAAAATGCGTCCTTGCGATGTTACCTCTGCGATTGCCGATAAGCTGCTAACCACTGTATACAACAACATAAAGATCGCTGCTCCAGCGAGATTCAAGTTGGGCGAGTTTGTGCGCGTGAGCAAATTTAAAACCATCTTCGATAAAGGCTATACGCCGAATTCGACAACGGAGGTGTTCAAGATAGCCAAAGTATATGCTCGTCGATTCCTGTGGAAAACCCGTTGCCGGAGGATTCTATGAACACGAGCTGCAACGCTTCACCGATCCTGATGTGTATCTAGTGGAAAAAGTGCTGCGTAGGAAGGGGGATAAGGTATACGTCAAGTGGCTGGGGTTTGATAAATCACACAATTCGTGGATAAATAAAAATAATGTATTGTAAATTAATAATACATGGTTCAATAAATACAATGATATACATATACCAGAGATGGGCATTATCTAGATAAAAAATTATTTAAATAACGAGTCGAATAAACGATAATTTATCTTTATTCGTTATTCGAAGGTTCGAATAACACGATTTATCTTTATTCGAAACACCACGGATAAATACATTTATTCGAATTGATTTATTCGACGGCGAAAGATAATTTTTTTATTCGAAGAACTTTTAATTGAACCGGCGAATAAGGTTTTCATCTTTATTCGTACTTAATTCGACTTTTATTCGAAGGCTTCGAATAATTTTCGGCTGCATGTTTATTCAAGCCGCCGAGTGCCGAAAGCTGGGGACCAACTCGGCGCGGCGGCTTGGGGACTTTGTAACGCACGCATTACAATGTAGTATCAGGGTCATTCCACGCGAAATCGGCCACTTTTTTAAATAACAATTCGGATGTTGCTGGAACTTTGATGTGCTGTAATATTAATCATATATAAACGTATCTCGAAAGATTTTTCAAAATTTTAAAAATTGTTGATCTCTTTGAAATATAGTGTTGACCTTTCTTCAATAAATTATAGATGTTGAGCTAACAAACTGATAGAAATAAGGTTTTGGGGTGCTTACAGTGCAGACATAAGAGTACCTAATAGAAATTATTTCAATTAAAAAATCCAAATTTTTAACCATTTACTTTGCAAATGTTCAACAAATTGACAAACACAATTTTATGATGGGAGGGCGCTATTGAAAATGTTGAAAAAAAAATGAGGATATAGTCCTATTTGTCTTCGTTATGGACAAGTTTTCAGAAATACGGATACTTTAAAATTGACCACATGAAAATTAATCGGTCATTATCACACCGTTATTTTCGTCTTTCATCAACCCCGGAACCTTCTTATTTAAGCGCGGCATATTATATGGATTGTCGATAGGATAATCGCATGTGTCGAATC
This sequence comes from Andrena hattorfiana, assembly GCA_944738655.2. Taxonomy (NCBI): domain Eukaryota; kingdom Metazoa; phylum Arthropoda; class Insecta; order Hymenoptera; family Andrenidae; genus Andrena; species Andrena hattorfiana. The sequence continues at coordinate 15,265,514 of OX122895.1, forward strand.
TACCGATATTAACTTTCATGGACTTGTAGATATCTTCGCATTGAATATGATAAATGAGGCGGTCTGTGTCTGTGTATAGAATTTTACAATTTGGTCCGTGCAGGGGAGACATTTACTCGTGATGAAATTCATACAAACAAATTTTTGATATGTCTAGAATGCACATACCCACGCATATTGGTTTGTTGAATTTCACCTCGAATTTTCGCAATTCAACAGCTATTAAATTTTCCGAAAAAACACTTCTACTGTGGAAATTCGGTTTCGCGATCATTGCCTCCGCACCATATCGCCCTTTCCAATGTGTGAAAAGTTTTACATCCACGTGATTTCGTACATTTTCCATAGTTTTACCGAATACCGCGTTGTTCATCAATTTGTACAAATTTTTTTCAAAGTCGTTTGTCGCGCTTGTTCTAAACCGTGTATTGATTTCGATGTAATCGCGGAGCCAGGGGGATTGAGCGAATTGAAGCACGCGGTGTATCTTTGTAATACGAAGACCGTGATGCGTGCACTGCTGCAGGTTGCGATAATGTATAACGTAACGCTGCTTATCATATACCGTCGCGAGTAACTTGTCCTGCCTGCTGCCAGGAGGTTTGGCACGCATCGGACAGAACGGTAGATCGGCATGAGCGTCCTGCAGACGTTGCGGATATTCCAGATCTACCTCGAGAATGTATCCCGTGGCCGAATCGACAGCGATTGAAGACACATTAAAATTTGTGACATCTTCGACCCATTGAAATTTTGCATATAGCAGGGGCTGGCACATTGCCCATCCATACAAATTGTTCACGTCAAAGTACATCAAGTACGATGACTCTTCCGATGCGTCGTAAGATGCATGTACTTGTTATTGGCATGTGCGTATCTTCCGGAACATTGACTTAAACCCCCACGTATATCGACGTCAGTGAGCAATTCAAATGTAATTTTGGTGTGTTTTAGCATGGCATCTCACGTGAAACCAGGTAGAGTATAATAATGTGCTGAATCTAGTCCGTAACTCTTGATACAACTTTCGCGAAAATTTTCAAAAATATCTGCGAATAACAAGACATCTGTTTTCAAATACAAATCGCTGTATTCGCCCAAGGTTCTAATGCCGAAACGCTGCCAGACAGTCTCGGCGTGTGCGTAATCGCTTTCGGATATAGTCTCACCCGTTAACGAACTGTAGAATGACGCGTGCGATGGTAAGCATGGGTCCTGCAGCTTGTTCCCGCAATCAAGGTATTTATACGGAAAGACACCCTTTCGTGTCAATAAATTGAAATCGTTGGCGGATAATATTTCAAATCTGGATCGTAAAATTTTTAATTTATCTGTGCTAAGAAAAGATGCTAATTTGTCAAGACTGGTATTGAGAAATTTGTACGAATCGATGAATCGCAATTTAATACAATTTCGCAAGGCTGATTCAGCTGTATCATCGACATTTTTTGTGAATGAAATATATTTTTCTTTAGTTATTGGCAATACGTCAACGTGGCCTTCGAAAGCGGTAGCTATTTCCTCGATAATGAAATGTGAATCATAGCCTGATAAATTATGGAAAACTATGGGGATGTAAAACGAATTTTTATAATTTAAATTGCACTCCGCATGTGCTGGGCCTCTAAACCGTCCGGATAGGTGACAATGATCGCCAACTCGTACATCTTCAGCCTTGAATGGTTCTTCGCAAATATGACAGTGTGTTGCATCGCGAAATGCCATATACTGTTCGCTAGTTAAATCCAGCATGGGAATATTACTGATCAGAATGGGATTGGCGAAGTTTGCAAATTTTTTCAGTTCCTCTACGAACCATGAAACACAATCCGCGTCGCGGCGACATCGATACATCGACAGTGATGTATCGTACGAGCAATGCATATAATAGGCTATGCTGTGTACATTATGGTACTGATACATGTGTAATTTACTATCTATATCACCCTGGTGGCTGTCCTCCGTTTTCACTAAGATGCACTCCAGATCGGCATACACCACGAAGGGGAGCCGCTCCTTCCTGCAGTGGTTGCCGAAGCTGAGGAAATTGTTGCCTTCGCTGGGCAGCTTGATGGCGCAGTTATTCATCTTACTGCAGTCCAGCGAATGAGTCCTCAACTTCTCGACGGATCTGAAGTAGTGCATGCAACTGTAAAAATAAAAAAAAATTTATTTAATTTTTTCCACGAAACATTTTCAACATTTCATAAGTTTCTATACATACCGATCGCAGATGAATTTCTTTGCCTTGTGTCTGTTCAGCTGTACGCTCACCAGTCGGGACAAGTCCTTGATCAGCACAAAGTGCCCTACATCGCCGTGCTCTTGATTCGGCGTGTAGAGCAGGTTGACGTGTCGATCCCTCTTTTGGCTGGTGAGTTCGATGGGTGGGTTCGATGAAGCATCGCTGGTACCACTCCTGCAGATCGGATGTGCCGAAGAGTTCGCAGTTTCGGGTATTGATGTTTTTACAAGCATGCTTGTCACCAGCCACAAATTGGCCAATGAACATCGTGTTCACTTCGAGGTTTCCTCACTTTCGATGTTTCCTCAAAGCGCTTCGCACATGCTCCAACACAATGGTCTCCGCATCCTGGAGGAAGTTGCGCGGCTCGATATAGTTCGAATTTAGCACGGCACCAGTTAATACGGAGCTATCGAACGCAGTGTCTATTTCGCGCCACAAAATTCCTGTGCTCAAATGTCCGGCACCTTCGCACATGAAACGTTCGCCCAATGAATGTTTTAATCCTTCGAGCCGCGCGATTCGAACAACCAACGATTGTCGAACCCCGATCGATAATCGCGGGCGTTTCACTCGGCTGTGTTCTTCTAAAGATTCGATACACTCGTTGCACCGTACTTCCCACGCGAGGTACTCTTTCCGTGAATTCAATCGTGCAGATTGATCCAACAATTGATCTTCTACTTGCGCGAATTCTTCCATGGTTGTAAATGGAATGTAAATGTATTGTATTTTCCACGCAACGTGACATTACAACGATTTGAGACTATGTGCAGTTTAGAGCGCGCTTTTTATAGCTGGTATCACGATTTGGTATCTCTGTCTAACTTTTTTGGTGTACCCCTCTCTCTTGAATGCATTGCGTGCAAAAATGACGATCCGTCCCAACATGGTTCTATGCAGTTTCTGCTGATATCGCATAATTCTTGCCGTTATTCGACAGCTCAGAATTCTAGGATTCGACGCTTCCACAGATATTATATTACATTCAACACGTGTCGAGACTTTTTATCCTTGAAGGTGGGGCTCAAATTGTATGAGATATGCTGCGACGTTAAATCGGAACGCTTTAAAAAATTGGGAGCTTTAGAATGAAATGTGGCGGTGGGGGAAGCAATTACACCGCTATTTAAGTCGGCTCTCGAACGCTATTCCATCTATCGCTCAGTAGCCTCAGTGACTTTTGACGGAACAGATAGTGCTTTGAAAAATATGTGCAGTACCAGTGCCGAAGGAAATGTTGGATGCATGAATTATTACGTTCCGATCATGCGAGATGATGGTGTAGCCCCATGCGGGAAGAATACATTTGATTGGTAAGACTTAACTTTCACATAGTCTCTAAATTTTTTATGTTTATTCCTGATACGAATGGACAATTTCATAGCTTTAATTGTTCTCTTAGCCCGCGTCGAGCATCGCGTATCATGGTCAGAAGATACGCATTAACATCCGTGGGTAGCAAATATTTGGAAATTGGAATCAGTGTACGGCCTACGGTCGATGTAGAAGTTCTTCTCGGTGACAATCATGGAAATCATCTCATATTACCATGGCATACATGGAATGTGCTATTCGACAGCCGTACAACCATCGAAGAACGTGCACGATTACCTGGATCACCTTCGATGCGGATTGATCAATTAACGGTGGATTTTTGTGAGATCTATAATTCTCCGATTGTAAAGATGACACTACATGATAAGCGGCTGTATTTAAAACTGAATACAGTATCATTTTTATTCAATTTTGAAACATGTGTATACTATGTGTATCCGCGGCTGTATCAAACTGCAGAAGATGCGAGAGTAAAATTTGAAACTTTTGTTAACGACGTGTTGCAACAAAGCGATGTTGCCTGCGAAACATTAGATACGCATCGTGCTGCTAAAATAATACGTGATAGCGAATATTACGAGGAGGAGTACCTTGTAGATTGTGAACTGATAGCATGTGTCATCAATGATATTCTAGCTGATGCTCGCAGGAAAAAGAATGTTAAATTATATTTATATTGTATTTTATATTCTTTTCGTTTGTAACAATATATTTCTTAAGCATATATTATTTCTCCATTTTATTTACCCGTGTTCCTCCTCCTTCTTTCCTCGCTACATACTTTTAAGATTTCAACGCTTAAAAAGTATTATATTTCGTTCGCGTCTTCTTCGCGCCGCCAAATGACATCATCTCGCGCGGCTTTGTCAGAGGTGTGAAATTACACTTAATCGCGCGATATGCAGCGACGTTCGAAATACTGTTAGCTTTAAAACTTGCTACCTTTAGAATGCTTGCTGCATATTTGTTTGAAAAAATATGCCTGTTTTCTATATAATGGTTCGGTAGATCGCTAATTAAAAAATTATTATTTCTCTGCGTTTGGGAGGAAAAAATTCTGCTAATGCTGCATATTGGTATAGATAAAAAATTTCCACAGAGGGAGAGAATGTCACTCTGAAAAAATTTCTGGGAGCGGATCGAGTCTGAAAAAGATTTTTCACTTCTTCCTAGGGGAACGTTGGATCCTGTAGACGACGTCGTTGATCCTGCCCGTTATCGTGTACAGGCGTTCCCATTCCGCTTGTAGCTTCGGGTATTTTCCTTTAACTCTTCGTGGTTGGAACAACCTCACTCCGGGTTGGAACTCCGAACTCAACATCCCAGGCTATCTCTCTCCCGCGACGGTATTTGCCCTCGAACTCCCTCCGTCAAGACTTCAGTCACCCCTGTCATTCTCCTTAATTCCTCAACTGGTAGCAGTTCTTGCGGAAATGACCGGCTTCTTCACATTGCCAGCAGGTTTTCTTCGTGTTGTCGTCTGAATGGTCGTGCGACCCCTGCGACTCTACTCCGGCCTCTTAAAAGTGTACAAACATTTAGTTCCCCGCTTTTCCGCGTCGCGATCTCGGAACTGTTGCGAGATCACGAGACATCGTCTCGAAGGCCTCTATCTCCAGAGCTCTGGTCACGGCGGCTCTTAGGGACGTGAACCCCCCGAGTCGCAGTTCCCGCTGTATGATCGAGCTAGACAACAAAGCCGTCACGAATTGAGACGCGGCAAGTTTGTCGTGGGTTTCCGCTAGGCAATCGGCGAAAGCGGATTGCGCTAACCGCTCGATTTTGGAGGCAAGTGAGGAGATGCTCTCATCTCTCCGCAGCCTATGGATCTGAAAGAGCACATAGTTCAAATTTGACAAATTTTTCGCCCCGTAGCGGAATTCGAGTGCAAGGCGGATTCCAACACAAATTTGAGTTTCAAAGCCATTTCCCCCATCTCTCCCCCGACCGTGAAATCCAAATTTGGGTTTCAAGGTCGAAGGAAACTCAAAGCGGCGGGCGGGCGGCGGCGGCGGATGACGTCATAGTGATGGCGGAGTGGTGGGGGGTTTAGCGCGAGAGCAGATATCGATACCGAATCGATACCGAAGTGCATCGAGGAGGAACCGCGGGTGAGAAGTGCTACTACTCTGGAGCGTGGTACCGACTACTGTTGTTAAGGAAGGAAATATTAATTTAAGATATTAATATATATATGAAAAAACAGAATCTCGGGCGACGGGGCTCGAACCCAAGACCTCTGCGTTACGAGTCAGTCGCCTAACCAACTCCCCCAACGCCAGCTCCGACATTATTCCCAAATGGTACATATACCGAGCATCACACGCGTGCACACACACCATGAGTCGTTACCAAACGTCAACGCATAATAATTTATTTTTATCAGATGATGTCGGGCAATGTCGGGAAACATCGGCGTTTGTACACACCACGTCTTCGGGGACGAGAAAGAGAAAGCATTATTTTAAAGCTAAAATTTTGGGGAGGGATAGAGACAGCACTACATAGTGAAACAATCGCAGATAATCTAAAAAAATTTCAAAATGTTTTTTTTATCTTAACCTCTCAGCGTATCGCGCGATCGTGTATAATTTGAACCCCCTGAAGCAGCTGTGCGAGATGACGCCATTTGGCGGCATGACGAACGCGTGAATAAAATATAATACTTTTGGAAACGTCAAATCATAGAAAGAATTATGTGGGGAGGAGAGAAGGAGGAAGACGGATAAGTAAATGGAGAAATAATATGTTTTTAAGAAATTTATTTTAAAATTAAAAGAATATAAAAATAGAATACAAATATAATTTAACATTTTTGCTACGAGCATCATCTACAACAGTTCACAATCTACAAGAGAATCCTCGTCGAAATATTCACGATCACGTATGATTTTAGCAGCACGATACGTATCTAATGTTTCGCAGGCAACATCGCTCAGTTATAACACATTAACAAAATTTAAAAATTTCGTCTGCACATCTCGTGCAGTTCACACAATCACGGATACACATAGTCTATACACAGCTCAAGATTAAATAAAAATGTTACTGTATCCGTTTTGAAATCCAGCAACTTATCATGTAGTGTCATCTTCACAATCGGAGAATCATACATCCGACAAAAGGAAAAAATACAAAAATAGAATAGAAATAGTGTCTCGGCAGAATCATCTCCCTCTCCCCCTCTCTCCCTCTTCCTCTCCCTCTCCCTTTCTCTCTCTCTCCCCCTCCATCTCTCTCTCTCCCTCCCTCTTCTCTTTTTTACATCAGCCGCAAGACAACTAGAACATTCTCGAACAGCTGATGGACTTCCTATTTACTTTTCGCGGCATCGTACATATTCGTGACTGACCCCAGTGCTCGGTTACAAAGAACAATAGTATCTCAACAACATTCGCCGAAACTTTTACGTATCGATTGTATCGCCTCAGTTCTCTATCTCTAAATAAACCGCACTATTCCCAACATTTCTTTTTTAGTTCTCTCTATACAAATAGAATATAAAAATATAAAATAAAAAGAAAAACATAAAAATACAATATAAAAAGGAAAAATATAATAATAATAATAATAATAATTTAATTTATTGCTCACTTTCGTGTTACAATTTAACGATCATACACACTTTCCATTTCATTCCTGTGATTGTGTCGGTGTAAGTCCTACCCTTCTAATGTATCCTGCCGTGTCTTAACAATTTTTCTATTTTACAAGTGTTTCCTAATCTATTCTATGTTGCATAATCTTCTTTTATCACTTTCCTGTTCTTCCCATCTTTTCATTCTCCCTATTATCTCCTGTAAAGTAGCCAAGTTTTATCCATTCTCCTCTAGTTACCTTTTTCCAATTCCTGCCGCTCTCTCCACTTACTTCACATGCTTCAATCACCTGTTTCACTGTTTCTTCCTCTTTCTTACAAAGTCTACATACCCTTTCTTCTTTCTTTAGCCAATATTTGCATGCCCTTGTTTCGCTACCCAGTATGAATCTTCCTATCCTTTCTAAGTCTCCTCTTATATAATTTGAATGCAGGAGTTTAAATTTTAAGTCTGTTCGACTTTTAATATCTTACATGATTTCAGTTCAGATCGACCTGAGCCAGATCGGTTTCTATTTATATTTATCTAATAAAATTTTGTACGAATGGGCTTAATTTATAAATTATTTTTTGCTATATTCAATAAAAAATTGGAATTTTATATTTATTAAGAATAGGTGTTTACCCTGTGATAATTGTTGGTTGGGCTTCCAATTCTAATTATTCAATATTAGGAGCGATTGGGCCAGTTTCTTATGAAGTAAGTTTATTTTTAACATTATTTTCTATAATTTTATTAATTGAAAGTTATTCATTATTGGATTTGTATAAACTTCAATATTAAATTTCAATATTAAATATCAATATTGTATTAAATTTATTTTAATTTCAATTCCAATACTACGACAAGAAAAACGCGGATAGGTCTTTTAAAATCGGAGATCAAGTGCTACCGCACGACGAGACGCTAAGACGCGGACGGTCAAAAAACTAACACCTACATGGATAGGCCCCTACACGATTCAAAACACGCATGTTAACAATAATTACGGTAGAAAGGGCGACGAACGCTCCGCGTATACGCGAACCAACTTAAGCACCTTATGGAATAGGGCAGGAATAAGAAAATGATTGCAGTTATGAAGAATAGTAACGATACACTAACAATTATATAGGGATAAAACTAAGAAATGTAATATATTGAGAAAGAAAACAGGGGGCGGGGGGACGAAAATACAAGGATAAGCACCCCAATTAGACGTCGCCATCCCAGTTTTGGAGGGCGCGGCTTGCCTCCAATAGTGACCACAGTCGAGGCCGTGGACGTGGTCCCACAAGAACGTCCCCATGACGTTCTCCAAAAAGAAAGGGGGGAGGACCCAATTGTAAAACTATTACTACACGTACGGAAATAGAAACAAATAATTAAACCTGCAATCACCGGTACAATCAGACACTCACCAAATAGAGCCCTCCGTCTCCTCCCGGAAATCGGCCTCCTGGAGAAATTGGCGCCAGTGCGCCCGATATTCCTTGATGTAAGCCTCCATGTAAGCGATGTTGATACAGCCTGACGGAGCGGAGCACTGGAAACGCTATGGGAATAAAGGGATAGATAGGATAATAAAATAACACACACGAAGCACAAACAAACACCACTCGCACGTACAATTAGACCAAACATAATGTCCCGGAGCACGTCCAAGATGACCGACAACATCTTTGTGCAGGGGATCACAAAATGGAGCCCCGTATACCCTCACTTCTCACTTCTACCCAGGCCCAGGCAAAAGAAGACAAAAGCTCAGAACAAAAACAGCGTCGTGGACAAATAGATCGAATAGGTTACATAGGCAAATCACTCTTCGGGCTAATAGATTCCGAGGATAGAAAGAAAATCAATGATCAAATAGACCCTTTAAAAAGGCAAGATGATAGACTAAAAAATGTGCAAGCAAGGGACAAATGGAAATTGTATGAGCAAATACCGAACTTCTCAACGATATACTATACACGCATTACGAGACAACGAAAGCACACTCTTGAACGCGACTTGGCAAATTTAACTTACTCCAACAGACAACCGACATCACAAATTTTCGGGAGACAGTAGCATGCTAACAAATAGCGTCGCGGAAACACTATTGCACGACACACAAGACTAGTTAGAATTTATTATGGATATAAAGAAAGCAGTCCTAAACCCACGATTAATACCACCAGCACAAATCATAACGTACCTCACCTAAATCATGCTGAACGTCTATCGTACCACTCTGAACGTGTATCGAACGTGTATGGGACCACTCTGAACGTGTATCGAACGTGTATGGTACCACTCTGAACGTGTATCGAACGTGTATTGAACGTGTAGGGGCCTATCCATGTAGGTGTTAGTTTTTTGACCGTCCGCGTCTTAGCGTCTCGTCGTGCGGTAGCACTTGATCTCCGATTTTAAAAGACCTATCCGCGTTTTTCTTGTCGTAGTATTGGAATTGAAATTAAAATAAATTTAATACAATATTGATATTTAATATTGAAATTTAATATTGAAGTTTATACAAATCCAATAATGAATAACTTTCAATTAATAAAATTATAGAAAATAATGTTAAAAATAAACTTACTTCATAAGAAACTGGCCCAATCGCTCCTAATATTGAATAATTAGAATTGGAAGCCCAACCAACAATTATCACAGGGTAAACACCTATTCTTAATAAATATAAAATTCCAATTTTTTATTGAATATAGCAAAAAATAATTTATAAATTAAGCCCATTCGTACAAAATTTTATTAGATAAATATAAATAGAAACCGATCTGGCTCAGGTCGATCTGAACTGAAATCATGTAAGATATTAAAAGTCGAACAGACTTAAAATTTAAACTCCTGCATTCAAATTATATAAGAGGAGACTTAGAAAGGATAGGAAGATTCATACTGGGTAGCGAAACAAGGGCATGCAAATATTGGCTAAAGAAAGAAGAAAGGGTATGTAGACTTTGTAAGAAAGAGGAAGAAACAGTGAAACAGGTGATTGAAGCATGTGAAGTAAGTGGAGAGAGCGGCAGGAATTGGAAAAAGGTAACTAGAGGAGAATGGATAAAACTTGGCTACTTTACAGGAGATAATAGGGAGAATGAAAAGATGGGAAGAACAGGAAAGTGATAAAAGAAGATTATGCAACATAGAATAGATTAGGAAACACTTGTAAAATAGAAAAATTGTTAAGACACGGCAGGATACATTAGAAGGGTAGGACTTACACCGACACAATCACAGGAATGAAATGGAAAGTGTGTATGATCGTTAAATTGTAACACGAAAGTGAGCAATAAATTAAATTATTATTATTATTATTATTATATTTTTCCTTTTTATATTGTATTTTTATGTTTTTCTTTTTATTTTATATTTTTATATTCTATTTGTATAGAGAGAACTAAAAAAGAAATGTTGGGAATAGTGCGGTTTATTTAGAGATAGAGAACTGAGGCGATACAATCGATACGTAAAAGTTTCGGCGAATGTTGTTGAGATACTATTGTTCTTTGTAACCGAGCACTGGGGTCAGTCACGAATATGTACGATGCCGCGAAAAGTAAATAGGAAGTCCATCAGCTGTTCGAGAATGTTCTAGTTGTCTTGCGGCTGATGTAAAAAAGAGAAGAGGGAGGGAGAGAGAGAGATGGAGGGGGAGAGAGAGAGAAAGGGAGAGGGAGAGGAAGAGGGAGAGAGGGGGAGAGGGAGATGATTCTGCCGAGACACTATTTCTATTCTATTTTTGTATTTTTTCCTTTTGTCGGATGTATGATTCTCCGATTGTGAAGATGACACTACATGATAAGTTGCTGGATTTCAAAACGGATACAGTAACATTTTTATTTAATCTTGAGCTGTGTATAGACTATGTGTATCCGTGATTGTGTGAACTGCACGAGATGTGCAGACGAAATTTTTAAATTTTGTTAATGTGTTATAACTGAGCGATGTTGCCTGCGAAACATTAGATACGTATCGTGCTGCTAAAATCATACGTGATCGTGAATATTTCGACGAGGATTCTCTTGTAGATTGTGAACTGTTGTAGATGATGCTCGTAGCAAAAATGTTAAATTATATTTGTATTCTATTTTTATATTCTTTTAATTTTAAAATAAATTTCTTAAAAACATATTATTTCTCCATTTACTTATCCGTCTTCCTCCTTCTCTCCTCCCCACATAATTCTTTCTATGATTTGACGTTTCCAAAAGTATTATATTTTATTCACGCGTTCGTCATGCCGCCAAATGGCGTCATCTCGCACAGCTGCTTCAGGGGGTTCAAATTATACACGATCGCGCGATACGCTGAGAGGTTAAGATAAAAAAAACATTTTGAAATTTTTTTAGATTATCTGCGATTGTTTCACTATGTAGTGCTGTCTCTATCCCTCCCCAAAATTTTAGCTTTAAAATAATGCTTTCTCTTTCTCGTCCCCGAAGACGTGGTGTGTACAAACGCCGATGTTTCCCGACATTGCCCGACATCATCTGATAAAAATAAATTATTATGCGTTGACGTTTGGTAACGACTCATGGTGTGTGTGCACGCGTGTGATGCTCGGTATATGTACCATTTGGGAATAATGTCGGAGCTGGCGTTGCGGGAGTTGGTTAGGCGACTGACTCGTAACGCAGAGGTCTTGGGTTCGAGCCCCGTCGCCCGAGATTCTGTTTTTTCATATATATATTAATATCTTAAATTAATATTTCCTTCCTTAACAACAGTAGTCGGTACCACGCTCCAGAGTAGTAGCACTTCTCACCCGCGGTTCCTCCTCGATGCACTTCGGTATCGATTCGGTATCGATATCTGCTCTCGCGCTAAACCCCCCACCACTCCGCCATCACTATGACGTCATCCGCCGCCGCCGCCCGCCCGCCGCTTTGAGTTTCCTTCGACCTTGAAACCCAAATTTGGATTTCACGGTCGGGGGAGAGATGGGGGAAATGGCTTTGAAACTCAAATTTGTGTTGGAATCCGCCTTGCTATACTACCGAGTGCTGAAACTATATCCGCGAAACTTTCGCATTAGGCAGCAGAGAGCGTCGTAAGGACACTCCTCGCCGCACCCCCGAGAGAAGCGATCAAGGCCGTAGCCTTTTTTCCGCATTCCAACCGTTAGCGTGCGCGATAGTCTCGAACTGCACTTTGTACTCTTCTCACGAAGTTTTCCGATCGAAAATTGTGGGTTTCACCGTGTACCCCAAACTGAGTACGCGCTGTTCCGACAAAGGGGCAGCGGCAGGCGCACCGACGGGGGCAGGGGCAGGCACGGGGAGAACACTATTTACAACTCTATGTACAACGGGCACTATCTCCCGATCCCAAGGGCTCGCGCCGCTGGCAACCGAACCGTGGCTGTTTTGAAATGAAGCGGTTACGACCTGGATGCGTTCCTCTAAGTTTGACATGCGCGCCTCCAAAGCCGCCTGTGTCCGTTGGTCAGCAATTTCCTTCTCCTCCCTGCGACGGTCCTCCCTCTGCCAGCGGGCCTCGTCGTCCCTCCGTTGTTCCTGCATTTGTCCAACGATGCTTAGCTGGAGACTAGAAAACAGCTCCTGCAGGAAGGTGACGCCCGTCAGTCCAGGGGAAGGATTCGCGGAGACCACGGAAGCGCGAGTGGGCATCCCACTTCGAGTGGCCACCCCACTTCTGACACCAATGTTACGTTTTGTAACACGGAAAGAACGGAACATTAACGAGACCAATAAGAACGGAATATAATCTCTAATATACAGCAATGGAAGTATTGGTACGTCTATTCGCAATGGCGTCTGACTCTCCAATGACAGATAGGCAATCCGGTCGATCGGATCGCCTTCTTCTCGCTCGTCTTCTTGCCCCGGCCGCGAGCACCAGCAGGCCATGGATTCCCATTCATAGGGTGCTCGCAACAATATCATAAGAACCTTATGTTACATTTTTAATGAAGTTCATAAATTTCTTTAAAATCACCACCAAAGTTATCCTACCATTTTTGGGAATCTAGAAGGTTTGGCCCATTTGATTAATATTTTTTCAAACTGAAAAATCATTTTTGTAACATGGTAAATTACAAAACAAATTCTTATTTTGCAAAATTCTCCTCGAAGGTTGGGAATCTAAAACTTGGAAAAAATATTATCAAATGCCTTGAAATTCTACCTACAAAATAAGCACCTTCTAAAGAGGCTTTTTTTAAAATTAACGTCGTAATCAGCCATCGAAGGTAGCGGTGCGCCCCGTTTCAGGTAAGCGAGCGGCGCGCTACTCTATTGCGGACGGTTTACAATACCACTCGCACCCCGTATTACGTAAATCAGGACGAAACATAAAATCGACTGGTCCCGTATCCGCCTTAATGGTATCATTTATGCCAGCAAAAGAGTTTCTTTAACTGCTTTTTGTTTGAATTTCAATAGGGGTTATACCCAAAAGTCCCTGTTCCATATAATGTTATGGTTCAACGCAAATACAGGGTGTTTTGTCCTCACCTTAGAGAAACTTGAGCCTTGAAATGATCCATGAACAAAATCTCGCGATGCGTCCTTTCGTTGGCAAATGAGGGTCTATAAGTATAACAATAAATCCCTGAGTAAAATAGCAATTACAAAAAACAATTTGAAACCTTTAACAAGTTGGGGCTACATTTTTCATGTTGAGGGGTTATGCCACCCTGAAAGTTTTGAAACGTCGATTTTTCTTTGCATTTTCTTATTACGTGAAGTTTTAAGAATAATTTAAGTCATGGTAGACGCAAAAATTCCCCAAAATATCCGAGTTATAGACTTTAAACGAGGCGCGGATGTGGATATTCGGCAGCAGGTAGTGACCATTCTACTTTTCTTCATTTGCGTTTTTCTCGAAACTTCATTGTCAATGGTGGTATATCAAATATCTCCAAAACTATTCGTCCGATTGATTTCAAACTTGGTACACATATTCTTAATGGTATTATCTACAATGTAGCATATTATTTTTTTTCATGCGATAACCCATTCGTATATAATAAATGTTTTAAATTCGTTTTGTCAGGGGAAAAACGAATAATTTTCTTCGCCTTGCTCTCATTGGTGCAATAAATTTTTTTCTCAAATCCGTACGCTACATTGTAGGTATTTTATTAAGAAATACGAAAATTATCATGTTTTTCATTTCAGATGAACTTTGGCTTTATAATTTGTTATATCAGTCACGCGTGTAACGGCGGACGAGCTTCGCGGGACAACAAATAACTCGGTCACTTTCTAATATTTTTGTACAGTATTTATACAACATATGTACTAATACATGCTCTACACATAAGAAGAAAAGAAATAATTTTCAACCTCATAGGATCAGTAAAAAAAATTCATCCAATTTAGTGCTGTTTCGCGCGCCTCAGGGTGGCGTAACCCCTTAAGAATGGTGTGGTAAACTACGAAGATGTAACGTACCGTTACCTACCGCCATAAATTTTTCCTTTATTGTTCTATATTAATAATTGTTTTAGTTCATTGTATATCAAAATTGTAACGTTAGTATTAAGAACATACGAAACACGTGCGAGCGACACGATATGTAGCGGGAAACAGTGAACAAAACGACGGGCAACGCATGCGCATAACCGCTCATTCAAACAGTGAACTCAGTGCCGCAAATGAATCGAGCGCGCGTGCGCAGACCGCACGTTTAACCGGACGCCGAATAAACTGAGTGTAGTACGCGAGTGGCGCGAACCGGATGTTAATTCTAATTGGTACGCGAGATCGCACAGCGAGTGATTGGTGCGGGCTAAGTACCAGCCAGAAGTATAAATACAGGCCCGCCAGCAGCAGTAAGGAAACTTGGTTCTGCCACCGACTCAACCTGACCTAGGTCGCTTTAACTAGCCCCTCAGTCTCGCAAGTCTAAAGGAAGTCTATCTTAAATCAACGTCCTAACTCACAACTTACAAACTTCCAATCTCAAGCGGGGTCGCTTTAGCTAGCCCCTCAACTTCCAAGCGAGGTCGCTTTAGCTAGCCCCTCAACTTCCAAACGAGGTCGCTTTCGCTAGCCTCTCAACTTCCAAACGAGGTCGCTTTCGCTAGCCCCTCAACTTCCATTCTGGAAAGCGTGGGCCAGCTGATAAGCACCAGAAGAATCCACAAATCCGAGGCAAGCAAGCAATCCACTAAATTCAACTTCCATCTGGGGACGCCCTAACCGGCTACCTAGCTACCATCCGAGATCGCTTTAACTAGCAACTCGGCTTCCATCCTAGAGAGCGTGGGCAAGCTGATAGGCAACAGGAAGCCACTACTAGTCCGATAGAAGGAAACGTCTCGATACCTCAACTTAAACATATTAAACCGACCAAGCGTCTTTCTTGTATTATATACCGACTAAGCGTCGCGTCCTTATATTTAATCATTCGATTTAGTATCGAATCCTTATATTATATCTTATTATTTAGACTAAGCGCCAATTACTAAATCGACCAAAGCGTCAAATTCTACACCTTTCTTTCTAAACCGAAATCAAAACTATATTGTTAATTACCGACTTAGCGTCGAAACCGAAATCAAACATTATTATTCTTTATTACCGACTTAGCGTCGAAACTGAAATCAAACGTTATCCTTTCATACCGACCGATACATCGTAACGCAATTACTTTATGTTCCATTATATTAATTTATAATCATAATTCTCACGACTCCGCGTCGAATCATATGTTCCAGTACGACCTAGCGTCAAAACCATATTTCTTGAATAAACTATTTTGTTACCTGTTGTTAAAAAGAAGGACTCTAGTTTCGTGAAATTCATTTCTTTATCGCACGCCACCCGAACCAATCCCACAATTCTTATACCGAGAGATAAAAATTGAAACATTGTAATAAATTTTGCTGTGAAATTTGTTATTTATGCTATTGTTAAATACATTTACATTTTATTACATTAGTATCTTCTGTTTTTTCCACACTTGGACATACTTTTAAAATAACCGCATGAAAAATTACATTTTCAATCATTTTCTACTTATTTTTATATTAACAATAATTTATTTATATTAAATACTTATATTATATACTTCTATTAAAATAATACATAACTAGTGTTTTAAATACAATAATGTCTCGGTAGATCGACATAGTCTGGAACCAACAGTGTTACAGTCACAAATAACTGCAACAATCTGCTTTAAAAAATCCCGTCACGAGACAGACAAACAATGTGAGCGACAGGAACAGCATACATATCTTCCCGACCTATTCAGCTAGGTGGAACTGAACCGAACAGACCCGAACCGCTCCGACTAGTAATTTATGGAGAGGAACAGGAACCTCTTCATAAATTAACTTGACCGTATTGGCCAGTCTGGATTGCGGTTACTGTTTCTATCTCGACTCCCTGGATTATTTCCGAAAGCGAGAAGAAGCAAGACGAACAATTTGTTCCTTTTGAAATAGTTATTGACAGAAAAGAAATTACCGTTTATTATACACGTGCGTACGATGATAGATGGCAAAGTGTGTAACGCGGTCACCTCTACTTCATCTGCTTAGTTTTGTTATCTATGTAGAGCAACATCAAAATTATTTAAGAATATCTATAGAATTCTTCAAAGAGAGATCGATGAAAAGAATTTGTGTTTTGGATTGTCGACTCTCCACGCATGGATACGTTTTTTTAATGTTGTTTACACTTATCATACAAACTAGAATTCAAGAAATAGCAAATGCGCAGTGAAAAAGAAAAGGTGGCCGGAGAAAACTGTAAAAAAAGTATTCAGAAAGGTTTAGGTTTGCAATTAGGACTTATCATTAATCAACTGAAACTAGGATTTGAAAGCGCAAATGATGGGAACACAGTTCGACGCTTTTTCGACAATTCACATATGCTCTTATAACGGGAGTTGATGAAAATCTAATAAAAATATTTCACGTCATATTGCAGGCAATATCAAGTGGCTATGACATACATGCTGACAGATTTAAAATGTATGCCTAAGAAAAAACAAGGAGGTATGCCCAGTTGTATCCATGATACTATACAGGGTGTCCCAAAAATATCGGAGTTCCTTGAAAGGGGTGATTCAGGGGGTGATTTGAAATAACTTTTTTCGTATCAAAAATATTGTCCGACGCTTCGTTAACGAGATATTAGCAAAAAGTCCCGACCAATCAGAGCGCGCGCCTTCTGCCTGAGCTCCCGCGGTAGCGTTGGCTACGCGGTAGGCGGATGTGCTTGTACTACGAACGTACGACCAAGCAAGTCGGCATGCATCAAAGGAAACCGCGTTACAGTTTTTTTTTTAAAGCAGAATCATAAATAATAAATATTTGAAGTGAGAGGACAAGAAATACGTAAATTTCGTTTTCAAATAACGCATAAACGAAAAGGAAATGTAACAGAAAATGTACGACAAGTGATCGTAATTCGTTATTGAGGTAAAAATCCGTAGTTTAATAACGACCAACACAACTAAATTTAAAAAATAATATTAGGTTTATGAATAAATTCTTTCCGATTGGATTTACAAAATCAGTACAAAGCTACCGAATTTATATTGCGATGATATTTGTAAGCTGCTAGAAAAATGGCAAATGGTAATTAACAATAGTGGAAATTATTTCGATGATTGAGTTGTTTCCAAATTTTTTAAATCAAACTGTTGTTATACCCTAAAATCGGAAAGAATTTACAGTATTGTCTCCGTATGTGCTCAGTTTGGTGCAAACGATACGTGCTTGTCGCTATCCCCACCACTTCTGTCTCACTCTTGTCCGGCGAAGGCAAGAGCGAGATGGAAAAGGGCGAGCGAGAGCCACTAAAAGCGAGCGAGGATGGTACGAGACAGACGACGTGTTGATGTTTTGTCTCCCTCCGTCTTTCGGGCGCCGTGACACTCCGTCGTTTGCATGCGCGACGAGCGTGCGCGATGGTCGCAAGCACTTGCGGTGAGCACGGGAACCACTTCGCAAAATCTTGACGCAGGCCCGGTTCAAGTCTTTTTGGCGCCCTAGGCGAACTTGTCAAATTGCGCCCTTTATTATAATACATTTATTTGAGATTATTTATGACTTTACTTTGCAAAATTAGGCAATTGCTAGGGCGGAAAGTCGACAAGAGGTGCAAAGTTATATTTTCATTACTGGTATTGTTGAAAATAAACTTTAAAATTAAATATTACAAGTTGTACTATAAGTGAATTAAACTATGAATAAAAATTCAGAGTAAGGTTGTCAATAATCTCAAATAATTCTCAAAAAATCTCAAGTAATTTGACAAGTTCGCCTGGGGCGCAAAAAAAGACTCGTGCCGTGCCTGGCTATCTGACCGTCGCGCGCATGCGTCGAGCAGTCACGATTACATCTGAGTGCTCGCACCCGTCGCGCACGCCCGCGCGCACGAAAAGCGGTCCATCTTGCTCCCCCCTTCGGCCAGAAAAAAGCGAGAAACGAACACTCGAAATTAGGGATCTGTTCATGATAGGAGCTCAACGCCGGTCCCGACCAGCGAGCACATACGGAGACAATACTGTATTTTTACACCTAATCATCACCAATAAATTAAATAAAACATTTGGACATTCCTTTCCGTCCTATTCGGAAACCTGTGTCACTGGGTCACTCTACCGATCCTGGTCATCGGTGGACGAAATGAATTATGGTGGGGTAGCGCCCAGGGCTCTGCTGATCGCAGGTATTCGCAGGACACCACCCGAGGGTAAGGGTCACAACGTCAAGTGCGTCCGGGTTAATGTACCGAATATTCACTTCACTGCACTGCTACTAACACTGATCACTTAATTTATTTTTCATGGAACGTGTTGTTAGTACGATACAAAAATTGGTAGCCCCAAAAGGGGCCGATTACTGTTAGTTAAACAGTTACTCGATGTGACCACCCTCAGCGTCTATGCACGCCTCAGCACCTACAATCAGTTGTCTTTGGACGGCCTGCAGAGATTGTGGCGTTATGTTCGCCACCGCAGCATGAAGTCGCACCACCATGTCTTCCAGTGTATCCACTGGCTGACGGTACACTTCATCCTGAACTGATTGTTGTACAACAAATACAAAACGTAAGTAAAAAAATAATACCTATAAAAAAGTAACAGCAAAAATGAAATTACCTTCAGGTAGCCTCAGAAGAAAAAATCTGACGACGTCATATCCGGTGACCGTGGGGGCCACGCAACAGGACCGCCGCGGCCGATCCACCTGTCCTGGAAGGATATGTAGGTATTCGCGGGCAATATTGGCGTAATGAGGTCCAGCCCCGTCTTGCTGATAGAACAACATGTTCCGTCGGATCTCATTTGGAATATGATCCATGCGATCCGGCGGAACATGTTCTAAAAACACTTTACACGCTGGGCCATCCATCCTGTCTGGCAGCATGTACGGCCGAAAGATAAAATCACCAGAAATACCGGCCCATGCATTAATCGAGCAACGGACTTGTGCTGCGCGTGTCCGAAACGCTAGTGGATTCTCGTCGCTCCATACATGCGGATTGTGGTAATTGAAGCACCCTTCCCTATTGAAGAGTGCTTCGTCGGTCGACAATATGTATTTGCAGAAAGACGGATCCCATCGCACTTCTCCTAACAGCCAGCTGGAATATTGAACCCGCTACCCGTACATAGCTGTACGAATGCAACATGTTTTCCCTCAGAGTTCGATGTACCGTCATTCTGCTGACACTAGAAGAAAATGCAGAAGCATCACTATTAGATAACATATGTTTTCCTTAATTAATAATTGCTGCAGTTATCTTGTACTGTTACTTACTCTAGGCGGCGGCTCGCGGAGAGACAAAGGAAGAAAAGGGGTAGTCCGCTGACTGCGCGTGGTGCGCCTCGTCTCAGGTAAAGCAACCGCGCGCGATTACAGTCAGCTGACCGTACCGCTACCACCCCATATTTCTTCAGTGAGGTCAAAAAACATTTCGATATAACAATTGCAGGAGAATTTTACTAACCCACTCGTGGCCAATGACACTGTTTTTATAATAATCAGAGTGGTATGTTCGAGAAATAAGCTAGGTTGAGCGAGGTCAGCTGACTGTAATCGCGCGCGGTTGCTTTACCTGAGACGGGGCGCACCACGCGCAGTGAGCGGACTACCCCTTTTCTTCCTGTGTCTCTCCACGAGGCGTATTGGTGTTGGATAATACTTTTTAAATTCTAGTTCCCCATAATTAATCAGGCTGATCGGCCAGAGCATTTCGCCAGGGTTGCGGTTTATGACCGTATTGTCCCGCTAGTCGGCGGTAGAGAACGGTTTCCTACAGTTTTGGATAATTTATGACTTAATTGGTTCCGCCTCGTAACTCGGGGTATCGGAAAGGGGAAACAGGAATGGTATGCATTTTCATCTTTATAGCAACTCGAAGAGTTTCTGTTTCTTTTCCCTTCGGACCCTTTCGACCGATACACGTGGTGTCTGCTTTCTATCTCGAAGCAATGGGTACATTGGCAGTAAAAGGACGGAGCGCGGGCTTTAGTGAAAGTGTACGATGGTTCGTTCGTTGCACTTCTGCAAAGCACGTGTGTTTCGAAAATGTGATGGCTTCTTTTTACCTAAAACCTCTTGTCCTGGTGGGGGTTAACTTTTCCAAGTTGCTTGGAAAAAATCTTGTCAGTCAGCTAGCAATCACGTCTCAGAAATGTTCACGGCCCGAGAATACTACAGGATGTTCTGGGTGTACGCCCGGAACAACGGGGACGCAAGTGCTGCTGTGCGAGAATTTGCGCTGGAATATCCTCAGATCCAAACGCCAAGCGCGGATACATTTCGCCGTTTAGCGTCGAGGCTATTCTCGACGGAGTCCATGATGCCGCGAGGCAGCGAGGTGGACAGACCCGCAGCCGCGCGAAATCTGGGCACCGTCGAGAGAATCATCGACGCGGTTGAAGCCGATCCAACGATCAGTGTGAGCGTCTTGAGCCGCCGCCTAAAGTAAGACACAATTCAAGAAAACTGCAGCAATTATTAATTAAGAAAAAAAAATGTTATCTAATAGTGGATGTTTTTGCATTTTGTTCTAGTGTCAGCTGCACGAAGGTGCACCGAATCCTCAGGGATCGCATGTTGCATCCGTACAAATATGTACGGGTGCAACATTTGCACGCCGGAGATTACATCCAGCGGATTCAATATTCCAGGTGGCTGTTGGGAGAAGTGCGAAGGAATCCGTCGTTCACCAAATACATATTGTGGACGGATAAAGCATTTTTCGACAGGGAAGCATGCTACAATTCCCACAATATGCATGTGTGAAGCGACGAAAATTCCCTAGCGCTTCGTCCACGTGCAGCACAAGTCCGTTGGTCGATCAACCGGGTCGTTGATCGATATGGGCCGGCATTTGTGGCGAATTTATCGTTGGGCCGTACATTCTGCCAGACAGGCTGGACGGCCCAGCGTATAAATATTTTTTAGAACATGTTCTGCCGGATCTTATGGACGATATTCCATATGAGATCCGACAGAACATGTACTACCAGCAGGACGGAGCTGGGACACAATACGCCGTGAATGTCCGCGCTTATTTAGGTGAAACCTTTCAGGACAGGTGGATCGGCCGCGGCGGGCAAGAGGTCCACGTTGCGTGGCCCCCACGGTCAGAGGATATGAATCCACTGGATTTTTTCTTCTGGGGCCACCTGAAGGTAATTTGATTATTTCTGTTACTCTTTACTTATTCTTGTTGTAGGTATTCTTTTGTAGGGATTCTTGTACAACAATCATTTCAGAACGAGGTGTATCGTCAGCCGGTGGATACCCCTGAAGAAGCAATTGCGCTTATTCACGCAGCGGTGGCAAACATAACGCCGCAAACATTACAGGCCGTCCAAAGGCAGCTGATTCTCCGCGCTGAAGCATGCGTCGACAATGGCGGTGGTCATGTGGAGCAGGTTTTGAATTGATGACAACCGGCCCCTTTCGGGGCCACCAATTTTTAAAACGTAGGAACAACACGTTCCATGAAAAGTAAATTAAGTGATCAATGTTAGTAGCCGTGCAGTGAAGTGAATATTCGGTACATTAACCTGGACGCACCTGACATTGCGACCCTTAACTTTCGGTAGTGTCGTATACCTGGGACCAGCTGTGCATTGGGCTTGTCCATCGATGACCAGGATCGGTTCAGTGACCCAATGACACAGGTTTTCAAGCTGCAGGTGAATTTTCGACAAGGGTGAGTTTTAGATACTTTATTGGTGATCATTCATTTTTAAATTTAACGCAAGCTTTGGCTTATTTCCGGCGATAATTCTCAAAATTCCCGTACGAAAATATTTATTCGGGCTTTTTAAACAGACTTATTCGTTATCAACAACAGTGCTGGCCGTTATTGAATTACAGATTTTTATCACAATAACGAACTACGATCACTTTTCGTTAATTTCCTGTTACATTACCTTTTCGAGGCTACGTTATTAACACAAGGAAATTTGCGTATTCCTTATCCTCCCACTTCAAATAATTATTATTTTCGAATCTTCTAAAAAAAAACCTGTGTATTCGTCTTTTTACGTGACACGTGATTTTCATCCATTTATCCTTTATTCATTATTCACTTTAAATAACAAACAAGCCATGACAACGTGTTCGATTTTATTTTTTACGTCTTTTTCATTTGCCATTCTACGCAATTTTCTTCGTTGCATGCCGAGTTGCTGGCAAGGCGCAGCGCGGCGCGTAGCCACGCTAGCGCGAAAACTCGGCCGTCACACTCGCGCTCTGATTGGTCGGTTCTTTTTGTTAATATCTCGTTAACGAAACATCGGAGAGCATTTTCGCAAAGGAAAAAGTTGTTTGCAATCACCCCCCGAATCACCCCCTTCAATGAACCGCAGCATTTTTGTAACACCCTGTATAGACGTAGGGATCGACGGGCTTCAGCTATGGCTGATGGAGGGGGAAACACCTACAGGCGCGGTGGTAATGTGTACATGAACTGCGTCTGTATCCGTCACGCACACATAACCACCGCTCCTGTATGTGTTCACCCTCCATCAGTGGTAGCTGGAGTCCGACGATTCCTGGTTATTTAGGAGCCCGGCGACTATCCCCACAATTTTTTGGAATTGTTTGGTCGAAAGCAAGAGAATCCGAGAACGAGCGAGAGAGGACAAAAGAGTCACACGTAGTTGCTGTCGGTTACGAAAGAGAGAAAACATGATAATTTGTCTCCCTTCGTCGTTCACGTGCATCGTACGCTCCAGAGTTGGGCAAAAGCAGGGATCGAAAAAGTTCTGGAACTTTTCAATAGGTTCCATTTAAAACAATGACCACGGAACTATTTTAAAAATGTTCTCACAATATAAGTTCTCAGAAGAACCGATAAAATAAAAGTTCTTGAAAATAAAAGTTCTAGTTGGAATGGAACTTTTAAAATATAAGAATAAAAATTTCTCTATAACAGGAACAGATATTAAAAAAGTTCTCAATCGTTGTAACAAATACTAAATACTATTCAATGGATAGTACTACAAGAATATTAAATAATTCATACAGTTAAATTGATATTCTGAATGTGTTATTTATATGTAATACTTACCTACGTAGATGTTTTAGAATCGTTATAATAAAAGTTCCATGAAAACAAGTTATGTTAGAACGTTTATTAAAAAAGTTTTCATAAGATAAAGAAAAGTACTAAATATTAGGTACGAGTTTTATTTAACAATATAATATCATATTCTTCAAATGTTTATTTAATAAAAGGTATAAAAATCATAATATAATTAATGGTTTCATAACAAGTATTGAACAGAAAAGAGAACTTGTCAAGAATATACATATAACATACTATGTATGTTTTACAATTCAGCGTGATAGTATTTTATAACTATAATACATTATCGCAATTAATTTAATTTTAGAAGCAAAACATTTTCTAAGTTTGTAGGACTTAAATTATATCTATTGTCGTTTAATATAAACTTCAATGTTGAAAAGGCACGTTCAACGCTAACTTGTGTAGCAGGGACACCATGAATAAATTTTGCTGCTTTATAAAGGTGTGGGGATTTGTATTTCATCTCTTCCCAAATAATCTAACAAATTACTTTCTAACGAAATCATATTTGGTTTGTACTCGTCAATGTTTCTGAAGGCCGCAAGTAACTCAATGTCCTCAACGTACGAGTCTGATTCATCGGTTCCAATTTCTTGAAAATAATTCTTTAAAAGTTGGTCACTTGTTTATGATAAACGTAACTCAGCATCATGAACGGATTGAGTACTTGAGTTGCCTGAGGTACTTAAATCGAAGGAATATAATAGGGAATTCGAACTTGAAGACATCGGAGGAATGCAGTCTGAAAGTGAGTCTGAAGGTGGAAATACCAATGCGTTTTCTTCTAAACATTTAACATTTCTTTTGACTTGTAAGATTTTAGAAATAACTTTTTTCAAATGATTCCTTGCTAAATCTTTTTGTTTGCTATTCAAACACCTTGAAATCCTTGGATCTAAAAATATCGCAGTTGTAGCTGTAGTAGTATTTAACAATGCAGGTTCTCTGTTTTTTACTGCCAGTTCTAATTTTCTTGCTAAGCAACCGTTCTGTTTATCCAGTATTAATTTAAGAGTCATAAAGTGTTTGCAAAAATCTCCTAGAAGTAGCTGACTATTTTGCAGTTTTACAGTCATTTCTTTTATCGGCAGAAAGGTGTCAATAATTTCAAGGACGGTTTTCCAATCTTCGTCGCTCATTTTCAGTTTCGGATGCTTATGTTCATTTTGTAGACAAAAGGTTTTGTATTTTACGAGTATTTCTAACATTGTTATCGTAGAATTCCATCGTGTTGGAACGTCAATAATAGGTTTGATAAATCCCATATTTGAAACGAGATGGCTGAAAGTGTGCAAATATATAATCAGGAGTACCAGAAAATTTCGTCATTTGAAAATCATTCACAATCAAAATAATTGTATACAGATTTTGAGCGAACTCTCTAATAATTTCAAGTACAGTAAAATTTTCACGCTACAATCTCAAATTAGTAAAAAAAATAAAAAATAGAATTAATCGTACTTACATATACAGGGTGTCCGCGGGAAGAGTGGACAGCTGGATATCTCCTAAACTATTGGAGACAAAAATATTTAAAAAATAGGGAATTGCATAGTTCGAGGGGGCCAACTTATTAGCGCGGACGAATTTTTTTTTCGATTATTATTTTAAAAGATACGATGGTCAAGTTCGGTTTTTTAAATGGAACTATTTTTTCTGAAGACCTGAGTTGATAGTGCGTTCTAAGACAAATTCAATAAGCTTTAATGTTTACACTTGATTTCCACTGGTTTTTGAGATATTGCGCTTGCAAATTTACTGATTTTCCCTGGAAGAAAACTCGCTGGAATAGCAAGGACCGGGGACGGTCTTGCTGGCGCCACGGGTGGCCTTGCCTGTTGAAACAGATACCTACCTGCCAAAGGTCTACGTCAGGACTGGTAGGCCCAAAGGCTGGACAATTCTTTTCCGTCAGAAATGCTACTTAGGTAGGTACATCTGCGGTATCGAGAAGCGCACCGTTACTTTTATTTCGCACTTGCTTCTACGCTCGGATGGCCGGTTCTTTTGGGAGGGATGTAAGTTCAATTGGTTAGGTTAGGAGGTTTGAAAGTTGCTAGACTAAATTTCTACCATAGGGAGCAGATTATATTAGAACCAATCGAATTTGCATCCCTCACAAACGGCTGCTCTCTTGAAGAGGCCCTCTTCACAGCAATACCTCCTCCCCAGTGCCCACCTTCTCTCGCACAGAATACGATGACGCATGCTTTTGTTTTGATATTAAAGCTCGTGTTTATATTCGAGAGGACCACGTGTCAACAGTGGGCTACCATTTTTCTTCCCGTGTCTCTCTACGAAGCGTATTGACGGTGGATTGTAGGAGCGTAGATGTCTGGATGCCAGTTATTGAATTCAGGAGACGATAGAAACACTATATTACAAAACACACATGTACTATAATTAAAGTAAATCGTATTCCTCTCGGGAAGGAGTACTGATAATCACCGAACTTGCGCCCTACTTCGCGCAGACCGATTACACGGAGGGTAGTCAAGTCACACACTGCACAAATGATAAGCCGCGTCTAGACGTTGCGAGGCTGCAGCGCGAGGCGTGCCTCGCGGAGTGAAAAGTCTGGAGAGTCCTTAGCTCGCCTTGGTCACTTTGCAAAGCAACCTCGTGCTGCTGCCGTGGCGAGGACAACACCCCGCAGTGCCTCACCGAATTTTATGGCTTTCGACCCTCGAAGGGTTTGGAATATCATTAGGAAGTGAAAACTGTTCAGGATTTCAAATGTTTGTATCTTTTCTTCATCGTATCGAAGGGGAAGTGGCGGCAATGGATTCCTGGCGTTCCGTCGATTAAAATCATACCAAATATCATGCAAATCGGACTACCTTGACACAAGCTATTTGTATTCCTTATGTAAAAGGTGTCCGATTTACACGACATTTGTAATGATTTTCATCGGAAAACCACAAGGAATCCATCGGCGACACTTCCATATCCATACGATAAAGAATAAAGAATTATTTTATTTCTGAAACAGGCAGGTACAGGATGATTCTGGAGCTACGCCCGTCAAAAAGTTGCGGCCTGGTACCCCGTGGCGAGGACAGGCCTTCGCATTGCCTCACCCGATTTTTATGGCTTGCTTCGGAAAAAGGTATGTTTCTGGGTCGAACGTAGCGAATTGAGGTCGAGCCCCCGCAGTCGAGGGTGAAATATTCCTTACAGCGTATTAAGAAATTCTTTTCTTCATCATATCGAAATGAAAGTGACGCCAATGGATTCCTTATGTTTTTCCGATGAAAATCATACCAAATATCATGCAAATCGGACTACTTTGACACTAGCTATTTGTATTCCCTATGTAAAAGTTGTCCGATTTACACGACATTTGAAATGATTTTCATCGGAAAACCCCAAGGAATCCATCGGCGACACTTCCATATCCATAGGATAAGGAATAAAGAATTATTTTATTTCTTAAAAAGGTATGTACCGGCTGATTCTGGAGCTGCGCCCGTCACCCCGTGGCGAGGACAACACCCCGCAGTGCCCATCGAATTTTATGGCCTTCGACCCTCGAAGGGTTCCGAATATCATTAAGAAGTGAGAAATGTTCAGGATTTCAAATGTTTGCTTCTTTTCTTCATCGTATGGAAGGGGAAAGTGATACCATTAGATTCCTGGCGTTCCGTCGACTAAAATCATACCAAATTTCATGTAAATCGGACTATTTTTAACCAAGCCAAGTCAGCTTGAAATGATATAAAACGATTTTTCATGGAATTTCCTTCATTATGGTCCGAATTACGTCGTACTTGGTGTTAGTTTCAGCGGCAAAACATAAGGAATCAATTGGCCTCATTTTCGCAAAGATCTGATGAGAAATGCGGAAATCGAAGATTTCTCACTTCTTAATAGGGACTCGAACCCCTTCGAGGGTCGAAAGCCATAAAATTCGAGGGGCACTGCGGGATGTTGTCCTCGCCACGGGGTGACGGGCGTACCACCAGAATTACCCTGTATTTGTTTAAGAAATAAAATAATTCTTTATTCCTTATCGTATGGATATGGAAGTGTCGCCGATGGATTCCTTGTGGTTTTCCGATGAAAATCATTTCAAATGTCGTGTAAATCGGACAACTTTTACATAGGGAATACAAATAGCTAGTGTCAAAGTAGTCCGATTTGCATGATATTTTGTATGATTTTAATCGACGGAACGCCAGGAATCCATTGCCGCCACTTCCCCTTCGATACGATGAAAAAAAGATACAAACATTTGAAATCCTGAACAGTTCTCACTTCCTAATGATATTCCAAACCCTTCGAGGGTCGAAAGCCATAAAATTCGGTGAGGCACTGCGGGATGTTGTCCTCGCCACGGCAGCAGCACGAGGTTGCTTTGCAAAGTGACCAAGACGAGCTAAGGACTCTCCAGACTTTTCACTCCGCGAGGCACGCCTCGCGCTGCAGCCTCGCAACGTCTAGACGCGGCTTATCATTTGTGCAGTGTGTGACTTGACTACCCTCCGTGTAATCGGTCTGCGCGAAGTAGGGCGCAAGTTCGATGATTATCAGTACTCCTTCCCGAGAGGAATACGATTTACTTTAATTATAGTACATGTGTGTTTTGTAATAAAGTGTTTCTATCGTCTCCTGAATTCAATAACTGGCATCAAGACATCTACGCTCCTACAATCCACCGTCAATACGCCTCGTAGAGAGACACGGGAAGAAAAATGGTAGCCCGCTGTTGACACGTGGTCCTCTCGAATATAAACACGAGCTTTAATATCAAAACAAAAGCATGCGTCATCGTATTCTGTGCGAGAGAAGGTGGGCACTGGGGAGGAGGTATTGCTGTGAAGAGGGCCTCTTCAAGAGAGCAGCCGTTTGTGAGGGATGCAAATTCGATTGGTTCTAATATAATCTGCTCCCTATGGTTGAAATTTAGTCTAGCAACTTTCACACCTCCTAACCTAACCAATTGAACTTACATCCCTCTCAAAAGAACCGGCCATCCGAGCGTAGAAGCAAGTGCGAAATAAAAGTAACGGTGCGCTTCTCGATACCGCAGATGTACCTACCTAAGTAGCATTTCTGACGGAAAAGAATTGTCCAGTCTTTGGGCCTGCCATTCCTGGCGTAGACCTTTGGCAGGTAGGTATCTGTTTCAACAGGCAAGGCCACCCGTGGCGCCAGCAAGACCGTCCCCGGTCCTTGCTATTCCAGCGAGTTTTCTTCCAGGGAAAATCAGTAAATTTGCAAGCGCAATATCTCAAAAACCAGTGGAAATCAAGTGTAAACATTAAAGCTTATTGAATTTGTCTTAGAACGCACTATCAACTCAGGTCTTCAGAAAAAATAGTTCCATTTAAAAAACCGAACTTGACCATCGTATCTTTTAAAATAATAATCGAAAAAAAAATTCGTCCGCGCTAATAAGTTGGCCCCCTCGAACCATGCAATTCCCTATTTTTTTAAATATTTTTGTCTCCAATAGTTTAGGAGATAGCCAGCTGTCCACTCTTCCCGCGGACACCCTGTATGTTGGCGTACGTAAAATTTTGCATATATTCCTCGCATTTTTTATAACGTTTTGAACTACGTCATCTTTTCGAAGCACTTCATTCACAGCTAACTGTAATGTATGTGCTGCACACCGTACTGTTCCAAAACAGTCAAAATGTATAGCATCCAAAGATTGAGTAAATGTTTCATTTTCAGTTCCATTTTCATTTTCGTTTTCATTTTCTTGCAAAATATCAAAACTGCAATCTTCCCGTAACAGATCGACTGCTTTTATTAAATTGCTTCCGTTATCCGTTGTAACATTATAGATCTGGTTCACATCGATATTATACCGTTGAAGTAGATGTAAAATTTCGGTTTTCAATATTTCTGCGGTGTGTCTATCATTAAGTTGAATCATTCCAAGGATCTTAATTATTACTCCCATCACGGATCGGTTTAAGCGAGTAGCCAGATCAATTTTTAGAGACATAACTTTACCTGTACATAATTTTTCAATTTTTTTTTATATATGCAGTTTTTGTAGCAATAATATCGGTTATGTTGTGAGAATTTATAATACCAACATTTAGACCTTTAAAAATTGGTTCCACAATTACTCGGAATGCTTTTGAATCTAATAGTGTAAATGGACGGTCTTCTTTGGTTACAAGATTCACACAACAGTCAGTTATTATAGCTTCATTCATTTCTATTTGTATTTTTTTCATTTTCGTTGGAGTTTCTATTTCATCTTCCTCGTCTTCCGTTTCTTCGTTCATTAATTTCTCATATGTTTCATTATGAAAATACATAAAATGTTTTCTAAATTGGTCAAAAAGGAGCCCGAAAGTAATTTGGCGCACTTCCTACACTTACTTTTCCTGGTTACGGGATCATAAGTATAGAATCTCCTAATCACGGTGTTTTTCTTACGTCCCATATTGTTAGAAAATATCCGTTATGCACTGATGAATTATACAAATTAAACTGTATTGTAACGCAATAACAGACCAACTAACCAACGATGATGGTCAAGAAACAAAATATTTATGATGTGAAATTCTCCACATAATTATGATCTGCAAGCAATTTCAATATAAGAAAACTGTCCATTCACACTGTTAGAAGTATTAGATTCAAAAGAATTCCGACTAATTGTGGAACCAATTATTAGAAAGTCCGCACAAAATCGGTATACAATTATTCTGATTGTGAATAATTTTCAGATGACGAGATTTCCAAGTACTCCTGATTATTTATTTGTACAGTTTTAGGCATCTCGTTTCAAATATGGGATTTATTAAATCTATTATTGACGTTCCAATACGATGGAATTCTACAAATGCAATAATTTTAGATCCACGGATTTCAAAGTGTTTAAATACAGAATTGCAAAACATAAATAGTATAATAATACGTAGATGTATATTCATATATTCTATTACTGAAATATAAATATTATATATTATACAGGGTGTCCGCGGGAAGAGTGGACAGCTGGATATCTCCTAAACTATTGTAGACAAAAATATTTAAAAAATAGGGAATTGCATGGTTCGATGGGGCCAATTTATTAGCGTGGACGAATTTTTTTTTTCGATTATTATTTTAAAAGATACGATGGTCAAGTTCGGTTTTTTAAATGGAACTATTTTTTTTGAAGACCTGAGTTGATAGTGCGTTCTAAGACAAATTCAATAAGCTTTAATGTATACACTTGATTTCCACTGGTTTTTGAGATATTGCGCTTGCAAATTTACTGATTTTCCCTGGAAGAAAACACGCTGGAATAGCAAGGACCGGGGACGGTCTTGCTGGCGCCACGGGTGACCTTGCCTGTTGAAACAGATACCTACCTACCTAAATGGACAATTCTTTTCCGTCAGAAATGCTACTTAGGTAGGTACACCTGCGGTATCGAGAAGCGCGCTGTTACTTTTATTTCGCACTTGATTCTATGCTCGGATGGCCGGTTCTTTTGGGAGGGATGCAAGTTCGATTGGTTAGGTTAGGAGGTGTGAAAGTTGCTAGACTAAATTTCAACCATAGGGAGCAGATTATATTAGAACCAATCGAATTTGCATCCCTCACAAACGGCTGCTTTCTTGAAGAAGCCCTCTTCACAGCAATACCTGCCCCCCCCCCCCCCCAGTTCCCGGTATCTGTTTCAACATGCAAGGCCACCCGTGGCGCCAGCAAGACCGTCCCCGGTCCTTGATATTCCAGCGTGTTTTCTTCCAGGGAAAATCAGTAAATTTGCAAGCGCAATATCTCAAAAACCAGTGGAAATCAAGTGTATACATTAAAGCTTATTGAATTTGCCTTAGAACGCACTATCAACTCAAGTCTTCAAAAAAAATAGTTCCATTTAAAAAACCGAACTTGACCATCGTATCTTTTAAAATAATAATCGAAAAAAAATTCGTCCGCGCTAATAAATTGGCCCCCTCGAACCATGCAATTCCCTATTTTTTAAATATTTATGTCTCCAATAGTTTAGGAGATATCCAGCTGTCCACTCTTCTCGCGGACACCCTGTATAGATTCTAAAATATCTGTTCCATGAGAACACTTTTTAAAGAAGTTCCTGAAGGTAGCATTTGTTTCAATAAAAATTCCACAGGAACAGATATTTTCTTAATCGAAACAAATAAGTTCTAACAGAATTTTTTAAAAACGAGGGTTCGAGAACTTTTTCGATCCCTGGGCAAAAGTTTATCTGAATAAAAATTTCAAATAACGAAAAAAGATATATAATTTTTTTTCGTTATTCGAGGCTCGAATAATCGAAGTTATCGAAAGGGTCGAAGGTTTTATTCAAATAAATGCGTCTAATAAATTTTTCAGCCGTAGCATTTATCTTTTCGAAACCTGCGAATAAAGCCACGAATAACTTTCGTCAGTGTCGAGCGTGTCTATTCCAGCCTTCGAAAGTCGAACTCGGCCAATTGACGTGCGCCGAACACAAAAGACCGGCGGCGGCGACTTGGGGTCATGGTGACTCACCAAGTTTCGATGCTGACGGAAGTTATTCGTGGCTTTATTCGAAGGCTTCGAAAAGATAAATGTTACGGGTGAAAAGTTTATTCGATGCATTTACTCCAATAAAACCTTCGAATAAGAAATGATCGTTATTCGTCGAATAAATTCTCAACAAATAAAAAAGTTATCTTTATTCGTCGAATAAATTCTCATCCAATAAAAAAATTATATTTATTCGTCGAATAAATTCTCCTCCAGTACAATTATTTATTCGTTGCTCGTCAAATAAGATTAACTTCGGTTATTCGAACTTCGAATAATGAATAAAGATAAAGTATCGTTTATTTGATGGTTATTTAAATAATTTTTTATCTAGACAATGCCCAACTCTGGTACGCTCTACCGCTTCACTGATACATTGTATATAGTCGCGCACGTGGGTCGAGCTCGAAGAGATAGAGCGCACGCACATTTGTTCGTCGTTCAATTAGGTCGAATAACGAATCAATTCTTATTCAAATAAATCTGGATCGAATAACGGTGTCACGTCCCGGGTGGAGGTCTTTAGGACAATGACAATGTGAGGTTAGGAAATCAGGCGCGAATGCGAGACTCGTAACACTGAGGGTTGGAGGAAGTCAGGCTCGAATGCGAGATTCGTAACACTGACAAGGAGAGGTTCCCAGGTGTCCGCCTCCGATTGCTTTGAATTTTGGATATGTTTTAGAGGACCGAAAAATAAGATATACGTGTTTTTTTTATAGCGGCCCGTTTTCATATTTAGGGAGTGAAACCACCCCCCCCAAAGTTATAAGTTTTTCAGGTGTTCATCTCCGATTGCTTTGGTTTTTGGATATGTTTTAGAGGACCGAAAAATAAGAAATACGTGTCTTTTTATCTTGGCCTGCTTGAATGTTTAGGGGGTGAAGCCACCCCTCTAATGTTCATACGGGGTACAAAATTGTGTTGAGTAAAACTTCATATAGATTTCATTTGCGTCATAATTTACTGTATGGACGATGTTCTTGTCGTCAGTCACCCTTATAGGAGGGTAAACGACCCGCAATCGTTTCAATACGTATTTAAGAGACTTGAAAAGTGTCAAAAATATCATAAAAAAAACTTAAAAAAACCATAAACACAAATTATTTTATGGTGACACATCAGTGGTTTTATGCCCTCCCATTGCTACCGACAACCCCCTGTGAACAACCCCTAGTTAGTCAGCTACGTCGGGCTTATATAAGATATTTAAAAGGAGCGTAAGCTTTGAACGAATATAAAGGAAATTCAGGTAAATAGTACTTTATAAAGATGGAGCTCTAAATTGTCATTATAATTACAAATACCCTCAGTGGGAGTTCAATAAGCTAAAATTAAAATATTGGAAAAATAAAAAAAAAATTGAGGAAGCCAAGTGCCAATGAATTGACAGCGGTTTTCTTTCATACGGAACATGTATGGTCAGCTGCATTTGACTTGAATCTTTTTCCCCACGCTATTGTTATGACGCTAAAAATAGCACTTATATCGAGTTACGCGATATTTTCTGCAAGATTGCGGTACGTTATTTCTCGAAAACTGGTTTCATCTTCAGTCACATCCGAGTGCTTCACGTGTTCACAGAATTTGCAACTACAGTTCTCGCGATTAAAAATGATTATTAATCCGCTGAACGTGATCAATTTATTATTAGTAACATTTCAAAATATGTACTTGATGGAAACTCCTATAACAAGGGAGGAAGTACAATTAAAAGAATCTATACAAAAGATGTTGCTTGATAGCATATTTGAATTTAATGTAGTCGAAGTTTCGGAAGAGTTTTCATTGGACTTTCTGGATCAGTTTAAAGAGTGTGAAGTTGAAGCTGTTGATGAAGATGATAATGATGAAAATTGGTCTGAAGAAACATATACAGGAGTTTGTTCTCAACGTGATCAAGATGTTGATGTTGACTATAAGCGGAGAGCAGTTGCATTTTGGAATGGCGGAGGAAAAAAGCGTAAGCTTAATACAGTTCAACATAATTTTAAATATGTTTCTTCTGAACGGCAATTACGGCGATGGGCTCATCAAATTGAAGTAGGAGGAACCAAACGAGAAAGATTAGCACAAATTTCCGAGTATGTAATACAAAATTTGAGGGAAGCTATTGATGCCGGTTATATTTTACATGACAGAGATATTCGACGATGGGCTTTGAAGGCATATAAGGAGCAGGGTAATGATAACATGGTTTTTAAAGCTTCTAGAAAATGGGTAAATAATTTTAAAAAAGCTCATCGCATTGTTTCACGGAAAATAACCAAATTTGTTACACGAACAACAATAGAAGACGATGAAGTATTAAAAGTCAGAGCTACAGACTTTGTTAAGGAAGTAAAGCCTTTGAGTGCCACAATCGGACCTGACAATATATATAATTCAGACCAGAGTGGATTTCAATTAGAAAT
Source organism: Andrena hattorfiana (assembly GCA_944738655.2). Taxonomy (NCBI): domain Eukaryota; kingdom Metazoa; phylum Arthropoda; class Insecta; order Hymenoptera; family Andrenidae; genus Andrena; species Andrena hattorfiana. The sequence goes on from OX122895.1 coordinate 15,300,138, forward strand.
ACATTCTGGACGAACCTTAGCAGTGCAAGGCACAAAAAAAGTAGAATGTGTTGTACAATCTGTATTTTCAACTACACATAGTTATACAATACAACCAACAATAATTGCGGATGGAATATTGTTGTCACCCCTCTTTATGGTCTTGCAAGAAGCAAATGGAGAATTTGGACCAATAGTTCAAAAAACATTATTTGAGCCAACGAACGTGTACGTGACGGCATCAAAATCTGGAAAACTCACATCTGGTAATGTATATTTTGAAATTATCTTAATTAAAGATAATTCTTATTGATAATTGAAAATTAACTATACATATATGTGTAGTTACGACGGATTTTAATTTAATATTGCAGCTCATTTCAAAACCTGGTTGGAAGAAGTCTTTTTTCCTAAAACCAAACAAACAAGTGTGTTGTTGCTAGACCCTTGGAGTGGGCACTGTTAACAAGATGTACGTGATGCGACACCAGTGGGCAAAGAAATTATAATTAAGATGATACCAAAAGGTACCACTGGACAAATCCAACCTCTAGATGTTTGTGGATTTAGGGTGTGGAAGAATTATGTTAGGCGTTTCTCCGACGATGTACTTTTGCATAACTATGACGTTAATCTTCATTTAAGAAATAATGTAATTAAATTACAATCACTTGTACACAACCAATTGTCTTCACGCAGATATATAAATCTATTCCAGTATCCTTGGTATAAAAGTGGATACACAGAACAAAAGTTAGAAGATTTTGTGAATCCTGTAGACTTTGCTTTTGAACAGAATACGGAAATGAAATGTGCACTCTGCGATGAAACACCGATAGTTAGATGCTCCTGGTGTAAAAAAGCATATTGTTTAAAGCATTTTTTTCATGAATACCACTTTTGTGACAAATATGAACCGTAAGGTATATATACAAATACTTTAAGGGGGTAGACACGGGTAATGCAGCGCGCTGCATACCGACACAATCTGGCCCGAAACATGGGTTTGGGAAATTACGTTGTTTGTCCTTATATTAGCAGATTTTGGGCTGGGTGAGGTCTCATTCGAAAGACGAAGGTTCAGTGCAGCGCGCTCTGGTCATGGTTCGACGAGATTGTGTTGATATCTAATAATATGAGTGTTCAAAGTAGAGCAGAAGTCGACAAAATACACCCGTAAGAATCTAAGAATTTTTAGGTCATTAAAAGAGTTTTGTGACCCAAACGATGACCAGAGCGCGCTGCACTGAACCTTCTTCCTTCGAATGAGACCCCACCCAGCCCAAAATCTGCTCATATAAGGACAAACAACGTAATTTCGTGATTGCATTCCCAAACACGAGTTCCGCCATGTTGGTGATAATACAGGGCAAGTCACGTGACAAATTTAGTTCAGGTAGTGGATACGAGATGGCATCTACTCGGGAGAACTGCCAATGTGGCATCATAGCAAAACTGAAGCGTTAGCTGGATACATGTGCCACAGTAAAAGCGTGATGCAGTCAATGTATGCATTTTCGTACGATTGTAGGTTAGGTTATATGCATTTTAGCCATATATTAACCAGGAACTGCTGGGAATTGTATACATTTACTAAATTAATGCTTTTACCGTGACACATACATCAATGGAAATCGCTGTCGAATTTATGTTATAATTATATGATCACATTATTTAAAATAAGAAAAGAGAAATTGGAACTTTTTTACTAATACTGGAAATATTGATTTACTGATATCATATTTTCAGAATGTGGAAGTTCTGGCAATTATTTGCAATTATTGCTCTTATTATTATTCTTCCGACTGTTGTATGTAACATGTAACAAGCAAAAGTCTCCAAATCGGTCAACAGTTGACTCCCTGATTTTTTTTTGTAATTCTTTACGGTCCTATGCAGAGATGGGCATTATTTAAATAAAAGAATATACTTCCGAATGGCCCCAGTGGCCGATCGACACGAGGTTTCGGGGAGGGTGTGTGTACCCTAAATCTAAAATTCTGATTAGCTTCGGATATTTAGTTTCCTTTGATTATTCGAAGGCCTTTCATCTTGAGCTTCGAATACTATTTCATCTGTCATCGTATTTTTATCCTAAGATCGTATGCAGATATATTGGCCGGTCGATTCGTTTTCATGAACAGCGATCGAGGAGAAATCAGTCACCACCATCTGACGATCGTGGATTTGTCAGTTGGAGTTCCGTGGGCACCGAAGGGTATATCTGAATACGATCTTAGAAGCTCGAATAACCGACGAGAACCTTTGTGGTCCGAGCCGCGCGAGATCACCGTTGCTTGGTGATGTGTCATCGATTACAGTAAAGTCTCGTTACGGTCTAGGTTTGGTGTACACGATACGGACTTTTCGCTATCCCCACCACTTCTGTTTCAGTCTTGTCCGGCGAAGGCGAGAGCGAGATGAAACGAGAGCGAGCGAAGGCACTGAAAGCGAGTCAGGACAGTACGAGCAGACGACGCGTTGATATTTTGTCTCGCTCCGTCTTTCGGACACCTGACACTCCGTCCTTTGTGCGCGCGAGAGGCGTGCGCGATGGTCACAAGCGCTTACGGTGGCACGGGAAACGCTTCGTAAATCTTGAGGCAGGCCCGGCTCAAATCTTTTTTGCGCTCTAGGCGAACTTGTCAAATTGCGCCCTTTATTATAATACATTTATTTGAGATTATTTATGACTTTACTCTGAAAAAATAGGTAACTGCTAGGGCGTAAGGTTGACAAGAGGTGCAAAATGGTATTTTCATTGTTGGCATTGTTAAAAATAAATTTGTAAATGAAATACTACAAATTGTACTACAACGGTTTTATACTACGAGTAAAAATTAAGAGTAAGGACATCAATGTACTCAAATAAATGTATTATAATAAAGGGCGCAATTTGACAAGTTCGTCTAGGGCGTAAAAAAGACTTGAGCCGGGCCTGCGTCAAGATTTTGCGAAGCAGTTCCCATGCTCACCGTAACTCGTAAGCGCTTGCGACCATCGCGCACGCCCGCCGCGCACGCAAAGCATTCCATCTCGCTTCCCCCTTCGGCCAGAAAGAAGCGATAAACTCACACTTCGAATTAGGGCTCCGTTCACGATGCGGGCTCATCGCCGGTCCCGACCAGCGAGCGGCTAACGAGACTTTACTAGAAACAGAATTTGTTTATTTTTCATCGTATCAATATGAAAGTGACACAAATGGGTTCCTGGCATTCTCCCGATTAAATTGACAGAAAATAATTTAAATCGGACTATTTTTAACGAAACGGGCTTTCAATCGTGCAAACAATGTTTCACGTAATTTCCTTCAAAATATGGTCCGAATATTATAATTTTTGGGGCCAATTTGATCGAGAAAATATGAGGAATTGATGGACGTCACTTTTGCAAAGATCTGATTAAGCCATTTGCATCCAAGCGCGGAATATTTCGCGAGCCGCGACTGTCTAGTATCACCAAGCGCGGAATAATCCGCGAGCCACGACTGTCTAGTATCACCAAGCGCGGAATAATCCGCGAGCCCGCGACTGTCTACTATCACGCGCGGTGATACGAGCCAGTCGTCAGTTGAACGTCGCTGATGTTTCAGCGCGGCAGCTTAAGTAGAGTCATGATGCAAATGGGTTAAAAATGCAGAACTGCAGATTTGTCACTGCTTAGTGCGCAACATTAGGCCCCGCTAGTTTCGAGCGTCGAAACCCACGAAACTCAGCGAGTCGCATGATTGCCAGCGTGAAGGACAAGATGAGACTTTCCATGGCGAAGGAAAGTCAGCCTTCTATAGAACTCAAATCAAGAAAGACTTTGCTGACAAACTTTATATTCACGTCAAATAAATACTTTAATTGTAAAATTTAGACGACGAACTATTGTTGAATTTCGCCAGTTCTTTCATATGCATTACTTGGTTGGGAATTCCTGATCCCAAAGTTTCATGCATTTCCCTATTAGAAATGTTGCTTCAAGTCTTGATTCAAGTCATCATTGCTTTTTCTCGTACATAGAACATATATATGTTCGCAAGTAGGGGTCACGAATGACGCAACTTTGGTTTCCCAAATAAATTCACATTTATCAGGGCCCTCACTCGAACCACTTGACAAGGAGACTGAATGATGTAAACCGAGTGCGAGTGAAATAGCGGCGCACCAGCGAGAGACCCTCGGTCGACGGCGACTTGACTCATCGAGTATTGAATATGAAAATGTTCATATTTCTCATTACACCTTGATAAGAGTGTTATCACCGATGGATTGGTGAGTTTATGTCCACGAATGGTAATACTATCATCAACAGTTATCAAAAACATAAACATTTTATCTGGTCCGTCGGTTTTATTACTCTCGGCTGTCAACGGGTGGTCTACTCGGACCCTAAGGTCCTCGCTCGCAGCGAGAAAGCAAAACAGTGGGGTGGGTAGGTCTTTCCCGATAATCCGGGCCTAACCATTTGCGTACTTCACACTATCGTTTATTAGCATTTATACAAGGTGATTCGCTAGCTAGAATCGTCAAATGCGATGCTTGCCAACAATCATGTGTCTCGCTGAGTTTTGTGGGCTTCGACGCTCGAAACCAGCGGGGCTATACAATGTTGCACACTAAGCAGTGACGAATCTGAAGTTCTGCACTTTCTAATCAGATCTTTGTGAAAGTGATGTCAATCAATTCCTTATGTTTTCTCGATCAAATTGGCCCCAAGAATGATATAATTCGGACCATAATTAAGGAAATTAATAAACAATAAATGTAGAGCGACTACTTCATTCTTTTGCTCTACATTTGTGAACTTTTTATCATCCTTCCGAAGCATTATTATTACGCCGTAACAGTATCTTCAGGAAATCGGGTATAGCATAGAGGTTATATTTTCTGTCACTTCGAGGATAGAAAATCCGCTCCTCCAAGTGACAGAAAATATAACCTATATGCTATATCCAATTTCCTAAAGATACTGTTGTGGCGTAATAATAATGCTTCGGAAGGATGATAAAAAGTTCACAAATGTAGCGCAAAAGAACGAACTAGCCGCCCAACATTTATTATCATATAGCATATACATAGGTTTTATTTTCTATCACTTCGAGCAGGGGACCACATAATAATCACGCGTCTCCAGCCTGCGCATTTTCACTAGCCCAATTCAACATCCAACACAATTTTATATATAATGTTTGTTCATAACTGCTTTCTGTTGTAATAAGTGTATTTCATGTTCTGTTTCAGTGCTTTGCTAATAAAAAATGTGTAACCTAACAAACTTCATTTTCTGGAGACATTCCCTAATCTATTTTTCCTTTTCACTTATAATTCCTTACTGCCAACGTAGAATATTGTAGCATAAGTTCATTTCAAGTAATTAAAATGTACAATGAATTTTCTACGTTTGCACTACCAGCAGACCTTCCGTTTAAATATTTACAAGTAGGTACAGCGCAACAGCTGAGAATTTCTTTTCTTATTCAGAATTGTTTACGGAAATAGCAAACAGCTCCCTCTCGCGTTACCAGGCAGCCGCGTATCTGTGGGTATTACCATTTCTGTGTAGAAAAAACCTGCTGTAATACCGACCGGCCAAATCGGCCAGGTCACGTGACGTGTCTACCCCCTTAAGTGATCGTTTCGTAAACTGTATATATGTAAGAAATTCAGATTAAAAATTTAAGTTAAAAAGAATTAATGCAATAAGTAAATGTCTTCATTGTTTACAATAATGTAACTGTGCACTTGGGAGCTATTTTCTCATTAAGCAAGATTGAAATTACCTCCATCATTTTGTAGTCAATTTTCACAAAATAGTCTGCTTGAATTCTGTAAGCCCGATGTAGCTGACTAACTAGGGGTTGTTCACAGGGGGTTGTCGGTAGCAATGGGAGGGCATAAAACCACTGATGTGTCACCATAAAATAATTTGTGGTTATGGTTTTTTAAGTTTTTTTATGACATTTTTGACACTTTTCAAGTCTCTTAAATACGTATTGAAACGATTGCGGGTAGTTTACCCTCCAATAAGGGTGACTGACGACCAGAACATCGTCCATACAGTAAATTATGACGCAAATGAAATCCATATGAAGTTTTACTCAACACAATTTTGTACCCCGTATGAACATTAGAGGGGTGGCTTCACCCCCTAAACATTCAAGCAGGCCAAGATAAAAAGACACGTATTTTTTATTTTTCGGTCCTCTAAAACATATCCAAAATTCAAAGCAATCGGAGGCGGACACCTGGGAACCTCTCCTTGTGAGCGTAAGTGGAAATCAGGCGCGAATGCGAGATTCGTAGCACACATCGACCAGGGAAGGTTTAAAAGTGTAATCGCGCACCTAGGTGACACCCGTTAGAGCACTCGTGGTTTGTATTTATGACTCGGTAATTGGATTTACCGTTGCAATCCACGATCGTCAGGTGGTGGTGGCTGATTTCTCCTCACGTGCTGCTCGCGAAACCGAACTCACCGGCCAATAAATCTGAATTCTAGTATAGTCTATATATATTGTAAAACATATAGGAATAACTGGAGTCTTATTTCACAATAGTAGTGCACCACATTCACTCCAACAGGTTATGGGCCCAGTCCACGTGAACAAAGAAAACGTGGTAAGTGCAATATTCAATTTTTTCTCTAAAAGGAAATAAAACAAGTAGACCAAGCGACTTGATCTGTTCGAAAAAAAAAATACTTAAAAGTAAAAAGGCAAAAGGTGAGAAACACAAATAGTAAAAATCAACAATTAAGAAATGGGGAGAAATGTAACGGAAGATACTAACCATATAGAAAAACTAATCGACGCGGAATATTACCAAATCTGGAGGTTTCAATTAAATATCTTTCTTGATGCTCACAACCTGAAAGAAACTGTAGATAAGGAAACTCCGGTAGACAAAAGGACTGATGTGTGGAAGAAGAAGACGCGAACAGTCAGAAACTAATAATAATGTTTATCGATAAGAAACCTTTGCCGCACGTAATGAACTGTAAAACCGCATATCAAATGGGGACGAAGTTGTAATCAATTATTCAAAGAGACAACGAACAACTGAAGTGCAATTTGTTAGAAGAATTCTTTAGTTACAAATTCGATAAAAGTTCTCATATAGCAACACGCGTCAGTAAATTAGAGAACCTAGCATATAAGTTGAAATCTCTTGGGGCCGACGTGGATGATAAAATGTTAATATCTAAAATTCTTGTTTCTCTTCCTGAATAATTTAGTAATTTTAAAACAGCCTAGATGTCCGTAAGCAAGGACGAAAGGAATTTGGATAGCCTAATAGCACGACTACTAGCTGAGGATTAAAAAAGAAATCCTGTTAAAGAAAACCCTGTGGCATTTAAAGCAACAGAAAAAAGATGCTATAAATGTAACGAAGCTGGACATATACAGGGTGTCCGCGGGAAGAGTGGACAGCTGGATATCTCCTAAACTATTGGAGACAAAAATATTTAAAAGATAGGGAATTGCATGGTTCGAGGGGGCCAACTTATTAGCGCGAACGAATTTTTTTTCGATTATTATTTTAAAAGATACGATGGTCAAGTTCGGTTTTTTAAATGGAACTATTTTTTCTGAAGAACTGAGTTCATAGTGCGTTCTAAGACAAATTCAATAAGCTTTAATGTATACACTCGATTCCCACTGGTTTTTGAGTTATTGCGCTTGCAAATTTACTGATTTTCCCTGGAAGAAAACTCGCTGGAATAGCAAGGACCGGGGACGGTCTTGCTGGCGCCACGGGTGGCCTTGCCTGTTGAAACAGATACCTACCTGCCAAAGGTCTACGCCAGGAATGGCAGGCCCAAAGGCTGGACAATTCTTTTCCGTCAGAAATGCTACTTAGGTAGGTACATCTGCGGTATCGAGAAGCGCACCGTTACTTTTATTTCGCACTTGCTTCTACGCTCGGATGGCCGGTTCTTTTGAGAGGGATGTAAGTTCAATTGGTTAGGTTAGGAGGTGTGAAAGTTGCTAGACTAAATTTCAACCATAGGGAGCAGATTATAATAGAACCAATCGAATTTGCATCCCTCACAAACGGCTGCTCTCTTGAAGAGGCCCTCTTCACAGCAATACCTCCTCCCCAGTGCCCACCTTCTCTCGCACAGAATACGATGACGCATGCTTTTGTTTTGATATTAAAGCTCGTGTTTATATTCGAGAGGACTACGTGTCAACAGCGGGCTACCATTTTTCTTCCCGTGTCTCTCTACGAGGCGTATTGACGGCGGATTGTAGGAGCGTAGATGTCTGGATGCCAGTTATTGAATTCAGGAGACGATAGAAACACTTTATTACAAAACACACATGTACTATAATTAAAGTAAATCGTATTCCTCTCGGGAAGGAGTACTGATAATCATCGAACTTGCGCCCTACTTCGCGCAGACCGATTACACGGAGGGTAGTCAAGTCACACACTGCACAAATGATAAGCCGCGTCTAGACGTTGCGAGGCTGCAGCGCGAGGCGTGCCTCGCGAAGTGAAAAGTCTGGAGAGTCCTTAGCTCGACTTGGTCACTTTGCAAAGCAACCTCGTGCTGCTGCCGTGGCGAGGACAACACCCCGCAGTGCCTCACCGAATTTTATGGCTTTCGACCCTCGAAGGGTTTGGAAAATCATTAGGAAGTGAGAACTGTTCAGGATTTCAAATGTTTGTATCTTTTCTTCATCGTATCGAAGGGGAAGTGGCGGCAATGGATTCCTGGCGTTCCGTCGATTAAAATCATACCAAATATCATGCAAATCGGACTACCTTGACACAAGCTATTTGTATTCCTTATGTAAAAGTTGTCCGATTTACACATTTGTAATGATTTTCATTGGAAAACCCCAAGGAATCCATCGGCGACACTTCCATATCCATACGATAAGGAATAAAGAATTATTTTATTTCTGAAACAGGCAGGTACAGGATGATTCTGGAGCTACGCCCGTCAAAAAGTTGCGGCCTGGTACCCCGTGGCGAGGACAGGCCTTCGCATTGCCTCACCCGATTTTTATGGCTTGCTTCGCAAAAAGGTATGTTCCTGGGTCGAACGTAGCGAATTGAGGTGGAGCCCCCGCAGTCGAGGCTGAAATCTAGAGACGCGGTAGCGTCTCGACGCCAAGTACATGAAAGACACCCTGTATACGTCGTCTGTCGCTACCGCTATCATTTACTCGTCGCCCGGCTATTGCAACCTAACCTGAAACTTATTTCATTAATATCTCATCACGCCTGCAATATTTTCTAAATTTAATGGCATTTTTCTTATGTAAACCGCATATAAGCTTTCGAATAAGACCAAATTCAATAAAATCGGTCCACGCATGACAGAGATATCGTAATATCACCTCATGGATCAGTCGGAAACGGTAAGATTCTTCTTTTCCTTTTGATTCTTCTTCTCCAGTCAAAATTTTTGTCGACATAATACGTATACGCGTTACACGCACACCTTCACTAATAACACATGTTTCGTTCGTCGACTCTCGGGATCATTCGGCAGGAATCGCCGTCCGTCATTGTACATACATATATATATATATATGTATGTATGTACAATGACGGACGGCGATATATATATATATATATATATATATATATATATACTATTTTGAATTTTATAACCTAAGTGCTAAGTGTCAAATAAAGTAAGTTGTCCCAATTTGAAATGTCACGAGTTTTTACACTAAATATATTGTAACAAATTGCAGTGCATTTAAATTGCCAAATATATTTTTATACCAGCAATTTAAAGTTTTTATGTAATAATAAATAGATTTCTTATGTAGAGTCGCAGACTTGGAAGTTGTCCGGAGAAGGTTCGACAGAGAAGCATCTCCTTTCGCATATCTGGAAATTTGTATGTACCATGCATGTACAAAATAATATATATTGTAACAAATTGCATTGCATTTCAATTGCCTAATATTTGTATTTGTATACCAGCAATTTAGAGTTTTTATGTAAAGCTTATTATATTATAGAAATGAAGGGAACGCACAGGAATTCGATAAAAATGAAGGGGACGCACAGGCTTGGATAGTAGAATTGATGGGGATGCACAGGCTTGGACGGATAGAAATGAAGGGAATGCACAGACGTGGAGGTTGTCCGGAGAAGATTAGATAGAATTTTGGAAATTTGTCAAATAAGGTAAATCGACAAAATTTGTCAAAAGACATAGCATTAAGAATTATTAAGAAAATAGATTACGGTGGACTGCTTGCAATGTAGAGCAAGTCACATTAGTGAAGAAAACATACGCTGAAAACACATCTCCCTTAATGCTTTTCAATCTTTTGTGAGACATTCGTAATACTTTAATAATAAAATCCACAGTAGTTGCCACGCTATTCATTAATTCATTAATTTTTTAGATTCCCATTATTTCAATTGCAATTTACCAATAAACATACTAAATTAGTTTTATTCCAACACCAATAAATTGTGCATTAAAAATATTGGATCTCTTCGTTCATTTTCGCTGAATTATTACCATTGGCATTTAAATTTCCTGTAACAAGACTTTCTGCCATACGCTCTCATCTCCTTCGGACACATTAGTCTCTACACTCACTATAACAAAAGGCCTATTTCTATATAAGTAAGTTCTACTATAAGTTGTATATAACTAAAATGTGGCTTTATATATTTACAGATAATCGAATCAGAAGATTATGCAGTGTGATCTACGTTAGACTATGTACGCACAAATTTTCAGGTAGGGTTTTGCATATGCAATTATTCATTCAATGATCTTGATATATGAGCACGTGTGATAATTTATAAATAATTAGTAAATGTGTCCTATTTTTCAGTTAACGATGCAGACGAAAAGAATTATTTCAACAGCTGAAAGAGAAAGTAACCCTGCTGCACGAGCAAATGAAACAACCACATTTTTATGTAAAAAAATAATCAAAAATTTATTTTTATATTTTTGTAAAGTTATATATGTTATTGGCGGCCGCCACGCCCCCGGTCCTCCCCCAGCCCCGGCTCCAGTCCCCGCCACGGCCACTGCCACGGCCGCGGTACTGCTCCGTAATGATGGTCCGGAGGGTGAGGGCCTGGGCCTTGTAGTGCGGCCCAGTTCTGCTCCTGGGCCCTCACCCTCCATCCGCTTCGGCGATGGCGCGCCACGTACGGTCCTGTAATTAGTAGTAATAAACAATAAATTTATTAGTATTTAAATTTAGACTTATTTTCAAGCATTCTAAAAGCATATAACTTCTTAAAATGTGTATATATTTACTATCAGCCGTGGCCGGGCTCGCTGGTGGTGGTGGTGGTGTTGGTGGCGGCGGCGGTGGCGGAGCCAGAGGCAATGGCGGCTCCGCCATGTTCAAATTCGCCAATTCTGCGTCAATTTCTAAATAAATCAATTTCATCATTAAATGACTGGAAAAATAAATTTGAATAAATGTAAGTATATAAATTTTTATTATTTACTGTCCACAATGGCGCCTTCCACAATTTCCTACAAAAATTAATAAACAATTTATTAGCAAAACAGATCAAGAGTTCATAAAAGCTGCGTATGATAGAAGAAAGTCATACATGTAGCGCAAGGGTACGTATTGTTCCATTGCAAATTGGAAATTAGGAAATATAAAAATTTGAAAACTGAAATAGTGTATGATGCAAAATTATAAACATTACATTACGTTACAAAATATGATATGATAGATATGTTTGATATTTATAATCGTTGGCGTTATAAGTTATTAGAATATGCTTCAACGTGTCTAATATCTTCTTGTTTTACTAATAGTTATAAGTGCGAATCGTTCACATAATAAAGTTAGATTTTCGTTCAACTCAGATATGTTTGATATTTATAATCGTTGATGTTTTAAGTTATTAGAATATGCTTCAACGTGTCTAATATCTTCTTGTTTTACTACTAGTTATAAGTGCGAATCGTTCACATAATAAAGTTAGATTTACGTTCAACTCAGATATGTTTGATATTTATAATCGTTGGTGTTATAAGTTATTAGAATATGCTTCAACGTGTCTAATATCTTCTTGTGTTACTACTATTTACAACTGCGAATAGTTCACAAAATAATGTTATGTTATAATACGTTACAGTTTTTTGTATTGAATAATAATGGAAAGGCTCGTGAAGTAATGAGAAGAAATATATTTTGTAATGTAATATATATAATGTAATGTAATGTAATTTTTACTTTTATAATCCGAATTTCCAATTCAATTTGCAATTGAACAATTCGTATCCTTGCACTAGATGTATGACTTTCTTCTATCATACGCCGCTTGTAATCAGAATTTATGTGAGGAAAAAATCTCACGAATCATGAATATATATAATTTATAACTTACATTTTCAGCCATTGTTGCGTCTTTCGTGTTACGATCGACAATCGAGAATGCTCTTTCTCACCACGTGCAAGATGAGGCGAGCTCCTCCGCTGCTCATTTGTTTTTTAAGGAGCCCGCTTTTGGCATAGATGCGGACACATTCTGCCGCGGGCTTTTTGAATTTTCATTGATTTTTAGCCGGGAAGCTAACAAGGGGACGCCACGGATGTGGAAATCGCTTTTGGAACAACAGTATATGGGGGTTGTAGTTAGGGTTGCCACCTTTTTTACAGAAAAATAACGTACATTTCCTTTCGTGGGGTATAAAAAAAAAGTTCGTTCAACAAATTAAAAGTACATTTTAATCTTATTAGTTTTTATTGATTTCAAACATATTTTCTATTGCTTTTAGCATTACAGAGTAATTGTTATTATTTTGAAATATGTCAATAACGTAAGATACATTATTTGAAAGTACGGGTGGCAACGCTAGTCGTAGTACTCATGTAGTAAAATAGAAAAAATACTATTTCGGCTTTTTGTCGATGGACCTTTTTTTCTCGAGATACCTATTGTAATTTAAAGTTTTTAACGTACGTAGTAATCAAGATATATACCATCTATAGTACCTACGCTCAAGAGAGTTCCGTGGACACAATGGTAGCGCGTCAGATTGTCACGAGGGCGGCCGGGGTTCGAGTCCCCTTGCAACTTCTTTTCATATCCTTTTTTTTTTTAAACAATTTTTCCCGTGAAAATATATTTTGTGGATATTACGTATCATATACGTTATATATTACCCTACGCGAATTTTAAGGTTAATTAAAAATGCGTTTATAACATAACATATTATTCTAATCATCTCTTTCACCGGTGTTTTCATATCATATTCTTGTACTGCGAAAATATATTTCATTTCGAAACTTTCGACGCCTGCGATTGTCGAGCAGGTGAAGTGGGATAGCCATTAAAAAAGCCGCATTTTCACCATATAATACGTAATATCCACAAAATATATTTCCACGGAAAAAATTGTTAAAAAAAAAGAAAAATAGAGTGGTACAGAGTCGCGGGGGAACTTGAACTCCAAAAGCTGCTCTGGTGACAATCTGACGCGCTACCGTTGTGTCCACGGAACTTTCTTAGGTGTAGGTTATTATATATATATTGGTTTACTACGTACGTTAGAAACTTTAAATTATAATATCTCGAAAACGAAGGCCCATTCGACAAAAAGCCAAAATGGTATTTTCATAATACATAAGTATTTAACTGTATGTAAGATCCGGACCGAATAAATAATAAGGCTGATGTGAAAGCGTAACTAAAAGGCAAGGGTAAAGAAGACTTTGTAAAAAGAAGTGATATCCCCAAAAAAAACTTTAAAAAAGTCAAAAATACGCCAAGTACATGAAAAATCACCAAATAAATATAAAAAAACACAAAAAAGACAAAGAAACATGAAAAAGTCAAGGACGAATAAAGTATAATTATCAAATAAATATAATCACATAAATAAAAAATAAAAAATACAATTACAATATAAAGAAAGATGTGAAATCAAAATGAGCTGCAAGTACCTCACAAAAAAAAGAAAATAATATAATTACAATATAAAAACAGATGTGAAATCAAAATGAGCTGCAAGTACATCACAAAAAAAAAAAGAAAATAATATAATCACACAAAAAAAGAAAATAATATAATTACAATATAAAAAAAGATGTGAAATCAAAATGAGCTGCAAGTACATTAATGATATACAAAAATTGCGCCAATTATAACAATGCCTATTTATACAAAGAAAAAAATGTATTAAATAATACCCATTGTAGCGACCGACACACACGCGAAAGTTGATTTTTCCTCTTGGGGTTGTAAGGCCCAAGAGACTCCGTGGTACGCGGTGCCGGTGGCTTTATCATTCGCCAAATTAATTTTGAATGATTATTTAATTGACGCGACGAGAAAGAAACTTGATGATCCGTCTGATGATCGCACAATAGCACGAATGTAAATTGTTCGATAGTCTTAGTCACGAATGCTTGAGTAGACTAATTACTCAAGTCCGTATGATGACTTGAGTAAAAGAACCGTTTGAGTGATAGTCGTAGTCACGAATGCTTGACTAGACTAATTACTCAAGTCCGTATGATGACTTGAGTAAAAGATCCGTTTGATTGATAGACGTAGTCACGAATGCTTGACTAGACGAATCAATACTATGTAAGCTACCGACACACACGCGAAAGTTGATCTTTCCTCTTGGGATTGTAAGGCCCAAGAGACTCCGTGGTACGCGGTGCCGATGCTTGAATATGTCACGTAGCGTCGTCTGTTCGTTAATTGTATCAGTGAAAATGTCGAACGAGTTCTAATATGAGGTGAATGTGTTCGCTCGAGAGACGATTGAATTCTGCCCGTCCAGCCTTTCGACGTCGAAGGTAGACAACACGACCTCAGAATTTCGGGCGGTGCCGAAATACCGATTGGTTAGTTTTTCCTCGAAGAGGAGGAACCTTCCTTCCGTGATTTCGGTGGTGGAGGAGTCCTTCTTGGTGACGTAGCAGGGGAAAAAACCAGACATCTGGCTAGCAAACCTAGCTACGTTGTTCGGTCGGAGTGTTTAGCCAGGGTCACGGTTTATGACCGTATTGTTCCGTGAGTCAGCGGTGAACGATGGTAGGTACCGGTCCGAAGTCACCGTGTACCCCCGCTGGCAGAGCAATGTAACGTATTATCTCAGGGCGAAAGCAGTCGAAATTATCAGAAGAAACGGCACGATGTCGATTGCCTCTTAGTCATCTGGCAGGCAAATGGTTCCCAACGAACGCTTCGAAAACAAACATTTGCCCATCGTAAAAGACTTGAATTTTCGCCTCGCCCTGAGCCCGCTTTTGTCCTTTAAGACGAAACATGCTCCCCCCGTTGAGAGGTTTCATCGATCAATGATATACTACAGACGTGCGAACTATGATAGAGTTATAAGTACGATTAAGATAATGAGTATGATAAAAATGTTTGATACGACAAGCCTTTAAGCTTCTTCTTGAATGGGAAGTGGTGCCAACTGCTTCGCGTTCCCTTTGTAGACCCCGTTGGTTGTTCGTACGGTGACAGCTCGGATGACCTTGTTTTTGCCGGTACGAACCGTTTCGATTCGTCCGAAATGCCACTGCAGCGGCGGAAGATGGTATTCTTTCAGCATGACAATGGTTCCATCCTTAATGTTGTGAGACCCGTTAGTCCACCTTTGGATATGTTGCTAATTACATAGCCGATTGTTTGGTGTTTCCCTGAAATCGATCTCGGGCAAACTCGTCAAAGAATCACCAATCAGAAAGTGACCAGGAGTGAGAGCTAAAGGATCATTAGGATCGAACGATAAGGGTGTCAAAGGTCGCGAGTTAAGGATAGCTTCGACTTCAATGACGAACGTGTTAAATTGTTCGAATGTAAACAGCTCTTCACCGACTACGCGTTTAAGATGGTGTTTGAATGATTTTACGGCTGCTTGCCACAGACCTCCAAAATGTGCAGATAGGTCGGGCGTGATGTGCCACAACACTTCTCTTTCGGTAAGGAATTGTTGCACCTTTCCGTCCCTTTGAAAACTTCGTGTAGCTCTGTTGATTCATTATTGGCTCCAATAGTTACTACCGTTATTACGGCCCTTGTAGCAAAAATAAAGACGGCGACGTAAACCTTTAGTCGTGTACGGTTTCGAAGCCGTCGCTCCTTAATATAAAAAGGGTCCGCAATAATTGATGCCGCAATTGTAGAAAGACCGGTTTTCGGATACACGAGCGACAGGTAGGTGACCCATAATATAATCTGTCGCAGGTGGTTTTATGAGGAAGCACCTGACGCATTGTCGAATGATTTTACGCGTGGCGTTCCTACCGTCGATCAGCCAGTAAGTTTGTCGGACGGTGTACAGAGTGGTGGTGATACCTGCACGGTGATTTTCGACATGTGCCTTTCGAATGATAAGATCCGTAATATGATGACCCTTTGGAAAAAGAATCGGATGCCTTTTCTCATGTGATAGCGCCGAATTTTGAAAAACGCCCTCCGACACGCAAAAGTCCCTTGTCGTCGACGAAGGTGTGGAGAGAAAGAAGTTTACCTTTGCAATGTAACTGAAATCCAGCCTTCAGTTGATGAATATCTTGTGCAAACGGACGATTGTACAAGCTGGATGATAAGGTCGTTAGCCGCTTGAAGCTCCTCTACAGCTAGAGGCCCGTTGAACTGATTAAGAACTCTGAACCGTAGAGTACGCGACGATTTTCCTTAACCGAGACAGGTTTGAGTATCGATCTAAAATTTCGTTGCTGTTAATCGCTATCGTAAAACACGAGATTCGTTTTATTTCTGGAACTTCTTGTTACATAGCCGATTGATTGCTTGAAAGCCATTCTGAACCGTGGCTCCAGGTACGGTTTTGGATAAAATGAGCAGGTGGTTGACCGCGAGACAATAGGTCTGCCGGATTGTCGTGTGATCTGACATGTCGCCAAGTACTGATGTCTGTTTTCATTTGAATTTTGGCTACGCGGTTCGCGACGAAAGGTTTTAAATTGCTTGGTTCCTTGTTAAGCCAATTCAAAACAATGGTCGAATCGGTTCAGACGATTTTTATTTCTTCTGTCATTGCCCCTTAAACGGTTCTGTACAATGTGGCTAAAGAGTGGAGGCACAGAGTTCGAGACGTGCAAGAGTGACGGTTTTTAATAGAGCAACGCGGGATGTTGCACACAGAAGGTCGGTTTTGATCTGTTCGATTTTTGTTGACTGATCTAACATATAGACAGGCTCCGTACGCTCGTTCGCTTGCGTCACAGAAACCATGTAGTTCGAGTTTACGTGACGCGTGTTACGTGACGCGTGTTACGTGACATTTCGCCTGAATGAGAAATCATTAAGATGCGTTAAATCGTTTACAAATGTAGCCCATTCTGTGTGTAACTTGATCGGTAAAGATTCATCCCAATCGAGTCGCAATTGCCACAACTGTTGCATGATGTTGTTCGCGGTATTGGTGACTGGCCCGAGCAGTCCGAGTGGATCGAAGATCTTTGCGACGGATGAAAGGATTGTGCGTTTCGCACATGGTGCCGTTGATGGTGCGCTCCCCCCGATGATCCATCCGAATTGCGTGTTTTGGAGGATGAAGTCTGATGTGTTGCGAGGAGACAGGTTGATTTGTCCGACATTCAGAGACGTGAGTGAAGGGCCGCTTCCAATCAACATGTCTACGGGTGCAGGTCGGTGAAAATGAGGATCGGCTAATCGAATGTTTGCTGGAATTTGTAATTTCGCACGATAGATCTGCGTATCCGGTAATAATCCTGATATTCGAGGTATCGTAAAGAATGTCAGGCTCTGCTTATAATTTGATGAACGCCATTCGATAGTGGTCGCGACGATTTGTTTTGTTACCGTATTAATGGAATATAGAGCTTCGATGGCTACGGATAATTTCTTTTCTGGAAAGAGTAGTTTCGCAGCGAGGTCTTTCGTAATGAAGTTCGCGTTCGCACACGCATCCACCAATGTCCGATGCTCGGTTTGTTGTTGGTCATGGTCAATAACGTTGACGATCGGCGGCCATTAACCCGTTGGTTGGCCTATCGGTGATTGAAGTGTTTTTTCGATGGTTACGTTTGAGATTTTGCCACGATCTTCCGTGATTCTTTATGCGATGCTGATCATCAAGATTTAGCGTCGGCGCGAATGGCTAATTCGTGATGCAGCTTTGTGTTATGCGGTTCATTACATTCCCTACATCTTCCGGATTTACAATTCTCGATTTGGTGATCCGATCGCAAACAGTTCAAACACAATTGTGCCTTACGCGCGGCTTCGATGCGTTTGTCGACGGACATATCAATAAATTTCGCACATTGATAAGCGGCATGCGAGTCGTTATCACAAATACGGCA
Source organism: Andrena hattorfiana (assembly GCA_944738655.2). NCBI lineage: Eukaryota > Metazoa > Arthropoda > Insecta > Hymenoptera > Andrenidae > Andrena > Andrena hattorfiana. The sequence goes on from OX122895.1 coordinate 15,318,385, forward strand.
TTTGTGATATAATTGGTAACAAATGCTTGACGTTTTGCTCGAGGTGCTGAAGGCGAGTATCGCCGTTAGATTGCCTTCGTGCGAGGTGAATTCAACCCATTGGGTTCGTTTCGGTATGGTGTCTCAGTTTGCGGACGCTGATGTGAGCGGACCGTGGTCGATTCCGGTTCGTAATCTTGGCACTGATGTGACGTGATAAACAAAAATTTAAATATTTTCGTGATTTCTGGCATTTCGGTGTCCGTTAATGTTCGTTCCCACGTCTTACGCGTGTCGTTCCCCATCCGAGCTACCACGATGCTCGTCAGTAAGTCGTTTGCAATATTCTCCCACGTGCGGCCGAGAGCTTGTAACGAACGAACGTGTAATTGCATATAATTTGCGAGATCGAAAATGGATTCTGACGTATCGTCGGTATGTCTCGAAGGAGCGCGGCGTAGCGGAGAACGAGAGCGCGCTTGTTATCGTATGTCTCGGTGAGATGATTCCAAGCCCTTTCACAATTCTCGTCGGATATCGTGTACGTTTCTATCGCAGCCTCGACCTTGCTTGATAGCGAAAGGCGTAAGTAATTGAGCTTCTGCATATTGCTCAACGCGGATTGTGCATGTATCATGGTGATGAACGCGCCTTTAAACGGGACCCACCTTTCCATGCGACCGTCGAATTTTGGTAAGTCGATTTTTGGGAGCTTGACCGAAAGCCCGTATGCGGACGTGGATGGCACAGGCGAATCTCGCGAGACATCTCCGATGTTTGTTGGTGGTTCAATGCAGTTCGCGCATGTTTTGAAGCTATTTAGTAAAACTACCGCTGTAGCTCTAATATCATCGAATTGATCAGTGATTTCCTCGCGTTCGGCTTCAGCTTGCTCAAATTATCAAGGCGTGTCAATTCATCTTGAATGTCGTTTAACGTGCCGAATTGTCTCCGAAGCCGTTCGACACGATCGCGAAGTTCTACGCGTTCCTTATCTGAATCTTGATGCCATTCAATATATTTAGTGGAACTAGTGATCTGCGTCTTAAATGTACACTGTTTTAGGTTTAAATTTGAAATGATCTGACTGTTGTCAGTGGCGCTTGCTCCCGCGCGCGTGTTCGCATTTGGTTTCGGCATTGTAATACAACGGATGGAAATATACGGGAAAAGGAAGTCACTAGAGAAACTGATTGATAACACTCAATAACGAGCCTACCTTGATCGATGCCTTCTGCTCTGGTGGAGTCGTCTCAGGTCCGGATGATTATTATTGATGTCGGATGTCCACAGCTCGTTGTGGGAATTTAGGAGTCCGTGCGAAGAAAGTAGTATATAGTCTTTGTTCACTGCACTTCCACGATCACGGATCCGGCTCGAAGGACCAAATTTTATGTAGCGACCGACACACACGCGAAAGTTGATTTTTCCTCTTGGGGTTGTAAGGCCCAAGAGACTCCGTGGTACGCGGTGCCGGTGGCTTTATCATTCGCCAAATTAATTTTGAATGATTATTTAATTGACGCGACGAGAAAGAAACTTGATGATCCGTCTGATGATCGCACAATAGCACGAATGTAAATTGTTCCATAGTCTTAGTCACGAATGCTTGACTAGACTAATTACTCAAGTCCGTATGATGACTTGAGTAAAAGAACCGTTTGAGTGATAGTCGTAGTCACGAATGCTTGACTAGACTAATTACTCAAGTCCGTATGATGACTTGAGTAAAAGATCCGTTTGATTGATAGACGTAGTCACGAATGCTTGACTAGACGAATCAATACTATGTAAGCTACCGACACACACGCGAAAGTTGATCTTTCCTCTTGGGGTTGTAAGGCCCAAGAGACTCCGTGGTACGCGGTGCCGATGCTTGAATATGTTACGTAGCGTCGTCTGTTCGTTAATTGTATCAGTGAAAATGTCGAACGAGTTCTAATATGAGGTGAATGTGTTCGCTCGAGAGACGATTGAATTCTGCCCGTCCAGCCTTTCGACGTCGAAGGTAGACAACACGACCTCAGAATTTCGGGCGGTGCCGAAATACCGATTGGTTAGTTTTTCCTCGAAGAGGAGGAACCTTCCTTCCGTGATTTCGGTGGTGGAGGAGTCCTTCTTGGTGACGTAGCAGAGGAAAAAACCAGACATCTGGCTAGCAAACCTAGCTACGTTGTTCGGTCGGAGTGTTTAGCCAGGGTCACGGTTTATGACCGTATTGTTCCGTGAGTCAGCGGTGAACGATGGTAGGTACCGGTCCGAAGTCACCGTGTACCCCCGCTGACAGAGCAATTTAACGTATTATCTCAGGGCGAAAGCAGTCGAAATTATCAGAAGAAACGGCACGATGTCGATTGCCTCTTAGTCATCTGGCAGGCAAATGGTTCCCAACGAACGCTTCGAAAACAAACATTTGCCCATCGTAAAAGACTTGAATTTTCGCCTCGCCCTGAGCCCGCTTTTGTCCTTTAAGACGAAACACCCATCAAAAAGAATCCCATTTAAAAACATTGTCGTAAATTAATGGCTTTACAAAATTAATGATATACAAAAATTGCGCCAATCATAACAATGGCTATTCATACAAAGAAAAAAATGTATTAAATAATATTAAGCAGATATATTTTTATACAAATCAATATTTTAATACGAATAAATATTTTATTCAAAATACTTGGCGCTCCCTAGTAGCATTTGTTGTTGGCATACAGTTGGGCCACGCACATAATAATAGTTGGCCAACAGTTAGATTTGGCACTTTTTTTCAGGTTGGGCCAAAAACAGATGGCCAAAGTAGGCTTTCCTACTGTTGCTCAATTATTTATATTCTTTCCAAAAGACGTCTTAAAGACGTCCAGAAGGCGTCTTAAAGATCTTCAAAAGACGTTGTAAACACGTCTTTTTCAGGCCTGGTTTAAGAAAAAAAAATCGCGGGTGAGGAGAATCGAACCCAAACTTTCCGCTTACGAAGCAACCGCTGTTCGCACTTACCCAACTCATTTCCTTGTAAACACTTCTAATTTCTAGTTACATAACTAGTATTAATATTTTATAAAAACTGTGCAGTGACACGAAATATTCTACAAAATATCATCATTCGACCTTTAGACTCATTCCTTAAAATTTCACATTCGTTTCAATTATTTATGTATTCACATTTATGCATTCACATACATAAATACATTACGTATTTATAAATAAGAAAAGAAAAATCACAACTTGGAATATAATACCAGGGAATATAATAAAATTTTCTGACGTTTATAAGATGTCATTTAATCATCGTTGAAAATTTTTTGTTAATTAACCAACCATAGTAATTGTAGGCCCAACATTGAATATTCGTAGGCACACTGTTGTAACTTTTTATTAATTAACCAACCATAATAATTGTAGGCCCAACATTGAATATTCGTTGGTACATTGTCGTAATTTTTTTGCCGTAGGCTCTATGTTGGGAATTTGTAGGCAAAAACACTAACTATATCCCAACTAATTCCCAACTGTTGGCTACCGTTGGCCAACCAAAAATGCTACTAGGGCTGCGCCCCGAATTGGTGTTGCTAAACTGAATAAATATGTATAAATTGCATTAATCTTTTTTTCTATCTTTCTTTCTTGTGCGTGCGTTCGTGAATGTGCGTGTGCATATGCTACGTATGATATTAGAGTTAAATATATGTACAATAAATCTGACTGTGTTTCTAATATGTATATGTATAATATGTATATGTTTATGTATTTTAGATTGTAAGGGAGTTATTGTTAATTATTAAGACTAAGTCAATTAACATTTTTTCGGTTGCGCAGCGCCAAGTATTTTGAATAAAATATTTATTCGTATTAAAATATTTATTTGTATAAAAATATATCTGCTTAATATTATTTAATACATTTTTTTCTTTGTATGAATAGCCATTGTTATGATTGGCGCAATTTTTGTATATCATTAATTTTGTAAAGCTATTAATTTACGACAATGTTTTTAAATGGGATTCTTTTTGATGGGTATTATTTAATACATTTTTTTCTTTGTATAAATAGACATTGCTATAATTGGCGCAATTTTTGTATATCATTAATGTACTTGCAGCTCATTTTGATTTCATATCTTTTTTTATATTGTAATTATATTATTTTCTTTTTTTGTGTGATTATATTATCTTCTTTTTTTTTGTGATGTACTTGCAGCTCATTTTGATTTCACATCTTTTTTTATATTGTAATTATATTATTTTCTTTTTTTTGTGAGGTACTTGCAGCTCATTTTGATTTCACATCTTTTTTTATATTGTAATTGTATTTTTTATTTTTTATTTATGTGATTATATTTATTTGATAATTATACTTTATTCGTCCTTGACTTTTTCATGTTTCTTTCTCTTTTTTTGTGTTTTTTTATATTTATTTGTTGATTTTTCATGTATATCCCTTACAGCGTATTAAGAAATTCTTTTCTTCATCATATCGAAATGGAAGTGACGCCAATGGATTCCTTATGTTTTTCTGATGAAAATCATACAAAATATCATGCAAATCGGACTACTTTGACACTAGCTATTTGTATTCCCTATGTAAAAGTTGTCCGATTTACACGACATTTGAAATGATTTTCATCGAAAAACCCCAAGGAATCCATCGGTGACACTTCCATATCCATACGATAAGGAATAAAGAATTATTTTATTTCTTAAACAGATACAGGGTAATTCTGGTGGTACGCCCGTCACCCCGTGGCGAGGACAACATCCCGCAGTGCCCCTCGAATTTTATGGCTTTCGACCCTCGAAGGGGTTCGAGTCCCTATTAAGAAGTGAGAAATCTTCGATTTCCGCATTTCTCATCAGATCTTTGCGAAAATGAGGCCAATTGATTCCTTATGATTTGCCGATGAAACTAACACCAAGTACGACGTAATTCGGACCATAATGAAGGAAATTCCATGAAAAATCGTTTTATATCATTTCAAGCTGACTCGACTTGGTTAAAAATAGTCCGATTTACATGAAATTTGGTATGATTTTAGTCGACGGACCGCCAGGAATCCAATGGCATCACTTTCCCCTTCCATACGATGATGAAAAGAAGCAAACATTTGAAATCCTGAACATTTCTCACTTCTTAATGATATTCCAAACCCTTCGAGGGTCGAAGGCCATAAAATTCGATGGGCACTGCGGGGTGTTGTCCTCGCCACGGCAGCAGCGCGAGGTTGCTTTGCAAAGTGACCAAGGCGAGCTAAGGACTCTCCAGACTTTTCTAGACGTGGCTTATCATTTGTGCAGTGTGTGACTTGACTACCCTCCGTGTAATCGGTCTGTGCGAAGTAGGGCGCAAGTTCGATGATTATCAGTACTCCTTCCCGAGAGGAATACGATTTACTTTAATTATAGTACATGTGTGTTTTGTAATAAAGGGTTTCTATCGTCTCCTGAATTCAATAACTGGCATCCAGACATCTACGCTCCTACAATCCACCGTCAATACGCCTCGTAGAGAGACACGGGAAGAAAAATGGTAGCCCGCTGTTGACACGTGGTCCTCTCGAATATAAACACGAGCTTTAATATCAAAACAAAAGCATGCGTCATCGTATTCTGTGCGAGAGAAGGTGGGCACTGGGGAGGAGGTATTGCTGTGAAGAGGGCCTCTTCAAGAGAGCAGCCGTTTGTGAGGGATGCAAATTCGATTGGTTCTAATATAATCTGCTCCCTATGGTTGAAATTTAGTCTAGCAACTTTCACACTTCCTAACCTAACCAATTGAACTTACATCCCTCTCAAAAGAACCGGCCATCCGAGCGTAGAAGCAAGTGCGAAATAAAAGTAACGGTGCGCTTCTCGATACCGCAGATGTACCTACCTAAGTAGCATTTCTGACGGAAAAGAATTGTCCAGCCTTTGGGCCTGCCATTCCTGGCGTAGACCTTTGGCAGGTAGGTATCCGTTTCAACAGGCAAGGCCACCCGTGGCGCCAGCAAGACCGTCCCCGGTCCTTGCTATTCCAGCGAGTTTTCTTCCAGGGAAAATCAGTAAATTTGCAAGCGCAATATCTCAAAAACCAGTGGAAATCAAGTGTATACATTAAAGCTTATTGAATTTGTCTTAGAACGCACTATCAACTCAGGTCTTCAGAAAAAATAGTTCCATTTATAAAACCGAACTTGACCATCGTATCTTTTAAAATAATAATCGAAAAAAAAAATCGTCCGCGCTAATAAGTTGGCCCCCTCGAACTATGCAATTCCCTATTTTTTAAATATTTTTGTCTCCAATAGTTTAGGAGATATCCAGCTGTCCACTCTTCCCGCGGACACCCTGTAGTTCGGAACAGTAAAACACAAGTAAATCTGAGGAATAAAAGATGTTCCATCTGTAATAAATCGGATCACATATTCCTGAACAGCCCGAATAGGACAAATGCCAATGCTCGATTCTGTAATATTTGTAAAAAGTCAAACCACTTGAAGACTTCAGTTTCCGGACGCGAGCGTGATAGAGGTGTGTGTTTGGTGCTGCGAGTTGTGTGAAGGAAGAGTGAGTGAAGGGGTGGAGGAAAGGATAGGGAGTGAGTGGGGAAGGCGGGGGAGAGATGAGGAAGTGAGGAGGGTAAAGGGAGTGTAAAGGAAATAGGGCAGATAACGAAGTAGAGGCGGGATAAGGGATCGATTTGGAGGTTAGGTGGGGAGATAGGTGCTGCGTGGCGGGAAGCGAAATGCAGAGGAGCAGATAGAGGGATCTGATGGACAGGAGAGGAATTAGGAGGAACTGGCAAAAAGGCGGGAGATTCGAAAAAGAGTAAGAAGGAAATAGAAGAAAGGATAAAGGGTAAGTATAAGAGGGCAGCGGAGGTTAGAGCTAGAGGAGGAGGTGAAATGGAGGGTGATAAGGGAGAGGAGGGGAGGGAAGGGGGAAGGGAAAGGGAGATGGGATAGGGAAGGAAAAAGGAAAGCTGACAAGGGAGAAAAGACGATTGAAGAAAAGTATAAGCAGCCTGAGCAGTGTGGGAAGCGGCGCAAGTAACGTGGAAAACTGGGGGAAAAAAGTGGAAGGAGAAGGGGGAGGAGGAAGGAGCGGAGGAAGAGCGGAAGAGTATAGATTTTATAAAGAATGTGAGGACGATGAGATCACCGGTGGAGCGGAAGAAAGGGGAGGGGGTGGAAGCGAGGAAAAAGATGAGAGGGGAAATGTGGTGGAGATGATAAGGGAGCTGATGAAGGAAATAAAGGAGGAGAAAGAGGAAACGCGGAAGGAGATGAGGGAGGTGAAAGAGGAGATGAGGAAGGAATGGGAGGAAAGAAGGTGATGAAGGAGTAGAGAGAGAGGAAAGGAGGAGGTGGGAGGAGGAAGGAGAAAAAGAGGAGGAAAAAGATGGAAGAAAAGTTAGAAAGGATGTAAGGGAGGGTTGGGAGGGTGGAGAAAATGATAAAGAAGATAGAGAGATGGGAAAAGGAAAAGGAAGGGAGGGGTTGCTACCCCTGAGACGGGGAGACGGAGGATGGAGGAGATATAGAGGAGTGTAGGAAAATACTGAGAAGGATGGAGCTAAAACAGGACAAAAAGGAGAGGAGGGAGGAAAGGAATAATGTGGTGGTAAGGGAGTGGAGATAGAAGGAGAGGCGGTGGAAAAGGAGGGGAAGAAGTTATAGGTAAGAATGGGAATGGAGGTTGAAGGGAAAGGGGAGGTGAGAAGGGTAGGGAGAATGGGAAAAGAAGGAAACGGATTGGTATTAGCGAAACTGACGGGAAGGGAGGAGAAGAGAAAGGTGATGGAGGCGAGAAAGAAACTGAAGGGCAGGAGGGAAAGGATGGATGATGATAACGGAGGAAGAAAGGAGGGCAAGGTGGAAGGTGGAAAGAGAGGCGGAGAGGGAAAGGGAAGGGGGAAGCACGTACAGGTAGGGTATATGAAAATGTCGGTAAACGGGAAGATGAGAAGGTGGTATGAATTAGAAGAAAGGTAGTGTGATGAACAGGGAAACGAATGTTAAGGGAAAGAAGGGGAGGGGAGGATGGGGGAAGTAATAGGAGGTAAAGGGAGATATAAGGTTGCATTTTGTAACGTGGCGGGGGTGAGGAATAAAGATGAGGAGTTTTGGAAAGGTCTAGAGGAATGGGAAGTTGGTAGTGATGAGCGAAACGTGGGTGGAGGAGAGGGAATGACAGTATATTAGGGGTAGACTGCCGAAGGATTACAGTATGTATAGGAAAAGCAATGGGCCAGGAGGGGAAGCAAGAAAGGAAGAGCGATAATGGGGGTGAGAAGGGGATTGGAAGTAGGGTAAGGGGAAGAAGGGGGAAAGGATAATGATGAGGAAAGTGAAACTGGGGGGGGGGGGGGAGAGTTATAGGAATATACGTAAATAAGGACTTGCAAAGGAAGCTGGAGGAGCTGGAGGAGTGGATAGAGAAGAGAGAGGTGGGAGTGCGAGTGGTAATTGGGGAGACTTTAATGCGAGGACAGAAAGTGAAGGGGAAGGATATGGGAGGAGGAGGAGGAGGGGGGGTGGAGGGGGAGTGGGAAGCAGGAGGTCGAAGGTTAAGGTGGTAAATGGAGAGGGGATGCAGGCTATGCAGGTATCTGGGGGAGAGGGGGTGGGGAATTATGAATGGAAATGAAAAGGGGCGCGAGAAGGGCGAATGGACATACACAGGGGGAGGGGGAATTCGGTGATTGATTATGTAGTGGGGAATGAGGAAACAAGGGAGAAGGTAGAAAGGATGGAGGTAGGGGAAAGAATAGATTCAGACCATCACCCGGTGGTAGTCTGGATGAGGGGGGAAACAGGGGAGCAGGAGGAAAGCGGGAAGAAAGGTGGGGAAGGAGAGGGGGAGAGAAAACTGGACAGAGAGGAATAGAGGAATGGGCGGAGTTGACGAAAAGAGTGAAAGGGGCAATGGGGAATGCAGAGAATGAAGGAAAGAGGGGAAAGAAGGGGGGTGGGACAAAGAGTGCAGGGAGGAGAAAGGGAGAGTGAGGTGAGAGCTAAGGAAGTGAAAAAGGGAAGGAGGTGACGGGAAAGAGTATAAGGAGTGGAAAAATGAGTAAGGGAGGATGTGCGAGGAAAAGAAGAAAAGGGAGGTGGATAGGTGGGAGAAGGAGGTGGAGGGGATAAGAACAGAGGGGCAAGTATGGAAGGTGGTAAAAAGGGAGAGAAAGAAGAGAAAGGGGGTGAGTGAGGAGATAAAAATAGAGGAATGGGACGAGTATTTCAGGGAGTTGCTAGGGAGGAGGAGGTGAAGTGGAGGGTACGAAAGGGAGTAGAAAAATGGAGGAGCGATGATGGGGAGGGGGATATACATAAGGAGGAGATAAGAAGGGTGTCGAGGGGGTTGAAAGACGGAAAGGCGATGGGAGGAGACGGAATACCAAATGAGGTTTGGAAGTATGGGGGTGGAGGTGGAGGAATGATTGGAGGAGGTCTGCAACTGGGTATGGAAAGGGGAGAGGTGGCTGGAAGAATGGAGGGTAGGAGTGGTGATGCCGCTGGTGAAAAAAGGGGTGGAAAAAATGGTGGAGGATTATAGAGGGGTAACGCTGACGCAAACAGCATATAAGGTGTATGCGACGGTGTTAGCGAAAAGGTTGAGAAAGGAGGTGGAGGAAAAGGAGTTGCTGCCACCAAATCAGGCGGGGTTTAGGAGGGGGATGAGGTGTATAGATAGTGTATATGTGCTGAATTAATTGATTAACAGGCAGGTGGAAAGGAAAGGAGGGAGGCTGGTAATTATGTTTGTCGACATGAAGGCAGCATTCGACTCGGTTAAGAGAGAGAGAGATGTTGGTGAGGGCGATGAGGGAGAGAGGAGTGAGGGAGCGGCTGATTGGGAGGTGTAAGGAGGTGCTATAAGAGACGGTAAGTAGGGTGAGGGTGGGGGAAGGGAAAGGGAAGGACTTCTGGACGGCAAGGGGGTGAGACAGGGGTGTCCGTTGCGCCGCAGCCTGTTCAAGTTGTTGCTGGCGGATATAGTCGAGGAGTTCGGGAAACGAGGGTGGGGAGGAGTAAAGGTGGGGGGGGGGGGGGAGAAAAGTTTATACGGTGGCATACGCGGACGATATTGCGGTGTTGGCGGAAGACGAGGTGGGGATGAGAGGAATGATGGAAAAGTTGGAACGGTATCTGGATAAGCAGGGGCTGCAACTGAATGTCGGTAAGACAAATATAATGAGGTGTAGAAAGGGGGGAGGGAGATGGAAGAAGGTGACGTGGAGGTGGAAGGGAAAGGTGGTGGAGGAGGTAAAGGAACTCAAGTACCTGGAATACACGGTGATGAGGAATGGGAGCAGGAGGCACGCGTAGGAGAAAGGGTGAGGAAGGGGGCAGCAGTGATGGGTCAGGTGTGGGGGATAGGGAAGAGGAGGTTTGGGAAGGATTAGAGAAAAGGGTATGGCTGTTTGAGAAGTTGGTATGGGCTACGGTAAGTTATGGAGTGGAGGTGTGGGGATGGAAGTGTAGGGACAGAGTGGAGGAGCTGCAGGAAAGGTTTTTAAAATGGGTGCTAGGGGTGGAAAGAGGTACATCAGGGTACATGGTAAGGAGGGAACTGCAGAGGGAGATGTTGAGAGGGAAGGCGGGGTTGAGGGTATGGGAGTATGAAAGGAAGCTGGAGGAGGGGGCGGGGGGCTAGCAAGGAGGTGCTGGGAGGAGAATAAAGAAAGGGCGAGGAGGGGGAAAGCACTGGGGGGATGGGAAAAGGAAAGGAAGGAGTACTTTGAAGAATGGATGGACAATAGAGGGGATAGAAAGAATGAAGGGAGGAGGGGAGTTGAGGGGAAAGAATTGGTGTGTACGGAGAGAAGAATGCAGGAGGAGGAAAGGTGGGAAAGGATTAGAGAGTCAGAATACAATAAGTGGTATAGGACGGTGAAGGGGTGGGGGTGCCAGGATATTTGAGAAAGGGATGGGGGAAAGCAGATGGCAGAGGGTTGCGAAATTTAGGCTGGGAAATGGGATGAGGGGAGGGAAGTACTGGGAGGAGGAGGAAAGGAGGAGCTGCAGGGTATGCGGATGAAGAGAGGAAACGTGGGAACATGTGTGGAAGGAGTGTATGGGTTGGGAAGGAGGGTGGCAGGAGAGGATGGGGGAGGTACTGGATGACGAAGGTGGGGGGAGGAGTGGATAAGGTGAGTGGAGGAAAGGAGAGGAGAATGAGTGGAGGAATGGGAGAGGAAGGAATGAGAATGAGTGGTGGCGTGCGGAAGCGGGGGTCAAAGGATAGGGAAAGCGGGGTAGGTGGCGTGCGTAGCGGAGGGGAGCGGGCGAGTGGTGGTTAGGATGCGTGTAGGTTTAAGGAATAAGTGTAAGGAATAGGTTAAGGAGTAGGATTAAGAAATAGGTTAAGAAATAGGTTAAGGCTGCTGTCTCATTTTTGTTATGGTCCGAATCGATCGAAGCGTCCCTTGTAAACAGATGGACCCTAATGAAACTACTGCGGTCGATAAAAAGAACATCTACAAAGGTGACATCTCCAGGTACTCTATGTCGACGAATTTTTTACGCATAGTTGCCACATGTTCTGTCCTCTCTGTCTCTGCCGCGCTGTTGCCACAGCTCCTACTATCGAGAAATCTTGAAGGAATACGGCACGAAAGCTGCGTCTAGGCAGGGATCGGCGGGCTCCAGCTACCGCTGATGGAGGGGGAAATACCTACAGGAGCGGTGGTTATGTGTGCATCACTGACGTAGCCAGGCACAGTTCAAGCACACATAACCTGTAGGTGTAGGTGTTTCCCCCTGCATCAACGGTAGTTGGAGTCCGCCGATCACTGCGTCTAGCGTCAGAGCCTCGGTGAAAGTAAAAGAGGATAGCAATAATGAAAGATAGAGCGGTTGGGTATTGAAGTTAGGAAACATATCAATGAAACAATACTAAATTCTTATTATCTTCTCTCATTCTGTGCAATATTTATATTCACTTGTGAAAAAATATAATGATATGATTGTTCAGTGATTGTTTATTCTGTTTGTTTTAATAGAATGTAAAACTTTCACATATTCTATCGTATCGGCATGAACGTTTCAGTAAGATATTGCTGAGACTTCCCAGATGAAAATGAATTTAAACACGGCATAAATCCGATTATTTGTAAACGATTTTATTCAGCTTCGATCCTCGGTTTGTTTGTAGGTATTTTTGTGTGTTTGATGTGTGTATGGTTCAAATCTGGCAACTCAAATTTAACCAACTTCCAACTATCGAGTTGTCTTGAAGCTTTGCAGGCGTGCGTAGTTTGGATGGCAATACTGTTATGTCCCACTATTTTTCGCGCAGTATTATTCTAAAGTCTCCCTCATAAATCGCTCCATAACTCCATCAAAATCCATCAAATTCAAATCTTACCCCTTTTCCCCAAATCACTGATCACCTTGGCGATGTACCATAGCGGTCCCCATCTCAAGATGGTCAACTACGACCTCCAAATCCCCTCTTCGCCTTACGTGGCATGACCACTTCCCTCCTATTTAAATTTAAACAAGTCCCTCGTCCCAAAAACTCTCTTATCTCGAGACCACGTCTCACCCCCTCTTTACGACTCACCACCGAGTCAAAGCCACTCTCACCCCTTTCCCGTCAAAACGCCTAAAATCCACCTAATGGGTCTTATCAATAGCTTAACAGAATCTTGGAAACCAATTGCGACGCATATTTCACGCATGATTCATAAACATAGTCTAAATATAGACATTTATAAAAACCCCGGAAGTCTTATTGCGACGCATGTTTCGTAAATAGGTCAAGGTGCATACCGCGCACACCCTTCATACCTGACATTCTTGTAAACCCTATAAATACGAGGAACCGCGAGACCGGAACACACTCTTCTAAGGAAATACTTCCGCAGAACAACCATAAAAACGTCGAATCAAGTGCACAAAAGCATTATATTTAAATTCAGTGTTCTACTGCAACTACCGTAAGAAATTATAATTACCATTATTGTTATACGCCATATCACCTTCATATATATTATTTTGTATTGTTAACGCTTATTGCATTTCATATTATTATTCTTGTATTAACGCTTATTGCTTTATATTATCATTTTGTATCGTTAACGCTTATTGCATTTCATATTATTATTCTTGTATTAACGCTTATTGCTTTATATTATCATTTTGTATCGTTAACGCTTATTGCATTTTATATTATTATTCTTGTATTAACGCTTATTGCATTTCATATTATTTTGATTCATATTATTATCTCGCTAACGCTCATTGTCTCATATTGTTAGCGTAGCAAATTCCTATTACTTTGCATACTATTTTCTTTGGGTTATACACATGTATTGCATATTCATACACATATATTGCTGTTGATGACCATTTATATAAATGTTATGTGCTAATGCTTAATGTCTGACGCATTATTATGTTAACCACGCTAATACATTGATAGTGCATATACTCGTGCTTAAAGTAATAAACCTCTTGGCTTTAAATCACGCTTCGAATTATTATGAATATCCTTTGGTTACGAAAGCTCCAAATCTAAACAGGCTACTGCAACAGCTGATTTCAGTTCGTGAACGCGAGAGTTCTTACAGTGTTTACAAACATATATTTGCATGGGCCGTGTACAGCCATATGTCTAGACATATTTCGCGGAAATATTACGTGTGACTTCTTATATAAATGCAACAGTAAATCCAATTAAAAAGCCAAAACAAACAAAGTGCTCTAACGGGTGTCACCTCCGGAGTGATTACCATTTAAACTTTCCCTGGTCGTTCAGTGCTACGAATCTGGCATTCGCGCCTGAATCCTAACTCTCCGCAGTGCCACGAATCTGGCATTCGCGCCTGCATCCTAACTCTCCGCAGTGCCACGAATCTGGCATTCGCGCCTGCATTCCCTCAAACCGTTCAGTCCTACGAATCTGGCATTCCCGCCTGAATCCTAACTCTCCGCAGTGCCACGAATCTGGCATTCGCGCCTGCATCCTAACTCTCCGCAGTGCCACGAATCTGGCATTCGCGCCTGCATTCCCTCAAACCGTTCAGTGCTACGAATCTGGCATTCGCGCCTGAATCCTAACTCTCCGCAGTGCCACGAATCTGGCATTCGCGCCTGCATCCTAACTCTCCGCAGTGCCACGAATCTGGCATTCGCGCCTGCATTCTAACTCTCCGCAGTGCCACGAATCTGGCATTCGCGCCTGCATTCCCTCAAACTATTTAGTGCCACGAATCTGGCATTCGCGCCTGAATCCAAACTCTCCGCAGTGCCACGAATCTGGCATTCGCGCCTGCGTTCCCTTCAATAATTCCCCGTCTATGCCATCGTCCCCAACGACCTCCACCCGGGACGTGACAATACAATATCTAAAAAAAAATAAAGCCTGAAGGGGTGAAAAAATTACTCAGTCATCAATAATTATGACCCATAACCACAAAACGACTTGGAATCACTCATTCGCGTTCTTTACGAAAACGACACAAAGCCGTTGCGTTCGGAACGCTAGTGGCATCGCGATTTCCGTAGTAAATACAGAATTTATAACGAAAAATGATTCGTTACGTTCGTATAGGAAAAAAATTGTAGTACAAGAAAAGAATAATTTTTTAGTCTTTAGTGTATTTTAATTTACTTTTTAGTGCACTTTGAATAAAATCGTTTAACATAAATTTTTTTTATATTTAGCATTATTAGATTAGAAATGTACATTTATCTTTAATTATATAGTGCAGTTCTAGAAATAACTCGATTTATACCGTATTTGAACTCATTTTAAGGGGTTATGCCTAGTCAGGCGGCCGAAAAGAGACGAATGTTTGTGAATTTTTTTGAAAAAACGTAAGAATATATGGTTACACAACTTTTTGCACTTAAAAGAGCAACGTTTAAAGAACATTTGGTAATTTTTTTGTAGAAAAATATTTACGGTTAGAATAAAGTAAAAAGCGACATCTAAGAAGCCTTTTTAAAAATTTTGTTTTGCGGTGAGTACTGCTATCTGCGGAACCAGATTGTCTAAAATCAAAAAAACAAAAAATATTTCGTTAGGGTATTAACCGTTTTATTGCCAGGGGTTTTTAAAAATCCGTGTCGGATTGTGGCATGAAGCGCAATAGCGCTTTTGTGAAAAATAAACCTTGGGACTCAATGTGTTAAAGAAAGACAGCTAATTATGCAGGTTGTTTACGATTATTTGAAAGAAAATTTGTAATTACGAGAGGAAACTCTGACAGACTCGCGACAAGATACATTCTGAACCGAGCGTAATCGAATTGAAGATCGTGACCAAAAAAAGCGACACGGTTCACCACAGTACGCGAACAGCGCGATCGCGCTGCGTGGCACTAAAACGGTTAATGTATCCTCTGATTAACGGAGGGAATTTCTGAAACATTAATTTGTAACAAAACGACGGCTATTTAAAACAGAAATCCTGATTTTATTTTTGCACGAAGAAATCAGGATTTCAGCTCTAAATAGCCGCCATTTTGTTATAAATTAATGTTTCGGAAATTCCCTCCGTTAATCATTCTGTGCAACTTTTTATTCAACGTTGTAGAAATCTGCCAAAAGGAAACAATGAAGTTATATTTTTATTATAATGATGATAAAATTTCGATTGTATTTATTCGTCAAATTTCATTATCATTGCTATTTTATATTGCAGATTCTTTAAATACAAAGAAATCGAAAGGCTTAACTAAAAAAGAGCTCTTTTTTCTATTTAAAGAACATTTTAATGATAACGCGACAATAATATATAGGATTATTGAAAAAGAAATGTCTAGAAAATTGCATGGCTCGTATGAGTTATCAGAAGAGAAAAAGGGACTCATACGTAAAATATTGTACGACTTGAAAACTAAGTGGCAACAAGTTAGCAGAAAGGAAAATATTTTTTTGAAAAAGTTTAACGACTGGTTAAACACGTTTGTATTTCTTGTCAACGAACCCGTCATGGTAACTAACACGGGTCGTCCCTCATGCAGCTTCGCCAATTCCAGTGAAAGATCGAAAAGAAGGAAAACCGAAAAAATTCGTGCAGAAAACACTGGCGATGAATTGGCTTACGCAACACAAATGCACCTAAGAGCAGCAGGTAAAGCGGATGCAGCATACATCTTGAAGGACATTACGAATGGCAGTCCATCGAAACCATCAATGTACAGGAAATCTTTGCACCGTGTACAAGAAAGTACGCTATCTGATGATGAAGCATTATCTCTTTTAATCGAAAGTAAGCTATCAAAAAGTCAGTATCAAGGTATACGTGCAATAAGCATTGAAAAAATAGTATATTGTATCCGCCTTATAAAAATGTATTGAAAGCAAAACAAAAATGTTATCCTGACGAGTCAACAATTACTGTCACTGAAAGTGGAGCTTCTGTTGCACTTCAAGCTTTATTGGACCATACCGTTGATAGAATATTATTAACGCAATTGGACGTTATTAAGAGCCTTTCAGCAGAAAAACTGCGTCACTTAAATTTGATATGCAAATGGGGATGCGATGGCACTTCTAGTCAAAGCACTTACAAACAAAAATTTACTGACGAAGACGGTAAAACATCAGATGCTAGCATTTTCGTTATTTCTCTCGTGCCCTTGCAAATTTTATCTCATAATGAAAAAGACGAACCAAGCATTATTATTTGGAAAAACTTGCGACCTTCTTCCCCGAGATTTTGCCGTCCTATCAAAATACAATTTTTGCCTGAAACTGTCGAAACAACTGAAATAGAAGTAAACTACATTAAAGAGCAAGAAAAAAATCTTATACCTTTTCAAACTGTAATGGACAGAAAAGAAATAAACGTAAATTACAAATTATTATTTACGATGGTTGATGGTAAAGTTTGCAATTCCATCGCGAATATATCATCAAGTCTACGTTGCTACCTTTGCCAAGCTACTTCTAAAGAATTTAATAATGTCGATAAGATTTTACAAAAACCAATCTGTGAAGATAATTTACAATTCGGAATTTCATCGTTACATGCGTGGATACGATTTTTTGAGTGCTGCTTGCATTTAGCTTATAAATTAGAAATCAAAAAATGGCAAGGTCGTAAAGAAGACAAAAATAGTGTAGAAAATAGAAAAAAGTATATACAGAAATGTTTCCGTCAACAACTGGGGCTTATCGTTGACCAACCGAAGCAAGGTTACGGTAGCAGCAACGACGGAAACACAGCTCGACGGTTTCTTGAAAATTCGACAATTTCAGCGTCTATTACGGGAGTTGATGAAGATGTGATTAAAAGATTCCACATTATATTACAGACCCTTTCTAGTGGTTTTGAAATTAATGTGCAAAAATTTCAAGAATATTCTTTAAGCACCGCCAAAAGATTCGTAGAACTTTATCCATGGTTTAACATGCCAACAAGTGTGCATAAAGTTCTAATTCACGGGCATAAAATCATTGAATCCTCGTTGCTTCCTATCGGACAAATGTCTGAAGAGGCTCAGGAATCATGCAACAAGTACATCAAAAAATTCCGAGAAGACTTTGCACGAAAATGTAGCCGTACTAAAAACATAGAAGACGTTTTTCGCAGGCTCTTAATAACGTCGGATCCGTTGATTTCCAGTTTGCGAAAACTTCCTCCGAAAAAACTGAAATCGTTATCTCCACAAGCGGTTGAACTTTTGCTGCCACCTTCAGTTACAGAATCAAGTTGTGATATTAATAATAACAGTCCGACTTATTCTTCAGAGAGCGACTAAAAACTGTATAATATTATCACCATAAATATTTATTTTTATTTCATTATTGAGTATTTATTTTACCTCAATACTGCATTTCAGCAAAATTTATTTGTGCAGCAATGTTTGTTACTTCAATAAATGAATCATTGTATTTTTTATGGCATTTTATACACAGAGAAAAACATTTTGCGAGTACAACTAACAATTTCTCTGTATACTTGTCAGCCATATTTGAGTCGCCATTTTGCTTTTCAAAATTTTAAGTTTAGAGTTTTGATCAGCGACCTTAGAAATACCCAAAAAAAAAACATTTTGCGAGTACAACTAACAACTCTTCTTGTATACTTGTCCGCCATATTGGATTCGCCATTTTTTTTACTTTTAAGTTCAGAATCGTAGTCAGCGAACCCAAAAACATAAAAATACAAGTTTTCATGCAAATCGAACGAAGTTATGAGTTTTGGCCACGTTTTCGGGATTTGGGACCACTGTGCGTTAGCTCGAAAATATCATCGCTGTGACACGCAAGTCCAGCGATCTGTTCCTTGCGCCCATTGCGCCATTATTGCAACGCAGCTTTTTCACGCGACCCGTTGTCGCCAAACACCCACGCGTTCTTGTAATATAGTATTTGTTCTGTGTTTTCGTGTGCTGTACAAGTGTATGACGTCTACTGACCAAGTTCAGCACTGGAAATAAACTGTACCTGCCTAAAAGGGTCGTTGCTGTTGCATTCTTCCCCCCCCCCCCCGAGCCATCCCAGCGCCGGCATTGTTAAATTCGCTCTTGGCGGAATCAAGCGTGATACGACTCTCAATACATATTTACAACTATGTCTTTCCTACATTTATCGGCTAGCTTGGACTTCCACCGGTTCTGATATTACATGGCGGGAATATACCATCAGCGCCGGTGACGGAGAATCCTTGAAGATTCATTCTGTCATTTCTCGTCTGTCTCAGTACACGAGTCATAAATTCATTATTATTTCAACGCACGGTGGTTATTAGCGTTCAAACGCACCAGGCCACCCTGCCCTGATGTCTACTAGAGGCAACTATACCCACAAAAACTTTCTGCTTGCCGATTCCAGGACGACAGACGGTTGAAACGGTTTGTTTACATCGCGTATACGCAGGGTCGGCGGAACCATTGCGCAAGTTATACGTCGCATAAGGGCGCCAGCCGAAGAGGATGCTAGAAAACTATATCACACGCTCAATAATAAAGGAATCCAACTCCCACATAAACAAAATGTAAATATATTTCTTTTTTTATTGTACCCCGTAAAGACAATACAGATTAAATAGAAAACAGGTGCAAAAATTTAGGGACACCAAAAATTTTCAAGCATAAGGGCGCTAACTAACTTCGCGTTGACCCTGCGTACACGTCACGCTGGAACTACGTGGCTGGAGTACACCATTAGTGCCACCAACGGAGAAACCTTGAAGCCTCTGTCAGTTTTCGATTCATAAATTCAATTATTATTTCAACGTACGGTGCTTATTAGCGTTTAAACGCGCCAGACCCGTCTGCACTGATGTCTACTGGAGGCAACTACACCCGCAAATGCTTCCTTCTTGCCGATTTCAGGACGAAAGACGGTTGAAACGGTTTGTTTACTACATCGCGTATACCTACACGCTTTTCCTAGCTTGTGTGAGCGTACGCACACATTTAAGGCCCGCTGAGATGGCAGCCTTAAGCCACGCTCCGTCCAAGGGACCCGCCTCAGGTCTCAACTCTCGAAAATCAGACTATAGTATGTTCATTCAAATACTGTTGAGTCGACGCGACGGTCCTTGTACATCCTGGCATCTGTGCCGAACGGCGCGATACTAGATGAATATAGGGAGTTTTTCAAAAACTTCAGTATCGCGGTAAAAGTTTTATTGACGAAAAATGAGTAACTAAAACTATTATGATTATAATAAACACTACAGTTGATACTTATTTTAATCTCGCCAACTTCGTTTGTAGGTTTTATTAGAGTAAACCCGTAAGATTAGCGTTGACTTCTTACCTGAAGCAACACGCACTGTAAAGTTCCATGGGCTGTTGTAATGATAACTTCAAATGAGCCATATGCAGAAAAATGATATGTTGAAAAGAACACTGTAAATTTTAGAATCTAAAGGATTTTTAAAAACAGAATTTCACACTGAAAGTTGCAAAACAAGAATTCATTTAAGGTTTCTGCATTGTAAGAATGACTTTACGTTTTAAGAAATTGATTAGAAAGTTGTTTGTTAAGAGATTGTTTAAAAAGTTCAAACCTTTCTGCCTACACTTAAAGATAAAAATCATATCAATACAATTAATAATTCCGGAAATAAAAATTCATCTAGTGGACCCAGAGCCCACAATATCGAACAAAAGTACTAATACTGACAAGGGAAGATCCCGAACCCAAAAATTCAAAAAATTCTGAAACTTTGTGGATATGTAGGGGATTTTCTTCTGATTACAACGCAATTTTTTTTCCTGCCCAAAATTACTTTAAGGGGGTGAAATTAACCCCTGAAGATTCGGCTATTTTTTTATTTTATTTTGTAACACACAATCTGTAAGAGATAGAAAAAAAGTTTCAAGACAAAAGTTACTTCTTTTAATTAGATATATCAAATCGTAAAGGTTTTATCAATTGTTTAAACATTTAGAAAAAAGTTATAAACAAAAATATGAATGTTTTCTAAAATTCGGGTTTTCACGTGAAATCTGAACTGGATGTTTAAATAATTATGAAACAGCATAATCCATATTTTTTTCCATACAATTTCAAATATTTTTGTATTGCGGAACTGTGCTCCGCGACAATCGAAGAACTTCTGGATCCCATTGTAAAGTGCCTTAAGCTGCACGACGAGGAATGTTTTTCTCACATTTATTAGGAAATGATACGCGACGCGTAGTAAGAAAGTCAGATAATTTATATTCTTTTGTCTCTAATTACTAGACTGCGGATGTTCGTGCAAATGCATATTTTTATAGGCAAAGAATAAAGTAATGGACCCAGACAAAAATTTGTTTTGTCATTAGAGAAATCCAAAATTATACTTTTTATTTTGCATATTATGCATATTGCATATGTTTTGCTTAATGCATATTTTGTGCATATTGCATATTCTTTGCATATTATTTACACATTTCTTGCATATTTCGTGCATATTTCTCATATGTTTTGTGGATACGGGGCTGACTTTGCATTACGTGCTGAATATAGGTACAAAAAAATTGACAAACGTTTATGGCGAAGTCAATAATTTCGTATATACGTATCCCACGCCACAGGGAACTTCTGGTCAGTTAGATCACAAGTGTCGCGTGATTTATATCAATTCATAAGTTATATATCATTCGAAATTGAAGATGCCTAAATCGAGGAACTGTAAACGTGTAAAACTAAATAATTGGATTACATGTATACAAGACAATTACGTTGTTGTAGAGGGAGAAAGTGTGTACTGTAAAGCTTGTGATAAGGAAATCAGATGTGAAAGAAAATCACAAGTAAGACAGCGTGTGGATACTGCAGTGCACAAGAGAAATATCGACGAGTATAATAGAGCTATTGTTACTACAGATAATAGTGATAATGACACTGACGCACAAAATCGATAATCTCATCAAAAACAAATAATTTCTATGCGGATATGTGCCAAGCTATGGTGGGGTGGCTGTTAATATGCCCTGACGGTGCTTAAATAATAAAGTGTGGAGGAATTTTTTAAAAATATATACTAGAGAAGATATCCCAGATGAATCCACATTTAGAAAAAATTACTTAAAAAATTGTTATAATTTGGCCATCCAAAAGATTCGTAAATATATTGGTGACAATTACATATCCGTGGACGATACAACGGACGAAACTGGCCGTTGCGTTGCCAATTTGATTCTAAGTAAACTTAGCAAAAACGAAAAAACGCAACCCTTTTTGTTAGCTTGTAAGCAATTGTCTCAAACAAATCATGCAACTATAGCACGATTTGTAAATTCTTCCATGAGAATATTATGGCCAAATGGAGGTGAACAGAAGATATTGCTGTTAGTTACAGATGCCGCGGCATATATGTTGAAAGCTGGGAAACATTTAAAAAATTTCTACCCAAACATAACATGTTTGGTGCACGGTTTAAACAGGATAGCAGAGGAAGTACGATTACAATTTCCGACAGTAAATAAATTAGTTGCGACGGTCAAAAAAGTATTTTTAAAAGCCCCGCTACGCGTGGAATGTTATAGAAATAATTTAGAAAATGTTCCACTGCCACCAGAACCCGTTTTAACAAGGTGGGAACATGACTGGAAGCAGCGTTTTTTTATGCAATATACGTAGAAAAAATCGATGAAATTATTGAATCTTTTGATGAAGAAGAGGCATTGTCAATTAAATCGGCAAAAGAAACACTGCAATACGAATATTTACTGGAAGATTTAACATTTGAGGCCATGAAAAAAATAGAAACAGTAGGATTACCCTTAACTGAATCAATAGATTTAGTTAGTGGTGTTGTTAAGAATTTAGAAAATATACTTGGTAATTGTGGGCAAAAGATTAGGCATGAATTAGTTCTAGAAAACATAAACACACAACAAAAATTTATAAATTTAAGCACTTTAGACATACATGTTGTGATGTGAATATATACCTACTTTTGTTTCCCATCAAAGTATTATCTCATGTCTATTGTTCTCTCGAGCATTAATAATGAGAATACATATATTAGTATTCTTATCGGATGATACATTATTTGCAAGGAAAATACAGATGATCAATTTTAATATGACATTTCACTGTCCAAACATGTTTTCTTCAGACGTGATAAAGGTAAGATACATACACATATGCCATATGTATATATATAAGATATAAGTATTGTCAGTTCTATAGGTGTGTCCTGACAACAAAAGTAATAAATGCTTCGACTCGTTATTATTGTCAGTAGTATCGAAGGCATTTGAAGAGTAAAGACTCATTAACAATAAAAAGTACTAGGTAATTGTAGTTTAAGTATAGGTGTTAACAGTAAATGTATGTTGATTCTGTGTAACAAACGTGTAGTGTTGAAAATGGTTCCTGTACATACTGCAAATGTAATTCGTTTACTTATGACAACATTCTTAATTGAGAACAATAATGAGACGCCTATTAATAATAGAGAAATGGAGTTACACGACATAATAAAAGACATGCTTATTAAATCGCAAGAAGACACATCATTTTTAATGGAAGCTGATGTTACATTAGAATTATTGGAACCGTTTAGACCACGTTCTGTTGAATTTGTAGATGGTATATATGTACCTACACGCGAAGAACTTTTAGAACCGATAGAGTTCGAAGAAGAGCAGTGTATACCAGAAGAAGGATTGTGACTTTAGAATAAAAAAACAAAGGCTGTTGCATTTTGGAAGAGTGGTAAGAAGAGACGGCATTCTTACAATCTATAAAGAGATTATTTACAATTTGTCCAACATAAATTTCGAAAAGTTTCATCCGTATATCAATTGTATAGGTGAGTGGTAAACGATGTACTATTTGTTTTATATCTATGCAAAATTGCCTTGTTTTCATTAGATGGGAAAAAACGGTGAGCAGGGGAGGGACACGGCGGGAAAAATTGTTACAAATTTCTGAATATGTGTATAATAGGTTTGTTGACGGGATTGAAACTCATGCCATTATTCATGATTTGGACCTTCGAAGATGGGCCTTACAAGCTAATGAAGAGACAGGGTTGGAAAATTTTAAAGCATCTCGACATTGGATCTGGAATTTTAAGAGAACGTATAAAATAGTTTCAAGAAAAGTGAACAAATTTATTACCAGATCATACGATACAGATACCACGCAATTAAATGAAATTGCTTCGACTTTTGTGAATAATGTAAAACCTCGTATTACAGATATCGGAACGAACAATACATTCAATGCTGATGAAGGCGGATTCAATCTAGAATTATATTCAGGCCGTACTTTAGCTGAACAAGGAACCAAAAGTGTTACAGCAGTCGTACAATCTATATCCGCTACTACACATAGCTATACCATATTCCCCACAATATCAGCTTCCGGGAAATTACTCTCTCCGCTATTTATTGTTCTGCAGGAAAAGGATGATAATTTTGGTCCACGTGTACAACAATCTTTGTTTGTGGAATGTTTATATACAGGCGTCTACATCTGGAAAGTTGACAGGTGAATTGGTTATGGAATGGTTAACAAACGTATATCTACCACATGCGGGATCTCGAAGCGTTTTGTTATTGGATTCGTGGACTGGCCACTGTCCATCTACATTACGAAACGGTATACTAGCTAATCAACATGTGGAAATATTCACAATACCGAAAAAAACTACAGGAATGATACAGCCGCTTGATGTATATGGTTTCCGGATATAGAAAAACTTTATACGAAAATTTTCCGACCTTGTATTATTGTTTAATTACGATGTGCAGATAAATGCAAGGAATAATATCATTAAATTACAGTCCCTTATTCATAATCAACTTTCATCAGCCAAGTATCACGATGTGTTTGCTTACGCATGATATAAAAGTGGATATATTGTAGAGAAACCAAATCAGTTTACAAATCCAGCGAATTTCGCTTTTTCACAACAAGATTTCATACATCCATCTCGTTGTTCCATATGCGGCAAGTATGCTGTCATACGATGTGCATGGTGTAAACAATATCTATGTTTTCAACCTTTTTTTTTAAGAGTCTCATCACCATGAAGAATAATTCATAATCACAAGTGTTTTCAAAGTTATCTAACTACACTTAAATCGCTTATTAAACGCCTACATAATCTCGCTTGTTTGGTGAGCAAATAAGAGAAAAATTCGATAATTATGTTAAAAATAAAAAGTTCTAATAAGGATAAATTATATCTAACAGTTCCCTTCTTCTCCTCTATTTTAACCTGATATATTTGCCCCATGTGTAATTAGAGGCAAAAGTATATAAATTATCTAACTTTCTTATTACGCGTCGCGTATTATTTCCTAATAAATGTGAGAAAAACATTGCACGTCGTGCAGCTTAAGGTATGTTACAATGGGATCCAAAAGTTCTTCGATTGTCGCGGAGCACAGTTCCGCAATACAACAATAGTTGAAATTGTATGGAAAAAAAATATGGATTATGCTGTTTCATAATTATTTAAACATCCAGTTCAGATTTCACGTGAAAACCCGAATTTTAGAAAACATTATTCATATTTTTGTTTATAACTTTTTTCAAATTGTTTAAACAATTGATAAAACCTTAACGATTTGATAGATCTAAATAAAAGAAGTAACTTTTGTCTTGAAACTTTTTTTGCATCTCTTACAGTTTGTGTGTTATAAAATAAAATCGAAAAATAGCCGAATCTTCAGGGGTTAATTTCACCCCTTTAGTGATTTTGGGCAACAAAAAAAATTGCGTTGTAATCAGAAGGAAATCTCCTTCATATCCACAAAGTTTCAGAATTTTTTTTAATTATCGGTTTCGGCATCTTCCCTTGTGAGTAACAATATCTCGTTTAACTTTCGTTACATTTACACTGATTCTTCCATATCGTCCTCATTCAGATTAAATGTGTTCTTTAATTAAACCGTTTTCACTGCTTCGTTACATCATTTGTCTGAGAATCATTGTGGTTACATGTGTTTTCATCATTTCGTCGATTAGCAGTTGCGTGGTCAGTATACTTACATGTTATATTTGAAACTCAGTGTTAGCTGAGCGTGGTTAATAATAATACTGAATAAGCGATACGTGAATTAGTCTGCGAATATAAGAGAGATTCTTTTATTGGAATTGGTTACAACACTCTCGATACGAACAACGTGTTCAATGCGGTGGATTCCGTACATGACTGACTAAACCGGTATAAGTGGCGCTTTTGCATGCGAGGAAGTCCGCTGGCTTCCAGCAGATGTGACGAACGCCGATTGGCCCACACTGGGGCCATATACAAAAGAGGCATTGTAGACATATTTATTCAACACTCAGAATAAGCACAAGATAAAAATATACATGTGCTTTACACTGTAACACTAAAATAAATCTGTGATGTGCATTTAAATATTCCAGTGTGATGTTGCTACTCAATCATAATGTGTTTCCATTAGGATCACAGTGGCAGCAATCACTCATGTTGTGTTTTGTGTTCTGGGTTTGCTAGGGCTTATTTACTTCAACCGATAAATATTTATACTTAAATAAGAAACACAATTATTGTCTAAACCCCGTAAGATATGGAAAAAATATGACACACAATTTAAAGTCTCAAAATGGTAAAAACAAATATTAAGAATATTATACTTATCAAAGTTCAAATTTCATTTTACATTATACTATAAAGGTATTTGTTACATGGGCCCTTCCGGACCATCCCGTGCTTGCTGTCCTCGCGTCGCTTTCCTTCGAATCGGCGGAATCGCACCGCGCGTGGCAGTCAGGTCGCCGAACCGGGAAGTTATCGTTGTAAGCACAACGTGACCGCTGACGGCCCGGGCCCCGATATTTTCCAATAAGGAGCAATCGACAGGTGTCGATGGGGCGATTTCCCCCATCGATTTCGGAAGCGCATGGCGCGGCCCTCAACCGCGGGACTTCGGAGAGTCAGTGGTGATTTGGAGTTCGATTCAGGAAGTGCAGACGTGCCGTCAGGAAATTGCGACTTCGTCTCCGCGTCTATCTCGCGTATCGTGTTCGGCCGATCAGGTTAGGCGAAGTGTATCTCCATTCCGACATACCGAGAAACGGCACGCGCCGGGAGTGTCCTTAAGGTCTAAACATACTTATCAGTTCCGTGACAGTTCCGTTCCGGCGTGCCAGTGTGTTCGAGATTCAAATAGTTCGGATCTCCGCCACACCCACCTCACCGCAGCACCTCCTGGGCAGCGGATCGCCAAGCCCGATCCACAATCGATCGGCCAATCATGTGTCAGCGACAAAACTCTCATCCAATCAAATTTCCCCACGTCGATCGATCCTCTAGACTTTTGGAGAAGACGACTAACGGAAATCGATCAGACATCTTTGAATCATTCTTGTTCATACAGAGTACGGTGAAAGACGCGTAGTTCTCAATTTCAAATCTTTCCACGGAACTGGTGAATCACTCAATTACATCTCGCTCAGCATCAAGCTAGCACTCATCTCAAGTGTTATTTTCTCTCAAACGCTCAATTCTCATCCCGATCACGCGAATCGATTGTGGATCGTGGTCGAGGCTCGTCCACGTGGCGGTCGGTGTGCGTGGGTTCTCATTGTCACTATACTTCTCACAATTGTGTAACTCAAAGCTCTGCTCACCTCTCATAGCTGTGACGCACACTCAACGAGTGTTTTGACAATAAAGACAACTAATCATTTTCAAAGTGACTTTCGTACATAACCTCCCCGGCAAACTCAAGCTCATCGTGTTATCACATTCGCGAACAATTTGTGGTCCTTCGAGCCGGATGGTTGTGTAAAGTTCAGTGCAGTGCTCACTTCGAAAAGCTCATTCTCAACTCTCAGTGCTCACTTCGAAAAGCTCATTCTTAACTCTCAGTGCTCACCATGGCGGATGAAGAGAACAACTCCACCACGTCGAATCCCGAGTCGCGATCGACATCACCGAATCCGTCAGGAACCCATAGCTCAAGAGCAACGCTCCAGGTTCCTCAGGACAAAGCTGCGCAAGCCACCGGCAGGACGAGGTCCTCGTCGCCGTCAACGACGCCGGCACCGCTCATCATCAAGGCACACTCACAGGCTTGTCGCTTCCAAACTCTGCAAGACTTGCGGTCTGAGGTCCCGGAGGATTTGGAATCGACGACTCCCAACGAAGTGCAGTCGCTGCTCGACAGCGTCGAGGAGCTTCACACGGCGTTCCTGAAGGAGCATGAACACTTAGAGGAGTTTTGGCCGGTGAAATGCATGAACCACGAGTATTTCGCGTCGGGCCTCCTAGCCCGAGAGACGAAGCTCGTGGCAGAGCTCAGGCGCTCACTCCGGCGTCTTCTTACTCAAGTAAACTCTGCTCAACCCAGCACGTCCAACATGCTCACGGCTACAACATCGACGAGCAGAGCAGCCAAGCCACCCGAGCTCGCCATCCCCAAGTTCTCGGGGAAATATGTAGAGTGGCCTGCATTCAGTGAGTTGTTCACCTCACTGATAATCAACGACGCTCAGCTCATGGAAATTGACCGCCTGTATTACCTGAGGGCCAGCCTAACAGGGGAGCCGTCAAGACGCGTCAATGCGTTTCCGCTCATGGGCTCATCTTTCCAAGCGTGTTGGGAATATCTCAACAAACGCTTCTCAAACAAGCGACTGCTCATTAAGGAGCAGCTTGACAAGTTGCTCACCATCAACCCCATCACCACGCGGTCCGCGACTGCGCTCAAGGACCTGGCTGCAACTATAACGGAGGTGAACGAGACGTTGGTTGCGTTGAAGGCTGATCAGGACATGCACAACTGTCTGATGGTGCATATCCTAACCAACAGCCTCGACAAGGTCACCCGAGAGGCCTGGGAAACCTCTCTCGCCAATTCCGCAGAGTGCCCTCGGTACCAAGATCTGCTGGCCTTCGTGGAAAGAAAGGATAGGGCCTTGGAACAAATGGAGTCTCCGACGAAGAAGCCATCGGCCCCTGCCGCCTCCACAACACGCTCAGCTCAGCGCAGGTCCACCGCTCACCCTGCGACGCAGGCTAAACCCGCTTCTCAACCTTCAGCGAAGGCACAGTCAACAAGGTACCCTTGCGACTGTTGCTCTGAGGACCATTTTATTCTGATGTGTCCCAGATTTCGGGAGAAATCCACGACTGAGCGTCGCAGGTTCATAGTCGCAAATACTTTGTGCAAAAATTGCTGTGGTCGCCATCAGACGGAGGTGTGCAAATCTGCACACCGGTGCAAGACATGTGGGGCAAAGCACCACACGATGCTGCACCCTTCTCAGCCGTCATCTGCTCAAGGCTCATCTCACCTTCAACCTAGTCAAACGGCCGAAGCAAGCCCAGCCGCTCCTACCCTTCAAACTGAAGGGAAGAAAACAGAAGAGGACGATGACTTCTGAAGTGTTGGTGCAGTCGTCGGCTCATGCTCATCAAACTCATTACCTCCAAGCTCAACAGGTCAAGCTCGCTCATTACTTTCTCACTCAGCCGCAGGTTGCCACGCTACCTCACACACGCTCACCCTGTTAGCTACGGCTAACGCACAGCTCATCTCACCAGTGGCCTCACTGCCAGTGAGGCTACTCATCGACTCAGGCTCAGAGCTCACCTTCATCAAGGAGGAGCTCATCACTCAACTTAACCTTCAACGAACCCACTCAATCATCGGCATTGGAGGCAACAAAACAACTCACACTCGAGGCGTCGTGTCAATCACTCTACGATCAAGCTACGACTCCTCCACGGTTTTCACTCAAGCTCATGTTCTGCGAACTCTCACATCCAGTCTACCATCCGTTGAAGCGCCACGTCAAGAATGGCCACATCTCACCAGGTTAAGGTTAGCTGATCCAGACTTTCTAAAACCTAGGCCCATTGACATAATTATTGGTGCAGACTCATATGGGAAAATCATAAAGCCTAACCTCATCAAGGGTGACCCTTCAATGCCAATTGCCCAGTTCTCAATCTTTGGGTGGCTCGTTCTTGGGCCAGTTAGAACACCTCAGTCTCAAGTCAGCTCGTCGCACACAGCTGCAGTAATGCAGCACAGCGACAAAACAATACAAGATCTATTGGCAAAATTCTGGATTCAAGAAGAGCTCCCGACAGATGCGCCCTCAAAGCTCACCCCTGAAGAACAAGAGTGTGAGGATCACTTTCGAGCGACACACACTCGTGACTCTACAGGAAGGTACATCGTACGCATCCCTCTCAAGTCATCTCCAAGTCTATTGGGCAATTCCTACCAAACAGCCCATGCCCGTCTGAAGCGAACACTCAACAAGCTCAACAGAGATATTGAATATCGCAACCTCTACCAAGGGTTCATGAAGGAATATGAGGAACTCCATCATATGGTAAGAGCTCCCTCAATCTCACCTAACACTCATTCTGTGTTCTATCTCCCACATCATGGAGTGCTCAAGCTCAACAGCCAGACTACGAAGTTGAGGGTCGTCTTCAATGGGTCAAGCCCAACCTCAACGGGGCACTGGATCAACGATCTCATGCACACAGGAGCGAATCTGCTACTCAACATTACGGATGTGTTACTGTGGATTCGCCAGCACAAGTACAACTTGGCCACGGACGTGACAAAAATGTACAGGCAAATCAAGGTTCACGAAGACGACCAGGACCTCCAGAGGATACTGTGGATTGATGAGGATTCAAAGGAGGTGCCCTACGAACTCACCACGGTCACGTATGGAACCAAGGCCGCACCGTTCCTCGCTGTCAGAGCACTACTGCAGTTGGTCGAAGACGAAGGACATCGTTTCCCCCTGGCAGTACCATCAATCACTCATGCCAGATACGTCGACGATATATTTGGTGGCGCCGATACAGGTGAGACACTCATCACAATTGCTCAACAATTAAATGACCTGTGCAAGGCGGGGGGTTTTTCACTTGCCAAGTGGCAATCAACCTACCCTCCATTGCTTGAATCAATTTCTCATGAAGTGCGAGCTAGCAACTCGTACATAGCACTTGACGACTGCAATACCAAAATTCTCGGTTTACAATGGAACGCTCTCAATGACAACTTCTCATTCTCAACAAAACCTATCAACAATTCAAGACTCACCAAACGTCTCATTCTCTCTGAAGTAGCCAAGATATTTGATCCACTCGGCTTCTTAGCTCCAGTTATAATTCGGGCAAAGGCACTCTTGCAGGAATTGTGGCTGCACAAACTCAACTGGGATGACCCACTGCCTTCCCAAGTCACTGCTCACTGGCTCACCATCAGAGAAGATCTAACAAGTCTGGCCAGACTCTCAATACCAAGGTGGTTCAACACCTTCTCCAATTCGACAGTGGAATTACATGGATTCTCTGATGCGTCTCAGCTCGCCATGGCAGCGGTAATTTACATTATCGTGACCTCACCGTCCACAGCTCACAAAGTGTCGACACTCGTGTGCTCCAAAACCAAGGTAGCACCACTCAAGAAACTCACAATCTCAAGGCTCGAACTCACTGCAGCTTTAATGCTTGCAAAGCTCACGAAGTATGTTCAAGCTACTCTTCAGCTCAACATCTCTACAATTCATCTGTGGACGGATTCTCAAATATCATTATCATGGATCAAATCTCATGCATCACGCTGAAAGGATTATGTGCGGAATCGTGTCTCCCAAATTCAAGAGCTCACCCCACACGCACATTGGAGACACACCCTGGAACAGCGAATCCAGCTGATTGTGCCTCTCGAGGCTTAACAACACATCAGCTTGAACACCATGAGCTTTGGTGGACAGGACCATCTTGGCTCACTCAACCCAGTAACTCATGGCCCTCTCAACCTACTTTGAAGGACAGTCCATGCCTGCTGGAAGCTCGTCCTGGAATTTCAAATCTTCTCAACATTCGAAAATTCGAATATCACTGGGACCTCATTTACAAATATTCATCACTCAACAAACTCTTCCGTATCACTTCAGTTTGTTTCAGAATTTTATCACGTTTGAGGAGGTCAACGATTTCCTTGCCAATCATCTCACAGTCGCCCGAGGATCTGGAGAGGGCCAGGATCTTCTGGATCAAAGCGACGCAGTCCCTTTACTTCACACACGAAATAAAGGCTCTCAGCTCCGGCACTACGTTGCCAGCCTCTCACACATTCAATCGTCTCACAGCCTTTATCGACCAGGAAGGAGTGATTCGGGTCGGGGGCCGACTCAACAACGCTCACATTGCATATGGAAGTAAGCATCCTGCAATTTTGCCTCGTCGCTCACGTCTGTCCGATTTGATTATAGATCAAGCTCATCGACAAACTCTCCATGGAGGGACTCAGCTCACGCTCGCTCAAATCAGACATACCTACTGGATCATCGGTGGTCGAGCTCCAGTGAAATCTCACATTCTGCGGTGTGTTGTGTGTGCTCGGCAAAGGGGGATCCGTGCCCATCAACTGATGGGCCAACTACCTCTTTCACGAGTCACACCCACACGCCCATTCACCAACACTGGACTGGACTATGCTGGTCCCATCACCTTAAGGACGTGGAAAGGGCGAGGCGCCAAGACTCAAAAGGGATGGATCTGTGTGTTCGTCTGTCTCACCACCTCAGCTGTTCATCTCGAGCTAGTCACCGACTACTCCACAGAAGGTTTCATCGCAACGTACAGGCGTTTCATCTCACGGAGAGGAATCCCTCACTCACTCTACTCAGATTGTGGCACCAACTTCATCGGAGCCGATGCCACGCTCAAGAGGATGTTCATTCAGGGCTCTCAAGATCACCAACCTCTCGCTCAGCTGTTGGTCAACGACAACACTCGCTGGTGTTTCAACCCCCCAGCCGCACCACACATGGGAGGTAAATGGGAGGCTGTGGTGAAGTCCACCAAATACCATCTTCGGCGAACCGTGGGTGAAACAGCACTCACCTACGAAGAGTTCAGTACACTTCTCACTCAGATTGAGGCTATGCTGAATTCACGACCTCTTGAGCCCCTCAGCGACGATCCTGAAGATGTCGCAACGCTCACTCCTGCTCACTTCCTCATTGGCCACTCGCTCTCAGCTCTTCCGGAACCTTCAGTGAAGCACTCATCCATCTCACCATCAGCGCGGTGGCAGCTCATCCAACAAAAGATGCAACAATTCTGGACTCAATGGTCTGCCCACTACCTGCAGCGACAGTTGTCAATCTCCAAGTGGCACCATCCCTCCAACGACATCAAGGTCGGCTCCCTAGTGCTCATCACCGATGAGCGGTTTCCCCCTAGCAAGTGGCCACTTGCTCGGGTTCTCACTCTTCACCCAGGGAAGGATGGACTGACCAGGGTGGTGACGCTCAAGACCGCCACTACCACCTTAACCAGGCCAATTGCAAAATTGGCTGTATTGAATGTTGCAGACTCATCATCAACATCTTCTTCCAGCTGTTGAGGCCGGGAGCATGTTCGAGATTCAAATAGTTCGGATCTCCGCCACACCCACCTCACCGCAGCACCTCCTGGACAGCGGATCGCCAAGCCCGATCCACAATCGATCGGCCAATCATGTGTCAGCGACAAAACTCTCATCCAATCAAATTTCCCCACGTCGATCGATCCTCTAGACTTTTGGAGAAGACGACTAACGGAAATCGATCAGACATCTTTGAATCATTCTTGTTCATACAGAGTACGGTGAAAGACGCGTAGTTCTCAATTTCAAATCTTTCCACGTAACTGGTGAATCACTCAATTACATCTCGCTCAGCATCAAGCTAGCACTCATCTCAAGTGTTATTTTCTCTCAAACGCTCAATTCTCATCCCGATCACGCGAATCGATTGTGGATCGTGGTCGAGGCTCGTCCACGTGGCGGTCGGTGTGCGTGGGTTCTCATTGTCACTATACTTCTCACAATTGTGTAACTCAAAGCTCTGCTCACCTCTCATAGCTGTGACGCACACTCAACGAGTGTTTTGACAATAAAGACAACTAATCATTTTACCTCAACAAGTGCATTGTGACTTTCGTACATAACCTCCCCGGCAAACTCAAGCTCATCGGGTTATCACATTCGCGAACACAGTGGTAAGAAAAAAAGGGGCGTAGAGAGTCTCTTCTTCTTACCACTGGTACGCCCGAACGGAACTGATAAGTGTGTTTAGACCTTTATGCGCCGATGCGGACCACCGTGACCGCGAAGACGGAAGACAAAGTGAGCGAGCGAAACGACAGACGTCAGGTTCACCGACTTCCGTGCGCTACCCGAGAACAGTGCGAACGAACACGACATACGATAAGTTCAGCGACCTACAAGAGTCAGCGGAGACGAAGCGCAGTCTCCAAGGGTATGTAATCTTTATTTGCCTTTTCATAAGTATATATATATATGTATCTCTAGTATTGTTTCTATAATTCCCGTGTACAATCTCATTCAATCCCCTTTCTACCTTTCCTCTCCCCGGTAAGTATAGTCAAGGTGGGCCTTAATGCTTTGACAGAGCAAGAACCCGGTAAATCATTCCAACCGCTCGGGGTGATTAACGGAAGGTCCCTTCAGGACGTAACAAAATTATACAGATAAAGGCCCGTCTCACCGATTTCAATGATTTTTGAATATGTTATCAGGATCATGATTAGGGTGGTCGTAGGAGGTCAAGCTATAGGGGTTAAAATCTTTATTGATTTGTTTTGTCTTAACCCCCTAAAATATGAGGCTTGTTGAAAAAATGATATGTGCAAAGTTTCAAAGTGATTGGATAACAGGAACCCGTGCCTCATTTGAGTTGAAGTTTTCAAATAATAGTGATTTCTCAATATTTTTGCATTTTTGCGAGAAATTGTTTATCTAGCACGTTATCGGATTCCGTAGACATATCTGGAGAAGAAACCATCCACG
Organism: Andrena hattorfiana; assembly: GCA_944738655.2. Lineage (NCBI taxonomy): Eukaryota > Metazoa > Arthropoda > Insecta > Hymenoptera > Andrenidae > Andrena > Andrena hattorfiana. Next base: position 15,352,570 of record OX122895.1, read on the forward strand.
AAGAATGTGGAAACAGATTTTAACTCGGACTGATCGAGAAAATATCCATCGGCAACGCGTGCACGGTGGTTTGCCGCCTGGCGGCCATGGCTCGCCTGCCGCAACTCGTCAAAGCCGTGGCTACGCGCAATTAACTCGGTGCCCAGTACAGTAAAAATTTTTTTGAGTTTTTTGGTCTTCGGCTACTTTGGATGTATCAGGAAATATTGTTTAATAAAAGTAAAATTTCTTACATGTATAATAGTAACATTTGTGTGCTACTTCCAACACTAAACTCAAAATCTTCGAATTAGGTTTAGAATATAAAGCAGCACCTGCAAAATCCAGTCATCTATTTAGCGACCCTCACTGGTTTTTCCCTGGCATATTAACTACAAACGAAGACAATAAGCAATACCTTTTACAAATTTTAGAAGTATACCGACAATGATACCCCGATACAAAGAAATCTAACTGTATAAAAGACAAATATTAACAAATATCCATTATTTTAATTTTATTTATACCCATAAATTAAATTGTAATAATATTTTGTCTGTATATTGTTAGGGATATTTGTCTGTGACGTTTTATGTTCGGGCTTAGATTACATGCCCTGTTTCTTTTCGTCGTTCTTTTGTTCTTCTGTTTTGTAACCTCACTTCCGTTTTGCTGTATTGTAAGCGCACAAATGCGAATAAGCTAATTTTGTAATTGTTCTTAAATATATATTATAACTTTTTTAAAGAAAACGTGTTAGTATTTGATCAAGGATCCAAATAACCAACATATATAAATGCTTACATAATTATAGGGAATTAGCGAATAATACAATTTTAGTAAATAAAAAATATTGTAGTTTCTGACATCAGCATTCCGCACCTGCGTAGAGTAGTTTACACGCTGCGTTATTCTAATTGTAAGAGATAAAAGTCAAAGATTTCGTCTGTATTTTTGGAAGTGATACATAAACAGTCTAAAGAGTCGGTCGATTTAGTCTGCTACAGAGCCGTTCAATATATATCGCTACAGTTTTGTTATAAATCAGCAAATACATATCACTACAGTTGTGTTATAAATTATCAAATATATATATTTCTACAACTGATATTTCCAGAAAAGCCGAACACAATTATGTTCGAAATTGACGAGAGATCAGTAGTATTTGAAAGGGTTATTAAGGCTTATATTTTAGAAGGTTAAGACAAAAAAATCGGAAGTTGAAAAATAAGAACTTTTTTAAGAAATTTTTTCCTACACATACATATAACACCCGTTCGGCTTTAGTTTTCGAGAAATTCATGAAAAAGGTTTTGACATTTTTACTTTGATGTGGACTACGGGCCGCTTAGGTCTAATCTAATCTGAACTTAAACCAAACCGGTGAACTTGTAGAAAAGCTGTTTCCTCATTGATTTTAGTTGGGGTCGCCGTTTATTAAAAAGTTATAAGTTATAGTGCCCGACACTATTTTTTACCGATCCGCCACGCAAAAAGTGAAGGTAAATTTAATGTAAATAGTGTATTATCTGATAGCATTGTTGAAAGTATCAGTCATTAGTTAGAAGATGATGGCGTATTGTTTCAAATTTAAGAATGAGTAAACAAGTGATTATTCAAAGCGACATATCTTTTTGCCGATAATTTCCTGTCCAACAGCCATCTCGACTTGCAACAGTCAATAACCGTGCCTTATAGATTTTTGTCCGTTGACAACTAATCCGAAAACCGTTTGTCACCACCCCCCCCCCCCTCAGTTTTCGAGAAATTGGATTTTGAACAAAAATGGAATTTTTCAAATTTGAACATCTTTTGTGTTCAAACAGTAATCATTATTCGAATGTTTGTTCCATCAAATTATTCTATGAACCCTCCCGAATACAATGACATAAGTTATTATGGCATTGTGAACATTTAAATATGTTTCAACAAAAATCAAAAGGAAAAGGACACCCGAAAGGCACCAATTTTTGCAGATATCTTTCAATTTATTGAAAAACCTAAGGGTCCAGCAGAGAATATCACTACTCCACGCGATGCAGTAGACATTTTTCCTCCGGAAAATATCAACATAAATCGTAAGTCACGTTTTGTTTTCAATACAGAAACGAAATAGTTTGGCAAAATGTGCGGTGCCGACTGTTACACTGAACGCCAGTGGATACGCCCGCCGCCATTGAGTACCACTGCCTATTTTGGGAGCCCCCGGTAGAGGTAGACCCCGGAAGAGCTACAAAACCGTGAGTATTGAGAGTCCGGAAGAGGGCGTAGGTTCGAGTGAACCTGAAGAGGAAGTCTTTGCCCAACGCGCTGGGGTGGCCGAAGTGTCCCTGGAGGAGGCAATGAATGGAGCACATCATAAAGAATTAGAGGAAGCCATCCTTTCTGAGATAACCAGTCCAGTTAAAAATGACACTTGGGAAGTTATTCAAGTTACGGAAAAGCAAAATGTCGTTGGAAGTCGATATGTATTGACTAACAAATATAGGCCAGATGGGGAAGTTTTCAGAGAAAAAGCTAGAGTTGTAGCAAAGGGGTATAGCTAAAAATTCGGAGTCGATTATCATCAAACATTTACACCAGTAGCCAGACTGGAGTCGATCAGGATGTTAGTGGCGATTCCCGTCGAGTTAAACTTAAAGATCCAACAGATAGATATCACGACAGCATACCTCAATGGTACTCTCAACGAGGAAGTAATTATGCAATTACCTGAGATGTTAAAAAATAATGCTGTCCAAGATTATTTATCGGGAGGGGGATGACACGATCCGGGCTCGCGGAGAGAAAATGATGTCAAGTTTAAACGCCGGTGGACATGCCTGCCGCTTGAACAAAGCGCTTTATGGACTTCAACAGGCCGGCAGGCAGTGGTACGCGCGTCTATGCGAAGCTTTGTTGAAGATGAGACTACGACCAACTAAGAACGAACCTTGTATGTATCACGCGACGAAAGGGTCATCGATCATGATCATACTTGTGTACGTGGATGAACGGTTAATAGCGTCACAAGATGATGAATGGGCTGCCCTCATCAAGAAGAGACTTGCCAAGGAATTTGAATTAAAAGACTTTGGGAAGCCAATTTTTGTGTCGGGATCATGATCAACCGAAATCCAGGGACCATTACCTTATCTCAGCGAGGATATATTTCAGATTTATTACAACTGGTTCAAATCTCCATGACCATTCATTTCTAAAACACATTGATACAATAAATTTTTAAACAAATCTAACCTTTTTGCGAATCTCTTGAAAACTAAAACCGAACAGTGGTTATATGTTTAGGAAAAATTTTCTCAGAATCATAATCCTAACAACATATTAAAAAATTAATGAAATCGGTAAGGTAGACCCTCATCTGTATAATTACCCGTAAATAAACTTTACTGACACATTACTGAGGTTTTGATTTTAAGAATATTCTTATAGTAGCTTTTTTTACCATTCAAATAATATAAGGGAGTCACTTCTAGACCAGATAAGGTTCATTCATATGGTTCATTCTGACAATATTTCTGCTTCTTAACTTTTTCTTGTTCCATATTCTTCATAAAGCTCATCTAAATAGTGAATTCTAGTCAGTTTGATAGTGATAATAACAAGAACAAGCATGTACCCCAAAATGTATGACTTATCCCACTGTAAATCATACAGACAATTGATCAACATTTCACAACCTAAACTTGCACTCTGACGTACTCTTTCACGTTTTTCAGCTACTTTCTGTTTTCCCAATTACAAAACAGATATTAATATCACTTCAAAGTCGAACACAATAGTCGAATGTAATTTCAGTTAGTTTTATTTTGGCTCCAAAAAGGAAAAAAACTGAAAAAAGATGCGGCACATTTGAAAATTTGATGCAATTGCATATCAAATGTGTTTAAAATCATGAAAATACAGAAAATGTGAGTTTGAGGCTTGAGGAATTAAAAAACCAGTGCAAAGATACACTGAAGACCATGGAGCTGCACTCAGCTAAAAAATATTGTTCCAACTAACAAAAATGCACAATGGAGAGTAACCCAGTTTTACAAAGTTAATATCTGCTTCACCAACAATTTAATAATATCTTGTGAATATGGCGGTAGGCAAAAGTTCTATTATGTAAGACTGTAGAAGTGTTTGCAAAGCAAATGTCGGGTATTATAGTTTGTTGGCACAGTGTGTATGTGTGTGTGTGTGTGTGTGTGTGTGTGTACATATATTCATGCATGCTTCTCCCGTATCATTAGGACACACACACAAATATGTCACCATACAACAGTTGTATGACATTCAAGTTGCACATCCTGAAAATCAGAACCCTAATATTTAAGGGTACATATTTAAAAAATAAAGCTTTAGATTTTAAAATGATAGTGGTAACTAATTTTTTTGAACCTAAGAAATTTGTTCATTTGGAGTCCTCACAATTTTAAGACACCCTATATAGAAAACACTTTGTGTACTATGAACATCATTCTCAATATAGTATTGTACTAAAATTGCATTAATTTAAAAAGAATAGTAACCTGCATTATTTTTTAAATTTTGCCGATGCATAGATACTTTTGCATCAATTATTGTTCTTTTATAATTGGTGACTCCATTGGCAACATCCATTTTACATATATTTCGAAAATCATGCTCTCCCATAGTGTATTTAATTGCCTTATCCATAGCATGTATATTCAAGTTTCCTCTTGGAAAAAAATACTTATATGTTCGAAACTTGCAATTAAATCTTGCTGAAAATTCACTTGTTACTGGATACCATGCAATACATCTTATATTGGAAGGAAGTAATCTATTTAATATCTTGCAATATGGAAGTTCATCCTTTAATTTGCATTGATCTTCAAGTTTTAATCTGCTTCTTACATCCAATGAGATCACTTGTGAAAATGAACTAACACCTTTATCTGTTCTACCGCATCGATGATAATTTGAAGTTTGACGTGATTTTATACAACAACTTCTCATCAATGCTGTAAATATATAGTCTTCTATTGTACTATCAATACTTTCCTGTACAACAAAGCCATCATAATCCCAACCAAGGTAATAAAATTTTAAAAGAATATGTCTTTTATTACATCTAAAATTAAAACGGTTTCTATTGAGATATATATATATATACATATATATATACACATATATATATAATGATTTAATTATATTATATAATAATATAATTATAATATTTTTTCTTTCAAATAAATAGTATAGTTTTCCATACCCTTGAAAATCAAATGATTTTTGTGTTTTGAGGGCAATATCTCCTTTCCTCAATTTTTTATTTATTCGACTAACTATTGCTTTTAGCTCTTTATTATTTTCTTCCAACTGTATTATTTTCTTTATCAATTCCTATCAGAAACAAAGATATTATTTCAATTATTCACGATTAATTCTTCACTTTTTGGAATTAATTACTTAATTATTAATTTAATAATTATAATTAAGTGTTTAAAAGATTTAAAAACGATAAAAAAATATTATCAAATAGCATAATTTGTAGTTATCTTCATTTTATTAAGAACTTACCGTTTTATCAAGTAACTCCAGTTCCTCTGTATGTGAGGTTATTGCTTGCTTTTTCTCTTTATGAACAATTGACATCTTCCAACGCTACTCAGTATAATGCGTAACTTTTACAACTGCAAACTTCGTATTTAATTAATTTATTATTATCGTTGTGTTGTTATTAACACACTAGAATGTATTTGAATAAGGTTAAGCACTACAATATTGTTCACAATCCTTTTAACCTATAAACCAGGGGTGTGCGCTTTTCGTATATTTCTGTTGGCAAAATCAGTATCCTCTGGCGGATTGTACCTGCAACTAAACCATAAAAAGCGGCAAAATTGAAACCTCGAATTATGGTATTGGTTACAAGGGAACATATCGAACCAGAACACACCGATTTTAATGGGGTTTTCTAAGAAGTAGAGCTGCTTGGATACTTGAATATTTAGTTAGCTTGAAATCCGAACCAAGCTGAAACCCGGTTTCCGAGCCGAGCCGACTACCCTAAAGAACCAAGCGGCTTGAATGAACTGTGCGGCTTTGATAGAACCAAGTAACTTGAATTTTGCAAGCGGCACGAAGGAACCGGGCGGCTCGAACAGAACCAAGCAGATTGAATTATTTCAAGCGGACCAAATGTATGGGTGCGTTCCACTTACGCCCAAATCGCCCGCAGCGCCCGAGATTTCCATTACATATCGCGACCGTGCAGGCGATTTGGACGTAAGTGGAACGCACCATATCACAGTCGACTCTAGTACTAGCCGTGCTGAAGGCAAAATGGCAACACCGCCAGAGTCCGGCTTCGATATATATATGTGTATATATATACCTACCCACAGCCAACTCTACTACTAGCCGTCACGGTGTAAGAAAATATAAAAAAACACAAAAAAAGACAAAGAAACATGAAAAAGTCAAGGACGAATAAAGTATAATTATCAAATAAATATAATCACCTAAATAAAAAATAAAAAATACAATTACAATATAAAAAAAGATGTGAAATCAAAATGAGCTGCAAGTACCTCACAAAAAAAAAGAAAATAATATAATTACAATATAAAAAAAGATGTGAAATCAAAATGAGCTGCAAGTACATCACAAAAAAAAAGAAAATAATATAATTACAATATAAAAAAAGATGTGAAATCAAAATGAGCTGCAAGTACATTAATGATATACAAAAATTGCGCCAATTATAACAATGTCTATTTATACAAAGAAAAAAATGTATTAAATAATACCCATCAAAAAGAATCCCATTTAAAAGCATTGTCGTAAATTAATAGCTTTACAAAATTAATGATATACAAAAATTGCGCCAATCATAACAATGGCTATTCATACAAAGAAAAAAATGTATTAAATAATATTAAGCAGATATATTTTTATACAAATAAATATTTTAATACGAATAAATATTTTATTCAAAATACTTGGCGCTTCCTAGTAGCATTTGTTGTTGGCATACAGTTGGGCCACGCACATAATAATAGTTGGCCAACAGTTAGATTTGGCACTTTTTTTTCAGGTTGGGCCAACAACAGATGGCCAAAGTAGGCTTTCCTACTGTTGCTCAATTATTTATATTCTTTCCAAAAGACGTCTTAAAGACGTCCAGAAGGCGTCTTAAAGATCTTCAAAAGACGTTGTAAACACGTCTTTTTCAGGCCTGGTTTAAGAAAAAAAAATCGCGGGTGAGGAGAATCGAACCCAAACTTTCCGCTTACGAAGCAACCGCTGTTCGCACTTACCCAACTCATTTCCTTGTAAACACTTCTAATTTCTAGTTACATAACTAGTATTAATATTTTATAAAAACTGTGCAGTGACACGAAATATTCTACAAAATATCATCATTCGACCTTTAGACTCATTCCTTAAAATTTCACATTCGTTTCAATTATTTATGTATTCACATTTATGCATTCACATACATAAATACATTACGTATTTATAAATAAGAAAAGAAAAATCACAACTTGGAATATAATACCAGGGAATATAATAAAATTTTCTGACGTTTATAAGATGTCATTTAATCATCGTTGAAAATTTTTTGTTAATTAACCAACCATAGTAATTGTAGGCCCAACATTGAATATTCGTAGGCACACTGTTGTAACTTTTTATTAATTAACCAACCATAATAATTGTAGGCCCAACATTGAATATTCGTTGGTACATTGTCGTAATTTTTTTGCCGTAGGCTCTATGTTGGGAATTTGTAGGCAAAAACACTAACTATATCCCAACTAATTCCCAACTGTTGGCTACCGTTGGCCAACCAAAAATGCTACTAGGGCTGCGCCCCGAATTGGTGTTGCTAAACTGAATAAATATGTATAAATTGCATTAATCTTTTTTTCTATCTTTCTTTCTTGTGCGTGCGTTCGTGAATGTGCGTGTGCATATGCTACGTATGATATTAGAGTTAAATATATGTACAATAAATCTGACTGTGTTTCTAATATGTATATGTATAATATGTATATGTTTATGTATTTTAGATTGTAAGGGAGTTATTGTTAATTATTAAGACTAAGTCAATTAACATTTTTTCGGTTGCGCAGCGCCAAGTATTTTGAATAAAATATTTATTCGTATTAAAATATTTATTTGTATAAAAATATATCTGCTTAATATTATTTAATACATTTTTTTCTTTGTATGAATAGCCATTGTTATGATTGGCGCAATTTTTGTATATCATTAATTTTGTAAAGCTATTAATTTACGACAATGTTTTTAAATGGGATTCTTTTTGATGGGTATTATTTAATACATTTTTTTCTTTGTATAAATAGACATTGTTATAATTGGCGCAATTTTTGTATATCATTAATGTACTTGCAGCTCATTTTGATTTCATATCTTTTTTTATATTGTAATTATATTATTTTCTTTTTTTGTGTGATTATATTATTTTCTTTTTTTGTGAGGTACTTGCAGCTCATTTTGATTTCACATCTTTTTTTATATTGTAATTGTATTTTTTATTTTTTATTTATGTGATTATATTTATTTGATAATTATACTTTATTCGTCCTTGACTTTTTCATGTTTCTTTGTCTTTTTTTGTGTTTTTTTATATTTATTTGTTGATTTTTCATGTACTTGGCGTATTTTTTACTTTTTTAAAGTTTTTTTTTGGGGATATCACTTCTTTTTACAAAGTCTTCTTTACCCTTGCCTTTTAGTTACGCTTTCACATCAGCCTTATTATTTATTCGGTCCGGATCTTACATACAGTTAAATACTTATGTAGTATGAAAATACCATTTTGGCTTTTTGTCGAATAGGCCTTCGTTTTCGAGATATTATAATTTAAAGTTTCTAACGTACGTAGTAAACCAATATATATATAATAACCTACACCTAAGAAAGTTCCGTGGACACAACGGTAGCGCGTCAGATTGTCACCAGAGCAGCTTTTGGAGTTCAAGTTCCCCCGCGACTCTGTACCACTCTATTTTTCTTTTTTTTTAACAATTTTGTAGCGGACCGTCGAACTCGAGGAAGATTTATTTCCTCAGGGTTAGACGGTCCCTCACTCAAGTGCGTACCGCGGGTAACCGGGCCGAGGCGTAGGCAATAAAAACGACGATTGCCAGAGACTCGGTTCGGTCGCTACAGCCTTGACAACCTTCTTGAAGGTATCGTGAGAAAAGGACTTTCTCTTAAATTAGTTTTGGGGATTTTTCACCCACTCTTTGCCTTCCGGACAACCGTTGGGCGTCCGTGGAAATCGGCAGAAGAGAACTGGCCGTCGAGCGAAACGCTTCGCTCAAACGGTGTCACATCGCATTTTGTTATTCATCATTTTCTTGTAAATAAATAGTTATTATTACTGTTAATCGTGAACAACATCATTCACCCTCACGGTCTACTCCTACAATTTTTTCCGTGGAAATATATTTTGTGGATATTACGTATTATATGGTGAAAATGCGGCTTTTTTAACGGCTATCCCACTTCGCCTGCTCGACAATCGCAGGCGTCGAAAGTTTCGAAATGAAATATATTTTCGCAGTACAAGAATATGATATGAAAACACCGGTGAAAGAGATGATTAGAATAATATGTTATGTTATAAACGCATTTTTAATTAACCTTAAAATTTGCGTAGAGTAATATATAACGTATATGATACGTAATATCCACAAAATATACTTTCACGGGAAAAATTGTTTAAAAAAAAAAGGATATGAAAAGAAGTTGCGAGGGGACTCGAACCCCGGCCGCCCTCGTGACAATCTGACGCGCTACCATTGTGTCCACGGAACTCTCTTGAGCTTAGGTACTATAGATGGTATATATCTTGGTTACTACGTACGTTAAAAACTTTAAATTACAATCGGTATCTCGAGAAAAAAAGGTCCATCGACAAAAAGCCGAAATAGTATTTTTTCTATTTTACTACATGAGTACTACGACTAGCGTTGCCACCCGTACTTTAAAATAATGTATCTTACGTTATTGACATATTTCAAAATAATAACAATTACTCTGTAATGCTAAAAGCAATAGAAAATATGTTTGAAATAAATAAAAACTAATAAGATTAAAATGTACTTTTAATTTGTTGAACGAACTTTTTTTTTATACCCCACGAAAGGAAATGTACGTTATTTTTCTGTAAAAAAGGTGGCAACCCTAACTACAACCCCCATATACTGTTGTTCCAAAAGCGATTTCCACATCCGTGGCGTCCCCTTGTTAGCTTCCCGGCTAAAAATCAATGAAAATTCAAAAAGCCCGCGGCAGAATGTGTCCGCATCTATGCCAAAAGCGGGCTCCTTAAAAAACAAATGAGCAGCGGAGGAGCTCGCCTCATCTTGCACATGGTGAGAAAGAGCATTCTCGATTGTCGATCGTAACACGAAAGACGCAACAATGGCTGAAAATGTAAGTTATAAATTATATATATTCATGATTCGTGAGATTTTTTCCTCACATAAATTCTGATTACAAGCGGCGTATGATAGAAGAAAGTCATACATCTAGTGCAAGGATACGTATTGTTCAATTGCAAATTGAATTGGAAATTCGGATTATAAAAGTAAAAATTACATTACATTACATTATATATATATTACATTACAAAATATACTTTCCATTATTATTCAATACAAAAAACTGTAACGTATTATAACATAACATTATTTTGTGAACTATTCGCAGTTGTAAATAGTAGTAACACAAGAAGATATTAGACACGTTGAAGCATATTCTAATAACTTATAACACCAACGATTATAAATATCAAACATATCTGAGTTGAACGAAAATCTAACTTTATTATGTGAACGATTCGCACTTATAACTATTAGTAAAACAAGAAGATATTAGACACGTTGAAGCATATTCTAATAACTTATAACGCCAACGATTATAAATATCAAACATATCTATCATATCATATTTTGTAACGTAATGTAATGTTTATAATTTTGCATCATACACTATTTCAGTTTTCAAATTTTTATATTTCCTAATTTCCAATTTGCAATGGAACAATACGTACCCTTGCGCTACATGTATGACTTTCTTCTATCATACGCAGCTTTTATGAACTCTTGATCTGTTTTGCTAATAAATTGTTTATTAATTTTTGTAGGAAATTGTGGAAGGCGCCATTGTGGACAGTAAATAATAAAAATTTATATACTTACATTTATTCAAATTTATTTTTCCAGTCATTTAATGATGAAATTGATTTATTTAGAAATTGACGCAGAATTGGCGAATTTGAACATGGCGGAGCCGCCATTGCCTCTGGCTCCGCCACCGCCGCCGCCACCAACACCACCACCACCACCAGCGAGCCCGGCCACGGCTGATAGTAAATATATACACATTTTAAGAAGTTATATGCTTTTAGAATGCTTGAAAATAAGTCTAAATTTAAATACTAATAAATTTATTGTTTATTACTACTAATTACAGGACCGTACGTGGCGCGCCATCGCCGAAGCGGATGGAGGGTGAGGGCCCAGGAGCAGAACTGGGCCGCACTACAAGGCCCAGGCCCTCACCCTCCGGACCATCATTACGGAGCAGTACCGCGGCCGTGGCAGTGGCCGTGGCGGGGACTGGAGCCGGGGCTGGGGGAGGACCGGGGGCGTGGCGGCCGCCAATAACATATATAACTTTACAAAAATATAAAAATAAATTTTTGATTATTTTTTTACATAAAAATGTGGTTGTTTCATTTGCTCGTGCAGCAGGGTTACTTTCTCTTTCAGCTGTTGAAATAATTCTTTTCGTCTGCATCGTTAACTGAAAAATAGGACACATTTACTAATTATTTATAAATTATCACACGTGCTCATATATCAAGATCATTGAATGAATAATTGCATATGCAAAACCCTACCTGAAAATTTGTGCGTACATAGTCTAACGTAGATCACACTGCATAATCTTCTGATTCGATTATCTGTAAATATATAAAGCCACATTTTAGTTATATACAACTTATAGTAGAACTTACTTATATAGAAATAGGCCTTTTGTTATAGTGAGTGTAGAGACTAATGTGTCCGAAGGAGATGAGAGCGTATGGCAGAAAGTCTTGTTACAGGAAATTTAAATGCCAATGGTAATAATTCAGCGAAAATGAACGAAGAGATCCAATATTTTTAATGCACAATTTATTGGTGTTGGAATAAAACTAATTTAGTATGTTTATTGGTAAATTGCAATTGAAATAATGGGAATCTAAAAAATTAATGAATTAATGAATAGCGTGGCAACTACTGTGGATTTTATTATTAAAGTATTACGAATGTCTCACAAAAGATTGAAAAGCATTAAGGGAGATGTGTTTTCAGCGTATGTTTTCTTCACTAATGTGACTTGCTCTACATTGCAAGCAGTCCACCGTAATCTATTTTCTTAATAATTCTTAATGCTATGTCTTTTGACAAATTTTGTCGATTTACCTTATTTGACAAATTTCCAAAATTCTATCTAATCTTCTCCGGACAACCTCCACGTCTGTGCATTCCCTTCATTTCTATCCGTCCAAGCCTGTGCATCCCCATCAATTCTACTATCCAAGCCTGTGCGTCCCCTTCATTTTTATCGAATTCCTGTGCGTTCCCTTCATTTCTATAATATAATAAGCTTTACATAAAAACTCTAAATTGCTGGTATACAAATACAAATATTAGGCAATTGAAATGCAATGCAATTTGTTACAATATATATTATTTTGTACATGCATGGTACATACAAATTTCCAGATATGCGAAAGGAGATGCTTCTCTGTCGAACCTTCTCCGGACAACTTCCAAGTCTGCGACTCTACATAAGAAATCTATTTATTATTACATAAAAACTTTAAATTGCTGGTATAAAAATATATTTGGCAATTTAAATGCACTGCAATTTGTTACAATATATTTAGTGTAAAAACTCGTGACATTTCAAATTGGGACAACTTACTTTATTTGACACTTAGCACTTAGGTTATAAAATTCAAAATAGTATATATATATATATATATATATGTATGTATGTATGTACAATGACGGACGGCGATTCCTGCCGAATGATCCCGAGAGTCGACGAACGAAACATGTGTTATTAGTGAAGGTGTGCGTGTAACGCGTATACGTATTATGTCGACAAAAATTTTGACTGGAGAAGAAGAATCAAAAGGAAAAGAAGAATCTTACCGTTTCCGACTGATCCATGAGGTGATATTACGATATCTCTGTCATGCGTGGACCGATTTTATTGAATTTGGTCTTATTCGAAAGCTTATATGCGGTTTACATAAGAAAAATGCCATTAAATTTAGAAAATATTGCAGGCGTGATGAGATATTAATGAAATAAGTTTCAGGTTAGGTTGGAATAGCCGGGCGACGAGTAAATGATAGCGGTAGCGACAGACGACATATACAGGGTGTCTTTCATGTACTTGGCGTCGAGACGCTACCGCGTCTCTAGATAGGTGGACCGACTACGCTACCCCCACCATAAAACTGCTGTGATCTTAAAGAAAAAGTTACTTGTCCCTCCCGCAGAGGGTATTAGTGTAACATGTGAAGAATATCACGTTTACTTCCTTATGTTTCTTTTACACCGTGCCCAGGGGGGCCAAGCTTCCCTCTTACGAAAGTTGAAGCAGAGTTTGTAGCGCCTCCTGCCTACTAGGTGCGTACCAAACTGTGAATGCGTGAATCGAGACGTATGGTTATGTGTACACGTGTAATGTACCGCTTACTTTAAAACCTGTCCACGGATCGTCGCGCCAGCGACACGTATGCAGCAGATAGAAGGATAAACATTGAAACTGAATATTTCTTCTTTTCTTAGGAAAAGAAAATAAGGTAAATGGCCCAGTCCTTAAACACGGCCCAATAATTAAAACTTGAGAAGAAATTTTATTAATAATAACAGTTTTACTAATTTGCAACGTATAAACTGTTCGAAATATGATTGCAAAATGTATTAGCTTCATATGGACACAATTTTAAGCTAACATAATTGAATAGTTAAATCATGTAATAATATTATTGTACAGTAAAGCTTCAACAGTTTCAATCTCGTGTCTTACCTAATGGGCTCAAGTAAGCGAGAGAATATTTTTGTTAAGGTTGTAATTAATTATTATTGTATAATTTTTTAAATAGTGCAGTTGTTTTAGATTTATTATATATTGAAGAATTGAAAATTAATTGGATCTCTTAATAATTTTTTGTTTTTAATATTGAAATTGTTGCGTTTATCCACTAGTACACGATACCATGACACAGACCAGTTATCAAACGTGTGTTTAATGGTTATGTAAATACTGGTACAGACGCCAGTATTCAGTGAAGTTTTAAAATTATTAACATTTATTGTACCAAAGTCCTATATATTTACGTTAATAATAACTAGACAAAAATATAATACTGTTTAAGAATTATTAGAATAATTAATCTTAAAAATCGTCACAATATTAACATAACCTAAAATTGTATAATATATTTTTAATCATTTTTTCATGTCGTAAATTTAACACAAATTTATTATGAAAAAAATGATTTTATTACCCCAAAATATTACCATATTGATTTCTTTTTACTAACTGATAGAAATAGTTCAATTAAATAGATATTCAATAATTGGGACACTGGTAATTAATGACTGGGACACGCTATGAATTTCATTTAATTACTGGGTCATATGAACAGTTTCATATTTTAATTAATTTAAAACTTTTCCTTCAACAAATGTGGATTCTTGTTACGTTATCTGAAAGTAGAAATGTTACGCTTTCGAATAATTATATTTAGTTATAATTTTATATTATTTAAATATAAAAGAAATTGCAAATATCTTAACTGCTTCCTTAACTGTTTCACCACTGGGCCATTTACCTTATATTCAATTTCTTTGTATATCCTTCTATCTGCTGCATACGCGTCACTGACGCGACGATCCATGGTCAGGCGGCCTTAGAAAAGGTAAACCAGGGAAAGTGAGGACGCCATTTGAAGGATTTCTGGTCATTCCAAAATTTAATCTTTTAAATTTTATTTTAGAAATGACAGGGGTCCTTTGAGTCACGTCCATACTTCCTCCGATTTACCTTCTGAAAATATAAATATAATTAAAAGTAAAAGTATAATTAGATACATAAATATATGTTAAATGATATAAAAATTCTTTATTAATTTTAAATAATATTAGTCATTACAATTATTACAATAACAATGATCGTATTAAATTCAACAATAATATTACAAAATTGATACAACTCCTAAAATATTTTACTTTATTTCCCAAATTGCTTCAATTCGTTGACATCAATAGAATCTGCAAAATAATTAAATTGTTTACAAAATTTTTTTTTCTTTAGGTTGTTTTTACGAGGGAAAACAGCGGGAATCTTCAAAAGACGCCTAGTAGGATCCGCACTACTAGGCAGTGTCGGATTTATACCGACTAAAACCGCTAACCCCATGCACATACAAAACACTCATTTCCACTCCTACATGCAATATAAAAAGTCAAACACTCATGCAATATAAAAAGTCAAACACTCATACAATATAAAAAATGAAACGCACATGCAATATAAAAAATTAAACACACATGCAACAGTCCGACAACCAAACATATATACATAATAAAAAACGCATTACACACTCATACTGCAATCGCATACATGCAAAAACACTTAAAAGTAGATTCGAATATACAAAAACACAATTAGAACCTTTGCTTCCCATGTGATCTGCCATACGTCAAAGCACATAATGACAAACCAGACATTGGAATCATAGGTTCTTCGGAACAATGTAGTAGCCTATTGGTGAAAGAAATACATTTCTTTAATACATGATCGACATAGTTGTCGGTCAAATACACTTTGAGATGCCCTAAAGGGCAATCGCTCAGGTTGACATCAACTGAAAGGCTTAGGCACGTTTGAATTAAAATTTTTAAATTACAATGTTCCGCGAAGTTATCGAAACAGTATTTAGTTAAAACATAAACCTCTCGCATAAATTGTACTATTAATTTTTTTTGTGTTAAAGAAGCTTGGCAACACGTAGCACAAGCTTGAATAAACGGTTCTAAATAATCTAAATTGACAGTAGTAGCATCATAATTTTGCAAAATTGACTCTATTGATTCTACAGCTACTACTGTTACTGCATTATTAGAAAATTGAGAATTTTGATTGAGAGGAAAATTCGAAAATTTCTTTAACATTTAACAAATTTTCACTACAATCTGCCTCGTAGTTTTGTCTTCCTGAGTTGGAAAACAATGAATTTATGAGCAATGACTTGTAGTATCCGGTAAATACTGAACAAGTCGGATTTGTATTTCTTCCACCATGTTGTCTTTTTGTCACCATGTTTGTATTTTCTTACCAGTATGGACCTCCATACGTTCAGCTGCTTGCTGAACCTCCAGGCGGCCAATCCCTCCACAGGGTCCATTATTATCTGTAACACAAATTACAAATATTCATATTGTATAAACTAGTTAAATTCTAAGTTTAAAAAAAACAAACACATGCATTCTAAATTTTATAATAAGTATATATTTGTATTTCCTTACCAATATGTACATCCAACGGTTCCCTTAGTTCCGGTACCTCCTGATGGTCAACTGCATGCTGTAGCAAGCAGCTTACATCAATTGGTGCTACAAAATATTAAAATAGTTTTTAGTAAAGTAAATTATATGTAAACCATGCAAATGATTCTAGAGGTGAAAATAAGACGAAAATCAAGAATAACGATTTCGCGTTTGAGCCTCCATTTTGCAGTAATAATGGGTTAAATTTAAATTTCTGTCTCCTAAACTAGTAGTCGGAGGACTCTGGGCTTTTGTAGTTACATTGTCGACTAGCAATAGAACAAAACAGTATTCATACATTTTTCTGTATCTCTTAGGGTTTAACATTTATAAAGTTTTTAAAATCCGAGATGTCGGTAAGGAATGAATCTTGAATATTATAAACTTTATAAATGTTAAACCCTAAGAGATACAGAAAAATGTATGAATACTTTTTTGTTCTATTGCTAGTCGATAATGTAACTATAAAAGCGCAGTGTTCTCCGACTATTAGTTCAGGATAGACGTATACAACTTATGAAAGGAAAAGAAAAGATTAACGACGAGAACGTTAAGTTATCCAGAATCATCCTTCTCTAATTATTACTGCAAAATGAAGGCCCAAACGCGAAATCGTTATTCTTGATTTTCGTCTTATTTTCACCTCTAGAATCACCCCTTACAATATTTTCAGCACGTTTTAAGAAACGTACACCCTATATATTAAACATACCTGGAAGTTGAAGCGTTGGAACAGCAGTCTTACAAAGATTCCTTTGTAATTTGTAGATGCCTAAGAAGTGCGCATCGCAGATCTTCCTATTGCGAAGAGATTGGTGCATTAACAATGGATTGCCGCAAGCAGCAATCCATTTTAAGCACCTCTCTCGGTCTTTAACGATATCGGGAAATGCCCTCAGTAGTTTATTTCCCGATTCGCAACCTTTCACTTCGCACTTCTTAGGCCCGGACATAATCTGAAACTCAAATTCATGCAATTAATAAAAAAACTTACAGTATCTCAAAGACGCTATATTACAAAAATTACTTATCTTATGTGCTGACTGATCCACGTGGGTTATGGTGGGTTACACTTCCTCGTGTCCGCGCCAAACATTTAAAAATGACGACGGTCGTCATGGTAACATTTCATCAACGTCGAAAGGTTGTGTGCGTGCTCACTGATACACCTAGGTATGTGTGTGTGATGTACCTAGCGCCTCCTACCTACTTGGTGCTAACTAAACGGGAACTTCGGCCAATCCCAGACGGCTTGGTCCCCCTGACCGTGCCATAACCACGTGCTTAATACCAAGTGGGTTTCAAAATTTGTAATGACTCCATACACCTCCAATAAAAAGTTTTATAAAGTAAAATATATTAACTTCTAAAATTAATTAAACTGAGAAAATGAGAGTCGGTTAACGACCAAACAAATATTTATCGTTGTGTAAATTACTTATTTTATGAGGATAAATTATACTTAGTATAATATTATAATAAACACACATTAAGACTTTGTTTCAATTATACAAATATTTATTTATTTGTTGTACAGTTTGGCTGTTTTCTTTTTTCTTTGCTCTTAGAATGCTCTCTACTTTTTATTCTAGGTACTTGTCGTATTCTTAAGGTTAAATAATAATGTATGTCGTTTTCCCTTGTAAAAGAAACATAAGGAAGTAAACGTGATATTGTTCACATGTTACACTAATACCCTCTGCAGGAGGGACCAACAACTTTTTCTTTAAGATCACAGGAGTGGGGATAGAGTCGGTCCACCTATCTTTCTTACACCGTGCTAGCCGTGCTATACAACGTGGCAACACCGCTCATGTGCGGATCGGGAGTTCTATTTTCAATAGTGGAGTTTTGTATTCAGCATTATAATTAATGTTATTTTGCGGTATAAAATGATACAAATATACAGTTTTTTGATTAATTATGTATAAGGAATACGTAAATATCATAACTATAGTAAGTAGAAGTAATACAGAAGTATATTAATATTTATAAATGTGGTATATATTTTGTGGCCTTTCGGAATAGTTTGGTGTTGTAATGCATTATATTTGAATTATTTACAGAGATTTCAAGAAAATAGAAGTGTGAAACAAATTAAAACCATCTTTTGACCATATTGAAGGATTTAAAAATTGATAAAGGTATGTATAAGTTAATAGAGACCTGAAATATGTGTAGACAAAATTATTGGTACGAAGCCAAACAGGTTAAGTGCCCGTGGAAAAGAGGTTAGCATAATTAGCTATTGAAAGGAACAATTATGCAGTTAAATATAAAATTGTGTTAGAGGAGAGTATTATAACTGTGGAAAATTTTCTCACCACCCTATGGGTATTTACCATGGTGCTTTACTTTTTTTTTATTATAATGGGTTAACTTACATAAAATATGTTTATGATTTTCAGATTGCAAATGTTGAGATTCCAAATTACCATCACCTATTATGGCTTACATTATTGCATATACATGAATAAATGAGGTTCTGACTTCTTCAGTGGGAACAGAAAGGACCCCTCTGTGTAAGTAATTAAAATATACATCACCTATAGTTTTACCGTTATCATCCACAATTAACAATCGACATATATTGCAATTTAATTTTTTAGAATGGGACCCATAACTGGATATGTAAATTTAAATGGAACCATCTACAACCGGAAGAATATTTTGTTGGTGTCCAATTTTTACAAGGTATAGCAACCATTTATTTTTTCGGTAATTCCTCATCTTTGAGGAATAAAAATATAGAATTATAATTATTATCTTTTAAAGTACCCTTATAATTCCCCTTACAATTTTTGGCAGGAAGACATGAATTCAGTATGGTAGAAGAAAAGGAAGGGAGAGTAAAAATAAGCGACGCAGAGGAATGTCAACTATGCAACATGGGAAGAAGGGAGACTCTAAAGCATGTTCTGTCTGCATGTCCCCAATATCAACAAAGGCATGCACAAAAAGTTAGGGACAAAGGGTTCCCTGAAGTATTAAATTTTAGGAACATCGAGGAAGCAAAGAATATGTTTTATTTTGTATAGACAGTAAAAAAATAAGTAAACTAGCACTAATTGAAATGTAATAAGAGTATAAATAATATATAAAGTATAGATGTTAGGCTTAAGTATAATGTAACACAGATAAAAGTAAGGATGTAGATGTGAGAACCAAACAATCTCCTTTGTAGTAGACTGTGAGCCTGTAGTACAAATAAACATTATTATTATTATTATTATTAATTTCACTTGCTATTAATTTCCCTTATTATTATTATTAATTTCCCTTAATGAATACGTGAAATTGTAAAAAAATTTATGTAAAACAAAGTGTCCAAAAATGCTACAGATTGTATTATATAAATGTGCTACACACAAAAATAAAGATCTGTAGGGTTAATATAAATAAATAAAACACCTGGATTATTGCTCCGTTTCTGATATTTAGAGGACTTCAGTACTACATTAATATTGTTGCGAGCACCCTATGTAGAGGATTCATGGCCCGCTGGTGCTCGCGACGAAGACAAGAGACAGCGAGAAGAAGGCGATCGGATCGATCGCCTGTCAAGCTGTCATTCGAGAGTCAGCCGCCATTACAAGCAGACGTATCGATATTGTATTCCTAACTGATTATATTCGTTACCTGTTCTGATATTATTCTTATTACCCCGTATTTAATGTTCTGTTATCGTTGCTGTTCAGTAAATTTATATTATGTCGAACGCAAAACGTAACAATGGTGTCAGAAGTGGGATGCCCACTCGAAGTGGGATGCCCACTCGTGCGTCCGCGGCCTCCGCGAACCCTTCTCCTGCAGCGACGGGTGATGCCTCTCTACAGGAGATGTTCACCTCTCTCCAATTAAGCATCGTAGGACACATGCGAGAGCAGAGGAAGGACGACGAAGCTCGCTGGCAAAGGGAGGATCGTCGCAGGGAAGAGAAGGACGCAGAGGACTGGCGAACACAGGCGGCCTTCGAGGCACGCCTGTCGAACATGGAGGAACGAATGCAGGTCGTAACCGCTTCGTTACAAAATGGCTATAGTTCGGTTGGTAGCGGCGCGCATCCTGGGGGTGGGGAGAATGTACATGTAAATAGTGTTGTAAATAGTGTTCCGCCGACAGTTATCCCCGCACCCGTTAGAACGCCCGCCGCTACCCCCTTGTCGGAACCGCACGTACTCAGCTTGGGGTACACGGTGAAACCGACAATTTTTGACGGTAAAAACTCGTGGGAGGAGTACAGAGTGCAATTTGATACGATCGCGCGCGCAAATGGGTGGAATGACGAAAAAAAGGCTACAGCCTTGATCGCTTCCCTCGGGGGGTCGGCGAGGAGCGTCCTCACGACGCTCTCCGCTGCCCAATGCGAGAACTTCGTGGAATTGGTTTCCGCGCTCGAATTCCGTTACGGGGCGAAGAATCTGTCAAATCTAACCTATGTACTCTTCCAGAGCCATAGGCAGCGGAGAGATGAGAGCATCTCCTCGCTTGCCACCAAAATCGAGTGATTAGCGCAGTCCGCTTTCGCCGAATGCCCGGCAGAAACACGCGACAAGCTTGCTGCGTCACAATTCGTTACGGCATTGTCGAGCTCGGTTATGCAGCGGGAACTGCGACTCGGCGGTTTTACATCGTTAAGGGCCGCCGTGACCAGGGCCCTCGAGATCGAAGCTGTCGAGACCATGTCTCGAGGTCCCGCGGTCGAATCGCGAAATCGCTATCCGGAAAAACGGAAGGCTAAATCCTCGAACAATTTTGAAAGGTTCCCGGCGAAACAGCCAAGATTTGGGAAGCCCGAGGAACGAAAGGACGACCAACTAAGAAAACCGAAGTGCTGGATTTGCGGAAAAACGGGGCATCTGCAAAAGGATTGTTTCAAGGCCAAGAACGTCCAAACAGGAGCAACTTCTACCAAAAAGTCCAATGAGGGAAACGGAAAGAGGACGGCGTAAGGGGGAGACGCCGGACCGCAAGGAACAGTCCCCCGGTCGTCAAAAGTGTGGCGATGCAGGAGGCGACTGCGCGGAATCCAACTGGAGAAATCTACGTATGTGGAACAATAAATCGAAAACCCTGTCCGATTATTTTAGATACAGGTTCTCCGATCAACCTTCTGGAGAAGGAGTTCTGCCCCACAAGGAACCTCGACAAGACGAAGGTCGACATTCGCTCCACCACAGGGGAGAAAATCAAAGTATTTGGAAAGAAAAGCTTGGAACTCAGCGTTGGAGAACTCTCGAGCGTAGAAGACTTCTACGTTGTCGACATGGTGGAAAAGTGCATCTTGGGAGCGGCCTTCTTGAAGAAACACCGCTGCAGCATCGACCTATCTCGGAGTGTGCTGAGCCTACCCGGCAAATCGGATATTCGCTTTGGAGAGCCAAACCCCGAGAAAAAGAAATCGGAAGAAGAAGGGGAAACAGTCGTCCCACAGCATTTGGAAGAGCTGTACACACGCTGTTCGTCAGGTTTGGCGGAAAGACAAAAGAAACTTTTTGCTGATTTACTCCGTGAATTTCAGGACGTTTTCGCCAAGGACTCGACTCAGATAGGAAATTGCGACCGGGTGAAGCACGTCATCGACACTGGAGACTGCCCGCCCATAAAACAGGCACCGCGGAGGTTGCCTTTACACCGTCGAGCAGAAGTGGAAGAGCTGCTCAAGAAGATGTTAGTACAGGGCGTAATCGAGGAATCGCGAAGCCCGTGGTCTTCTCCGATCGTCCTTGTCAAGAAGAAGGACGGCACCATAAGGTTCTGCGTGGATTTTCGACGCCTGAACGAGATAACGAAGAAGGACTCGTACCCTCTGCCCCGTATAGAGGATACTCTGGACGCTCTCACCGGATCTTCGTGGTTTTCAACCGTAGATCTACAGAGCGGATACTGGCAGATCTCTATGGACGAAAAGGATCGAGAGAAAACTGCGTTTTCAGTGGGGACAGGACTGTGGCAGTTCAAAGTGATGCCCTTTGGACTCTGTAACGCCCCTGCAACATTCGAGCGGCTGATGGAAGACGTACTTCGAGGCCTGACATGGAAGACCTGCTTGGTTTACTTGGACGACATCATCATCTACGGAAAGGACTTTGAACAGGAGCTCGAACGCTTTCGAACGGTGTTTTCGCGTCTACGTCAAGCCGGACTATTGATGAGCCCCAAGAAATGCTCCTTCTTCTGTCGGGAAGTGAAGTATCTGGGCCACATCGTCACAGAGAGCGGAGTCAAGACGGACCCGGAGAAGGTTAAAGCGATTTCGGAATGGCCACAACCGAAGAACGTGACGGAATTAAGAAGTTTCTTAGGATTATTACTATAGGAAATTTGTGAAGGATTTTTCCAGGATCGCCAAGCCCCTGCATCGCCTCACCGAGGCCAAACAAAATTTCCAATGGACCGAAGGATGTCAAGAAGTTTTTCAAGAATTAAAGAAGAGGCTAACCGGAACACCGGTGCTGGCTTATCCGGTGATGGACAAGGATTTCATCCTGGATACGGATGCCTCCGACCTCGCCATAGGCGGTGTCCTCTCGCAGGAATACGAAGGCCAAGAGCGGGTTGTAGCCTACTTCTCCAAAACCTTAGGTAAAGCCGAAAGAAACTACTGCGTGACTCGGAGGGAGTTATTAGCAGTGGTAAAGTCTATCGAGCATTTCCACCACTACCTCTACGGACGGAGATTTCTCGTGAGGACGGATCATGCAGCGCTTCGTTGGCTGCTGAGCTTCAAGAACCCCGAAGGACAAGTTGCCCGTTGGATTGAACGTTTACAAGAATATGACTTCGAGATTCGACACCGGGAAGGAAGAGCCCACGGAAACGCCGATGGACTTTCTAGAAGACCTTGCAGCGAAGAAGATTGTAAGAAATGCGACCGACTGGATAAAAAGGAGACACAAGAGGAAATGCACTCTACGAAGAAGATTCACCGGATATTCTGTGAAGAAAGGAAGAATGAATGGAAACGAAGCCAAGAAAAAGATGAAGAGATTGACTTCATCTTGAAAAAGAAGGGGAAGGAGAGAAGCCCGTCTGGCAGGACGTTGCTCGTTTCTCCCCACAACTGAAATATTACTGGTCAATCTGGGACTCGCTGGAAATTCATGAAGGTTTGCTTTTCAGGAAATGGGAGTCCCACGATGGTGCGACGACCTCATGGCTTTTGGTAGTACCGCGCGAGAGGGTCGCAGAGGTACTGAGGGAATTCCATGATGCGCCAACAGCTGGACACTTCGGAGTAAACAAGACCTTGGCGAAGATCCGCCAACAGTTCTTCTGGTCCACGTGTCGACAGGACGTTCAACAGTGGTGCCGGCGATGTGACACCTGTGCGGCGAAGAAGGGACCACGTCAAAGGGGAACAGGGAACCTGAGAGTATACAACGTGGGAGCTCCGTTCGAGAGGCTTGCCCTGGACGTTGTGGGTCCGCTCCCGAGGTCTCAGGCCGGCAACAGGTTTATGCTGGTCGTGGCGGACTACTTTACCCGGTGGCCGGAAGTAATCGCGATGCCAGACCAGCGAGCTGTCACAGTGGCAAGAGCTCTTCTGCACAACGTGGTTTGTCGTCATGGTGTACCATTGGAGATACACACGGACCAAGGAAGAAATTTTGAATCCTCCGTGTTCAAGGAGGATGAAGCTGTTGGGAATCAGGAAAACGCGAACAACTCCCCTACATCCTCAATCCGACGGGATGGTAGAACGTTTGAATAGAACATTGCTCCAATATCTCGCAATGTTTGTTTCAGAGCACCAACGAGATTGGGACGAGTGGCTTTCCATGTTCCTCCTCGCTTATAGATCAGCGCGACATGAGGCTACCCAATTAACGCCAGCGATGATCCTGTATGGTCAAGAACTTCGTTTACCCGCACAACTTTGGAGAGGACTGCCTCCGGAAGTGGAACACGACGAGGACGTCGAGCAGGGATACTCGGAATGGATCCGAGGAAAAATGAAGAGGATTCACGAGTTTGTTCGACGCCGTCTGGATATCTACAGCTCGAAGATGAAGTCCTGGTACGATAGTCACGTTAGGACGGTGGAGTTCCAGCCCGGAGAACGAGTGTGGTTATTCCAACCACGAAGAATGAAAGGGAAGTGCCCAAAACTGCAGTCCGACTGGGAAGGACCCTACACGGTGGTAAACAAGATCAACGACGTCGTCTACAGAATTCAACGCTCGCCTAGGAAGAAGTACAAGGTGGTCCACGTACGCCGCCTTGCGAAATATGAGGGACAATTACAAGAGGAATGAAGACTTCCGAGAGAAGACTCAAGAAAGAAGATTAGTTTAAGCTAATCCGGTGGACTGGGCTGCGGAGGTTGCCTTCGTAGTCCGGCCCCGCTCTTGAGATTGTTACAAGTGCACAATACCCCACGACGAGGGACAAGGTGTCGGGGGACTGCTACCGCGGCTTGGATGCGGTCCCGAATTCCCCGAATGTGCCACAACAGCGTGGCGGTCCGCAGCGGGGTGCGGACATACGTGGAACCACCCCGCTACCCTCCTGGCTGGGATCCTGGCCGCGTCCCCGGTACAGTGTCTACCAAGGGGTCCCTTCCTACGAGGTGGACAGCAAACGGGAAATGATGTCCCCAATCACCGGACGGACGTGCGACGCAGTTGCACGGATCGGTCGGAGGGGACATCGCGGAGACGGGACCGCTGACGAGCTGCACCGAGACGGTCCCCTGGAGCAGCACCAGATGCCACGAAGAGGAATGAGGCCAACAAGAAGCCACGGATTGGAGTACTGGAGGAGATAAGAAGAAAGAAGAGGAAGACGAGTTAAGAGTCCGGGGAGGATTGATCGGGGAGCGGGCCGGTGACAAGCTCATGAGTTGTGACCCCCTGTCGTCGTGCCCGTCTCGCCTTTTCGTCTCCCTGACTCTGTTCGACTCCACCGTTCCTCGGGAGAAGAAGAAAAAAAAAATTAAGACATGCAATGTTTTTCTGAAAGGGACAATGAGCTGGAGTCCAGAGGAGCTTTGTCGCTTGACTTCCACCGAGGGACTGTTGGAGTTCCGGGGACGTCGTGGGACAAGGAACCGGAACCTCCAGAAGAGCGTCGGCGCTGGACTTCCGCCGAGGGAACACCAGGAATGAATCGTTGGACGAGCCCGACCAGAAAAAGGATTGGACCTCTTGCCAGTCTCTACCCAAGAAGAAGATGCGCCATCGAAGAAGATGAAGTCCATACAAGAAAGAAGTACGCAAGACTGAAGCCGCAAGTGGAGGGTAGAGACGCGAAGAGCCATGCACCCACGCCTTGCCCAGGGTTTTTGGGGTGGTTTTTCCCTGGGCGTGAAGGTGAATACCGAGGCGACGGACGGAAGAGGCCACATAGCGTCCTTCCCACTCTTCCGAGCCAGGGTGCAGCTGCCACCAAAGGAGAATCTGCAGCGGTCGGGACGACCGCTCCTCGAAGGGGGGGAGCAGTGTTGCGAGCACCCTATGTAGAGGATTCATGGCCCGCTGGTGCTCGCGACGAAGACAAGAGACAGCGAGAAGAAGGCGATCGGATCGATCGCCTGTCAAGCTGTCATTCGACAGTCAGCCGCCATTACAAGCAGACGTATCGATATTGTATTCCTAACTGATTATATTCGTTACCTGTTCTGATATTATTCTTATTACCCCGTATTTAATGTTCTGTTATCGTTGCTGTTCAGTAAATTTATATTATGTCGAACGCAAAACGTAACAATATAAACATTTAAAAGATAAACGGGAAACCGAAAGGCCGGTAGAGGGAGACTGTGTAACCGGGAGGCCGGTGAGAGGCTGATACGGTAGGTATATATATACACATATATATATCGAAGCCGGACTCTCGCGGTGTTGCCATTTTGCCTTCAGCACGGCTAGTACTAGAGTCGGCTGTGACCATATGTATTGTAGGCAGGGATGGGTAAAACACGAATTTTATATTTTATACAAGACACATGTCTTCAGGAGGCCGTCTCATTTTTGTTATTGTCCGAATCAATCGAAGCGTCCCCAGTAAACAAACGGACCCTAATGAAACTATTGCGACCGATTTTTTTTTTTTTTTTTTTTAATGAACACGTCAGGCCTGGCACAGGCCTATATGTGGCCCCTCCGGTGCCGACCGCCTTGACGTGGCGAGAGGGCTCAAGGGTGGCGGCGACGCTCCGCGTCGGACGGTGCGAGATGGTTCTGCTCATCTTCGCCAGCCTACGGGGGGTGCTGCCACCTTGGCTAAGGGTCGGCTGCCAGGTGGAGCGTGCGCGGGTCCGCGCGCTGCGGGCCCTGGGTGGGTCGGTGGTTGCCTCCGGCCACCACGCTACTGCGAGGGGGTCGGCGGGGTCCTCCGGCCCGGCCCTGGGGCCGCGGCTTGCGCGCTCAATCGCTCCACCTATTATTAATTTCAGGTTTTCTTCCGCGAACCCCGCTCGGGGTGGGCGCGATCCGGGGGCGATCGGTGACGGCCGCTCGTTAGGGGTGGGTTAGGCCGTGCGGCTTCGTTCGGGGTATGGCGCGTGCGCGATGGCCGTCGAGGGTGGGGAACGTCGCGGGGCTTTACACGGGGTGGGTCGGCGTCTCCCTGAGACGACGGGTTCTCCCCTTCGGGGTGGGAGGCGCACCGTACCGTCGGATCGTCGCGGGGTTGACTCGGCTTCCGCGCGCGGGTGGCAGACTGCCAAACCACCGGGTGCGGACAGCGCTGAACCACCGGGTGGGGCGAACCGTTGGGCGTATGGATGGATGGTCCCCCGAGGTGACGGGTTCTCTCCTTCGGGATGGGAGGCGCACCGTACCGTCGGATCACCGCGGGGTGTACCCGGCTTCCGCGCGCGGGTGGCAGACTATCAAACGCTCGTTGTGCGAATGTGCTGAACCACCGGGGGGTGGTGCGTTCCATTGGGCGCAATGGGGTGAGGGGTTGCTAGGGGTGGAAATCGGGCTTGGTTTGGGAGGGAGGGCTGGGCCGCGGGGTGGGGCGACAGTCCCCTAGAGACGACGGGTTCTCTCCTTCGGGATGGGAGGCGCACCGTACCGCCGGATCGTCGCTAGAAGGACTCGGCTTCCGCGCGCGGGTGGCAGACTCCCAAACAGCCGTGTGCGGGTTATGCTGAACCACCGGAGGGTGGGCGTTTCGTTGGGCGTTACTGGGCGTCGCGGGTTGGTACGACAGTCCTCTAGAGACGACGGGTTCTCTCCTTCGGGATGGGAGGCGCACCGTACCGCCGGATCGTCGCTAGAAGGACTCGGCTTCCGCGCGCGGGTGGCAGACTGCCAAACCATCGGGTGCGGACAGCGTTGAACCACTGGGGGTGGGCGTTGCGCTACGCGGAAAGGGGTTGAACCGCGCTTAGACACTCGGCTCCCCTGCAGGGAGCCAGCCAACTAGGGGGGAATTATTTTCAGGTATTACATCTCTCAGGAGGTGCTGCAAACGGGATGATGCGGGTGTAGGCACCAGTAGTGCGGCCTCGTGCTAGGGCTTGGGCCGTCCGATTCCGGGGGCGCGTGGTGCTCGGTAAGGGCGCCTGAGAAGCGCGACCAAGGGCCGTGAAAACGCGCCCCGGTCCGACGACATTGCGCGTGGCTCCGCGTCGCTGGCGGTGCCGGCCCCGCGTGGGCCCTCTGGTCCCTCGTCCGCGCACTGGGAAGTAACTAGGGATGGGGGGAAGGAAGCTATGATTTAGCGTAGGGCCGGGGCAGGGTACCAGAATAGAAGTTGCCCGCGGGGCGCTCGGTGCAGGGGCCCGAGCGTCGCCAGCTGAAGGGTGGAGGGGATTGGGGGGGGGGGTGTACGCGTGTGTGTGGCTGCACCGGCACCTTGTGTAGTGTGCCCGTCGGGGGACTCGCTCCCTTCAGGCAGAGAAACTTTGGCGCGGGACATGGGATCTGGCTCGAGTAGTCGTCTGGGTTCGCCTGGGCAGACCGGAGATGCACCGGCAGACCATGATCACGAGCTTGCCTATACTCCCGTGCTGCTGGTCACCGTGGAGGTTTTGTGGGGGGGTTTGTACCCAACCATCCCATAACTCCCAGACCTTCCCCGAGGTCGGGGGTGTCCAAGCCCAAGGACTTCCTCCACGTTAAAATATAAAAATACGGGAGCGCTGGGGAATTGGTCAGTCGGTCCGTGTGCGGTACGTTGCCGGTCACGGTGGTCCCCGACTGGTCCAGCTATATTCCCCCCCTGCTCTGGAAGAGCGCTCCGTCAGCCGTCGGCTTGCCGGCACATGGCTGATGGGGAACTCCGACGGGTTCCATGTTCCCTCAACTGGGTCGTCGACTCCGGTGGTACCCCCGGGCCTTATGGTCGCGTGGGGAGGATCCGAAGTCAGCCCAGGGCGGGGAACTTGGACGAAGTTGGAGGCTCGGCTCGGGTAAGACCATGCACCGCACCTCCTCGTGGTGCTCCTGGGGCCCCTGCACGACATAGTCGGGTAGGAGCGCGGACGCGGGCATGGCATTTCACTACCCCGATGACGGATTTTCCGTAGGGGTGTCCACCCTGGCGGAAGCTTTCCGCCTACAGGGTGGACGGCAGTCTCGGAACGGTCTCCGGGGCTGCGGTGCCCCCCCCCCCCGCCTTAGAGGGGAAGCCGGAAGCGTATCGCTTCTGGGTGTATCGTAACCCGTGTTGGTGGAACGACGACCCCTCGGAGAGACCTGTCTCCCGAGGGTATGCGAGGCCACACGGACCGATGATCTTGCCTTAACCGGCCGGATCGCGAGGTAAGGAAAAACCTCTATAATAAAACCCCCTAACCCTGAGCCCCATTGGTGGTGCCAGGGCAGGTGTTCCCTCCCGGAGGGGCACCTGGGTGGAGCGGGTATGCTCCACCTAACCAAGATCCGTCCGGGGAACAGTCACCCCCCGGACGTAGCCCGCGCCCTTAGGGGCCCGGGCACTTGACTTCACCGCGGCAGGCCGCCTCTACCGCTGTGTGACCTCCCCAAAGCGGCTCCTCGTGGGACACATATGGAGACCCCCCAGGGCGGTGCCCTACATACACCACCGGGTGACGACCCGGCAACAACGTCCCCGACCAACGACCGGGTTATGTCGCTGGAGCCATACGAGGACCGGTGTTCGATCGCTTCGTGCGGGTCACCGGCCTCAAACCAGGACCGGTCTACGATCGCGGTTTCGCGGGTGTCCGGCCTGGCAGGGAGGGAGGAAGAAGAGCAGGCGTGGATCGACGTCAGCGGGGGTGGCAATCCAGCCACACCCCGCGGCGCTCACGGCTGCGGCGCTTTCGGGGGGGGGGGGGCCGGTTTATACGGGACCGCGACGACGACGCACCGGGGAGGGACTCACCCCCGGTGCAAGCCCCAAAAGCGGCGGGGGATGATACCCCGAGCGGGACTTTCCGAGTCCCGCACCCACGAGTCGGGGAGACTCCGGCGTCGGCCCCGCATTCCACCAGAGGTGGGCCGTACGTCCGGAGTGTGGAGGCAGTGTCCTCCCAGGAGACTCGAGGCTTACTCGGCCTCCGCAGGGAGATGGCAGAGTTGTTGGGGCGGCTGGATCCCGTGGCCGCCTCTCTCTCCACCCCCTCTCAATGCGGGTCGCCGACCGCTTCCAACCGGTTGGCGCGGACTCCAGCCCGCATCGACGAAATGCTCGTGCCGCGCGTCGTGCTTCGACGATGCGACGCGCCCGTGGCAGGTGGAGGAGATGTCGTCGATATCTCCTCGGATGAGGGGGAAACTCCGGGACCCATGGGCGCCGTGTCTCACGGCGCCGGTGCGGACATCGCCGCCGCTGCGGACATCGCCGCCGCTGCGGCGATGGACGTCGACACTCCGTCCGGCGGAGCCGACGATAGCGGCGGAGTGCACGCCGGCGCGAGTGCGGACCACACTCGCGTTGGTGGCGCCGGCGTGGAGGGTTGTTCCGACGCCCTCCAATCGTCGTCCGATGGCGGCGTCGACGAGAGAGGGAGGCCGGGCTTTGTGCCCGGCAAGAGGGGCCGGAAGCCGGGGGTGTGGACCAACCCCGCCAGGCTGGGCCCGGGCATGAAGGCCCTCCCGAGCCGTGCCGAGCTCCGAGACTGGGCGGAGACCATGCCCGTCGGAGGCTTGGCCGGCCAAGCTCAGCGCGAGTTGGACGCCGTGGCGGCGGTTATTGCTGCCGCTAAACACGTCAAGTCCACGGACGTTCGCGCAATCAGGATCGCCATCCGCCGCGCATCGGCGGTGGCGGCTGAGCTAACCGGGAGGGCGGAGCGGGGCGAGAACCCCGATAAGCCTGCGAGGGAGGTGGTTTTCCGCCAGGGAGCGTGGGAGCGTAGGTCCCACAAGCTCTCCTCGCAGGTGCGGGCCCTGACGGAGCAGGCGCACTCCCTGGGGGAGGGCTTGCACGTGAAGGAGCGGGAGTTAGAGTTTCTCCGCGGCAAGTATGCCAGACTGGAGACTCGCGCAGCTCTGGCGAAGGTGGTGAAGGTGGTGGAGTCGGAGGAGCTTTCCTTCCGACCGCGAGCCCCTTTGCCCACGCGCGCCGAGCTCCTCCCCTCCTGTGTGCCCCCCTGGGACGACGCTTGCGTCCAGGTGGAGGTGGCGCCCACCGCGGGGCCCTCGTCGGCGGCCCGCTCCGGGCCCTTGCCGGGCGGCGCGTCTGGTCCCAGAAAGCTCTCCAGAGCTCATGGGCCCAGGTGGTTGGCCGAAAGGCCAAAAGGGCGGCCAAGGCGGCTGAGAAGAAGAAGGCGGCCGCGCCCACGGTGGCTGCCAAAACGGCCAATAAGAACGGCCGGGGAAGGAGTGGGGGGCGAGGCGCCGCGACGCCGGCCCCCCGGAGGTCAGGCGCACCCGGGCGACCCACGGTGCCGATACCGCGCACCCCCAGAACGGCGGCGGTGACTTTAACCGCCCCCGCTGGGGGAGAGAAAGAGTTCTCCGCGCGGGTCGCTGGCGCGATGGCGACCATAAATGTCGCCGACCTTGGCATCACAGCCCTAAGACCAAGGCGCGCCGTCACCGGGGGTCTCATTTTTGAGATCCCGGGGTCGCAGGGCTCGGCCAAAGCCGCCGCCCTCAAGGAGAGGCTTGCGGAGCGGCTGGGGGACGCTGGTATTAAAATCCAGTGCCCCCAGAAAACGGCCGAGTTCCGGCTCTGCGGCCTGACAGAGCTGGCGTCGGACGACGCGGTTCGGGGGGCGATTGCCACCCAGGGTGCCTGTCCGCCCGAGAGCGTCTCGGTCGGCGAGAGGCGCCCCGATGCCACCGGGATATTTACGGCGTGGGTCCGTACCCCTGTGGCGGCTGCCGCCAAATTGGTCCGGGCGTCCACCCTGGTGGTGGACTCGTTGATCGCCCGGGTCGTGCCCTTAGAGCAGCGGAGGCTCCAATGCTTCCGCTGTCTCAACTTTGGGCACGTGCAGGCCAAGTGCGACAGCCCCACCGATAGGAGCCGGGCCTGCTACCGGTGCGGCGCCGAGGGGCACACGGCGCGTCGCTGCACCGCCGTCCCGAGGTGCCCGCTATGCACCGATGCGGCCCTGCCCGGTGGCCACAGGATGGGTGGCCCGGCGTGTCGCCCTCCAAAAAGGGCGCCCCCCGGCAGAAAGAAGGGAGGAGGAGGGAAGAAGGGGGCGGCTGCGGCGTCATCGTCCGCGCCGGCTCCCCCCGCGATCACCGAGGCGCCGGAGGCCATGGAGACCAGTGCTCTGGCTTCCACGTCGGCGGCCAAGTCCGGCGCCGGCAAGAGGAAAGATCGCGGGGAGACGGACGTTCCCGGCGGTGGCGCGCCGTCGCCGCCGCTGGAGTCCGAGGCGTCCCCGAAGGGGCCCAAGAAGAAGAGGGAGAAGGGTGGGAGCGGCCCAGTGCTCCCCCCTGTCGGGCCTCGGCCGGTGGGTAAGGGAGCCCTCCTCAAAGCGGGGAGGGAGGACTCCCCCCGCTTGGCCTCGGGAGACGCGGGGATGACGGGTGGCGGGGACGGGGCGTCGGTGCTGGCGCCCGCGGTCGTCGCGGCAGGCGGGGGAGTTATCGTCCCCCCCGCGGAGAGGAATCGTGGGGAGGCCCCCCCCCCCCCCGTAATTGTTACGGGGGAGTCGGCTCGACCCGAGCAGGATCCGGGGGAGGCCGGCATAGCGACGCCACGCGATGCCTAGTGGCCCCCCGGTCCTGCTGGCGAATGCCAACCACTCCATGCGAGCGCATGACCTGCTTGAGCAGGCTCGCGTGGAGTTGGGGGTCGGGCTGGCAGTCATCGCCGAGCCGTATCCGTTGGTGGACCGAAACTATCGGTCCACAAACCCGGATCGGCAAGTGGCGATGACGTGGGCGATGGGAGGGGGAGCTCCGCCGTGCTCGGTCGCCCGGCACGGGCGGGGCTGGATGGCGGTACGCTGGGGGGATTTCCTCGTGGTGGGCTGCTACTTCGCGCCGAGACTTTCCGTCCCGGAGTTCGAGGACCGGCTACACGAGCTGGGGACGTTCATCGTTCCCCATGCTGCTCAGCCGGTCATACTCCTGGGAGACTTCAACGCCCACGCTTTCGAGTGGGGCGCTCCCAGGACGGACTCCCGGGGCGAGGTGCTGCTCGAGTGGGCGGAGGCCGCGGGATTCGTTCTTAAGAATCCCGCTGGAGTCACGACGTTCCGCGGGCCGCAGGGTGAGTCGGTTATCGACTTGATCTGGGTTAACCCTGCGGCCGCTTTCCGGACGTCGGACTGTTGGGTGGCGGAAGACGTGGAGCCAGGTTCCGATCACATGTACGTGATGCTGGCTACCGCGCCCGCTGCCCGGCCTCCTCATGCCCCTCGAGCCAATAGGCAGCCCCCACGTTGGGCGCTCGGACGCTTAGACGTCGACGCGGCCCGACTCGCCTCCTCCGTTGTCGCCTGGCCGCCTTTGCCGGGCGACGTGCTGGACGACCCCGTTAATGGCGCCCTTTGGTTCCGGCGTGCGTTGCAGAGTATCTGCGACGCAACGATGCCGCGAGCCGGGGCGCCGACCGGGGGTCGGAAGGCGGTGTACTGGTGGTCGCCAGAAATAGCTGAGCTTCGCGCGGCGAATCTGGTGGCCCGACGCCGGCACACCAACACCCGCCGTAAAGATCCGCGGCGGGTGCCGGAGGGGCAGCTCCAGGAGCTGCGCTCCGCGTTTTCAGCGGCGCGCAGGGAACTCCGTGGAGCCATAGCCCGGGCTAAAGCCCGTTCGGCCGACGAGTTCGTCGCGACCCTCAACCAGGACCCTTGGGGGCGCCCATACAAGGCCGTGTCTGTAAAGCTCGGACCATGGGCGCCCCCCGTCACAGAGGGCCTCGATCCCCGGTTCCTCACCGAGGTACTGTCGGCGCTGTTTCCCCCATCCCCCAACACCTGGGGAGGACGGCGTCGACGAGACCGGGGATCCATGGTTGGAACGGGGCGCGGACACTTCTGACGCCCCGGAGGTCAGCGACGACGAGCTCGCGTCCTCTGTAACGCGCATGCGGCAGAGGAGCGCGGCTCCGGGGCCGGACGGAGTGCCCGGGCGAGTCTGGGCCTGCGCCATGAGCGCCCTTGGGGACGGCCTCAGGCGGCTATTTAACGCCGTTCTGAGGACCGGGAGGTTCCCCCCGGCGTGGAAGGAGGCGAGGCTGGTGCTGCTCCGCAAGCCCGGAAGGCCCGCTGAGTCACCCTCGGCCTATCGGCCGATCTGTCTCCTCGACGAGGCGGGCAAGCTCTTGGAGCGTATCATCGCGGCGCCGGCACCACTGCTGCCGAGCAGCCGTGGGACGCCGTGCTACGCCGGATGGAGGAGCTGGAGAGGCGGGTGGATGCGCGTCTCCTGGCTTTAGGTAAGGTCCTGAGCCGGGGCGACGCGGTCGGAGACGGGGCTGGGGTCCCGACCCGCAAGGAGAAGAAGAGGGCGGAGAAGCGGACGAGTACCCGTGAATCCGCAAGTGGGCCGACGGGCGTGTCTTCGGGCAAGCCGGGAGGTGCTCCCCCTCCCGCGCCACCGCCTTCTTTGCGCAAGGAGAAGGTCGGGCCCATGCCCCCGACTACTAAGGCCGGTAAGAAGAAG
This sequence comes from Andrena hattorfiana, assembly GCA_944738655.2. Classification (NCBI taxonomy): domain Eukaryota; kingdom Metazoa; phylum Arthropoda; class Insecta; order Hymenoptera; family Andrenidae; genus Andrena; species Andrena hattorfiana. The sequence continues at coordinate 15,387,161 of OX122895.1, forward strand.
AAGGAGCCACCAGGGATTGCTCCTTCGACGTCCGGTGCTGTGGGGAGTGTGGCGGTCACTCCACCGCATCGCACCCCCGCGCGGATCAGGCGGGAGCGCCGAAGGGCCGCGACCACAAACGTGACTGGAGCGCCTGGCGCGTCGAGCTCCCAGGCCTCGCCCGCAGTGAACCAGGTTGTCTCTCAGAGCACCTGGGCTCAAGTCGCTGGCCGTGGGGCCAAGAAGAAGGCGGCGCGGGCGGCCGCAGGGAGCGGCGGAAAGGGAGGGTCCGGAAAGGGGGCTGCAGCGGCGTCGGCTTCCCGACGGACTGGCGCACCCGGAGGAGCCCCGGTCGCGATCCCGCGTACCCCCCGAACTGCGGAGGTGGCCATCACCGCCCCTGCTGGGGGGGGGGGGGGGGAGGAGGAATTCTCCACGCGGGTCGCCGGCGCGATGGCGGCCATCAAGGTCGCTGACCTCGGCATAACATCTATGCGGCCGTGGCGCGCCGTCACCGGGGGACTCGTCCTTGAGATCCCCGGATCTCAGGGCTCGGCCAAAGCTGCCGCCCTCAAAGCGAGGCTTGTGGAGCAGCTCGGGGGCACGGGCATCAGGGTGCACTGCCCCCAAAAGACGGCCCAGTTCCGGGTGTGCGGCCTTACGGAGTTGTCGTCCGCGGAGTCTGTGAGGGGGGCGATCGCGACCCGGGGAGCCTGCGCGGCGGCGGACATTTCGGTGGGCGCGAAGCGCCGGGACGCCGCCGGGCTTTACTCCCTTTGGGTTTGCGCGCCCGTGGCGGCTGCTGCCAAGCTCCTCAAAGCGGCCACGATTGTCGTGGATTCGCTGGTGGCTCGCGTGGTGCCGCTCGCGCAGCGGAGGCTACAATGCTTCCGCTGCCTCGAGTTTGGCCAGGTGCGGGCCAAGTGCAGCAGCCCCACCGACAGGAGCGCCCTCTGCTACCGTTGCGGTTCCGGTGGGCACGTGGCGCTCTATTGCGAGGCCCCCCCCCCCCCGGCTGCCCGCTTTGCGCGGCGGCGGGGATCCCCAGTGACCACAGGATGGGTGGGCCGGCTTGTCGGCCCCCACCTGCAGGTGGCCCTGGGGTCCGGAAGAGGGGGCCCGCCTCGGCGCCGTCCGGAAATCGTCCTTCGCCGCCCTTGGGCGATTCCCCCGCGTTCACCGTGTTACCGCCACCCGCGACCTCGCCGGTACCGATGGAGACCGGTCCCCTGGCCTCTACATCTATGGCCGGGGCTGGCGCCGGCAAGAGGAAGGACCGCGAAGGACACTCCGGCTAGCGGTCTCCCTTCGCCGGCGACTGGGGGGCCTTCCAAGGCTCAAAAGAAGAAGAAGGGGAAGGAGGGAGCAGCCCAGATCCCTCCCCGCCCGGTGGACCGCAGACGGTCGGGAAGGAGGCCTTTTTGAAGGATAAGGAGGCCCCACCAACGGAGAGTGGAGGGACGAGGGAGGCGAGCGGCGAGGAAGCGCGCTCGGTCGCCGCCTCTTTCGGAGGTGGTTCCCGCTTCCCAGACGACGGGACGGAGAGTCCCGGGCCCGCCAGTACCACCGGGGGCGCAGCCCGACCTGCCGGAGTATCGGAGGAGGACGACGTTAACAACGCGTGATGTCGCGGGGCCATTCGATACTACTCGCGAACCTCAACCACTCCATGCGAACGCACGACCTGCTAGAGCAGGCTCGCGTGGAGTTGGGGCTCGGGCTGGCCGTCATCGCCGAGCCGTATCCGCTGGAGGATCGATGCCTTCGGTCCACCAACCCGGATCGGCAAGTGGCGGTGAGGTGGGAGGTGGGAAGAGGCGCCCCGTCGTGTTCTGTCGCCCAACACGGATGGGGCTGGATGGCAGTGAATTGGGGGAACCTCCTCGTGGTCGGCTGCTACCTAGGTTCACCGTCCCGGAGTTCGACGACTGGCTGAGCGAGGTGGGGGCTTTTCTCGCCACCCCCCCCCCCCCCCCATTAGCTCGGCCGGTGGTCCTTTTGGGGGATTTCAACGCCCACGCTCGCGAGTGGGGCGCCCCCAGGACAGACTCCCGGGGCGAGGTGCTGCTCGAGTGGGCGGAGGCAATGGGGTTCGTCTTAAAGCGCCCCTACGCCGTCAGGACGTACCGCGGGCCGCGGGGCGAGTCGGTTATCGACCTCGTCTGTTACGCGGACGATACTCTGGTGGTGGCGTCCGGGCAGCGCTGGGTGACTGTACTTGACCTCGCTGAGAGGGCACTGCGGCTCGTTATCCCCGCGATAGGGGCGCTCGGTCTGCGAGTCGCCTTCGAGAAAACGGAGGTGATATGGCTCGCGGACAGGGTTGGGAGTGGTATCCCCAACAGAGCGTCCCTGCGGGTCGGGGATGCCTGCATCGGGGTCGGCCGATCGATGAAATATCTCGGCTTGACCCTGGATGCCTACTGGCGGTTTACGCGTCACTTTCGGGTCCTGGGCCCCCGGTTGGAGCGACAGGTGTTCGCTTTTGCGCGCATCATGCCCAACTTGGGAGGCCCTCACGAGGCAGTTCGGCGACTTTACGTGACGGTCGTCCGGTCCATGGCGCTCTACGGAGCCCCAGTGTGGGCCGGCGACCTGGAGGACTGTCGCGTCGAGCGGGAACTTCTTGCTAGAGTGCATCGCCGCGCGGTCCTCCGTACCGTGCGGGCATACCGCACGGTGTCGCACTCCGAGCTGTCGGCGCTGGGTGGGTCCCCTCCTTTGCACCTGCTCGCGGAGATGGAGGCGGAGGTTTACTTCGCCTCCCACGATCTCCGCGGAGCGAGGCACCCAGTGGCGCCGGAAGTACCCGAGGCGCGGAGCCAGGCCCGGCGACGCATGGGAGCCAAATGGATCGAATGACTCTCTCTCCCAGTACATCGGGAGGGACGCGTCGTCGGGGCGCTCCTGCCCATTCTCGGTGAATGGGTGGGGCGCAGGTACGGCAGGCTGACCTTCCGCCTGACGCAGATGATCACCGGCGTGGGGTGTTTCGGTGATTATCTGTGTCGCATAGGGCGGGAGATGACGTCGCGATGCCACAGCTGCGGCCGGGGCGACGAGGACTCGGCGGATCACACTCTGGCCAGGTGTCCGGAGTCCTCGAGCTGCAGCTGGGTCCCGACCTCTTGCTGCCGACGGTCGTGCGTCGGATGGCGGAGTATCGGGACTGTTGGGCGGCGGTCTCCTCCTTCTCCGAAGAGGTAATGCTGGAGAAAGAGGAGGCGGAGAGGGATCACGAGCGGACGGGTCTCAAACCCCGCCGCGCGGCCCCTGGCAGGAGGCGCGTTGGGGAGATGACCCGGGGCCGGGGAAGGCCGTGCGGCGACTTAGCTATGAAAGTCGCCCCGCTCCCCCGGGTAACAATAGCGAACCCCGGGCCGTCTCGACGCCACTCCTCCAGGCGTGGGAGTGGGAAGGAGCGTCGCACCCCATAACGGCTGCGACAGTATCCCCCCCGTACGCCCCCCCTGAGAAAGGGGTGCGGCACGTGCAGACGGGAAGGGGGGAGGTAAGGAGAGCGGCGGCCCCACATCAAAGCGTGGGCCGCGTTGTAGAGGAGGAAAACGGGGGGCCCAAGTTCTAGGCCCCTCCCCCCCGGCGAGCGGCGATTTGACGCCGCTCCCGATAGAGCGACCGAGCTCACGGGGCAATACTATTGGCGGCCGGAGGCGGGCCGCCCTGTAGGCACGTATGCCAGCCGCCCGCCCGAGGTGTCCGCCGGGGGGTTAATCCCCCGGCTGCCGTAAAGGCCCCCTCGGGACGCGGCGGTTTGGGCGGTCCTTAAGGCCGTCAATGCCCCGGCCCGGTCGCGGCGCTAGTTACCGTCGCGGCCGGGTAGTAGCTCGATCGCGGGGTCGCGGGGCGGGGGTGTCGAGGGTACCACCCGCCTTAGCAGCAGCGACCCCGGAAGAGGCGGCGCGGACGCGTGATCCGTCGCGCGCCGCCAGTCATGGAGACTATGGCTGGGGGAGGTTAATTAATACTCCCCCAGGGAAGACCCCGATTAGGGGCTGTCTCGCGCGGAGTTGCACGAAGCGCAGGGGGGGGGGGTTGCGAACGTATCGCTAGTTTGCACTCGCGTTAAGTCCGTCCCCTCAGGCGCGCAGCTCTGCGCCAGAGGAAGATCACCTCGGTGGTTTTAGTGGGTTCGAGTCCCACATAACCCTCGGCCCGTCCCCGCGGGCTGTGGGTATCCGTGGGGATTTCCACCGATTTAACAAAAAAGAAGGCCTATATGTGGCTTTATTCAGGTACTAGCAGTATAGTTACATAGTTTACAAATATAAAGTTGGTACATACATATCCCAACATCTCTATACAGTTTTTTTTGGAAATTTATAGTTTCCGGTCAGTCTTGTTTCAATCTAAAACTAGCTTAGCTGCATCTCTAACACATAATTCTTATCCTAATCTTATAACTATAATTATATGCAAAGGCCGTTAGTTTTAAGAAAGTTGTCAATGATTGACAGCTCCTTGATCTTTGGCCCCTTTAGGAATGTGCTTACAGAATATGGGGGATTCCATTTGCATTCCATCAGTTGCTCCACCATGTCTTCCCTTGCATTCAAATAATCCGGACAAGACCACGAAACGTGATCCAAGTCCTGCGATATATGTCCACATGTACATGCCGCGTCCTGGACTATTCCAATCCTGGCCAGAGACGCCCCCAAATTAATGTGCCCAGATCTAGCTCTGTTGATCCAGACCACCACGCGTCGTGGTATCAATTTATTGAAAAACCAAGGTTTCTTGGAGCTTGAGTAATAGTTTTCAAAGAAGAGTGCTCCCTTAATTGTTGCCTGGTCCTTCCATTTCTCTTCCGACAGTAGAAAACTTTTTTGCTTTAAGTGCTCCAAACAGTCTGTTTGGGGCACAGACACTAGTTGATCACTGGAAGACTCAGCAGCATATTTAGCTTCCGTATCCGCAGCCTCGTTCCCTTTAATTCCCTTATGCGATGGGACCCACATTATAGCTATGCTATTGTTTGGCGCACTTTCCCTGAAATTCTGTAGGCCTTTTTTTATGTTAATGATGTGACGACTGGTTGTAGCGTTGAGCGGGCAAATCTGCAAACATTGTACAGGGTTAGGCGATTGAAGTGTTACCAACTTCACACCGGTATATCTGGCAACGCGATATTGCCAACTATGTCAAATTCATACCAATGACAGCTGTTTATATTGTTTACAAGCTACCACAAGCATTTGCGTCTAAGTTTTATGGAACAAAAGTTATTCGAAACGGAATTCCAACGTAATAGTGTGATTGCGTTATATTTGAGTGGAAAATCACAACCAGCTATTGTTCGTGAGTGAATAAAATGTTTGTGTATCGCACCATAAATCGTTATAATGATACAGGCAGCATTGCCAAACGCTATGGTGGTGGACGAAAAAAAACAGCAACATCACCTGAAATGGTTCGGAAAGTGAAGGCTCGACTTGAACGAAATCCACGCCGTAGTGGTAATCAAATGGCCAAAGAACTGAAAATATCCCAGCGAAGCATCCGACGCATATTCCAAAATGAGCTCAAAGGTTAGAGCTTGGGTTATCACAAGCCAATCCTCCCAAGATTCGCATTTACTATCTTTATAGCCCTCTCCAACTGAGTTTTAACTACCTCAAGATCAGCGTGCTGAGCAATCAAAGCAATATCATCAGCCTACTGTGTGATACAAATTTCATTCGGAAGATTTTCCATTATCTCACTAGTATATATGTTAAACAATAAGGGACTTAACACCCCTCCTTGAGGGAGCCTCTTATGTATCCTCAGGTTCTGATGATTTTTTTCTAAATTATCACTGCCTATGAAGTCTACAACTCTGTCATACATCCACTTAGAGATGAATTGAGCCATATTACCCCTTATATTGAAGTCATCCAGTCTGTTTATTAGAATGTCTCTTTGTACATTATCAAATGCACCATTGACATCCAAGAATGCCGCTGCTGTGTGTTTATTGGATCGATATCCGGTGTCTGCAATGGTGACTAGGGACCCCATGTTATCCATACATGAACGACCTCGTCTGAATCCAGACTGGAAATTCGGGAGGATGCTATTATATTCAGACCACCATAGGAGTCTGTTATTAATTAGTCTTTCATATAGCTTGCAAGCACAAGAAGAGAGTGTGATAGGTCGTAAACCATCGCTGTTTTGCTTAGGAATAAGTAGGACATTAACCCTCTTCCATTCATCAGGAATTGTTTGTGATGAGTACAGTTCATTAAAAATGTCCAGCAACAGGAGCCTACATTTGTCAGATAGTCCCTTCAGCATAATATAATCAATTTGATCAGGTCCTGGGGCTGAGGAGATTTTACATTTATCAATTGCCGCCAAGAATTCTGTGTAGTTAAATGGTTGGTCCAGGAACAGGTTTGATGACTAAGAACCACGGTTTGTTGGCTGGGTTGGAACCCACGGTGGGCATATCTTGCATACGGCCTCCTCTTCTTTCACTTCTGAGACCCTCGCGCCAGAAGATATAGCTTTAGCATTTACCCATTTCGATTTAAGATTTTTTATTGTGTTCCAAAGATATGATGGATTAGTTCTGCTATTGAGGCCACTGGCAAACTCCCTAAAGGATTTCCTTTTTTTGTTCTTCAGAAGTCTCCTTGTCACGGCAGCCTGTCTTTTGTATGTGATCCAGTCCTCCTTATCCAAGGTAACCACCCACTTTTTTAGATAAGCTTTTTTTTTCCTAATAGCCGAGTTACATTCGTCATCCCACCAACTCACAGGATTATTACGAGGTCGTTTGTTCATCGATTTCGCAGGAGTGCACAGGCTTGTGACCTCCTTCATTATTGAGCAGAATTCCAGGTACTTGGATACCGGCGGGAGATCCTCAAACTCCCGGCTAAGAAAGTACTCGTAGTGTGCATCCATTTTATCTCTGTAGTCCGCCCAATCAGTTCTAATGGAAGATATCTTGTTGGATTTCCGAGTATAGAAAAATTTGTTAATATCTATTGCACATTCCACCGGGTAATGATCGGACCCAAATGTGTCGTCTAATTGTTGTATAGATATTTTATGGGCAATATCAGTTTTTGTAATTACCAGATCAAGGTTGCTTTTTGTTTGATGACTGAAATCCAGATGTGATTTTCCTTCTGTATTGTGAATAACAAGATTGTATTTGTTTATTATTCTTTGAAGGTTTTCCCCTGCCGGGTTAGAGCTATCGCAGTTCCACATGGGGTGGTGAACATTGAAGTCGCCCGCCAGTATGAAACTTCCCATTCCGCATAGTGAGCCAATGAAGCCCCTCCAAGGTACCAGAGGCATGGTATAGCTAGGTGGTCTGTAGCAGGCCACAATTGTCAAAGCTTGAGATAGATTGATTACCTTCACGATTAGGGTTTCAGCGTCTGAGTCATCACACACAATGTCATTCATTATGTGAAAATTCAATTTGTTTCTAAGGAGAATGGCCACACCACCCCCACTTCTGTTTCCAGGTCTGTCGTTCCTAATTATATTAAAATTAGGAATACTAAAATTGTTGCTTGGTTTTAGCCATGTTTCTAGCAAAACTATGATATCAAAACCACAGCACATTCTTCTAAACTCAGATTCTTTATTGATTATGCTCCTGCAATTCCACACTAATAGTCTTATCTGATTCATTGTTTGCTTTTTTGGTTGGTCCTTTGTACTGTTTAATATTAGCTACTGAAGACATTTTGTTATATGCATGGTCTAAGATATGAAGTTGAGTTTAATTATTATTATGATGTGAGTTTGATGTTGAAGGTATAGCGATATTATACACTAATACACTTTGATACTTAGTTCCTGAGTCAGTTTTTTTGTGCCCGACTCTTTATTAATGTTATAGTCATTATTTTTTTCTAAAATAAGCCTTTGGAGTTCTATCTCCTCACGGCCCTGTTTATTAGAACTAGCAGTGTCCCTGCTAGTAATCTTGTTTACTGTTCCTGTAGGCTTTAGGCCAAGCCACTTGCTCTTGATATTAGTAGATTTAGAGTGACCTCCAAATCTTTTGAGTTGAAATTCTTTGGCCATAGGGACCTCCTTAATAGGAGGAAAATTATCCTTACTTAGGGCATTTTCAAATAGTGGAACTGCCATTGGCTTTTGACCAATTTCAAATACTTGCCCCGTACTTTGTAGTATGTTTTTGGCTTCCCAAAATCCCACACTTTCATACGCCATTGTCCCATTTATTTTCCTATTAAGTTGATAGACTTCACATTCCTGCGAGAAAGACTTGTGGTCTTTGGAACAGTGAAGGCACTTACTACTTTCTTTAGCACAGTTATGAGTCTCCTGCGTCTCTTTCAGTCCGCACTCTTCGCAGATTTTTTCACTTCTGCAGAATTTGGCAGTGTGCCCATACTTAAAACAGTTTTTGCAGGTCTTAACCGATCCAATATATAGCTCTACTTTAATATTGTAAATTCCAAAAATCTTAATATAATTTGGGAATGTATTACCTTCAAACGTGAGCATAACAGCCTCGCTAGGAGTCCAATCCCATCTATTTTCTTCCATATTCAGGGTTCTTCTGTTTAGCCTTGTAGCTTTAAGGATTTTGCAAGGTGATATAGATTCATTCATGATTTCCTCCATGTCAGCATCAAGAGGAACATTTTTAATAAGTCCAACCTTTTCAACTTTGTGTCTTGGAATATAAGCCAGAATTCCCATTTTCTTCAGTTGCTCAGACACGACAAAAGCATTAGCACTTTCTTTGCTGATGAATTTAATCTCGGCACAGCCGAAAGACCTGGCTTTCATGTGAATTGCCCCAGCCTTTAATGAGCTCACAACTTTCGCTATAAACATTAAGTTCTGTGCTTTGGTTTTCTTTTTAAAATCATTTTTTACTTTTGCCTCAACAAACGCCGCTCCTACATGAATATCCGGGTAGGTTACTGTTTTAGTGCCTTTGAAGATTCCATCAGGAGCAGTTCTTTTCTTCTCCTGCCCAACTGGCTCGTCAGAATTAGGAGTATTTTGTCTCTTTAGCTTCTCCGTTTGGTTGGTGTCATTTTTGCTCATCCCTGCAGGGGATGAGCCACTTTCGCTTAACATGGCATCTAGTGATGTCCCACGTTAGTTATCAGTTAATTGAAGAACAGAGGAAATCAGGAAAATGCGTAAAAACTAACAAGTGATATTTAAAGCTGTAAATGAATTGAGAAGAATGCCAATTTTCAAGCGCAGAGGTTAACTATCAACGTAGCACGTGCAGCATTCAACGTAACTCCGGTTATCTATTGCGACCGATAAACAGAACTTGTACAGCGATGATAGCTCCAGGTACTCTAGGTAAACGAATTTTTTACGCTTAGTTGCCACATGTTCTGTTCTCTCTGTTGTTGCGAGTTGCGATCCTCGCTCTAGCGGCGTTCAGCGCAAGCTTCTAAAGCGCGAAGTTTAAACAGGATAGAGTTAAGGATGAACTCTATCACATTAGAAATCGATCTTCGCCTCCTTCCTTATCGCTCGAAAAACAATGTATTGATAAAGAAAAGAGGAACGAACGTAAGAAGAAGCCTGCTTCTTCTCCTCGCATTTTCATTTTCGACGTTGTTACGATATAGACGTGTCGCAATAAATCTTATCCCAATCATTCTCCAAATATCCTTGTCGTCTTGTTTCTCGTTTATATTACTTCTAAATCATTCTATAATCTAATTAATTCATTTCAGTTCAGTTCTATAAGTTTTATTGAGTTCTAAGTGTTTACTACAAAACATTTCGTTCGTTTTAACTTCACGCGTTCGCGAGCAAAGCTCTTCAGGGTTCCACGGACGCCGGACCTCACAGAAACTCCCTTAAGCCAGAAGAATTCCCAGCCGGCCTCGTAACACTGTTTCTGCCGCTCTGTTGCCACAGCTCTTTCTATCGAGAAGTCTTGTGTTGCGTAATCACGCGAATGTAGCCACGAAAATGTATGCAATCGATAGGTAAATCAGGAGCGAAATTTGAAAGTAGATGTTTGCGTGTAATTGAGAAAGTATTATTAAGGATGTGCGATGTGGGTGGCATACGTGGGAAAGATCTTGGGCAGAGCTCGAAAACAGGAAGAAGACACCAATTAACAGACCCCAAAACGAATCGCGAGTTTCTTCTAAGTCACGTAATCTTTTGAGAAGGCCTTGTCCTTTGTTAGTCTTTAGGAGTGACGATTGACTCCAGAAGTGTTGGTGACGCCAAGGAAGTCAAAAATTTCTTTCAAGGGTTGTTTTCTCGATCCTCGGAGCAGAGCCTACTTTCTCTTCTCACGTGGGCACCCCGTCGTGTAACGGAAAAGCGTGCTTCCACCGACTTTCCACCACCACCCAGAATTAGAAGGAAAGATGGACATCGATTCGCGGGGGCGGACGGACATCCGCGGGACAGCCTACCGCTGGATGGCCAAAGGACTGGGAAGACGCGCAAGGATGGAAGGGGCACCACGTTCGAGGAGACAAGGTTCAACGACGGAAGACTCTGGGAAAGCAGAACGATTTTGACGCTTAAATGTAAAAGTCCAGAACTGTTCTCATTTAGAAAGCAATCGCTTATTTTTATTAAGAATATATTCAAGTTTTACCAGAGTAAATAGTTTCACTTTATTTATAACACCCGCGCACTCCACGAGCACCAACCCGCGTCTTATCTCAATTTCCCCGCTAAAATACGCAACACTTGAAGGAATCTAGAGACGCGATAGCGTCTCGACGCCAAGTACATATTTCGACATCCTGTATATGTCAACTGTCGCTACCGCTATCATTTACTTGTCGCCCGGCTAATCCAACCTAACCTGAAACTTATTTCACTAATATCTCATCACGCCTGCAATATTTTCTAAATTCAAAGGCATTCTTCTTATGTAAACCGCATATCAGCTTTCGAATAAGACCAATTTCAATAAAATCGGTCCACGCATGACAGAGATATCATAATATCATCTCATGGATCAGTCGGAAACGGTAAGATTTTTCTTCTGATTCTTCTCCTGATTCTCCAAACCAAATTTTCGTCCACATAATACGTATATACGCGTTACACATACACCTTCACCCAGCACATGTTTCTCGTTCTTCTTTCGTCGACTCTCGGGATTATTCGGCGGGGATCGTCGTCCATATATATATATGTGTGTGTGTGTGCGCGTGCGCGCGCACGTGTGTGTGTGCGTGCGTATGTGTGTGTGTCCCAGGTATACGACACTACCCAAAGTTAAGGGTCGCAATGTCAGGTGCGTCCAGATGACCAGGATCGGTTCAGTGACCCAGTGACACAGGTTTTCAAGCTGCAGGTGAATTTCCGACAAGGGTGAGTTTTAGTTACTTTATTGGTGATCATTCATTTTTAAATTTAACGCAAGCTATGACTTATTTCCGGCGATAATTCTCCAAATTCCCGTACGAAAATATTTATTCGGGCTTTTTAAACAGACTTATTCGTTATCAGCAACAGTACTGGCCGTTATTGAATTACGGATTTTTATCACAATAATGAACTACTATCACTTTTCGTTAATTTCCTGTTACATTAACTATTCGTGGCTACGTTATTAACACAAGGTAATTTATGTATTCCTTATCCTCCCACTTCAAATAAATATTATTTTCGAATCTTCTAAAAAAAAACTGTGTATTCCTCTTCCTACGTTAGACGTGATTTTCACCCATTTATCCTTCATTCATTATTCACTTTAAATGACAAACAATTCATAACAACATGTTCGATTTTATTTGTTACGTCTTTTTCATTTGCCATTCTGCGCAATTTTCTTCGATGCATGCCGAGTTACTTGTTCGTAGTCGCAGCGCGACGCGTAGCCACGCTAGCGCGGGAACTCAGCCGTCAGACTCGCGCTCTGATTGGTCGGTGCTTTTTGTTAATATCTCGTTAACGAAACCTCGGAGAGCATTTTCGCAAAGGAAAAACTTGTTTGCAATCACCCCCCGAATCACCGCCTTCAAGGAATCGCAGCATTTTTGGGACACCCTGTATATTTAATTTAACTATTTATCTCAGTTCATGAAAAGAAATTAATATTGTAATATTTTGGGGTAATAAAAACATTTTATTTATAATACATTTGTGTTAAATCTTCGACATGACTTTATGTCTGAAAATGATTAAAAGTATATTATAAAATTTTAGGTTATGCTAATATTATGACGAGTTTAAGATTAATTACCCTAATAATTCTTAAACACTATTATATTTTTGTCCAGTTATTATTAATGTTAATTTATAGGATACAAAACAATACTTCGGTACAATAAATGTTAATAATTTTAAAACTTCACTGAATACCCACACAGCACACGGCGCCTTAAAGGCGCCTGTTTTCGGCCTGTTTTCGGCCTGAGCGCCTGAGCGTCCGGATTTGTAACAAGGCGCCTTTGGGACGCCGTGTAACTATACTGGCGCCATCTATACAAAGTTCCACAGGCGCCTTACAGGCGTCTATAAGGCGCCGAAAAGGCGCCTTTTGAGGGACTGTCGACGGCCTTATAGGCGCCTGTAAGGCGCCTTTTGAGCGTCGTCAGTCGTGTACTTGCACTAACGCCATCTATACAACGTCGTCTATACTATGAGATGCATTTCAGTCTTCAAGGGTATTTCAGCGAAAGTGTATTACCGACTCCTAATTTGAAGACTGGACGTAGCGCCCTCTGCTTATGGACAGCGTGCAATTCAAGAACTACTCTAAAATGTATCGAAATGTTGAAAGATTTGTTTAGAGTGAGAGTTTGAAATAGGCGGCAGGTGTAGAGACGTGTACGTGCGTTAGAGGTGTACGAATTTCTTTCCGAAAATCTATGCAGGGAGTGAGGAGTCATATGGACCCGAATACGGTACATCCTGAGAATTTGTATTTTATCGGGTCTAAATTAGGCTAAAGGCATTGGGACGGTGTTGAAGACGGTTATTGATACGATTAAAATAAAATTAAATTTGATAAAAATATATTTCCATTTATTTCATTACACTACACTAGAAATTATATCATCCACTGCATTACACTATGTGTGTTTACACATATTGAAAAACTACAATACTACAATATTACTATTCTATTTGTTATAAAGTATAAATTAAATTATTATATTTCTATAATCAAATTACTGGTGCGTGCATGCGCGAAATGACTATAGAATGCACTTACAATAAGTTGTGAATACACCAGTAGTTGGTTGGAATATACAAAACAGAATATACAAAGTGTACACAGAATACACAGATCACATACGCACTTAAAATATATGTACAATACATAAAATATACAAAAATATAACATACGTTAGAGTACTTAATACACATATCGGATTTTATAGAATATACAGTAGTGATAGAGTAGTAGATACACCACACAGTGGCAGACAAATGTATACATATACACTTTCTAAAATCGCATAGCTTTTTACAAAAAGTGAACTAAACGAGTTCGGTTTTTATAGAAGTTAGAAAGATCGGTTTACTATAATAGGTATATCGTTTATTCGCCGTTTTGAAAAATTGGAATTTTCGAAATAACAAGAAAAAAACGGGTTTTCAAAGTTTTTTATGTGAGCTTATAATGAAAATTTAAAAAATGCCCTTTCTAGATTCAAGTAAGACATACGCATGCTGAAAATTTCATCTAAATCGGTTAGCTACGATCGCTGAGCTACAAACGCTTAAAGATCGCAGAATAAAGTCGAAATCGCTGGTACATGCCGAGGGTAGGGATTATGAAATACTGTCATGTTAAGGTGTCATTCTGGTTAGCGCGCCGATAAATTAAGCGAATTTCAAGAATTTATTGCGAATATAGGAATGGTAGTAATGTAATAAAACTTTTTTCTATTGATTAAACTACATTTCTACAGCAAATAAAAAATATAAAAGTAATCAAATTATTGGTTTTAAAATAGTTTCTGAAGGCGATTTTGATGACATGTTTAAAAATTCATGCTTCGCTCGTGCAGGTGATTTCAGCAGTTGGACTTATCTGAAACCAAAAATACAAACAGATTCTTGATAAATATGACTGTCGCTATGGCCCGAACTAGAATAAATGATTTATCCTTAAAATTAACAAAATGGCGGGCAAAATACAAGAATAAATGTATTTCGGCTGTGTTTTATGTGCTATTTTCGATTTTAAAAGTAGGTTAGACTCAACAGAAATACTGAGTTGTAGTCCCGGCCAGAGGCATAGGTGTGCAGAATAAGCAGTTCAATTTATAAAGCAATCGGTTCGATAGATTTTGAGATTTTACCTGCACCATGTGAAAAAATGACGTCCGTAGAAAAACGCGTTCAAAATTTTTATCTATGGTGGTCGAGCCACTGCGCTCCCTACAAAATGCCTATGTAGAAGCTAAAATAATTGTAATTTTTCAAAGAAAATTTAACAGTACATTCTTGAGGATATGTACTTTCGAAAAATGTTTTAAAAAATCGATTTTTTTAAACCGTCTAACCAGAATGACCCCTTAAGACCCATCGTCGTGGTTAGTATATATACAGTATTGTCTCCGTATATGCTCGCTAGTCGGGACCGGCGTTGAACTCCTATCGTGAACAGATCCCTAATTCCGAGTGTTCGTTTCTCGCTCCTTTCTGGCCGAAGGGGGGAGTGAGATGGAACGCTTTGCGTGCGCGACGGGTGCGAGCACTCAGATGGAATGGTGACTGCTCGACGCAGGCGCGCCACGGTCAGATAGCCAGGCACGGCACAAGTCTTTTTTGCGCCCTAGGCGACCTTGCCAAATTACGCCTTTTATTATAATACATTTATTTGAGATTATTGATAAGCTTACTCTGAATTTGTATTCGCAGTTTAATCCACTTATAGTACAACTTGTAATATTTAATTTTAAAATATCATTTTGCACCTCTTGTCGACTTTCCGCCCTAGGCAGTCGCCTAATTTTGCAGAGTAAAGTCATAAATAATCTCAAATAAATGTATTATAATAAAGGGCGCAATTTGACAAGTTCGCCTAGGGCGCTAAAAAGACTTGAGCCGGGCCTGCGTCAAGATTTTGCGAAGCGGATCCCGTGCTCACCTAAGTGCTTGCGATCATCGCGCACGCTCGTCGTGCACGCAAAGGACGGAGTGTCACGGCGCTCGAAAGACGGAGGGAGACAAAACATCAACGCGTCGTTTGTCTCGTACCGTCCTCGCTCGCTTTCAGTGGCTCTCGCTCGCACTCGTTCCATCTCGCTTTTGCTTTCGCCGGACAAGAGTGAGATAGAAGTGGTGGGGATAGCGACAAGCACCTATCGTGTACACCAAACCGAGCACATACGGAGACAATACTGTATATATATAGCTAATGTTAAACGTGTTCTGTGGCTTGGAAAATACTTATAGCACTTATACACATATGCGCTTTTCCATGGATATACTTTGTTGATCGTAGCAGAATGTTGCTCCAGCTTTGATGTCTGGGGAAGGCAGCGACTCCCCTATCAATGTTGCGTTTCTTTCAGGCTCGTGAACGATGCTTTACTGCGGGATGTTTACCGCACTTCATTGGGAGAGGCGGCCGGGGTCCGCATTCATCGACAGTCAGGCCGCACTGCTACTTTTTTTTTTTTTTTTTTAACGTGGGGGAAAATGCTTTACGCACACCCGGTGAGATGTTGTGTGCCGGGTAGTGTGGGACTCCTTGCAGGTGTCGGTCCCGCAAGTTTACCCACTAAAAACCACCACGATCCCCCTCAATCATCTAAATTCTAAATTTTGGAAAGGTATGAACATTGAATCAACAAGAAAACCTCCAAATCTGAATGTTGGTGTCATCATAAAGACATCGTTTACATATACCAGAAACATTGGACAAGTATTTTATTTGCATGTCGGAAGAGTGGAGTGAAGTAGAGGGAAAATTTTAACGTTATCTGAAGTTTCGAATTTCACACATTTATACACTATTTCCGCTACATTGAAAATTTGACGAGGACCCAAGTTGTTGGATGGCGTTTGAAAAATTCCTAATTCGGAAGAGTTACATGGATTGTCATAAAAATCTATCAATTGTAAAAATTTTCTGCCTATTATTTTATGCTCGTTTTCGGATACGATAATGTTTTCTACAATAATAATGCTGCCATCATCGAGACGGCAGCAATTGTTAGGGTGCCGGATCTGTAAAATAAAATTACTAAAACTAATACGTTTAAATTGCTTTGCGTTATTAATACCTTCTATTAATGGACCACGAGAATGTTCCTTTTGGAAAATCGGATATACAGGCGAACTATGTACTGCTTCTATACTAAAATGAGACTTTTCTAGTTGGCGTTTCACGAGCTGTTGCAATGGTTTCTCACTCTTCCTAATACATTTTTAATACTTTGCAAAAAGTTTTCAAACGGAAAGCAACTAAAATCATCAAGAGGTCCGTGATTTTTTACATCATCTACCAAGTGTAACAGATTATGAACATTGTGTGAGACGTGTTTTGATCCATATAATGATTCGAAGGTTTCAACAAAATACTCTAATAATTCTACTGCATAATCGAGGTGAATAAAATATATTCTGTGCGACAAGATGACAAATGCGATGTGGAGTACAAGAATATTTAAATACCTATCATCATCTATATTTTTTAATAAAACTACTGGCCCGATGTACAATAAAAATTGACGCAATTCAGTTGCTTTCCACCGTTTTAAAATATCCAAGCTTCGAGGTTTTCTCATAAATTCTCTTGGCATGCTGGTAGATATGTTTATTAAGGCCAGTGATATTTTGCGTTGAGATTGTAGTGATATTTTGGTCTTGGGTTTGCCACAACACCACAGAGAGAGCAACTTTTTTACTACGCCCAGACAAATCAGGTGCATGTAATCTAACGGAAACGAATTAATCATGTTGATGCCAGGAATTTTTTCTATAATCGAAGTTCCAGTATGGTGATGTTTGTCAGATTTGGATCTGAAATCATCATCTGTCCTTAAACGGAGATTATTTGTCCCAGGAAAGCACGTTCTCTTATCTATATTCTTACCTACTATATGGCATTTAGTGCAAGAGGAATAGCCGGCATAGCCTTTTGTATATTTAAGAAAGGATTTGGCAGGTACGTCGCATATAAATGATTTTATTTTTAAGTGATAAAAATGGCCGTTAATAGAAATTCCGTTACTAATTAAATCTATGGCTTCTTTGGCGAAATCTTCTAAAAAAACGTTGGCATCATTAGGCTTTTCATACCCATGGTATGTGCCAATCATACCTACTTCATTGTATCCGGCAATGCAGCCTAAAATGGGGTAAACTTAACTCTTGGAACTTTTACAAAGCGGTAAACTGTCCATATTGATATTAATATAAATTGTGTTGTTTTCGATACGGGATAAATCTACGGACTGAACGAGTTTTAAAATGGTGGATTTTAAACCAAATTGGTAATACTGACCTGGATCGACACATTTAATCTGTACATTCCTGGAAGTTTTTAAAAGAGTCCTGGCATCCGAGGATCAATGACTTGAAATTGATTTCTTTAAAATGGGTAATAAATCGTTAATGGCTTTATGAGTAATATTATGTTTTATAGCCCACTCTGCTAGCGACTTTGATAAATTGGGACTATCGGTAGTCTGAGAATTTTCGAATCTGGCGAAATTTTCAATTTCTTCCACATTCTCAACGAATCCTACATCACTCTGAGTGATATTAACAGAAGGTTGAGAATTAATGCCAGGTGAAATGGCATTTGTAGTGGTACTGGGATCGGAAGATGTTGATTGAGAAACTGACTGTGAACAACTAGTGCCAGGTGGGAGTGAATGTGAGAAAGTAGCATCTGATGGTGTTGTGGCTCGGATTTCCTGAAGGAAACTATTTTGAGACCTCTTGGCACGCATATAGTACTTCTGTAATTTTATTTTGCCAGTCATTATTGCGGTAACAAAGGAGATAGATAGAATTAACTGTATAGTTGGGAAGAGAATAGCGTAATGGAAAAAAATGGATATGAAACTTACGTGTAATAAAACCGGCCCTTGTATATCCTTGAATGTTAAAGAAACACAACACTTTATAAAACTAAATGTACGTCGTTTAAAATGTCACACTTTGCCTTCGACGGTTCAGCAGTAACTACCGTGTCGCGTGCAGTGATGCCAAAATCGTGGGTTTTCGCCCACGGGCGCTACCCCCACTCCACGACTAAACGTACCCCCCCCCCAGCGCCTGTACCGCACCAATCAAGCATACCCGTCCCTCCACCTGGCCGACCGCGGCGCGGCGCTCTCCTGCGCGAATTCGTTTTCCCGACATCGAATAAAAATATATAAAAAAATATTTTATGTTAAACGATTTTATTAAAAATGCACTAAATACTAAAAAATGTTTCGTTTCCGGTACTGCAATTTCGATGGTGTTTTTTCACTTTAAATAAAATCGAGGAGCAAGATATGTCATAACAGAATATGAATCAATTTAATACAGAATAAAAGGTCGAAATGAATTTGTTGTGACATATCCTACACCACGATTTTATTTAAAGTGAAAAAACTCCATCGAAATTGCAGTACAAGAAAAGAACTATTTTTTAGTGTTTAGTTCATTTTTAATAAAATCGTTTAACATAAAATTTTTTTTATATATTTTTTATTTTCTAGTTTTTAGTGTTTATGGATTTATATTTCGCAGCTCAGACTTCTTTACAAATATCTTTTATTTAATTTCAAATCGCGATGCGACTAGCGTCCCGAACGCAGCGGCTTTTTGTCGTTTTCGTAAAGAACGCGAGTGGCTGATTTCAAGTCGTTTGGATCTGTGTTTATGGGTTATATTTATTGATGACTGCGTAATTGTATTGTCATCCAAACTGCGCACGCCTGCAAAGATTCAAGACAATTGGATAGTTGGAAGTGGGTTAAATTTGAGTTGCCACATTTGAACCATACACACAAACATACAAACAGAAGTTCGAAGCTGAATAAAATTGTTTAAAAACTTGAAAAATGTTAATTTACAAAACATTTTCGCAGTTGGCTAATGTACGATGTTGATCTTCTGCCTTCCGTATACACTATACATAAACAGAATTAATTCCTTGAAATGCTACTTACAAAATAATCTCCTTTCTAGGATGGATTCTTTAAAATTCACGTCACAATGAACAGTTACAGAATCGGTGACTTCCGTTTCAGGTAAGTGAGCCGCCCACTGCGCTATTACGGTCGGCTTACCACTCGCACCCCAGATTATTGTAATGAGGTTTGAAAACAATATCGACGGGTCTCGTACCCGTTGCAATGATGTCGTGGCTTTATTCGCCGAAAAGAATATCCCTCTGTCAATGGCATCTGATCTGCTTGCACTTATGTAGCATATAGACAAGGAACCTGAAGTTTTGCAACGTATGAAAGTTGGCCGCACCAAATGCGGTCAAATCATTACCAATGTTTTGTGCGTGCATGAAACACAAGGCATCATCGACAATGTTCGCTATTGTTAATTTTCCATTTACGAGGATGAAATGGAGTGGCTCTCATTGGTGGTTAGATATGTTGAGTAGGCTGTCCCGAAAAAAATGAAAATGATTGTAGCGTTAAGCGTTAGTGCGGGAAAGTTGTGTCTTGGGATCAATAACAACTGTGGAAAATTTCAGCCCTGTGAGTTAATATCCTCTGTTCTGGCAAGAGCCTTGAAATTTCGAAATTTGAGTAAAAAGTATAAAAATGACCTTGCAACCTTTTGCCCCTATGTCAACAGAATGACTCAGAAGACATCACCACGTGACGGTGCTGCATGTGGAGTTCCTCCCTAGCCCACCCCACCCTACCTTGTGGAGTAAAAGGCGAAATTTGATAAAAATGTCCCAATCGCGAAAGGAGACTCGAAGTCGGGTTTATAGACTTAATGAAGTAGAAACATGAGATTTGTACTGAAAGGCGGGTATCTGACTGCGGACTCAAGGGCGGCCCGAATGAAGCCATGACTTGCGTCGACTCCAATTACTTTGCTGGATGCCTCTCTCACGAGCTTTACCATACGTTCCATAGCCTAAGTGTGGCAAGGGTATGCCTCGAAGTTCCATGATTTGGGGATCTCTCCCTCCCCTAGCATTTTTTTTCTGGGAGATGGTTTCAACAGAGTCCAGTATAGGTGGTAAAGTTATTGGACATCTGTCCCAATTGATCAAGTCAGCATAATCGGTAGCATCAAAATTCAACAAAGCTGAAAAACATTTTCGGATTTCTACCGACAAACAATTTGTATTCCTTATGTAAAAGTAGTCCGATTTACATAATATTTGGTATGATTTTCATCAGAAATGAATAAGGAATCCATCGGTGCCACTTTCATATCGATACGATAAAGAATGAAGAATTTCTAAATAAGCTGAAATGAATATTTCACATTTTCACCCTCGACTCATACCTGTTTCAGAAAAAAATAATTCTTTATTCTTTACCGTATCGATATGGAAGTGACACCGATGGGTTCCTTATGTCTTTTCAATGAAAATCATACCAAATTTCATGTAAATCGGACTGTTATTAACGAAATCAGCTTGAGGTTATGGAAATGAATTTTTTTATGGAATTTCCTTCATTATTTTCGGAATTACGTCGTTCTTGGTGTCAGTTTCATCGGCGAAACACAAGGAATCAATTGGAGTCGTTTTCGCAAAGATCTGATGAGAAATGCGGAAGTCGAAGATTTTTCGCATCTTAATAGGCGCTCCAACACCTCTGAGGGTCGAAAGCCATAAAATTTGGTGAGGCACTGCGCGGGTTGTCCCCGCCACGGGGTACCAGGCCGCATCCTTTGTCGGGCGTAGCTCCAGAATCACCCTGTATAAACCTTGAGCAATTCACTTTCCCGTCACCCACACGAGTTTGATTTTTTTTTGCACGAAATCGGTTATAACGTACAATAACGTATTAACGGAAAATACAAGGAGTTCGGTATATACCATATAACCGTAAGAGTTTAATCACTGCAGTTTGTCAAGGAACAATAAGTACTGTAAGATAATTCGGCGCTGAGCGGAGAAGGTTGTTCGAGGGATCGTGGATCTGCTTAAGGTCGAGTTCCCTAGCCGCGGCCGCCCCCGGCCGCAGCCGCCGATCGCGGCTAGGAAACTCGACCTTTACGCTGCCACGGCTACGGCGACCACCCCGAAACAGCGACACCCTCGTCGGTTATCTGCTGTTCTTATAAACATTTGGCCGTGACTTCGACAGACGGGCAGTCTCGACTCAGTCTTAAAAACGAACGGACGATTGGGGACCACTTTATATTCTGTGCAGAATATATCACAATTCTACCAGTATAGGCCTAGCCTTTCCTTGACCTTCATTTATTCTTACAGTACAAAGAATAAGAGAAATAATTAGTTCTCGCGGGTCTATTTTACAATTCTGAAATGAGATGAATACCAGCATGCCAAGACGGCCTTTGCCCTCGCCGTGGCATAATCATCTGAATGAACACATTAGTGATTAATGGGTATATTAATTAGTCACCAATTAGTACTATAATTAATAAGTAAATATAATAATAATTTCAACGTACAACAGATTACACCGGGAAAGACTGATACGGCGAGCTTCTCTCACGATTCATCGTGTAGCTCGCAATTCTTGATTGCCACTGTTATGCGGCTAAGTTTATAAGGTGGCCAATAACAAACTCCTCCTCCTACCACCCAATCCGGGGGGATTTCAGACACCGATTCATCGCCAATGAATTCGACGATGAGCCAACCCGTATGCGCCATTTCTAATCCTGTATACACAAGTATTCGTGAAACAAAACATGTTTAGATATTTGCTAGCGTGTATTCTTAGCTTAAAAGGTATAGCGAAATTGAGACCAGAAAAAATCAAAACCTGAATCATTAATATTATCGTCATAAAGACATTCTAAAGACAGTACAAACATTGAATGAGCATATTCTAAGTTCACACATTTATATGCTATTTCTGCGGCATTAAAAAGTAGAGAAGGACCCAAATTGCATTCTTCTGAAAGGGAATTTCCTAATTTTTAAGATTTATACGGGGGATACACGAATACATTTAATGAGTTTTAAAATGCTATTTTATAATCCAAAATGATGATAATTATCTGGTTTGATACGATTAATTCTACATTTCTGACCGTTTTGAAACCGATCTTTATAAAACGGGGAGTAGGTATATCATTTATTGCTCGATGTGAAATTTCATGTGTTAGAGCTAGGGAATGCAATCCCGGGGTACGGGATCCCGGGATCCCGCGATCCCGGCTGTTTTTTGGATTCCAAAAATCCTGGGATTTGATATAACTAATCCCGAGAATTTCGGGATTATTTAAAAATGTGAATTACTTTAGGAACACCCGAAAAATATAAAAATAAACAGAATAAATAAACACAGTCATTTCATAATAATAAGGACAATAAT
The DNA here is from genome assembly GCA_944738655.2 of Andrena hattorfiana. Taxonomy (NCBI): domain Eukaryota; kingdom Metazoa; phylum Arthropoda; class Insecta; order Hymenoptera; family Andrenidae; genus Andrena; species Andrena hattorfiana. The sequence continues at coordinate 15,409,555 of OX122895.1, forward strand.
AATAATATTAAGTCGTATACAGCTAACTGAACCATATTTATTTTTTCAATGCTATTCTCATTTTCCGCTATTTCGAAATCGCGCGAGTTGCAGATCGCAACTTCTCTGAACACGTAAAGTCGAAACATTGTACTTAGATATATACGTACTTTAATTGCTTTATTGTTTCTTCGTTCGTATTTATTGAGACGTTATTATTCATGACTGTTTTATTGTGAAAAATAATTTTAGTTTATGTTTCAGACTACTGATAGAAAGTAAGTTTTTTTACATTAAATCAGGGCTGCACAAGGAGCTGTTTTCCGCGCCTAGTGGAGAGCAACCCGCCTGTCCCGTTGCTAATGTTAGAATCGGTGAGGAAAACTGCAGTAGCGTACGTGCATTTGGTATGACTTGAACCCAGGCATAGATACTTACGCTACGAGCCTACGAGCACACACATCCACTATTGCAGTTCTCCTCATCGATTCTAACCTTAGCAACGGGACAGGAGGGTTGCTCACCGGTAGGCGCCGAAAACAGCTCCTTGTGCAGCCCTGAATTAAATAAAGATTTAGAATTTTAGCACATAATAAATCATTTTAATTACTGAAGTTTTCTATTACCCAATCCCGGGATTAGTCCCGGAATCCCGAGAGAGACTTTAAAAAATCCCGCAATCCCGGGATAGTAAATAATGGCCGGGATTGTATTCCCTAGTTACAGCCCACTCTGCCAATGAAGAGGCTCAATTTGGACTATTCAATTTAGTTACTCATTCTTCAGAAGTCTGTGAATTTTTGTGATGGAGGCAAAATTCTGAATTTCTTCTAAATTCGGAGAAAATTCTACATTACTTTCGGTAATATTGGAAGAAGATTGCGAACTTGTGCCAGGTGAAACATATTATAACATAGTATTGGTAATGAGAAGATAAAGACAAGATGTTGAATGTGAAAATGATTGTGAACTAGTTCCAGGTTAAACATCACTAGTGGGGTACTAAAAAAAGGGATTGCAGATGTTAAATGCAAAGAACTAGCATCTAATGATGTTCTGGCTTCCTGAACGGAACGATTAAGTGATCTTGTTAGCAGGTATATAGTGTGACGTTCCACTACTTTTCGCGCGGTATTATTCTCAAAACTCTGTCATAAATCTCAAAACCACTCCACCAAAGTCCCTCAAACTCAACTCTTACCCCCTTTTCCCCAATCGCTGATCACCTTGACGATGTACCTTAGCGGTCCCCATCTCAAGATGGTCGGTACGAAACCTCCTTCGCTTATTCGCCCTACGAGGCACCAATCCCTCTTTCATACTTGAATTTAAACAAGTCCTTCGTCCCAAAAACCTCTTAAATCGAGACCACGTCTCACTCCCCTCTTTACGACTCACCGAGTCCAAGCCATTCTACCCCTTTTCCTATTAAAACTCCCAAAATCCATTCGATGGGTTGAGCATATTATTCCACAGTCATAAAAACCCCGGAAGTATAATTACGACGAATATTTGGTGTACGTGACAGAAAATGCGTCTAATAATAGACGCACCTTTGTAAAAACCCCGGAAGTCCTACTGCGACTTATTCATTAAATATGTCAAGGCCTGTACCGCGCGTACCCCCGCGACAAACATATAAATACGAGGGGACCGAGGCAAAAGTCCTCTTTCGACAGAAATCTTTCGACGAGATTACATTAAGAAGTTTATTTTTATTAAATTCAGTGTTCATCACCATCGTAGATCCTCGTAAGCAATTACAATTACCATTTTTATATATCACTGCATATCACCATCATCCATATCATCTTGTCTTATTACTATTCTTTCTAATCATCATATTATTTGTATTACCAACGCTTATTGCATTTCATGATATTTTGTATTATTTCGCTTATTGCTTTATTATAATATTTTGTATTATTTCGCTTATTGCTTTATATCATTTCATTGGCTTATTTCCATGTGTTTCATGTTCATATTCTTATATTGACACATTTATATAAATGTTATGTGCAAATGCTTAATGTCTAACGCATTCTCATGTTAATATTGCTATAAACATAACCTGTGCATATATTCGGGTTTCAAGCTAATAAACCTCTTTGCTTAAATCACGCTTCGAACTATTGTGTATATTCTTCGGGTACAAAGACCCCAAAACCAAAACAAATTGCAGCAACAGCTGATCTCGGTTCGCGAACGCGAAAGTGCTTGCAGTGTTTACCAACGTTCTTTTTCACGGGCCGTGTACAGCCGTATGCCTAGACGGATATCGCGGAAACATTGCGTGTAACTTCTTATGTGAATGCAACGTTAAATCCAATTACCGGGCCAAACCAAAACAAGTGCTCTAACGGGTGTTCCCCGGATACCATTCGCCTTTAAACTTCCCTGGTCGATCAGTGTGCTGGATGCAAGATTCGCGCCTGACCTCCTTCCACCCTCAGTGTGAAGGATTAAAGATTCGCGCCTGACTCCTTTCTACCCTCAGTGTGAAGGATTAAAGATTCGCGCCTGACTCCTTCTACCCTCAGTGTGCTGGATTAAAGATTCGCGCCTGACTCCTTTCTACCCTCAGTGTGAAGGATTAAAGATTCGCGCCTGACTCCTTCTACCCTCAGTGTGCTGGATTAAAGATTCGCGCCTGACTCCTTTTTACCCTCAGTGTGAAGGATTAAAGATTCGCGCCTGACTCCTTCTACCCTCAGTGTGACGGATTTAAGTTTCGCGCCTGACCTCCTTCCACCCTCAGTGTGACGGATGCAAGATTCGTGCCTGACCTCCTTCTACCCTCAGTGTGACGGATTTAAGATTCGCGCCTAAAAGCTACCAACCCCAGTGTGTAGGATTTCACATTCTCGCCTGACTTTCTCCCCACATAGTCATCGTTCCCTAAAGACCTCCACCCGGGACGTGACATATTCATTTATTCATTTATTCATTTATTCAATTATTCATTTATTCATTTATTCATTTATTCATTTATTCATTTATTCATTTATTCATTTATTCATTTATTCATTTATTCATTTATTCATTTATTCATTTATTCATTTATTCATTTATTCATTTACTCATTTACTCATTTACTCATTTACTCATTTACTCATTTATTCATTTATTCATTTATTCATTTATTCATTTATTCATTTATTCATTTATTCATTTATTCATTTATTCATTTATTCATTTATTCATTTATTCATTTATTCATTTATTCATTTGTTCGTTCGTTCGTTTGTTTATTTATTTATTATTTATTTATTGGTTGTGCATTTCTCGGTGTGCGTGGTTACTGTCAAGGTCTGGCTAAGTTGCTGACCGATACGGCGGATTCCAAACGCATAACATCTTGGTGTGTAGCTTGGCAGAGAGGGCCCTTTCCCCGGATCGGGGGCTGGTGGAAAGAAGTTGTTGAAATTAAGCGAGGTTCGGGAGCGGATCCGAGGGTATTGTAAATCTTAACACTGAACTTTGAGTATGGCACTTTTAATAAACGTTCGCTTTGATCGCAGTTGCTCATAAGACTAATGACACGAGGAAGTAAAACGGAAGACACACCGCGACGCTTGTGGCGCGCACGCACGAAGATCTATTACCGACTACAATCAGTCGATAAGATTAAAAACATATATATCGACATTGCGTCCGGTACAGATAAATCAGTGCTTGCCTTCAAAGACGGTAAGAGGCGAGACTGAAGAACAAAAAAGAAAAACCTTTTAAACTATAATTTTAACAGAAGTAATGCATTGAAGTTCCTCCCCCAGCTAAGGTGGTCACGGAAAAGGCGGTAAATTAAGACAGGCTTTTTAGTGGGTATGCCACAACTGGTTAGTCCCACATAACCTCGGCATAACTTTTGTCGGGGTATGCATAAAGCATTTTCCCCCTCTCTAAAAAAAAAGATACACGGCAGACATGTATAGGGAACAAAATAACTTTTCGATACCCTAAAGTAACACTTTCTGACTGATCTCAAATTGCAATATGAATACTAAAAAATGAATTCAATACGATAAAGAGTTTCCGTGATAAAAATTCATAAGTACAGCTCGGTTTCACGAAAATAGACAAAAATTAAACAAATTCAAAACCAGCAAAGTGATGATTGAAACCCTCTTCTAATATTTCAGTTTTAACAAAATCCCTGGCAACGGGTGCAAAAGGTGATCGATTTGGCGTGGAATGACCCTAAATAAAATAAGTATCCTATGAGCCTGTATTCCTCAACTTGTCTGCCATTCATTCTGTATGGCGCGTGCCTTCCGCTATTGCCAATAAGATTCGACACTCTGTCAAATCTCTATGGGAAAAACGTTGGCCCCGCCCTCTCAAAGAGGATAGCAATATATACCCGACAAAGACAACGATTACTCTAGGCCTACAGCTAAGTCGTCGAAAGTCATTGGCCAAGGCGGAGGCAGTCGCGTAGGGGAATCACCAATCACAAACCTGGAGTAGCGGCAACATCGTAAGTTCTGGCCCAGGTGCCAAGACGCCTCCTTTAATAAAACAGACTATAGTACTCCTACGTTTCGCAGAACACTTAATTAACATTTTCATGTGTCGAACGTCGAATAATATTGAAAATTTACGCTGTTACTGACATTCGCGCAAATCTCTGCACTTCGCGCATATCTAATGTGCTCCGATGAAAAGAAGTCGGTTGAAAAACTCCATGATTCGAATCAGGGTCCGAAAAGTATATCCCTATTGGCTGGCGCGGCAACGTCGATGAATACAAAGGAAGGAAAAGGGACACGTGCGGCGGCAGCCATTGCGAGCGAAAAACGCTGCTGTGACATTTCGATCGACTTCTTTTCATCTGGACACAGTAGACGATGCCCATCCCACGACATGTAATAATCACTAAAAACAATTAATCAAAATTTTTTTGTACCTATTTATTTTCGTAGTTTTCGAGACCCGAGGACATTTTGCAATAATTTGTTTATTATTTGAGAACGATTAGTAGTTCAAACTCTACGTTTCGTTACAACTTGAAAGCAGCTCTTTCCTTATTAACTATTGAATGGATTTAAAAGTTGTAAAAAACATCTATCATGTAAGTACCCGAGCATATCGCTTGCGTCAAGGTCAGGGCACATTTATCAGTTCTGTATCAGTGCACGTGTCTCGGAATTTCCTCGGACTTCAAGTGAAATCTTCTGATTGAATGAGAATCTGTCGAGATCCAAAAGCGTAATTTGTATGAAGTAAATCGGACTTATTTATTCCTCAAATTACTGAATGGGCCCGACAAGTAATACTGGATTATTGAAACCACTTCCCGTAAGAACCGACTACGGCTGAGAAAAGGACTAGAACACGAGGCTTATCACTTGGTTGTCAAACAGGAAGAAAGCGACCGCAAGAATCGGCAGCAGCGAGATGGGCCGAACGAAAGCCTACCCAGTGCCTGCGGGAAACGAACTACTCGGCCCACCCGTGAATCCCGCGAGACGCGAGGGGACATCGTCATGGCTAACCGGTACGCCTGCGCCGTCGTCGCGACACATTCGTCATTTTTTGAAATAATGAAATATCACACATATATGCAGTATACGTAGCGATATTTTAGGGGTGGTAGGGGAGGTCCAATGGAACATAAAAGGTGCTACGACATAGTGTGGGATCAGATGGGAAAAGATATAGCAGGTTACACAACTCGGTGGACAGAAAAATAAATCAATACCTATAATTGGGAAAAGAAATACAGTTGTTGGTGTCGCACGTCTTCTCGTCATTATCTCGTGATGACGACTGACTTCCGCGTGCTGCGCCGCCCGGTGGGCCTCTCCTAGCATACACGTACATAAACAACGTGAACCGTACAATACACACGCATATACATACAGTTCGACTCTAGCCGGAATCCGCGCGTAGGTTGCAGTTTTAACGGATGACCCTGTACCCGAGGTACTCGATACGAGTCTGCAAAAATTTACATTTAGCCCACTTAATCACCAGACCATTCTCGCTCGCGGTGTTCAAGACCTTTTTCAACCGATGCAAATGGTTTTTGTAATCCGTCGCATGTACAATTGAGCGGAATGTTCTTCAATTGCGAAGAATCACGCTCAGTCGACTTTTATATATGCGGGATTCTCGGATTATCGAAAATGGGTTCGACACGTGTGTTAAGTAGAGAGTATATTTCACTCCGATCCGTAGTGTCGGACAAAACGTCAGAGACGCAATTCGTCTCGACGTGACACAGATTTTGCACGTTGACGCACAACGAAATCAATCGTACAAGCAAAGGAAATCGGCTCCAAGCCCGAGGCCGAAAACTGTACTCGCATAGAAATCAACAACGGTACGCGTTTACACACGTGGTGCGCGAACAAGAAGAAGGCTGCCTCGCGGATCACCGGAAGGGATCGGCACCTCGCCCCGCCGCGCCTGCGGTCCGAGCTATTCGGTCCACCCGAACCGCGGGAACGGCGAGATCAGACGGGCCGATCATTCATTGGTCGCGCGAGAGCGCCTAATACAAACTGATTGCTTATCTTACAAACTACGATATGTACAGACTACAAACTAAATATGTACAAATAAAAGTAAATATGTATGTAAAGGTACAAGAAAATATAATAAAGGTAAAGAATGGTAAGGTTCCGGACCAACACCTCCTTCCACTATTACGCCGTCGCGAACAACAATAATATCATCCGTGTAGACTATTGCAACGTTACTAGCAACCAAGTTTCTGAAAACAGCATTAATGAACCGTTAGAACACCAAAAGGGCGTTACAATGCTCGAATGGCATGCGACAAAACTCATACCTTCCCTACGGGACGACAAAGGACATATACTTCCTGCTGTTTTCATCCACAGGTACATGAAAGAAGCCGTTTTCTAAATCTAGAGTCGTGAACACACGTTTATCGCGCAAACATTTGGTCCTCTATATTCGGCAGAGGATAACGATCCTTTATTATCTTCTGGTTGAGCTCTCTGTAATCCACGCAAACTCTTATCGCACCGTCTTTCTTTTTACATGCACAATAGAGCTTCCAAAATCCGACTTAGAATGTACAATAATCCCATCACGATGGCACGTTTCAAAAGTTGAATTGCTCTGTTTTGATGCACGGATAGGCGTCGTGGCGCCCGATACACGGGAATCTCGTCGTGCAAGGAAATACGCATTATGACCCCGATCTCTTTTGTTTTGCTCGTTTAATAATTTTCGACCAGGGTTTTTACTTCCGCACAAATCTCGGGTTTTGGGATGTGCGCCAGATCAATATCTTGCTCAACAATATACAAGACTTCCGGGAGATCCTCAATTACGTTCGGCGTTTTCGCTATGGTGATATTTCCGTCTTGCATACAAACGTCAACGGTTCCCAGAAAATCGTACCCTATTATGGTATCAGGCGTAATAAGTGCGTCGGACACTACGTGAAAAACTATATCATACTCCACTCGATTGATTTGAACTTTTACATTGAAATCGCCTAGTGTAGAATTCTCATTAGACCCTACCCCAGGAAACTGGGTTTTACGTTGAGATAGCGACGGCGCACCGATTCGTACATATGTAGCTGCTCTTATTAAACTAAGGTCACTTCCCGAATCAATCAACGCGCATACTTCTTGCGACTCTATGTATACATTCTTGCACGCTTGCCGCCTCTTTGATTCTACCGCACTACAACTCGATTGTGCCGCGCTCGCGGCCGCGAGATATTTCGCCGCCATGTTTTCGTAATTATAGTACTTAAAACATTTGATGCCCTTACCTTTAGTCGGACATTCAGCACTCTTATGCCTTTTATCACCACAATAATAGCATCGTCTCGCTGTTTGCACGGAAATCGCTTTACTGTTTGCACGGAACGCTGTTTTCCTGTCAGTATGCTTCGCTTCACACTTGTCGGCTTCTTTCTTCCCTCTCGCGCTGCCTATTTGCATCTTCTTCATAATCTCGTACTGGATCATGTTGTCCTTGAATTCTCGAATGTCCTTCGCACTGTATAGAATTGTTTTGTTTGGATCTTCGCCCGCAAGACCATCTATAATATACTGCATGATGGCCGCTGTTTCCATATTCACTTTTAACGCGATGTCGAGCATGTTGTACATATATTCGTGGTATGACTCGAGCTCTCCCTTTTTCCGCTCTATCACCTCTTGATGCACTGAATGGCTGTTCACGGATTTAGAAAATTCGTTGCGTAACGACCGTTTCAATTCACTCCACGTGCGCGTACACCGCTCGTAATTTACGTACAATTTCGCGGACCCGCACAAAAGTCGTTTCGCATAAATCAATTTCTGCGTCTCAGTCCATTTACATAATTTTGTTGTGTCCTCAGTAGTAAGGCTAGGAGAGTTCTAACTCAAATTTGAGTTTGAAGGCCATTTCCCCCACCCCTCCTCCGACCATGAAACTCAAATTTGAGTTTCAAAAGTCGGCGGAAAATTCCCGCAGGTGGCGGGCGGCGCGCGGCGGATGACGTCATACAGATGGCGAAGTGGTGGGGGTATAGCGCGAGAGCAGAAGATATCGAATCAATCGATACCGAACCGCATCGAGGAGGAACCGCGGGTATGAATTGCTGCTACTCTGGAGCGTGGAAGCAACCACAGTCGGTAAGGAAGGAAATATTAATTTAAGATATTAAGAATAATCGAAAAACTGAATCTCGGGCGACGGGGTTCGAACCCAAGACCTCCGCGTTACGAGTCAGCCGCCTAACCAACTCCCCCAACGCCCACTCTCTGACATTAGTCTTTAATGAATGGTACATATACCGAGCGTCACCAAGCATAATCCATTATTTTTTATCGGATGATGTCGGACAATGTCGGGAAAGATCGACGTTCTTTTCTTTTACGAACCACGTCTTCGGGACGGAAAGAGAGAGCAATACTTCGTTATAAATCTAAATTCAGAGGAGGGAGAGAGACAGCACTACATAGCGGTACAATCGCAGATATTCTAAAATTTTTAACCAGCGATCTACCGAACCATTATGCAGCATTCATTCTAAAGCTAACAGTATTCTAAAGCGTTCCGATTTAACGTCGCAGCGTATCGCGCGATCTCGCGTAATTCGAATCCTCTGGAGCAGCCGTACGGGATGACGTCATGTGGTGGTGCGAAGAAGGCGCGAATCATAGAAAGAATTATGTGGTGTCAGCAGAAATTGGTGAGGTGAGAAGGAGGAAGACGGATAAGTAAATAGAGAAATAATATGATTAAGAGATTTATTTAAAATTAAAAGAATATAAAAATATAAATAGAAATGTAATATAATTTAACATTTTTTTTTCCTACGAGCATTAGCTAGAATATCATTGATGGCACATGCTACCAGTTCGCAATCTATAAGATAATCCTCATCGTAATATTCGCCATCACGTATGATTTTAGCAGCAGGACGCGTATCTAATGTTTCGCAGGCAGCATCGCTCTGTTACAACACGTTAACAAAAGTTTTAAAGTTTTTCCTCACATCTTCTGCAGTTTGATGCAGCCGCGGATACACATAGCTTATACATGGCTTAAGATTAAATAAAAATGATACTGTATTCAGTTTGAAATACAAAGACTTCTTATGTAGTGTCGTCTTTACAATTGGAGGCGAGAATCATAGAAAGAATTATGCAGAGTCGATAGAAATTGGTGAGGAGTGAAGGAGGCAGACAGACAAGTAAATAGATTGTAATATATGTAAAATGATTATATATTGTTCCATTAATTAAAAAATAGAAATATAAAAAGAAAAAATATAAAAATAGAATATAAATAGTGTCTCGGCAGAACCATCTATCTCTCTCCCTCTCTCTCTCTCTCTCTCTCTGTCTATCAATCTCTTTCTTTCTCCTTCTCTTTCCTTCTCTTTTTCTCTTCTTCACATCAATCGCAAGACAACTTGAACATTCTCGAACAGCTGATGGACTTCCTATTTACTTTTCGCGACATCATACATACATACTCTTCCCACAACACCTCGTATAAAATTCATACACACTCGCGCTCTCGTGACCAAGCCGAGTGCTCAGTTACACAGAACAGTAAATAACTCGACTATATTCGCCGAAACTGTTACGTATCTATTGTATCGCCTCAATTCTTTATCTCTAAATAAATCGCACTATTCTCAACATTTTTTAGTTCTCTCTATACAAATAGGATATCAAAATACAATATAAGAAGAAAAAATATAATAATAATAATAATAATAATTTAATTTAATTTATTGCCACTTTCGTGTTACAATTTAACGATCAAATAATCTTTCCATTTCATTCCCATGATTGTGTCAGTGTAAGTCCCACCCTTCTAATGTATCCTATTGTCTCTTAACAATTTTTTCTATTTTACAAGTGTTTCCTAATCTATTCTATGTTACATAATCTTCTTTTATCACTTTCCTGTTCTTCCCATCTTTTCCTTCTCCCTATTATCTCCCGTAGAATAGCCAAGTTTTTCCCTTCTCTTCTAATTACCTCTGCACAATTCCTGCCACTCTCTCAACTTACTTCACATGTTTCAATCGCGTGTTTCACTGTTTCTTCCTCTTTCTTACATACCCCTCCTTCTTTCATTAGCCAATATTTGCATGTTCTTGTTTCACTACCCTGTATGAATCTTCCTATCCTTTCTAATTCTCCTCTCCTTTTTTCATTTCCCCCATAAGCATTTCGGCTTATCTCCTGGTTTCCTTGCCACCTCTTTTAATTCTCTTAGGAACTTTGACTCTTTTACTTTCATCTGTCTTTCTTGTTCTTGGATGTCAATTACTTATCTGTTCTAATTTTTAATCCACACTTCTTCTCCATTTAATCTTCTTCTTTTCCATTCTTCGTTTGACCATCCGCTCCCTTCCAAGAATTTGATTCGCATTCTTTCCTTTTTTCGTTACTTCATTTCCTCTCATTAGTCTTCTCCTACATTCATATCGTATCGATCCTTCTTCCGAGTTTATTAGTGTCTCTTCAAACTTCATTACCCTTACTCCCATTTTAATTGCTATGCCACCTCTTCCTGTTTCTTTCAACAGCCAATATGTTGATGTTGATCTCTCCAATTTCATTATCCATCGTATGTATTTTGCCTGCACTTTTTCTATTTCCTCATACCTTCTCCATCCCCATATCGCTGCTCCATACGCCACGGTGCTTCTAACTAGCACATCAAACAGTTTCATTCTTCTTTCAGTCATCTCTGAATAATCTTTCTCCAATCCCCCCATACTTCTCCTAGTATCATATTCGCTTCCCTAACTACCTTCTTAATATGGTGTTTATCCTCGTTGTTCTCTCCCTCTCGTTCTATAATCTAAATATTTCAGTTCTCTTACTCTTTCTTCTTCATTCCAACGGAATCTTTCCTATTTTCTTCTTCCTCCTGCTTTCCTGCATATCATTATCTTAGACTTTTACACATTTAACTCCAAGCCTTTCTTCTTTATGTATCTCTCGAATCTCTTTATCATATTCTTAGGTCCCTGTGCATTATTTACCATTAACACATCACCCGCGTATGAAATTGTTAAAACTTTCCTTCTATCTATTACGACTCCTCCTGCCTGTTCTTTGCTCATTTCTTCTTTCCAGGTCTGCAAATGCGACATTGAAAAGTGTCAAGCTTAACGGGCACCCTTGTCTAACACCCTTTCCTGTTAAAAAAACTTTCCTATCAGTTCCTTCTTCATTCCTAAAGCGCATATAGTTCTGTCGTGCATTTCCTGTATCCGTATTCTTAGTTGTTCGCCTACTCCTTCTTCATAAAGTTTTTCCAAATTTCTTCCCTTTCCAATCAATCAAATGCTCTCTTCATATCCGTGAAAAACAGATATAGTTTCCCTCTTTCTTTTGAGGTTTCTATATCTATAACCATTTTAACTACCGCTATTGCGTCTACTGTTCCTCTCCTTCTCCTGAATCCCATATGCGTATCGTTTAATATCCCATTTTCAATTTGTTCTTCTAATTTTCTCCTTAGAATTTCCATGCATATCTTATAATCCGTGTCCATCTAAGTTATGCCCCTATAGTTCTTAACCATTTCCCTTTCTCCTTTTTTTTTTTTTTTTTTTTTTTTTTTTAATACAGAACTTACTATTCCTTCTTTCCATTCTTCCGGAAAGTCCCCTTTCTTCCATGTTCTGTTTATCACCTTTGTTTGATTACCTATATTTATGAAGATGATTGCGACCTCGATGTTGAATTAAGATATAATTTAAATGCAGGAGTTTAAATTTTAAGTCTGTTCGACTTTTAATATCTTACATGATTTGAGTTGAAATCAACGTGAGCCAGATCGGTTTCTATCTATATTTACCTAATAAATTTTTATACAAAAGGACTTAATTTGTAAATTATTTTTTGCTATATTCAATAAAAATTGGAATTTTATGTTCATTAAGAATAGGTGTTTACCCTGTGATAATTGTTGGTTGGGCTTCAAATTCTAATTATTCAATATTAGGACCGATTGGGTCAATTTCGCAGTCAGTTTCTTATGAAGTAAGTTTATTTTTAACAATATTTTCTGTAATTTTATTAATTGAAAATTATTCATTATTGGATTTATATAAATTTCAATATTATATTAAATTTATTTTAATTTTAATTCCAATACTACAACAAGAAAATCGCGGATAGTTCTTTTAAAATCGGAGACCAACTGCTACTGCACGATGAGACGCTAAGACGTGGGCGGTCAAAAACTAACACCTGCGAGGATAGGCTCTTACACGATTCCAAACACGCGCGATAATAATAATTACAGTATAGAGGGCGACGAACAATCCGCGTTCAGACAAACACTTCATAGAATAGGGCAGTAATAGGGAAATGGTCACAGTATTGAAGGAAAGTAACGATACACTAACAATTACATATAAGGATAAGACTAAGAAAGGTAATTTATTGAAAAAGATGGTAAAGAAGCGCACAACTAGGCGTCGTCGTCCCAGCCACGTAGGGCGCAGTCGGCCTCCAATAACGACCATAGTCGAGGCCGCGGATCAGGCCCAACGAAGATGTCCCCATGACGTTCTACACAAAAAAAAAAACAATTGCAAGACTATTACTACACGCACGGAAATAGAAACAATAAGCAGATCTACAATCCCCGATGCAATAAGACACTCACCAAATAGGACCCTCAGATCCCATGAGTCTTCGTCATCCTCCCAGAATTCTGCATGCTGAAAGAATCGGTGCCAGTGCACCCGAACAACCCATACGTCAACTCAACGTTTGGATACAGCGATGAAATAAGAATACCCATCTAACAGCAGGATTTATACACATTGCCGTGTGAAAGTTTCCTCTACGTAGAGGGAAAATTGAAGATAAATAAGCCAAACGATACATTAACGGTGACGTTGGGAAATAATTGCATGGCGTTCTTATTTGATGAGATTCGATACGAGCTGAATGGCGTGGAGATTGATCGCAACAGAAACGTTGGAATAACTAGCACCCTTAAAAACTATGTATCGTTGACATCTAGCGAAGACAAAAATATGGAGAATGCCGGATGGGGCTTGAAATGACGCGATGGGTCAATATTGAAAAATCATTTCAATTTTTGCATCCCACTCAAATATTTGCTGGGATTTTGTGAGAACTACAAACGCATTATTATTAAAGTGCGTCACGAATTGATTTTAATACGATCGCACAACGACAATAATGCTCTAATAGGATCGCCGATGCTGGAACCAGAAATTGAATTACTTAAAGTGCAGTGGCGGATGCCTCATGTGACGCTGAACGACGTTAATAAGCTATCCTTGCTACGTGCTTTGGAACGTGGGCAAAACCTGAGCATTTGTTTTCAATCGTGGGATCTGTACGAGTATCCTCTCTTACAGAGTACAACCAAGCATTCGTGGGCCGTGAAGGCATCTGCACAGCTGGAGAAGCCGCGAGTTATTATCCTTGCTCTACAGACTGGTCGAAGGAATGTGATGAGCGAAGACGTTACTAGGTTCAACAACTGCAAATTGACCAATGTAAAACTTTTTCTCAACTCGGAATTTTACCCATACGATGACATGAACTTGGACTTTGACAAGAATAAGCATGCCATCTTGTATCATATGTATACGTAATTCCATAAATCGTATTATGGACATAGTTGCAACGAGGCATTATTCACCGTGGCCGAATTTTTACAATTTGGTCCCCTCGTGGTAATTGATTGCTCGCGACAAAATGAGTCGATGAAAATACCAGAGCGGACGTGGTCATTGAGACGCTGGACATTGACTACGAGGATATCAAATCTCTAAATAAGCTAAATGTAATTAATACTCTGCGATGTGGCAGACACGCAAAGCACTGTGCCATGCAAAATGTATTTAAAATATTCAACTGGTGGTCCAAACGCCAGAGAGAAATGCTTAAATAAAATATAATCAATTTTAATGTATAAAATGTTTTTCTTCACCCTCTCCAACCTAATCTCCTGCACATGATGTATGCTAGATTAAGACGATAGTTATAATTATGTAGAAGTGGTTTGATACACGTTCAGAGTGATACGATAGACGTTGAAAGTTACCATACACGTACAATACATGATCAAAGTGGTACCATACACGATCAAAGTGGTTCGATTCATGTTGAAAGTGGTTCAATTGATGTTGAAAGTGGTTCGATTGTGGTTGAAAGTGGTTCAATACACGTTCGATACACGATCAAGGTGGTTCGATTGATGTTGAAAGTGGTTCGATTGATGTTGAAAGTGGTTCGATTCATGTTCGATTGATGTTGAAAGTGGTTCGATTGTGGTTGAAAGTGGTTCAATACACGTTCGATACACGATCAAGGTGGTACGTTTGATGTTGAAAGTGGTACGATTGATGTTGACAGTGGTTCGATTGTGGTTGAAAGTGGTTCGATTGATGTTCGATTGATGTTGAAAGTGGTACGTTTGATGTTGAAAGTGGTACGATTGATGTTGAAAGTGGTTCGATTGATGTTGAAAGTGGTTCGATTGATGTTGAAAGTGGTTCGATTGATGTTCGATTGTGGTTGAAAATGGTTCGATTGATGTTCGATTGATGTTGAAAGTGGTACGTTTGATGTTGAAAGTGGTACGATTGATGTTGAAAGTGGTTCGATTGTGGTTGAAAGTGGTACCATACACGTTCAAAGTGGTTCAATTGTGGTTGAAAGTGGTTCGATTCATGTTCGATTGATGTTGAGAGTGGTACGTTTGATGCTGAAAGTGGTACGTTTGATGTTGAAAGTGGTACGATTGATGTTGAAAGTGGTTCGATTGTGGTTGAAAGTGGTACCATACACGTTCAAAGTGGTTCGATTGATGTTGAAAGTGGTTCGATTGATGTTGAAAGTGGTACGATTCACGTTCGATTCATGTTCGATTCACGTTCAGAGTGGTACGATTCACGTTCAGAGTCGTTCAATACCCGTTCGATTCACGTTCGATATACGATAAAAGTGGCTCAATACATGTTCCATACACATTCAAAGTGGTATGATGTAGTCGAATAATGTGTTCAAAGAAAAAAGGGGAAAGAAGATGCTGTTGTTCTTCGCCATCTTCATCACAGGCCACCTGCATTTTCGCTGACCATCCTCTCCTTATTCCCACGCATGAATTGCAGGCAAAATACATACCATGGATAATGAAATTGGAGAGATCAACATCAACATATTGGCTGTTAAAAGAAACAGGAAGAGATGGCATAGCAATTAAAATGGGAGTAAGGGTAATGAAGTTTGAAGAGACACTAATAAACTCGGAAGAAGGATCGATACGATATGAATGTAGGAGAAGACTAATGAGAGGAAATGAAGTAACGAAAAAAGGAAAGAATGCGAATCAAATTCTTGGAAGGGAGCGGATGGTCAAACGAAGAATGGAAAAGAAGAAGATTAAATGGAGAAGAAGTGTGGATTAAAAATTAGAACAGATAAGTAATTGACATCCAAGAACAAGAATGTTGGAGACAGAGTGAGGAAGGGGGCCGTCGACGTCACGAGCAAGGCAACGCTTGTTGTGGAGCTCGGCCGCGGGCCGATACAAATCGGCAATTGTACACAAGGGGGACTGAGTGAGCCATCTCTGGGTGTCCCCAGTTAATTACAATGCCTCACGATTCCTAATTACGTCACTTAGGATCACATGACTTCCCGGAATCCTGGCGAGGATTCCGGGAGACGAGATTTCCGCCTTCTTCTCGCTTCGAGTGCCGAACAGAAAGCACGTTTCGCGATCGCGCGGAGTCTCCTTAAAAATTAAAACAAGTGCGAGCGTACGTGGCCAGAGCGCTGGCGCGATTTACAAGCGTTTCGTGATTTCATGAAGAAATCAAAACAGTGAAAGGTTTATTAATTCAAGTCAATGTAAATATTTGTACATAGTGGAGTAATTTTTTATTAACTGTTAATTGTCTCATAAGTGTAATCCTGTGAACTAAACAATAGTGTGCTTCTGTACACCCTTTTTCAACTAAATTCGCAACATTGATTTTTTGGTCCTTCGAGCCGGAGCTTTTAATCGGCCTCTGCAGTCCATAGGGTAACAGTGAGTGAATTTCCAGTGGTGTTACGCACGTGTGCGACCGTTGTTCGTCCATATTCCTCTGGTTAACATGGCCGACCTGATCGAGGAACAGAAAGAGACCATCAGAAGAGTCTCCAGAGTGGTGGAGAACTTGAAAAAGCTGGGCGCAGCAAAAATGACCGAAGGTGCAGTGCGCTCGCGCTTAGATACACTTGAGGATATGTGGGCGGATATCAAAACGCTGCACAGGGGTATCGTCAGAGCCGCTAAGGAGCACATCGCGCTCAAGTCAGACGATTATTTTTCCAAAGATCTGTTTGACCTCGCGGAGGAATCATATATGGAACAGAAGGGACTCTTACTGGACATTTTAAAACCAGCTGGAAAATTATTATCAGCCAGAGGGACGAATTCAAACGCAACGGATGCTGAGGTTGAGTCGAGGTCACGCGCTGTTTTGCCTCGAATTCCTCTTCCCTCATTCGACGGTCGTTATCGTGATTGGCCGTCCTTCCGTGACTTGTTTGTGTCCTTAATCGTGAAGGACTCTTCTCTCAGTGAGGTAGATAGACTTCATTATCTGAAAACATGCCTAAAGGGAGAAGCCGCGGGGCATTTGAAGAATTATACAACCACGGAGGATAACTTTACCTTGGCTTGGGAGGCTTTACAGGGGCGTTATCAAAATAAACGCAAGCTCGTACGGGCACAGCTCAACACACTATCGAGTCTGGCTCCAGTGGAAAGGGAATCGTCCTCTGAGCTGAAACGACTACTCTACGATACGGTTGCTGTAGTTGGGGCCTTGGATAAACTCGGGCGACCTGTCACGAACGCCACTGACTTGTTGGTGCACATCACCGTGGAGCGTCTGGATCAGCAGTCACGTCGAGAGTGGGAAACGTCCTTAGGCACCTCCGATGAGGTGCCAACGTTCGACGACTTGAAGGCCTTTGTGGACAAGCGGATTGACACCGTAGAAGCCCTTGAGGAGCAGCGGAACTGTGCTGACCAATCGGGAAAGAAGAAGACCGCTGCAAAGGGTGCCAAGGTCCACCAAGTATCCACCCAGCCCAACCCTGCGAAGGAGTGCAGTCTCTGTAAGGGCAAACATTATGTGGCTTTCTGTCCTGTTTATCAGAAGAAATCTCCAATAGAGAAGCAGGCGGTCACCGAGTCACTGAACCTCTGTGTGAACTGCTTGGGGAAACATCAATTCGATGCCTGCCAGTCAGTCAAGAAGTGCAGGATTTGTGACGGAAAGCATCATACCTCTCTTCATGATGTTCAGCGCCCAACCGAGCAGTCAACGGTCCATCACGCCGCGTTGCAAGGTTTTAGGTCAGCTCGGGTGATTCTCAGCACCGCTCGGGTGAAACTACTGGATCCCAGTAGACCAGCTGTTTTTGTGAGAGCACTCATCGATCCAGCGAGTGAGGTGTCCATCATTTCGGAATCCCTAGTACAACGACTAGCGCTCAGTCGTAAGGGTGCTCGAATACCCTTGTTTGGAGTAGGCGGTGCTCGGTCCCGCTGTACGAAAGGGTACACGGTAATCACTGTTGCATCCCACTGCAACAAGGAGTGCCGTCACGAAGTGTCGGCATTAATCTTGTCGGAACTTTCTGGACACGTACCGCAGAAGTTTCCAGAAGAAAGGACGTGGCATCACCTGCAAGGACTACCACTTGCGGATCCGTGGTACCAGCGGAATGATCCAGTGGAGCTGCTCTTGGGTGCCGACGTGTACAACAAAATCCTACGCTGTGGGGTGCGTCTTGGAGGCCCTAACACTCCCGTTGCCCAAGAGACCTGTCTGGGATGGATTCTCAACGGCGGCGTCAAGGACAGTCCAGACAACGCTGACCAACCATCGGGCACATCTTCTGTCTACCACTGCACTGTGGACAAGGATTTGGTAAGCATCTTAACCAAATTTTGGGAGCAGGAAGAAATTTCCGTAGTTGTACCACCAACGCCGGAGAATGAAGAGTGCGAGCAGCACTTCCTGCGGACCTATCGACGCGATGATGAAGGTCGCTTCATAGTGAGATTGCCCTTCAAGACAACTCCAAGCTTGGGCGACTCCCGACGTGCAGCGTTGGGGACTCTGGAGGCCATGCAGCGTAGGTTCCGGCGATCAACGAGTCTGCAACAGGCGTACAAGGACTTCATGTCTGAGTACGAATCTATGGGGCACATGACTCGCGTCACGAATTCAGGCAGAGACCTCGCCAAGCACGACGGGTTCTACTTGCCGCATCACGGGGTGTGGAAGGAGACTAGCACAACCACCAAACTTCGAGTGGTGTTCAATGGGTCTCTGAAGACCGATAACGGAAGGACACTTAACGAGTTCCTCCACACAGGGCAAAATTTGCTCCCTCCACTGGCGGAGGTGCTCCTCCGCTGGCGAAAGCACGCAGTGGCTTTCACGGCCGACGTGGCAAAAATGTATCGCCAGATTCTGGTGCAGAAGGACGACTGGCGATGGCAGAAAATTCTGTGGAGCCAGCATGCTGACCAGGCCCCCCAGGAGTATCACCTGTGTACGGTCACATACGGTTTGGCATGCGCTCCGTACCTGGCAATCAGGTGCATCCACCAGTTGGCACACGAAGAAGCTGCGAGGTATCCAGGGGCGGCGAGGGTCGTCCGTCGCGACGTCTACGTGGACGATGTCCTATCGGGAGGTTCCACGCTGGACGAAGCACAGCAGCTTCAACGCGAGCTGCATGAGCTCCTTATGGCGGGCGGGTTCCCGCTCCGAAAATGGGCTTCCAATTCTAGGGAGCTGTTGAGCGGCATAACCGTGGATGATGCAGAGGCTACTCGGAGTTGGACGACTTCCAGCCCACACTGCGTGTTGGGGATAGAATGGCTGCCCTTCGCTGATTGTTTTCAGATTACAGCTACAGACAGCCCCGACGCAGCTACTACAACCAAGAGAACTGTGCTGAGCAAGACGGCCCAGCTGTTTGACCCTCTGGGATGGTTGGCGCCAGTGACAATCGTAGCCAAAATCCTGATCCAGGAACTGTGGCTACTGAAGAGCGATTGGGACACTCCGTTACCACCAAGGGAGGAGCAGCACTGGTCGCAGTTCGTACGGGAGTTACCGTTTCTAGCCGGCATCCAGATTCCCCGGTAGCTTGGGTGGCTGCCCTCCAGTAGCGTCGTGGAGTTGCACGGCTTCGCTGATGCCTCCGAGCGCGCTTACGCAGCGGTTGTTTACCTCCGAGTTGTCGACGCGTCGGGCACATCACGATCCACGCTGGTAACTGCCAAAGGCAAGGTTGCGCCATTAAAGCAGGTTTCTATACCTCGGCTGGAGCTCTGTGCCGCGTGGCTGTTGACACGCCTAGCGGCACATATACTCACCGTTCTGGAGCTGGAGAAGGTGGATGTGCACCTGTGGAGTGACTCTCTTGTGGCTCTGGGGTGGATTCGAGGGCATCCGACGCGATGGACAACATACGTAGCCAACCGGGTTTCCTCAATCCAGCAGAAGATGCCACTTGCGGCATGGCATCACGTCCAAGGTCCCAACAACCCGGCGGACTGCGCGTCCAGAGGTCTGTCACCAAGGGATCTCGCTGGTTTCGCCCTTTGGTGGACAGGACCGAGCTGGCTCAATTTCCCCCATCTATGGCCCCAGATGGAGTCCAGCGTCCAGGAGCCGATCTTGGAGCAGCGAACCAGGATCCTTCACACCCAACTACCTAGGGAGGACGAGGTGAGCCTCTATATTTCTCGGTCCTCTAACCTGCATCGTCTCTGCAGGGTAACCGCTTGGTGTTGCCGCTGGTTACCCAAGCACAAGGGCAAGCGGCCAGCATACCTCACTTCCGAGGAGATCCATGCGGCCCGAAGGCGACTGGTCCGGATGGTGCAGCGACAAGCCTTTTCAACGGAGATCAGCAACATTTTTGGCGCCGGTGGTCAAGGGAGTATTTGAATACTCTGCAGACGCGAGATAAATGGTGTCAAATACAACCTGCAATTCAAAAAGGGACATTGTGCCTCTTAAAACAGGAACTTCTTCCACCAACAAGATGGCCTTTAGCCCGGATCACTTCTGTACATCCAGGCCCAGATGGACTCATACGAGTAGTCACGGTGAGAACCGCGAAAACCGAAGTGAAACGACCTATCAACAAGGTCATTCCGTTGCCCACACCGGCGGAGAAGAGTTTGGACTCGGCCCACTCCTCCGGTCAACAAGGCTAACCTCAAAAAATTATAATTGTATTTACTCACCTTTTCTCTGATTTTTTAATGTCCGTCCAGTGTGTCTGCGATAGTCGTGTCTTCTTTACTCGGCAGTTCACGACACACGTCTAACTTCAGTACCATAATTCCACTTTGTTTCACACGTGTATTATATTATTAATTACTTTGTAGACACTGTTCGCGCTGGGACGCCGGCGGCGCCCTCTCACTTCTGTGGCGGTTGAGGCCCGCGATGGAACACGCATTTCGAGAAAACACGATCAGGAATGCAATATTTCGTCAAGCTCCTTGACGAGGCGGGCGGGAAATGTTGGAGACAGAGTGAGGAAGGGGGCCGTCGACGTCACGAGCAAGGCAACGCTTGTTGTGGAGCTCGGCCGCGGGCCGATACAAATCGGCAATTGTACACAAGGGGGACTGAGTGAGCCATCTCTGGGTGTCCCCAGTTAATTACAATGCCTCACGATTCCTAATTACGTCACTTAGGATCACATGACTTCCCGGAATCCTGGCGAGGATTCCGGGAGACGAGATTTCCGCCTTCTTCTCGCTTCGAGTGCCGAACAGAAAGCACGTTTCGCGATCGCGCGGAGTCTCCTTAAAAATTAAAACAAGTGCGAGCGTACGTGGCCAGAGCGCTGGCGCGATTTACAAGCGTTTCGTGATTTCATGAAGAAATCAAAACAGTGAAAGGTTTATTAATTCAAGTCAATGTAAATATTTGTACATAGTGGAGTAATTTTTTATTAACTGTTAATTGTCTCATAAGTGTAATCCTGTGAACTAAACAATAGTGTGCTTCTGTACACCCTTTTTCAACTAAATTCGCAACAAGAAAGACAGATGAAAGTAAAAGAGTCAAAGTTCCTAAGAGAATTAAAAGAGGTGGCAAGGAAACCAGGAGATAAGCCGAAATGCTTATGGGGGGAAATGAAAAAAGGAGAGGAGAATTAGAAAGGATAGGAAGATTCATACAGGGTAGTGAAACAAGAACATGCAAATATTGGCTAATGAAAGAAGGAGGGGTATGTAAGAAAGAGGAAGAAACAGTGAAACACGCGATTGAAACATGTGAAGTAAGTTGAGAGAGTGGCAGGAATTGTGCAGAGGTAATTAGAGGAGAAGGGAAAAACTTGGCTATTCTACGGGAGATAATAGGGAGAAGGAAAAGATGGGAAGAACAGGAAAGTGATAAAAGAAGATTATGTAACATAGAATAGATTAGGAAACACTTGTAAAATAGAAAAAATTGTTAAGAGACAATAGGATACATTAGAAGGGTGGGACTTACACTGACACAATCATGGGAATGAAATGGAAAGATTATTTGATCGTTAAATTGTAACACGAAAGTGGCAATAAATTAAATTAAATTATTATTATTATTATTATTATATTTTTTCTTCTTATATTGTATTTTGATATCCTATTTGTATAGAGAGAACTAAAAAATGTTGAGAATAGTGCGATTTATTTAGAGATAAAGAATTGAGGCGATACAATAGATACGTAACAGTTTCGGCGAATATAGTCGAGTTATTTACTGTTCTGTGTAACTGAGCACTCGGCTTGGTCACGAGAGCGCGAGTGTGTATGAATTTTATACGAGGTGTTGTGGGAAGAGTATGTATGTATGATGTCGCGAAAAGTAAATAGGAAGTCCATCAGCTGTTCGAGAATGTTCAAGTTGTCTTGCGATTGATGTGAAGAAGAGAAAAAGAGAAGGAAAGAGAAGGAGAAAGAAAGAGATTGATAGACAGAGAGAGAGAGAGAGAGAGAGGGAGAGAGATAGATGGTTCTGCCGAGACACTATTTATATTCTATTTTTATATTTTTTCTTTTTATATTTCTATTTTTTAATTAATGGAACAATATATAATCATTTTACATATATTACAATCTATTTACTTGTCTGTCTGCCTCCTTCACTCCTCACCAATTTCTATCGACTCTGCATAATTCTTTCTATGATTCTCGCCTCCAATTGTAAAGACGACACTACATAAGAAGTCTTTGTATTTCAAACTGAATACAGTATCATTTTTATTTAATCTTAAGCCATGTATAAGCTATGTGTATCCGCGGCTGCATCAAACTGCAGAAGATGTGAGGAAAAACTTTAAAACTTTTGTTAACGTGTTGTAACAGAGCGATGCTGCCTGCGAAACATTAGATACGCGTCCTGCTGCTAAAATCATACGTGATGGCGAATATTACGATGAGGATTATCTTATAGATTGCGAACTGGTAGCATGTGCCATCAATGATATTCTAGCTAATGCTCGTAGGAAAAAAAAATGTTAAATTATATTACATTTCTATTTATATTTTTATATTCTTTTAATTTTAAATAAATCTCTTAATCATATTATTTCTCTATTTACTTATCCGTCTTCCTCCTTCTCACCTCACCAATTTCTGCTGACACCACATAATTCTTTCTATGATTCGCGCCTTCTTCGCACCACCACATGACGTCATCCCGTACGGCTGCTCCAGAGGATTCGAATTACGCGAGATCGCGCGATACGCTGCGACGTTAAATCGGAACGCTTTAGAATACTGTTAGCTTTAGAATGAATGCTGCATAATGGTTCGGTAGATCGCTGGTTAAAAATTTTAGAATATCTGCGATTGTACCGCTATGTAGTGCTGTCTCTCTCCCTCCTCTGAATTTAGATTTATAACGAAGTATTGCTCTCTCTTTCCGTCCCGAAGACGTGGTTCGTAAAAGAAAAGAACGTCGATCTTTCCCGACATTGTCCGACATCATCCGATAAAAAATAATGGATTATGCTTGGTGACGCTCGGTATATGTACCATTCATTAAAGACTAATGTCAGAGAGTGGGCGTTGGGGGAGTTGGTTAGGCGGCTGACTCGTAACGCGGAGGTCTTGGGTTCGAACCCCGTCGCCCGAGATTCAGTTTTTCGATTATTCTTAATATCTTAAATTAATATTTCCTTCCTTACCGACTGTGGTTGCTTCCACGCTCCAGAGTAGCAGCAATTCATACCCGCGGTTCCTCCTCGATGCGGTTCGGTATCGATTGATTCGATATCTTCTGCTCTCGCGCTATACCCCCACCACTTCGCCATCTGTATGACGTCATCCGCCGCGCGCCGCCCGCCGCCTGCGGGAATTTTCCGCCGACTTTTGAAACTCAAATTTGAGTTTCAAGGTCGGAGGAGGGGTGGGGGAAATGGCCTTCAAACTCAAATTTGAGTTAGAACTCTCCTAGCCTTACTACTGTCCTCAAAGTCTTTCAGTCAATTCTTAATGCTTCTCTTTCCGTCTCCTGAGAATTTTTCCATAGATTCCCCCACATCTTTGAACGTTGGCGTGTATCTCGATTCATTTCGTATCTGCTCTTCGTCCTCTTCGTTTTCGTGTTCACTTTTGCTTTCGTCTCCATCTTTCCTAGCGTCGTTCAGCAACAACGCCGTGTTGAGCCTTTCAACTAGATCGGGTTTCTTGCCCGATGTTCTCAATTTGCCTGCTCTCAACTCTTCCCGAAGATCAACTATTTTCATTCGAGAAACATCACTCGTGTGTATATTCGCCTTGGACCATCTTTGTGAGCCTTGGTTTGCGCTCGCACTTTCGTCCTCATTCGCCATTTCCGCACCGGCGAACATACGATGCACGTGTTACGTGACGTTCACAAAACACCCGCTAATAGCTTTTATCCGATCCCGGAACAACCCCCAAAATTTGTGGGGTCAGATGGGAAAAGATATAGCAGGTTACACAACTCGGTGGCCAGAAAAATAAATGAATATAATTGGGAAAGAAATACAGTTGTTGGTGTCGCACTTCTTCTCGTCATTATCTCGTGATGACGACTGACTTCCGCGTGCTGCTCCGCCCGGTGGACCTCTCCTAGCATACACGTACATAAACAACATGGATCATACAATACACACGCATACACATATAGTTCATCTCAAGCCTTCTTGCCCTACGTACGGGGCCAAAAGTCCATTGCATAGGGTCGAAAGTACCTAATGTCTTTTCGTGTAATAGTAAACTGAATAAGTAAAAAGCTCTATTCAAATCAATAAATATTTATTAAACCAATTCTTTTTAATATACAATATTGGAAGGAAAGCAAGATTTCTTTACCAAAAAATAAAAATATAAGTCAGAGGCTCACTTTGAACTAAAAACAAAAAAAATCGCTCAACCGAAACAAAAATGCTATTTAAAGACTTTTGGCATCATTTCTTTATAGTTTAGGCTGCCGTTCTGTTATGAAAACAAATAATAAAATATATATTTTCAGTCTGAGGCACTTTTTGCCCCAATGGTACCTCTATATTTTCTGCGATATATACGTTACAAAATATTGTCATTCAGCAATAAACAATATCATGCACACATTACTAAAGGAACATACAACATACTTAACCTGCTTGGCTGATACGCTTTTAAACTGTGGTTTCCTTCGTATACAACAATAAAGACGGCGTATTTCTTTTAGTTTTCGATACATAAAATAACGAAGGCGTCGTGTACTTCGTACGAACGTCCAGGAGCGACTGGCGGCTCTGTGGTCACCTTCGTATCTTCTTGCCTTTTACTTAGTACATATACTGCGAAACTCAATACATTGTTTAGGAATAGAGATTTTGAATTCCATGGAAATAAACCTTACTTTTTCGCTATTTTTATTTATAATTCGATTCCGGAGGGTGGAGAAACGAAAATTTTGTGTGGACAAACGTGGACAAACGATGGACAAACGAATGTCATCGATTTCTTCCAAAAATTCGCATTTGAGTGTGCCAACTGCACAAATCTGCGAAGATACTGCGCATTATTCTCGGATGCGAACCTTCCATCTTTATGTGTTTTTGGCGCGGTTATCGCGCATGTTTCGACTTGCACCTTCTACGCATTATACCTCATTATTCTCGGAAGACAACCTTCGACCACTATATGTTTTTGGAGAGATAGCCATGCAGGTTTCGACTTGCATCTTCTACGCATAATACCTCCGTATGTTTCGACCACCTACCGAGAGAGGGATAGAGACAGAGAGATATACGTAAATATCGCACCTTCCTCTCACACACCTTGGTGGAACGTCGCTGCTATCGGGGCGCTATCTGGCCTTGGCGCGATAAGAGGGTTGCGGATCGCTTCAAATTTTCGCGCTTCCAACACCAGCTCATCCCCACGCCAATGTTCCCCCTCCACCGGCTCATCCCCACGCCGACGAATACATGCACTTATTCGTTGTTTTCCCAAAAAAGCCAGTCGAAATATGATTTTCTCGATGTGACGTATACGTCAAACTGGGCGTGTACGGATTAAAAAAGCGATTTTTTTCATAAGTCAAACTTTATAAGCATTATTCTTTTAGTATAACAATTAATTCACACGTATCTACCAAATAAAATGCAAAAAAAAATTTTTACTCTCAACTGTTTAAAGAAACAAGAGCCACGTTTCAGGTTATTGAAAAATGTCTAACATGTATTCGCCAGGAACGTTTCCATAGTTACAGTAAACATTATTTACAGCGGTAAACACAGCAGTGGCTTGCATCCCGGAGCCATTTAGAGAAATGAACCGTTTTAGGACCCAAAATTATCGGATATCGATTCTTTTTATACGTTTGAAAATGATGTGACGTATACGTCACACTGGGCGCTAAAGGGATAATGTATACACTTTATTTCCACTGGTTTTTGAGATTACAAATTTACTGATTTTCACTGAAGGAAAACCCGCTGGAATAGCAAGCACCGGGGTTCGCGCCACGGGTGGCATTTCCTGTTGAAACAGATACCCATCTGTCTACGCCACGAATGGCAGGCCCAAAGGCTGGACAATTCTTTTCCGCCAGAAATGCTACGTAGGTACATCTACGGTATCTAGAAGCGTACAGTTAATGTTTCAAAACGTCATAAAATTTACTCAATTTTCTCACTCAGATTCACTCAGACACAATTTTCAACTTCAATAGTCTTTTATTTAGCACTTCCTTCTACGCTCGGAGTAGTAAGGCTATGCCGATTGTAACGTAGATCCTTTGAGGGGAGCGCGAGGGCGGAGAAAGTGAGGGCGGGCGGGGTAGTGCGGTGGAGGGAAATCTGGGCGCGGGGAGAGCGGGGAGTGGGAGATTGGCTGCGCGCGCACGAGCCGCGGAGTGGGGGAAGGCGTAATCATGGAGGTTATCAGTCGAGGCCGAGCCGCCTCGGAGACCTCTCTAGATCCAGCCCGCCGCCGGAAATGTTTCAGAGGGAGGGGCCCACCCCCGAAAAATTTTCAAACTTGATGCGCCACCTCGAAAATTTTCCGTACCTAACCGAGGGAAAGGATCACGTTGGCCCACCCCCGAAAATATTTTAAGACCCTGTCCACTACCCAGAAATTTTTTCAGAGGGAGGAGACGACCTTCAAAAATATTTCCAAACCAATATGCCGCGTCAGCAGAATGTTTTTCCATACCAATACGTAGCAAACATTTATTTCCAACGCAGAGAAATAATAATTTTCAGACCAGCGGCCGTAACCGTGATGGAAAACACTGGTTCTCGTTAAATCACCGAAGTTAAGCATCACGGGGCGGGTACTGGCGAAAGATGGGCGGGACCACATTTCTCCCGGTGCGCCGCTGCTGCTGGGACCCGAAGGAGAGAGAGGAGAGAAAAAAAGATACGACTATAGTAAGTTCGGCAATATAAGCGGATAAAGCCATTCCTGGTTAACAGGAAAAACAATAAATACAAATACAAAATACAAAAAATAATTTTCATCAACGATCCAGCGAACCATTATGTAGCATGCATTCTGAAGCTAACAGTATTCTAAAGCGTTCTGATTTAACGCCGCAGTGTATCGCGTGATCGTATCTAATTCGAATCCTCTGAAACAGCCGTGCGAGATGATGACATTTGGCGGCGCGAAGAACGCAAGAAAGAAATATAATACATATTGAAATGTCGAATCTTAGAATTAAGGGGGTAGACACGTCGCGTGACCTGGCCGATTTGGCAGGTCGGTATTACAGCAGATTTTTTCTGCACAGAAATGTTAATACCCATAGATAAGCGGCTGCCTGGTGACGCGAGAGGGAGCTGTTTGCTATTTCCGTATTCTATTCTGAATAAGGAAAGAAATTCTCAGCTGTTGCGTGGTACTTATAAAAATTTTAACGGAAAGTCGGCTGGTACTGCAAACGTAGAAAATTCATTTTACATTTTAATTACATAAAATGTGCTTATGCTACAATATTCTACGTTAGCAGTAAGGAAATATGAGTGAAAACGGAAAATAAATGAGGGGATGTCCCCAGAAAATGAAGTTTGTTAGGTTAGACATCTTTTTATTAGCAAAGCAACGAAACAGAACATGAAATACACTTATTACACGTCCTATGCAGAAAGCAGTTATGAACGAACATTATGTATAAAATTGTGTTGGATGTTGAATTGGACTAGTGAAAATGCGCAGGCTGGATGCGCGTGATTATTATATGGTCGGCTCCTCGAAGTCACAGAAAATATAACCTAAGTATATGCTATATGACAACAAATGTTTAGTGGCTATTTCATTCTTTTACGAAACATTTGTGAACATTTTAGCATCCTTCCAAAACATTATTATTACGCCGCAACAGCATCTTTAGGAAATCGAGTATAGCAATTAGGTTATAGTTTCTGTCACTTCGAGGACAGAAAATCCGTTCGTGAAATCCGCTACTGAAAATGCGCAGGCTGCATGCGCGTGATTATTATGTGGTCGGTTCCTCGAAGTGACAGAAAATATAACCTAAATGCTATACCCAATTTCCGAAAGATACTGTTGTGGCGTAATAATAATGTTTTAAAACGGTGATAAAAAGTTCACAAATGTTTCGTAAAAGAACGAAATAGCCACTAAACATTTGTTGTCATGTAGCATATACTTAGGTTATATTTTCTGTCACTTCGAGGAGCCGACTACATAATAATCACGCGCATCCAGCCTGCACATTTTCAGTAGCGGATTTCATGAACGGATTCTGAACTGGATGTTTAAATAATTATGAAACACAATGTTTACGGGGTTTGTTACGATTTTATTTGTTAAAGATGCTTCAATTCTTTTGATGTTCCTGCCCATATAACCGTTGGCTATTAACAAATAATATTAAAAAAAGTACTAAAAAATATTGGGAAACACCGAAGTTATGAGATTTTTTCCGCGAATCCTATGTTACGTGCCCCACTGTCGGGCGTTACCATCGCAGCCCACCCCGACGCAAAGGATAGAATAATGATTACACGGGCGTACACACGACTGAACTATATTGTTACATAGAGCGATATCGGTTACAAAAGCACGACCCACACGTCCGAACGCTGTGGCGTTCGGTACAAGACAGTCTTCTGGTCGTCGTCCTGATCGTCCTCTCGAAGGTGGCCGACCTTCTTCTATCTTCAGCTACGAGCACCAGCAGGCTATGTACGGGCCTATACCCGGTGGTCGCAGCACTGCTCTCCCCTCTGGAAGAGCGGACGTCTCGGCCGCATTGAATCCTCTTCGGAATCTTCGTACCCCTGGCTGAAGAAGTGGTCGTGCAGCCCCGTGGCTTCTTCAGACATCCGCCTCGGCATTTGCCTTCTCGCTCAGGGGAAAACCACGGAAAAACCCTGAGCAAGGCGTGGGTACAACCGGACTTCTCGATCTGCCACGACGAAACGCTCCAACTTCTGGTCTCACGACGTCTCTGGAACTCTGCAGCTTCCTGTCCCACGACGTCTCTGGAACTCCGCAGCTCCTTGTCCCACGACGTCGCTGGAACCCTGCGACTCTTGGTCCCTCGACGAAATCCACGGGGAGCTCCGGGCGCGTTCCTCTTCCGTGTGTCCCACGACGAAATTCAAGGAGAGCTCCGGGTCCAGCAGCCAGGCACGGGTACCGCGAGGCTTCTAATTCTCCCTCGACGAAACGCCCCTGGTCCTTGTTCCGCGACGTCCCTGGAAATCCACTCTGGAACGTCCCACGCCGACTTCAACGCTCCAACGCTGCATCCTCCATCGTGCAGCCTCCGGAACCCCGTGCAGACTCCAGCGCTGCCTCGTTAGCTGGCAGCCTCCTCCAGAAGGACGTCCGACGACGTCTCCACTGCTTCGGCGACGTTCCCTCCTCCTCGTCGAATCCTTGGTCGCGTTCGACCCTCTCCTCCAGGGACTCATCCTCGATGTCCTTCCGGTAGCCGTACGAGCTTGACACTACAATCCCTTCACGGCTCCGGATTCCATGCAAAAGAGACGGAGAAGCATTAACATTTGCTTTCATTTGAGAGATTCCGTTGGAGCTGAAAGAACCGGGAAGACAGAAAGGCGGGACGGAACCGATAACAGGGGATCACAGCTCATGAGCATGTTATCGGCCAGTTCCCCGATCAATCTGCCCAGTACCCCAGCTCGTCTGCATTGTCTTTCTTCTGGACTTCTTGTCCTCTACTCCCTCTTTCAGGCCTTGGCTTTCAGATGGCCCCATTCCTCTTCGTGGCTTCTGGTGCTGACCCAGGGGACCGTCTTGTGCGTCCTGTTAACGCTCCCGTCTCCGCGACTTCTCCTCCAGCCGATCCAAGCAGTCGCACCTCTTGTCCGACTGGTGGTTGGAGATGCCATTTCCCGGCTGCTGTCCACCCTGTTGAGGCGGACCTCTTGGTTTGTATAAAACCGGGGAGAAGCCAAGATCCACGTCAACAGGGCTAGAGAAGCGGTTCCACGTATGTACGCGCTCCACTGCGGACTGCTACTCTGTCGCAGCCCAGACGGGGAATTCGGGAACGCGTATCCAGGCCGCGGCGGCAGTCTCCCGACATCTTGTCCCTCGTCGTGGGGTTTCGTGCTCTCTGAAATACTTTAAAGAAACAGAGAACTGGACAACGAAGGTAGCCTCCGCAGCTCAGTCCAGTAGATTAACTTAGACTAATCTTCAGACTTTTCATTCAGAACTTCAAACTCTCTCCTCGAGCGAGAGTCTTCCTGGATCTTTGGTCGGCGAACGACCCATCCTGTCTAAACAACTCCACTATTCGGGGCTCTCTCTCATAGGGAATTCGGCCATTCTGCGACGATGTTCACCCTCGAACTCCCTTCGTCGCGGCTCAGTAACTCTGCGCACTCCAGGCGCCTCCAGGTTGCTCAGGTGGTGCCTGCGCTTTGTAAACTCCTTATTCGACAGCTCTTCATATGCGCTGGATGCACTCGCCGGTGCATTAGTGACTTTGGATTGCAGTTGCTTATTCGACAGCTCTTCATATGCGCTGATTGCACTCGCCGGTGCAATAATCACTTTGGATTACAATTGCTTATTCGACAGCTCTTCACATGCGCTGGATGCACTCGCCGGTGCTATCGCGATGTTTTCATCCACCGTTTTATGTACTTTCTTGTGTACTCGTACCTGCTCCTCCTTTTGGTATATACGGAGGTTCTCTAATCGGCTATTGTCGATTGTATCTGCTATCTATAATTTCTGGCAACATGCAGTCCTCATAGAACTTGCTCAGTTTGTCTTCCATCTCTGTTGCCCAGAATCGATCATCTCTCGTTACTGTTGTAACCTTTATTCCTTTCGGCGTCCATAAACAAAAATAGGCCCGTTGCCTTTTCGTTATGTGCAATTGTCCTTGCACTTGATAATAGTAATGATGATTTTTATTTATTTCATTACCCTTGAAAATACGCTGTATATTACCAAGTTGCTTTATTGCTTCAGCACGTGATAAATCCTTGGCCGATTCCGGACACTTTACTTCGACGATTTTATCATGGTCCGCGAGGCCGTCAGGAGTTGCACCTAAGTGAGGCACAGTGTCATCGATGAAGAGGCCACATGGTAGAATATGGATTCCTAATTCTTCTCCCATTTGTCTCAAGGCGTTTGCCTCATTTTCCCTTCCGTACTGGAGAGCAGACAAATTTGGAAGTTGCGGGTACATTATACTCTTCACAGTATTTGCCCGTGGTGTAATGTTTCGTAATCGGCATACCTTGCCGAAATTGGATGCAGTTAATAATTTTTTTCTATAACTAATCCACTTTTCGCTGTTCGCCTGATTGCGAGTTTCCTCTTCGATCTCGCATCGCATCCTTTGCCAGTCATGGAGTATAGCCGCGTGCCTTTTACACTCGGAAGAGTATACTCTCTCTTCCATATCTGGTTTGTCTGCGTTAGGGCCGTAATCCTGGTCGCACGATTGTTTTTTATTTCGGAAGGAGGATGCTTTCGCTTCTTTTTTATATTCCCTTGCTTTTTCTGCTGCACGCTTCCGACGTCCTTCCAGCTTTCTTACCATGGTTGGTGGCTCTTTATCCATTGCCGTACTCAATCTGCTAAACGCCTCTTTTGTATTATATTGGACGACTGCAGCGGTGACTCTGCCCTGATACGAGCCCCCTCGTCCAAAGTTTATCCCTTTGACTCCGATGAATTTGGCAATGATATTATTAAAACTTTCAAGAGCATTGTTATTTAGACCGTGCAGCAAACTGTCAGCTTTAGGGAAAAGTGGCTGCATCGCTTCTTCGATACACTGATAAATACCAGCTTCTCTCAACCTTGGTACGTAGTCCTCTCTGTTTGGATCAGAGTATTTCTTACAGAAGTATGCTAACATCTGAAACTCCTTGTGTTCACCGAAAACGTGACTCGGTACATTCCTCAAGTCTTCCTTCAAATTTCTTATTCGTTTCTCGAGTGTTATTTCTTCTTGCAACCGGTATTCTGCAGCTTTCTTTATACCAGTACGCAGGCGGAGAGAATTATTCTTTACGACAGCTCTTAGGTCTTTATCGCGGCCTTTTGTTGCGATTTCGTTTATTTTTTTACTGTAATTGCGTAGCAGGTGATTGGTGCATTCTATTTTTCGTACCTGCACCAGGTAGTTTTTATATGGATCACTGTTCAATATCTTCTTGTACACACTGCTATCGCCATCGGCAACTAATATAGAGTATATTAGGCCGTGCATATCTATGCTGCAATTGAAGCCTTCGACAATAGCAACACTCTCCATGCCAGTTGAACTCTGATTACGACCCCAGTTCTTGAAGCAACAATGCTCGCGCGATTCTTCCTTCTTCGTACCTGCTATTTGGCAAGTCATGCAGAATTTATTCTGCACGCTGATGTACAGCACTTTCTTCGTGTGGTATCCCACGATGGCTCCTACGCCAGAGAGAGAATTGTAATCTCCTCCGCGGTAGGACCTTTTCATCCAGCTGCCATCCGCGACAACTGGTATAAACGGTAGATTGGATTCTGCATGTACGTCGCCTCTTGATATAGCTAATGCTTTTTCCTCTTTTCCAGCATCTTCCATTTCGCGTTGTGCCGCCACTTCGAGGGCATCGATTAGAGGACACGTTCACGGCAGTCAGTATGTCCTCCAGTTGATTATATCCGCCGCCCGTCATCATTGTTGCGGAAACAACGGCGCGGTTGATATCCATAGTGGCATCACTCTTCCGAAGACAGGATATGTGCTCTGTGTATTTGCACATTTTGCACTCTACATAATACACATTTTCTAGTCCATTCCGTTGACATCTAATTATTTAAAAAAAAAGGGGGGAGGGGGAGAGGTGGAGAGGGAGAGAGGGAGAGGGAGAGAGGGAGAGAGAGAGGGAGAGAGAGAGGGAGAGAGAGAGGGAGAGAGAGAGGGAGAGAGAGGGAGGGAGAGAGAGGGAGAGAGAGAGAGGGAGAGAGAGAGGGAGAGAGAGAGAGGGAGAGAGAGAGAGGGAGAGGGAGGGAGAGGGAGGGAGAGAGGGGGAGAGAGAGGGAGAGAGAGGGAGAGGGAGGGAGAGGGAGGGAGAGGCAGGGAGAGAGACAGAGGGAGAGAGAGAGGGAGAGAGAGAGGGAGAGAGAGAGGGAGCGAGAGAGGGAGAGGGAGGGAGAGGGAGGGAGAGAGAGGGAGAGGGAGGGAGAGGGAGGGAGAGGGAGGGAGAGGTAGGGAGAGGGAGGGAGGGGAGAGAGAGGGAGAGAGAGGGAGAGAGAGGGAAGGGGGGGAGAGGGAGGGAGAGGGAGCGAGAGGGAGGGAGAGCGAGGGAGAGGGAGGGGGAGGGAGAGGGAGGGAGGAAGAGGGAGAGAGAGGGGGAGAGGGGGGGAGAGGGGGGAGAGAGGGGGAGAGAGGGGGAGAGAGGGAGAGAGAGAGAGAAAGAGTTGGCAATAATATAATTGAAATGGTACAACATTGTGTATGACACACAGGACCATATTTCTAATAAATTATAACCTGAAGGAATAAAAATATTTCCAAACAAACATTTTGCCCTTGTGCACACTCAGACAATACGACGCAGAAAGGATAGATCGGCAATTCAAATCATTATCCTATTTTTAACGTTGTACCTCCTACAATTCAACGAAGGTCAGCAGGGTGGTATTTCGTTTTATGGAACGTTGTAAAATAACGAAGAAACGAAGGGTCCGAAAAACACGTGTCGTTTGCCTTTCGCGAAGTAAAACCTACTTGACCGCGCCGGTGTTGGAGATCCGTCTGGTTCTCGTCAACGAGCACGCTTTTCAGCGCATCACCCTGTCTCTTTAGATAGCTTTTCGAAAGCGTGGGATTGATCTCGACTTTCGTTACCCTCACACAAGCCGAATCAATGGGGGCGCGAAGCGTTGTTTTCGGTTTTTCAGCAAGGGCTGCCTGCCTGTAGCCCAGATGGGCAAAATTGTTGCCTGTAAGGCCCTTGGGGTCAGTTGGATTTTGGCTTGAGTAAAAAAAAATATAATTGTTTTCTTACGTCCGGATAGATGTTGTGGTACTCAGAAATGCATGGAAAATTTCACGATCGATATTGCCAGGAAACAGGACCGAACGTTCTACGGGGACGTAGACGTTATTTTTCATTGATCATTCAATGTGATCAACATCTCGGTTACGTTTGTTTATTTTAGATAGGGATATTTAGATTAGGGATACCGATTACATATTACCCGGGCGAAATCCCCAAATAGATACATAGCGAGAAATCGAAATACCATCCCGTGACACCTCAATAAAAAAAATGTACCGTTCTATTGCAAAAAATTAACATGACATTGACATCGCTTCCAGTACCTCATTCATAAAAAAAAGTTTGTACCATTATGTCCGATGGAACTGATACCAAACAGGAATATGTATATTAAACAATCATCACTTATTGGAGTAGTTGATAAGTAATAAAAGGCGTGCCTCGGTTCGAAATTGAATTTGTACGATATAACAGCATTCTCCGAGTCTCGCGGTTACTTTGTCGCTATCAATGGGTCGTAAAAGAGAAGGATAGAACGGGGGTCGTAGCAGCCGAGAAATAAAGCCCGCGCCTCGGTCTGCTAATACAGAGACACAACGTTATTTAGCGGAGGGGGAACACCTACAGGAGTGGTAGTAATGTGTGCGTACCACCACTCCTGTAGGTGTTCCTCTCCGCTAAATAATCGGTCCTGCATAATGTTGCTGGCAACCCTGCAGATACAGAACAATTTTTCAATAACAATAACGACTCAACTTTTTTACTTTTAATTTTTTCTGCATAAATATTTTTTTCAAATATTCATAACATTTTCCTGATTATGGTGAGAGCAAACATGATACAATGTCGACAATTACATCGTGTAACGTGTACGAGAAAATCTGTGTGAAAATATGTTGCTACGGAATAGAATTCGCTTTTCGCGTAGCAGTATCCACAACTGCAGGGTACTTGAGATGTTGTAACGTACCGCTACGAACCGCCGTACATTTTTCCGTTTCTATCTATGTTAATCATCACATATCGTTAATTTCCTTTATATTATACGTAAGATAGTATACAACGCGTGCGAGAGCGTTTCAAACAGCGCGCGAGAGAGTATAGTGACGCGCAACGCATGCGCATAGCCACCGATTCAAACCACATACTCAGTGCCGCGAGTGAATCAAGCGCGCGTGCGCATATCGTACGAACAACCGGACGCCAAATATTCCGAGCGTAGTACGCGAGTGGCGCGAACCGGATGTTAATTCTAATTGGTGCGCGAGTTCGCGCAGCAAGTGATTGGTGCGGGCCAAGTACCAGCCACCGGTATAAATACAGGCCCGCCAGCAGCAGTAAAACAGACTCGGTTCTGCCACCGAACCAAACAGACTCGGTTCTGCCACCGAACCAAACAGACTCGGTTCTGCCACCGAACCAAACAGACTCGGTTCTGCCACCGAACCAAACAGACTCGGTTCTGCCAACGAACCACACCTAGGCCGCTTTAACTAGTCCCTCAGTCTAGCAGAGTTCTCAAGAAGTATTCTTAAGACTTCTAAATCCAAATCCGAGGCAGCCTTAATTAGCTCCTCAACTACCAATCCGAGGTAGCTTTAGCTAGCTCCTCAAATTCCATACCGAGGCAGCTTTAGTTAGCTCCTCAAATTCCATACCGAGGTAGCTTTAGTTAGCTCCTCAACTTCCAATCCGAGGCAGCTTTAGTTAGCTCCTCAACTCCCTCGAGGTAGCTTTAATTAGCTCCTCAATATCCCTTCGAGGTCATTCATACTAAGTCCTCCACCTCATCTTCCAAAGCGTGGGGCCAGCTGATAGGCACCAGAAGCTATTACTAAACTGAGGGAGAGCAACCAATAATTCTACTTCCATCTGGGGACGCCCTAACCGGCTACCTGGCTACCATCCTAGAAAGCGTGGGCAAGCTGATAGGCAACTGGAAGCTACTACTAAATCAAAGAGAAGGAAACTCTCTGCAGTTCTCAACTAAACATACTAAATCGACCAAACGTCATTTCTTGTACCGACTTCGTGTCGAGATCTTATATTCAATTAACGATTTAGCATCGTACCATTATACTATATCTTTAATACTAATTACGCAATATTCTTAATTATCGACTCAGCGTTAGAACCGACATAATACTCTTTATAACCGACTTAGCGTCTAAATCGAAATCAAGCATTATACTTTCTTACCGACCAAAACATAATCACGAAATTACTTTATGTTCCATTATATTAGTTTATAATCACAATTCAACGACTCAGCGTAAAATCTTATGTTCCATTACGAGCTAGCGTCAAAATCTATATTCTTGAATAAACTATTTTGTTACTTATTGTTAAAAGGAAGGACTCTAGTTCTTGAAATTCATTTCTTTATCGCACGCCACCCGAACCAATCGCACAATTTCACAGGTAAGCCGCTCTACTTGTGGAATCTCCTGTAATTAACGGCAACGTCTCGTTCAAGAACGTTACAATGTCGTAAACATTGCCTGGGCTGGGACAAAGGTTGCCAGCGAGGCCTGGAGAATGTTTCGAAGACTGCGCTTTTCAATGAAAAAATTTCGCTGAAGGTACACATGGACGTATATATTGCGGATAAAATTCCACAGAAGAAAAAGCACTATGTATTTCGTATTCAACACGTAACTACATATGCTGAACATCGAATCGCAAATCATCGACGACTGTTGCTAATTTTAAACATTATCTTCTACATCACATAAATAAAATCTCAAGTGCATGTTTTATCCATTCGAAGCTACGTACAACGATTGAAATAATCACAACTGCATTATAAAGGAAACATATCTAACGAAACGGGTATATGTAGTTTGAACGGTTTATACTAACAAAACGCATATAGTTTGTATAATATATATGACGAAATTTAAAATTTCTACATTTCGTCTCATCGGTATGAAAATTGCAGGAACGTGCTGCTGACATTTTTCACATGAAAATGAGTCCAAACACGATATAAATCGGATTATTAATTAATTAAATAAGACGAACATACGAGTGGGAAAAGAATAAATGGGGCAAGAGGGATAAAGTAATGACATGCGTTGCGGTGCGCATAGCATAGAATATGTGTACGTAAAGCGTCAAAGATAGCTGTGTTGATATACATATTTGAAGAATATGAATAATACTATATTATATACAATAAAATACCGTGCTACTACTACTACTACATATCAAACTGTGACTTCATACAAATCTGTACCATAACACATAACTTACCTTTCTCGACACTTTGTATTTTTGGACAAACGCTTTGCAGATACGGTAGGCTGCTTCACTTTTGCAACATCCTTCGAATAGCGTCTATTTCTTGCATCTGCGGCTTCCTTCCTTGATTCCATGACAATGATGAATGTGAATGATCACACACAGTTATCAGCACTACAGTAAGGAACCACGCGGAAATGGAACAATTCACAAATTATGAATATTCCATATATCAATATCCGCGCATCAAATAAAAGCCCGATTGCTTTCTGCGTCTTCACCGTGGTGCAAACGACAAGAAACTGATCAGCTAGCGTTGTCGCTACATTGTTTACAGATGCTGAGAGGCTAAACAGAAGATAGTGGGAAAGGGACGGACATACGCATCCTGTTCCTCTCTTTCTCATTAGGATTGGTGGTATGCTGATACATTTACGTAGATTGTATGTACTTCCGGGAATACTGTTTGGTGCACAGAAATGTGCACGGGAAAGAATTTTTTATTACCCTGTGCATATACTTTTGACGTATCACCGACATTATTAGCAAAGAATTCATATTTCGTTCTACCATTATCCTTTCCCACTTGCCTGACGGTGAAGGACCACCCCGCAAGTATGCGCGGGCACGCGCCGCGTTGTCAAATCTTCGCGCATTCGAACTTTTACGCGGGCCGATGACGCCCCGCCCGGTTCTTGGTGCGAGTGAAATACAAAATCTTGAGGGAGTGAGAAAGGCAGTTTGGGCCTTGTCCACCCTTGAGGGTAGCAAAGGCTCGATGGTCAGAAAAAAAGCGACTGTCGAGCAGTAAATATCGTAAGTACCTTCACGCTTACTATCCCTGTCTTTTTCACTATATGTGCCGGTAATTATGAAAGTGGTCCAAGTCCAAATTTTTCGTTTGTTACATTTCACTTATATTTTGACGTATTATATCAACGTGATACATAATAAACGTACAGTGCAATTTTTTTTTTAAATTTCGACCGGCGCCACTTTTATAACAACTGACATACTTCTATATTTTAGTACTTCCAAAGCAAGACTGTATTTAGACATATTCCGGGTAAAGTTGTTGTTATTTTTGTGCAAAATCTATCGTGTGAACTGTGATTGTTTGAGTGTCCGCGTGTTTCTCAAGCTGCGTATCGCCATTGCGAGGCGCCTCGTGTGGCACACCTCGTGGAATGGAGAGTCTGAATACTACCTCGACCATTATTGCTTTACGAGGCATCAGCCGTCGATTTTTCGACGTGCTGGAAGGTGCTTCGCGGTCCCAAGATCAAAAATCGCATGGCTCGGGCGACGCAAATATCATGCTGAAGGTAGCGCGAGACTGTAGTACGAGTCTCCAGACTCTCCACTCCGCGAAGCGTACCTCGCGCGGCATCCTTACAATGTCGATACGCAGCTTCACACTCAGAGATTCGCGTATTCATTCTCACGTAAAATAGGAAAGTTATGTTATAATTTACCTGCGAAATGTCTAGAAAAGGTACATTCGGGTGCAATATAGGCTTCCTTTGGTTGAAAGTGAACACAAGTGATGAAATTTAAACAGTTTCTAAACATCAGAATTGGCAAAATTGGAAATTTTAAAATCACAAATGTTGGAAATTTAAAAATACAAATATTTGGTAATTATGCAGAACAGGTGTTTCAGCACCGATTTCAATGATTTTTGGATACGTTGTCGGGGACATGATTCTGAACAACTTTTTCCTATACATGTTACCGCCGCTCGACCTTCGTTTCCGAGATATTTGCGAAAAACTTCTGTTGATTTATTCCGACGCAACGCATTTCACTTTCAAACTTGTCCCGAGTATTAGTATTGGTTGGGGCTAGATTAGTGCGGGGGGGCGCGCGCTCGCTCGCGGGCGCGTAAAGAACGGTAGCCAACCAATGTGAGATAGGGTGTTGGCGGGGGTCCCCACACACCCAACAGGTGCTCTCGAAGGCACAATCTTCCTTGCAAAAAAATTATGTTTTAGAACCAGTATCTTGTTAATATCCGGCGGCGCCAGCACCGCCGAACAGAGTCAGGGTGTTGATGGGCATCCGCAAGTTTCTTGTTCAAATCTCTAAACTCACATCGGTTCCCCACCATGCTTTACGCGCCCGTGAGCGGGCGCGCGCCCCCCGCACTAATCTAACCCCAACCAATACTAATACCCGGGACAAGTTTGAAAGTGAAATGCGTTGCGTCGGAATAAATCAACAGAAGTTTTTCGCAAATATCTCGGAAACGAAGGTCGAGCGGCGGTAACATGTATAGGAAAAAGTTATTCAGAATCATGTCCCCGACAATATATCCAAAAATCATTGAAATCGGTGCTGAAGCACCTGTTCTGCATAATTACCAAATATTTTGAAACTTCATAACATCACAATTACAAATTTGGAAATGTTTGAATTTCAAAGCTTTCGTACTTGGAAATTCCAGCATTTAGAAATCTGAAGATTCTCCTCATCCGCTAAATCTTGGCTAAAGGAAGCCTATATTGTACCCAAATGTACTAACTTGATAAACGCGTACTCTTCTCAGAGTTTGGTAAAACGTAATCTAATTACAAATCATAAATTACGAAATGTAATCGTGTGATTGATTACACATTATTTCCTGTTGAAGGGTCGGATGCAATAAGGGGACTAGCGCTCGAAAATGGAAAAAATAATTGTCGAAACTATAAGAAATAATGGAAAATTAAATGTGGTTAAACTGTATTTTAAAAAATATAGTGTTGTAAAGCTCGTCACGACACACATTTTTCTGTTTGCAGTTTGTTTATCCAATCATTACTATTCGATCTAAAAATTATAAACAAGAAATTGTTCATCGTTCAAAATCATTATTTCTGCAAATATAAAATGCGATAACTTGAGTAAATATTAACGGATCGTTATGAAATTTAAAACATAACTTCGGAAAACTCTAGCGATGCCGTGAAATGTGTGCACAAAACCCTTATGTTAACAAATGTAACAATATTGAATTAAAAAGTAATATTGGACCTAACCCATGCTTCTCAACGTTCGCCAATTTTCACACTGATTAATAAATAATTGTAGAATATATGACGATATATATAAATCCCGCGCGGCACCAACAGTCAAAGCCAGTGCTAACAGTGCTAAGTAGCGCATTATACGCGGCCCCTGACTGTTGGTGGCGCGCGAGATATATATATATATATATATATATATATATATATATATATATATATACAGGGTGTCCCAAAAATGTCGGAGTTCCTTGCAAGGGGTAACTCAGGGGGTGATTTGAAACAACTTTTTCCTTAACGAAAATATTGTCCGAAGCTTCATTAAGGAGATATTAACAAAAAACCCCGACCAATCAGAACGCGCGCCTTCCGTCCGAGCTCTCGCGGTAGCGTTGGCTACGCGGTAGGCGACTGCGCTTGTACTACGAACGTACGAACAAGCAAGTCGGCATGCATCGAAGGAAACTGCGTTACACATTTTTTTTTTTAAAGCAGAATCTTAAATAAGAATTATTTGAAGTGAGAGGACAAGAAGTACGTAAATTTCGTTTTTAAATAAGGCATAAACGAAAAGATAATGTAGCAGAAAATGTACGACATGTGATCGTAATTCGTTATTGAGGTAAAAATCCGTAGTTTAATAACGGCCAACACAACTAAATTTAAACAATAATATTAGGTGTATGAATAAATTCTTTCCGACTGGATTTACATAATCAGTACAAAGCTACTGAATTTCTATCGCGGTGGTATTCATAAGCTGCCAGAAAAATGGCAAAAGGTAATTAACAATAATGGAAATTATTTCGATGATTGAGTTGTTTTCATATTTTTTAAATCGAACTGTTATTGTACCCTAAAATCGGAAAGAATTTATTTCTACACCTAATAATCACCAATAAATTAAATAAAACTCACCCATTCGGACATTCCTTTCCTTCCTATTCGGAAACATGTGTCACTGGGTCACTGTACCGATCCTGGTCATCTGTGGACGAAAAGATTTATGGTAGGGTAGCGTCCAGTGCTCAGCTGATCGCAGGTATTCGCAGGACACCACTCGAAGGTAAGGGTCGCAACGTCAAGTGCATCCGGGTTAATGTACCGAATATTCACTTCACTGCACTGATACTAACACTGATCACTTAATTTATTTTTCACGGAACGTGTTGTTTCTACGTTATAAAAATTGGTGACCCCGAAAGGGGCCGATTACTGTTAATTGAGCAGTTGCTCAATGTGGCCACCCTCAGCGTCTATGCACGCCTCCGCACGTACAAGCAGCTGCCTTTGGACGGCTCGCAATGTTTGTGGCGTTATGTTTGCGACCGCAGCATGAATGCGCACGACTATGACTTCCAGTGAATCCACTGGCTGACGGTACACCTCATCCTGAAATGATTGTTGTACAACAAATACGAAACGTAAGTAAAAAAAGAATACCTATAAAAAATTATTTTTTGGCTGAGTACATTTCTGGGACGAGATTACTAGCTGACTGACAGGATTTTTTCCCAAGAAACTTCCTCTACCCCCAAGTAGTTTCTCTCGTGCCATTATGAGTTTACTCCCACCAGGACAAGAGGCTTTAGGTAAAAAGAAGCCAGCAAATTTTCGAAACACACGTGTTTTTCAGAAGTGCAACGAACGAACCATCCTACACTTTCACAAAAGCCCGCGCTCCGTCCTTCTACTGCCAATGTACCCATTGCTTCGAGATAGAAAACAGACACCACGTGTATCGGTTCGAAAGGGTCCGAAGGGAAGAGAAGCAGAAAGTCTTCGAGTTGCTATAAAGAAGAAAATGCACACCATTCCTGTTCCCCCTTTCCGATACCCTGAGTTCACGTCTGCTACGAGGCGGAACCAATTAAGTCATAAATTATCTGAAACTGTAGCTCGAATTTCAAAACAAAAGCACGCGTCGGCGTATTCGGTGCGAGAGACTGTGGGCTTGAAGTCCGATTGGCCCCAAACTAACCAATCTGCCCTGCATCCCTCCCAAATGGCCCCTGTCCTGAAGAGGCCCTCTTCACAGCAATATCTCCATCCCAAGGCCCACCTTCTCTCGCATGGAATACGTTGACGCGTGCTTTTGTTTTGAAATTCGAGCTACAGTTTCAGATATTTTATGACTTAATTGGTTCCGCCTCGTAGCAGACGTGAACTCAGGGTATCGGAAAGGGGGAACAGGAATGGTGTGCATTTTCTTCTTTATAGCAACTCGAAGACTTTCTGCTTCTCTCCGAATAAATAATAAGGCTGATGTGAAAGCGTAACTAAAAGGCAAGTGTAAAGAAGACTTTGTAAAAAGAAGTGATATCCCCAAAAAAAACTTTAAAAAAGTAAAAAATACGCCAAGTACATGAAAAATCAACAAATAAATATAAAAAAACACAAAAAAGACAAAGAAACATGAAAAAGTCAAGGACGAATAAAGTATAATTATCAAATAAATATAATCACATAAATAAAAAATAAAAAATACAATTACAATATAAAAAAAGATGTGAAATCAAAATGAGCTGCAAGTACCTCACAAAAAAAGAAAATAATATAATCACACAAAAAAAGAAAATAATATAATTACAATATAAAAAAAGATATGAAATCAAAATGAGCTGCAAGTACATTAATGATATACAAAAATTGCGCCAATTATAACAATGTCTATTTATACAAAGAAAAAAATGTATTAAATAATACCCATCAAAAAGAATCCCATTTAAAAACATTGTCGTAAATTAATAGCTTTACAAAATTAATGATATACAAAAATTGCGCCAATCATAACAATGGCTATTCATACAAAGAAAAAAATGTATTAAATAATATTAAGCAGATATATTTTTATACAAATAAATATTTTAATACGAATAAATATTTTATTCAAAATACTTGGCGCTGCGCAACCGAAAAAATGTTAATTGACTTAGTCTTAATAATTAACAATAACTCCCTTACAATCTAAAATACATAAACATATACATATTATACATATACATATTAGAAACACAGTCAGATTTATTGTACATATATTTAACTCTAATATCATACGTAGCATATGCACACGCACACATACGCACATTCACGAACGCACGCACAAGAAAGAAAGATAGAAAAAAAGATTAATGCAATTTATACATATTTATTCAGTTTAGCAACACCAATTCGGGGCGCAGCGCCAAGTATTTTGAATAAAATATTTATTCGTATTAAAATATTTATTTGTATAAAAATATATCTGCTTAATATTATTTAATACATTTTTTTCTTTGTATGAATAGCCATTGTTATGATTGGCGCAATTTTTGTATATCATTAATTTTGTAAAGCTATTAATTTACGACAATGTTTTTAAATGGGATTCTTTTTGATGGGTATTATTTAATACATTTTTTTCTTTGTATAAATAGGCATTGTTATAATTGGCGCAATTTTTGTATATCATTAATGTACTTGCAGCTCATTTTGATTTCACATTTTTTTTATATTGTAATTATATTATTTTCTTTTTTTGTGTGATTATATTATTTTCTTTTTTTTGTGATGTACTTGCAGCTCATTTTGATTTCACATCTTTCTTTATATTGTAATTATATTATTTTCTTTTTTTTTGTGATGTACTTGCAGCTCATTTTGATTTCACATCTTTTTTTATATTGTAATTATATTATTTTCTTTTTTTTGTGAGGTACTTGCAGCTCATTTTGATTTCACATCTTTTTTTATATTGTAATTGTATTTTTTATTTTTTATTTATGTGATTATATTTATTTGATAATTATACTTTATTCGTCCTTGACTTTTTCATGTTTCTTTGTCTTTTTTTGTGTTTTTTTATATTTATTTGTTGATTTTTCATGTACTTGGCGTATTTTTTACTTTTTTAAAGTTTTTTTTGGGGATAAAATATAATATGAACTATGACTCTATCTC
Organism: Andrena hattorfiana; assembly: GCA_944738655.2. Classification (NCBI taxonomy): domain Eukaryota; kingdom Metazoa; phylum Arthropoda; class Insecta; order Hymenoptera; family Andrenidae; genus Andrena; species Andrena hattorfiana. The sequence continues at coordinate 15,454,232 of OX122895.1, forward strand.
CATCTTGTTTTGGTTACCTCATTGCAAAATTGTCTAATTAGTCAGTTATATCTTAATATTCAATATTTGATATTTTATATTTTTGTAATTATGTATAGCTGAATAAATATCTGAAGAATCTAAGGATAAAATTTTTTTGGATGGACATTATAAAAAGGGACAACTTGTGTATGAAAATTTATCATTAATAGTACTATATTAGTACTATATAAATGTGATCAATGAGGGCGAGAATAAAGTTAATTTCAGTATCCTTTTTTGGATCGATCTTTGAAGATCGATCTTTTTTTTCCACGATTAATCGATCTCATAACCGATACTTCATAAAAGATCGATGCATAGGGTCGATCCGATCTTTCTCCAGGATCGCCATCACTACCCAGATAGCACACCTCGTCTTAGAGACGTCTAGTTTATATTCATTTTAGGTCTGAACGTCTTGATTTGTAACAAGACGTCTTTAAGACGTCTTTAAGACGCCTTTTGGACGTCTTTAAGACTTTACCAGACGTTGCGCTATCTGGGTAATCGCCAACATCACGCGAGAGAGAAAGACATGTGCAAACGGGTGCGAGAGAGAGAGAAGTATAGAGGTCCCTTTCAACCGTAATGCGATATCGTGCGAGAGAGAAAGACGTGTGAACTGGTGCGAGAGAGAGAAGTATAGATTCTCAATCGCCCGTCTTTCTCTCTCGCACGATATCGGCGCATGCGCATTACGGTCGAAAGGGACCTCTATATTTTTCTCGCTCGCACATGTCTTTCTCCCTCGCATCATGTTGGCGACAGTTTCAAGCTTTCAATGAGACCTCCATAGTATATGCTCTAAGGATGAAGGAAACTATTAGACTAACTATTATACTGTTGTAGGATTCTTCGGGAATTATCATCCGATTCCAAGGAGTGGGGCCGATGCCCGTGGAATGCAGAAGCACTCTGCTCAGAGGATGCGTTTAAGGGGGTAGACACGTCACGTGACCTGGCCGATTTGGCAGGTCGGTATTACAGCAGGTGTTTTCTGCACAGAAATGGTAATACCCATAGATACGCGGCTGCCTGGTGACGCGAGAGGGAGCTGTTTGCTATTTCCGTTTGCTTATTATGAATAAGGAAATAAATTCTCAGCTGTTGTGTTGTACTTATAAAAATTTAAACGGAAAGTCGGCTGGTACTGCAAACGTAGAAAATTCATTGTACATTTTAATTACTTAAAATGTGCTTATGCTACAATATTCTACGTTAGCAGTAAGGAAATATGAGTGGAAACGGAAAATAAATGAGGGGATATCCCCAGAAAATGAAGTTTTTTAGGTTAGACATTTTTTTATTAGCAAAGCAACGAAACAGAACATGAAATACACTTATTACACGTCCTATGCAGAAAGCAGTTATGAACAAACATTATATATAAAATTGTGTTGGATGTTGAATTGGACTAGTGAAAATGCGCAGGCTGGATGCGCGTGATTATTATATGGTCGGCTCCTCGAAGTGACAGAAAATATAACCTAAGTATATGCTATATGACAACAAATGTTTAGTAGCTATTTCATTCTTTTACGAAACATTTGTGAACATTTTAGCATCCTTCCAAAACATTATTATTACGCCGCAACAGCATCTTTAGGAAATCGAGTATAGCAATTAGGTTATATTTTCTGTCACTTCGAGGACAGAAAATCCGTTCGTGAAATCCGCTACTGAAAATGCGCAGGCTGGATGCGCGTGATTATTATATGGTCGGCTCCTCGAAGTGACAGAAAATATAACCTAAGTATATGCTATATGACAACAAATGTTTAGTAGCTATTTCATTCTTTTACGAAACATTTGTGAACATTTTAGCATCCTTCCAAAACATTATTATTACGCCGCAACAGCATCTTTAGGAAATCGAGTATAGCAATTAGGTTATATTTTCTGTCACTTCGAGAAGAGAAAATCCGTTCGTGAAATCCGCTACTGAAAATGCGCAGGCTGGATGCGCGTGATTATTATGTGGTGGGTTCCACGAAGTGACAGAAAATATAACCTATATGCTATATGACAACAAATGTTTAGTGGCTATTTCATTCTTTTACGAAACATTTGTGAACATTTTAGCATCCTTCTAAAACATTATTATTACGCCGCAACAGCATCTTTAGGAAATCGAGTATAGCAATTAGGTTATATTTTCTGTCACTTCGAGAAGAGAAAATCCGTTCGTGAAATCCGCTACTGAAAATGCGCAGGCTGGATGCGCGTGATTATTATGTGGTCGGTTCCTCGAAGTGACAGAAAATATAACCTATATGCTATACCCGATTTCCTAAAGATACTGTTACGGCGTAATAATAATGCTTCGGAAGGATGATAAAAAGTTCACAAATGTAGAGCAAAAGAATGAAGTAGCCGCTCTACATTTATTGTTTATTAATTTCCTTAATTATGATCCAAAGTATATCATTCTTGGGACCAATTTCATCGAGAAACCATAAGGAATCGATTGACGTCACTTTCGCAAAGATCTGATTAGAAATTGCAGAACTTCAGATTCGTCACTGCTTAGTGTGCAACATTGTATAGCCCCGCTGGTTTCGAGCGTCGAGCCCACAAAACTCTGCGAGACACATGATTGTTGGCAAGCATCGCATTTGACGATTCTAGCTAGCGAATCACCTCGTATAAATGCTAATAAACGATAGTGTGAAGTACGCAAATGGTTAGGCTCCGATTATCGGGAAAGACCTACCCACCCCACTGTTTTGCTTTCTCGCTGCGAGCGAGGACCTTCGGGCCCTAGTAGACCACCCGTTGACAGCCGAGAGTAATAAAACCGACGGACCAGATAAAATGTTTATGTTTTTGATAACTGTTGATGAAAGTATTACCAATGGAGTTTTTAGGGTTTCTCGATGAAAATGATGCCAAACATGGAGCAATTCGGTCCAGTTTTAGTGAACGTAGTGTGTGTCCTAATCATGTATTTATAAGAAAAAATAGACTGAATTGCTTCGCGTCTCGACTCATTTTCGTGGACATAAACTCACCAATACATCGGTGGTAACACTCTTATCAAGGTGTAATGAGAAATATGAACATTTTCATATTCAATACTCGATGAGTCAAGTCGCCGTCGACCGAGGGTCTCTCGCTGGTGCGCCGCTGTTTCACTCGCACTCGGTTTACATCATTCAGTCTCCTTGTCAAGCGGTTCGGGTGAGGGCCCTGATAAATGTGAATTTATTTGGGAAACCAAAGTTGCGTCATTCGTGAACACTACTCGCGAACATATTGTTGCGAGCACCCTATGTAGAGGATTCATGGCCCGCTGGTGCTCGCGACGAAGACAAGAGACAGCGAGAAGAAGGCGATCGGATCGATCGCCTGTCAAGCTGTCATTCGAGAGTCAGCCGCCATTACAAGCAGACGTATCGATATTGTATTCCTAACAGATTATATTCGTTACCTGTTCTTATATTATTCCTGTTACCCCTTGTTTAATGTTCTGTTATCGTTGCTGTTCAGTAAACTTATATTATGTCGAACGCAAAACGTAACATTGGTGTCAGAAGTGGATGCCCACTCGAAGTGGGATGCTCACTCGTGCGTCCGCGGCCTCCGCGAACCCTTCTCCTGCAGCGACGGGTGATGGCTCTCTACAGGAGATGTTCACCTCTCTTCAATTGAGTATCGCGGGACAGATGCGGGAGCTGCGGAGGGATAACGAGGCCCGCTGGCAGAGGGAGGACCGTCGCAGGGAGGAAAAGGAAGCCACCGACCGAAAAACACAGGCGGCTCTCGAGGCCCGGTTTTCAGAAATGGAAAATCGCATCCAGGTCGTAGTCTCCTTATTACAAAATATTCGCGGATCGGTTGACAGCGGCGCGAGTTCTCGGGGTAGAGAGACTGTCGCCAATGTAAATAATAATGTAAATAATGATGTAAACAGTGATGTACATAGTGATGTAAATAGTGGTGTAAATAATGTCCCCTCGGCGCATGTCTCTACCTCCGTCGGTATGCCCGCCGCTGCTCCCTTTTCGGGACCGCACGTACTCGGCTTGGGGTACGCGGTGAAACCGGCAATTTTCGATGGAAAAACGTCGTGGGAGGAGTACAAGGTACAGTTCCAGACTATCGCGCGCGCTAATGGGTGGAATGACGAAAAAAAGGCTACAGCCTTGATCGCTTCCCTCGGGGGGTCGGCGAGGAGCGTCCTCACGACGCTCTCCGCTTCCCAATGCGAGAACTTCGCGGAATTGGTTTCCGCGCTCGAATTCCGCTACGGGGCGAAGAATCTGTCAAATTTGAACTATGTACTCTTCCAGAGCCATAGGCAACGGAGAGATGAGAGCATCTCCTCGCTGGCCACCAAAATTGAACGTTTGGCGCAGTCCGCTTTCGCCGATTGCCCGGCAGAAACCCGCGACAAACTTGCCGCGTCTCAGTTTGTAATAGCATTGTCGAGCTCTGTCATACAGCGGGAACTGCGACTTGGCGGGTTCACCTCCCTAAGAGCCGCCGTGACCAAAGCTCTGGAGATGGAGGCCATCGAGACGATGTCTCGCGATCTCGCGACAAAGTCCCGTGATCGCGACGCGGAAAAACGGAGAACTAAATCTTTCCACACTTTTGAGAGCCCGAAGAAGAAGGGGAGGTTCGAGGTGTCGGACGATCGCTCAGACGACAACACGAAGAAAACTTGCTGGCAATGTGGAGGCGCCGGTCATCTTCGCAAGAACTGCTACCAGTTGAGGGATTGAGGAATACGACAGGGGTTACTGAAGGCGCGACGGAGGGAGTTCGAGGGCGAATACCGTCGCGACGCCGCGACGAAGGGAGTTCGATGGCGAACATCGTCACGGGATAGCTGTGCAAGAAGTCGCGACGTAGGGAGTTCGAGGGCGAATACCGTCGCGACGCCGCGACGAAGGGAGTTCGATGGCGAACATCGTCGCGGGATAGCTGTGCAGGAAGTCGAGACGGAGGGAGTTCGAGGGCGAATACCGTCGCGAAGCTGCGACGAAGGGAGTTCGATAGCCAACATCGTCGCAGGATAGCCGAATTGGAAGCCGCGACGGAGGGAGTTCGAGAACGAATACCGTCGCGGAGAGAGAGAGAGAGAGTCGAGGATGCTGAGTTCGGGAGTTTCAGCCTGGAGAACGAGTGTGGTTGCTACCACGAAGAGTACCCGAAGCTACAAGCGGATTGGGAAGGCCCATACAGGATAACGGATAGGATCAACGACGTGGTGTACGGGATCCAGCGGTCACCCCGGAAGAAGTGCAAGGTGGTCCATGTACGCCGTCTTGAGAAATACGAGGGACAGTTCCAGTGAAGAAATAACCATAAACGAAACGCCAGGACTCCGAAGACTCAAGACCGAAGATTAGTTTAAGCTAATTCGGTGGACTGGGCTGCGGAGGCTACCTTCGTAGTCCGGCCCCCGCTCTTGAGTCTGTTACAGATACACGATACCCCACGACGAGGGACAAGGTGTCGGGGGACTGCTACCGCGACTTGGATGCGGTCCCGAATTCCCCGAATGTGCCACAACAGCGTGGCGGTCCGCAGCGGGGTGCGGACATACGTGGAACCACCCCGCTACCCTCCTGGCTGGGATCCTAGCCGCGTCCCCGGTACAGTGTCTACCAAGGGGTCCCTTCCTACGAGGTGGACAGCAAACGGGAAATGGTGTTCCCAATCACCGAACCGACGTGCGACGCAGTCGCACGGATCGGTCGGAGGGGGCGTCGCGGAGACGGGCCGCTGACGAGCTGCACCGAGACGGTCCCCTGGAACAGCACCAGATGCCACGAAGAGGAATGGGGCCATCAAGAAGCCACGGATTGGAGTACTGGAGGAGATTAGAAGAAAGAAGATGAAGACGAGCTGGGAGTCCGGGGAAGATTGATCGGGGAGCGGGCCGGTGACAGGCTCATGAGTTGTGACCCCCTGTTGTCGTGGCCGTCTCGCCTTTTCGTCTCCCTGACTCTGTTCGGCTCCACCGTTCCCCGTGAGAAGAAGAGAAAATTAATGCATACAATATTTTTCTGCAAGGGACTGTTAGAGTTCCGGGGACGGAAGAGAGGAGGTTCGTCGCTTGACTTCCACCGAGGGACTGTTGGAGTTCCGGAGACGTCGTGGGACAATGAGCTGGAGTCCAGAGGAGCTTCGTCGCTTGACTTCCACCGAGGGACTGTTGGAGTTCCGGGGACGTCGTGGGACAAGGAGCCAGAACCTCCAGAAGGGCGTCGAAGGGATTCCTGGGAATTTTCCGATGAAAATCATTACAAATATCGTGCAAATTGGACAACTTTTACATAGGGAGTACAAATAGCTTATGTCAAAGTAGTCCGATTTGCATGATATTTGGTATGATTTTAATCGACGGAACGCCAGGAATCCATTGGCATCACTTTCCCCTTCGATACGATGAAGAAAGGAAGCAAACATTTGAAATCCTGAACATTTCTCACTTCTTAATGATATTCCAAACCCTTCGAGGGTCGAAAGCCATAAAATTCGTGGGCACTGCCGGGGTGTTGTCCTCGCCACGGGGTGACGGGCGTACCTCCAGAATTACCCTGTATATGATGTGTTTACGAAATAAAATAATTCTTTATTCTTTATCGTATGGATATGGAAGTGTCGCCGATGGAATCCTTGGGGTGTTCTGATGAAAATCATTATAAATGTCGTGTAAATCGGACGACTTTTACATACGGAATACAAATAGCTTGTGTCAAAGTAGTCCGATTTGCGCGATATTTGGTATGACTTTCATCAGAAAAACATAAGGAATCCATTGGCGTCACTTCTCTTTCGATAGTATGAAGAAAAGAATTTCTTCATACGCTGTAATGGATATTTCACCCTCGACTGCGGGGGCTCGACCTCAATTCGTTACGTTCGGCCCAGGATTCGTACCTTTTTCCGGAAAAAGCCATAAAAATCGGGCGAGGCACTGCGAAGGGCTGTCCTCGCCACGGGGTACCAGGCCGCATCTCTTTGACGGGCGTACCTCCAAAATTACCCTGTATCTGATCTGTTTAGGAAATAAAATAATTCTTTATTCTTTATCGTATGGATATGGAAGTGTCGCCGATGGATTCCTTGTGGTTTTCCGATGAAAATCATGCCAAATGTCGTGTAAATCGGATAACTTTTACATAGGGAGTACAAATAGCTTGTGTCAAAGTAGTCCGATTTGCGTGATATTTGGTATGATTTTCATCAGAAAAACATAAGGAATCCATTGGCGTCACTTCTCTTTCGACACGACGAAGAAAAGAATTTCTTAATACGCTGTAATGGATATTTCACCCTCGACTGCGGGGGCTCGACCCCAATTCGTTACGTTCGGCCCAGGATTCTTACCTTTTTCCGGAAAAAGCCATAAAAATCGGGCGAGGCACTGCGAAGGGCAGCCCTCGCCACGGTGTACCAGGCCGCATCTCCTTTACGAGCGTCGGGCGACTCCCGCCCGAGAGGAATACGATTTACTTTAATTATAGTACATGTGTGTTTTGTAATTAAGTGTTTCTATCGTCTCCTGAATTCAATAACTTGGCATCCCGAAATCTACGCTCCTACAATCCACCGGCAATACTCCTCGTGGAGAGACACAGGAAGAAAAGGGGTAGCCCGCTGTCGTCGCGTGGTCCTCTCGAGTATAAATACGAGCTTCGATATCAAAACAAAAGCATGCGTTGACGTATTCCGTGCGAGAGAAGGTGGGCATTGGGGAGGAGGTATTGCTGTGAAGAGGGCCTCTTCAAGAGAGCAGCCGTTTGTGAGGGATGCAAATCCGATTGGTTCTAATACAATTTGCTCCTTTGAAATTTAGTCTAGCAACTTTCACACCTCCTAACCTAACCAATCCAACTTGCATCGCTCCCAAAAGAACCGGCCATCCGAGCGTAGAAGCAAGTGCGAAATAAAAGTAACGGTGCGCTTCTCGATACCGCAGATGTACCTACCTAAGTAGCATTTCTGACGGAAAAGAATTGTCCAGCCTTTGGGCCTGCGTAGACCTTTGGCAGGTAGGTATCTATTACAACAGGCAAGGCCACCCGTGGCGCCTGTAAGACCGTCCCCAGTCCTTGCTATTCCAGAGGGTTTTCTTCCAGTGAAAATCAGTAAATTTGCAAGCGCAATATCTTAAAAACCAGTGGAAATCAAGTGTATACATTAAAGCTTATTGAATTTGTCTTGGAACGCACTATCAACTCAGGACTTCAAAAAAAATAGTTCCATTTGAAAAACCGAACTTGACCATCGTATCTTTTAAAATAATAAACGAAAACAAAATTCGTTCAGGCTGATATGTTGGCCCCCTCGAACCATGCAATGCACTATTTTTTTTATATTTTTATCGACAATACTTTAAGAGATATCGCGCTGTCCAGTCTTAGGTGGGACACCCTGTATACAAAAAAAATGTATTAAATAATATTAAGCAGATATATTTTTACGCAAATAAATATTTTAATACGAATAAATATTTTATTCAAAATACTTGGCGCTGCGCAACCGAAAAAATGTTAATTGCCTTACAATTAGTATTAATAATTTACAATTACTCCCTTACAATCTAAAATACATAAACATATACATACACATATTAGAAACGCAGTCAGATTTATTCTACATATATTTAATTCTAATATAATACGTAGCATATGCACACGCACACACACAGTTACGAACGCACCCACAAGAAAGAAAAAGATTGATGCAATTTATACATGTTTATTCAGTTTAGCAGCACCAATTCGGGGCGCAGCGCCAAGTATTTTGAATAAAATATTTATTCGTATTAAAATATTTATTTGCGTAAAAATATATCTGCTTAATATTATTTAATACATTTTTTCTTTGTATATATAGCCATTATGAGTAATGGAATTTTAGCTGTGCATATGTAGTTGTGTCATCTAAAGCGCAGTTGGAAAGCATCTTTATGTACTGGCAGCTCATTCTGATTTCACATCATTTTTTATTTTGTAATTATTACCTTCTATTTTTTGTGATTTATTTGATTTTTCATGTACTTGGCGTAATTTTTTTACTTTTTTGAAGTTTTTTGTGGGGATCTCACTTTTTTTTTCAAAGATTAATTGTACTATTATTTGCAAATTCATATTCATACACACGTGTTAATTGTTTATTTATCCTGAATGCATAGAAAATCTTGCAGACGATTAGATCGAAACATTTGGATTAAATGTTGACGCATTAATGCATGATTGTACGTTACTTTGTCTGGTAATTTATTGAATTGATGATGAATAATAACGAAACAGCAAATGCACTCGCAACAACTGCGCAATCCCGACTGTTAGGTTGAGCTTGTAGGGGAAGGTGGGACAAGATGGGGTAGTTAAGGTTTGATGATGAATAAAACACAGGTTTTCATAATCAACTAATCAATTTTTTTGTTTGAATCATTCTTTGGTAATAAGTCCTTCAGTTTAACTATGCATCAACCTAATCTCTACAGGTTTTAATAGAAAATTTGAGAAAAAGTCCTTTCTCCCGATTGTTAGATTGAGTTTGTACATGTGGACATTTAATAAATACTTCGTCGATTTTTCCGCTATGTTTGGTCAAAAAAGGGTATAACTTCTTAAGGTAAATTTCAACAACCTAATCTCTACAGGTTTTAATAGAAAATTTCAGAAAAAGTCCTTTCTCCCGATTGTTAGATTGAGTTTGTACATGTGGACATTTAATAAATTCTTCGTCGATTTTTCCGCCATGTTTGGTCAAAAAAGGGTATAACTTCTTAAGGTAAATTTTAATTTGTGCAAAATCTGTATGTGATCCCGATGAAATGAGGATGTTATAATTGCGGCGTTTTCACGTTTTCTGGACATACGAGTCTTTTGCTCTGTGATTGGCACGAGAATCAATTATTTTGGTCTAATTAATAGAAAAGAAGTATCATTTTCCTCGGTCCGTCTTACGTATGTAGTTTCTAACCATCCTGTAACAATGAGGAACTTTGATTTTTATATCTAGGTTTGTGAGAGGCATGATGCGGTAACTCTCTTTTTCATTACCCTGTCATGCCCCTTCTCGCCTGACTATGATAATCATATGAACACTGCCCGAAACATTATTTACAAAAGCATAAAATAACACACGTACCTTATAGCCAGCTAAATTCTGCCTCAGAATCATATAATACATGTACTGAGGATCTTCTATATTATTATATTATATCACTGTCACGGGTCCTAAAAATAAGGAAAAAGTAAGGAAATCCCAATAAATGATAAATTCTGATCTTTCTTCGTCACACGTCCACGTGTTTACGGCGCACTGCAGCCTATCGAGTGATGTTAGAAGATAAGGCGCGTATGCAGCCAGTAAAGCTTACTCGGAATACTTAGAATAGCGCAAAGCAGCTCAGCGAGTTTACTTTACTTATTTTTTGAATAAGGATAACTTCTACGTAAGTTTAACAACCACATAAAGGGTGTAAGGGTAAAGGGAGTAAGGGTAAAGGGTGTAAGGGTAAAGGGAGTAAGAGCAAAAGGGTTCAAGGGCGAAGGGTTCAAGGGCGAAGGGTTCAAGGGCGAAGGGTTCAAGGGCGAAGGGTTCAAGGGCGAAGGGTTCAAGGGCGAAGGGTGAAGGGTTCAAGGGTGAAGGGTTCAAGGGTGAAGGGTTCAAGGGTGAAGGGTTCAGGGGTGAAGGGTGAAGGGGTGAAGGGTTCAAGGGTGAAGGGTTCAAGGGTGAAGGGTTCAAGGGTGAAGGGTTCAAGGGTGAAGGGTTCAAGGGTGAAGGGTTCAAGGGTGAAGGGTTCAAGGGTGAAGGGTTCAAGGGGAAGGGTTCAAGGGTGAAGGGTTCAAGGGTGGAGGGTTCAAGCGTGAAGGGTTCAAGGGTGAAGGGTTCAAGGGTGAAGGGTTCAAGGGTGAAGGGTTCAAGGGTAAAGGGTTCAAGGGTGAAGGGTTTAAGGGTGAAGGGTTTAAGGGTAAAGGGTTTAAGGGTAAAGGATGTAAGAGTAAAGGGTATAAGGGTAAATGGTAAAAGGTGTAACAGTATATAAGAGTATAAGGGTATACGGGTATATAAGGGTGTAAGGGCATAAGAATGTAAGGATATAAGGGTATATAAGAGTATTAGTGTATATAAGAGTTTAAAGGTATAACGGTATATAAGGGTGTGAGGGTATAAGTGTATATAAGGGTGTAAGATTATATAAGAGTAGGGTGTAAGGGTATAAGGGTATATAAGAGTAGGGTGTAAGGGTATAAGGGTATATAAGAGTAGGGTGTAAGGGTATAAGGGTATATAAGAGTAGGGTGTAAGGGTATAAGGGTATATAAGAGTATAAGGGTATATAAGGGTGTATATATAAGAGTATAAGGGTGTAAGGGAATATATATGAGTATATGTGTATAAGGGTATAACGGTATATAAGAGTGTAAGGGTATAAGGGTAGGTATATAAGAGTATAAGGGTATATAAGGATATATACTCTGCGGAATGATCCCGAGAGTCGACGAACGAAACGTGTGTGCGAAACTGATAGGTGTGTGTGTAATACGTATTATGTCGACGACGACAAATTTTCGACTGGAGAAGAAAAATTTTCTCTTACCATTTCTGACAATTCCATGAGACGATATTACGATATCTCTAGCATGCGTGGACCGATTTTTTCGGAATTGGTCTTATTCGAAAGCTTATATCCGGTTTACATAAGGAAAATGCCTTTAAATTTAAAAAATATTGCAGGGGTGATGAGATGTAATGAAATATATGTCAGAATATTTTCGGGGCGAGTAAAGGATAGCGGTAGCGACAGTCGATACGAATGCAGGGCTCGGAATTTCGGATTTCGGAAAATGGAGATACATGGCAGGGGCAGTCGACATTCATATAGAGGGTGTCTTTTACGTATACAGGGTGTCTTATATGTACATAGTACAGGGTGTCTTTTCTTTCATGTACTTGGCGTCGAGACGCTACCGCGTCTCTAGATAAGAAAAACCAACAACTTCACGAAGTTCCCCCCTTACTTTAATTCAAATTTCCCTCCGAATGAAAACCTACGTTCACATCATGGCAAGGTAACGGGAATACAACATTCGATTTAAGTTTCGCGCTCTTTTGGTTCATGGTGAACTGACGGATACACAACACCTCCCCCCTTATTAGAATAAGGTGTTTTCACTAAAACAGCTTTTTTAAAAAAAAAGGAATCAACACACTCATTTGAATAAGGATACATTTTAACAAATAACGCAAATCTTACACAAGAACACAATATAATGAAGTTTCTTCCGCTACGTACAAATTTCAAGGTAGATCCGCCCTTATACAAGGTAATTTCAACTTATTTACATGTACAATTTTGGACTTGTTGACATTCAACGCCACTTCAACTGTGTAGTTATTAAATTTGCGTACAATTTTGTATGGTCCAAGCCACTGGCAATCGAATTTGGAAACCTTTGGTTCTTTTAACAAATAAACATTGTCGCCTACTTCAAATTTTCTTGGATTAGCATTCTTATCATAGTATAATTTACTCCTTTCCTTAGCTTTCTGTAAATTTGCAACAACAGTAGCCTGAGTAGTAGTTAGTTTACTGAATAAGTCATCAAAATAGTCTATGAAAGTTCGTGAGACTTGCTCCTTTGCAAACTCAGTAGGAATAATGGCTTTGTTGCCGAAAATTAGCTCATGTGGAGTGAATCCGGTTGCCTCATGTACGGATGTATTGTATGAAAAGATTCCGAACCTAACCCAGTCGTCCCAATCTTGTTTCTGACAGTAGTGTTTTAGATAATCTACAAAAACGCGATGGGCCCGTTCCAGAGAACCCAGAGACTGCGGATGAAAGGCGGTGGACGTTATTTTTTGAATTTTAAATATTCTACAGAAGTACTTCATTACTTTACTTGTGAAATTACTGCCCTGATCTGTATGAATCACTCTTGGGCATCCGAATCTACTAATAAATTGTTCAGCAAGCGCTATTGCAACAGTTATTGAGTCTATGGCCGATAGAAGTATAGCATCAGAGTATTTTGTCAAATTATCCTGAAGGGTTAAAAGATATTTATTTCCTCTCTTTGTTAAAGGTAGGGGTCCAACTATATCCATTTGCACCTTCTCGAATGCTTTCTTTGGCGTGTCTGTGATTCGCATTGGCTGTTTCGTCTTTGCTGAAAGCATTTTATTTCTTTGACAACTAGAACAGGTGCGCACAAATTCTGCAATCTCTTTTCCCATTCCAGGCCAATAAAAGTCCTGCCTGAGCCGGTGGTACAACTTGACTATACCCTGGTGACCACCCACGGTTGATTCGTGATTCTGTCTAATGATTTCATTTCTAATAGATTTTGATGGCGTCACCACCTCGCCTCTACAAACAGTAATTAGATATCCTGAGCCATTAAATACTTCCCTAAAGGCACGTTCCACAAGATTCCACTCGATAGGTTCCAAATCATTATTTTCCTTGGACACGATAATCTTTTTTTCATCCAAAGAGTCCATTAAATGCTTTAATGATATTGTTGATGACTTAATATGCCTTATATCAGGAGTTTTCCGCGAATTTGCTTTAAATAGTAAATGGAAAATAAAGTATTTTCCACTCCGAACAGTTATAGCTTCGTCAACATTGAACTTATATTGTTTTAGATACTCAATGGAGAATCTATTCCTTGCAATCAAATCCTTACTAATTTGTGAGGTGACTGAGCAATCGGCAGGAAGAAAATGAACTAAATTATCCCTACGCATATGCAAATGATCCTTAATTGGAAGAATGATTGGAGAAACAGGAAGGTGAGTCGACTGTCCATGCACTACGTCAGTTGCCAGTATTCTTATTTTACACTGTTTCAGTACTCTATCACTTCCAGATTCTACTGAGGTCATTCCTTCTGAGGATCGCAATCTCTTCTTCCCTTGGGCCCTAGCTACAAAACATCCAGGCACCTTGGCCCCCATTTCAACTCGGGCCCCTTGCACAAGGTTTGCTACTAACACTTCCTGAAGCGGGGTGCCTTCAAAGTCGGCCTTTCCGTAATTCAACAGGCTAGCGAGTCGACGCGAAACGCAAGTGCATACCACTCCATGCGATCCTTCACCATCTACACTTCTCGTAGGGAGAAGAGGCGTCTCGTCTTCGTCTGCGGTAAAATATTCGTCATTGTCACTGTCGCTGTCATTGTCCAGCTTGTCCATGACCTCAAACTCCTTTACCTCTGCTTTCCCACGCGTAAGGAAAACAGCGGCCACCAATTCCTCGTTACTTTTACTATCCCTGTCCATTCCAGAACCTGTAAGCGGTGATTTGTCGGCGCCAACAAACATCCCTTCCAGACGCTTCGGACAAGAATTCCCTGCCTCTGTACAGTCCATTGTTAAAGATTGTGTGTCGGGAGTGACTGCGTGAATAGATTTAACTGGATTTCGGGACAAAGCATCGGCGTTTGAATTTACCTTCCCTGATTTATAAACTATATCATAGTCGTACTCATTTAATCGGACTCTCCATCTCATTAACTTTGATGTGGGATCCTTCATGTTATTTAGCCACACTAATGGTCGGTGATCCGTGACCAGCGTAAATTGATGACCGAATAGATAGGGACGAAAATGTTCAACAGCAAACAGAATAGCTAATAATTCCTTTTCGATCGTTGAATAATTAATTTCAGCGCTATTCAAAGTCCTGGACGCGTAAGCAACAGGAAGATCCTGCCCAATTATTCCCTGACTTAATACAGCGCCTAAAGCGTAATCTGAAGCGTCGGTAGTGACTAGGAATGGTTGGTTGAAGTTAGGAAATTGAAGTAACGGTTCTGTACATATTACATCACGGAGATTCTCAAAAGCAATCTGAGCACTCTTACTCCAAACAAAGGGAATATCCTTCTTTAATAACTGTGTGAGCGGTTTGGCAATCCTAGCCATGTTCGAAATAAAGCGCCTATAATAACCAACTAAACCCAAGAATTGTTTTATACTCTTTTTGGTCTTTGGTACAGGAAATTCTTTTACCGCTTTTACTTTTCCAGAATCTGGTTTTACACCCTCTTTCGTGATTACATGACCCAAATACACTATTTCTTTCCTAAGGAAGTGACATTTATCCGGTTGTAACGTTAGCCCAGCATTCCGTAACCGAGCTAGAAGTGTTCTCAATTTACGAGAATGCTCTTCCAATGAATTACCATACACAACAATATCGTCCATGTATACAAAAAGTTCAATGCCCTGTAATCCTGAAAGTACCAAATCCATCATCCTTTGAAAGGTGGCCGGGGCGTTCTTTAACCCAAACGGCATTTTATTAAACTCGTAATAACCGTACGGAATAGAGAAAGCAGTTTTAAATTTTGATTTGGAATCCATTGGAATTTGATAAAAGCCAGAGGCTAAATCGAGTGTACTGAAGTATTTCGCACCACCAAGCTGGTCTAAAATGTCTATTATATTAGGGAGGGGATAGGTTTTTTGGGAACAATCCAAACTGCTGAATTATACGGAGAGATTGATGATTGTATAGCATTACTTTCTAACAAAGATTTTACTTGCTTTTCGATTTCTTGTTTTTTCGTGTTTATTGGCATCTCATCGGTTGTTGTTATAGTATACTCTGCAATGTTAGTGGAACCCAACTTGTCCGTTGGTAAATAAAACTGGTAGGAGAATTCGTTTATAATTTCGAGAATACTAGCTAATTCTGATTCGCTAAGACCATTCAAATTTAGAATTCTGTATAGTTGAGTGAGCCTCTGAGCGTCTGCCCTTGTTTGTCCCTTATCTGGATCCACGGCCCGTGCTGAACGAGGACCAGGTGGTCTAACCTGAAATTCCTCTAACTCAACCGAAGGAATTGTGAGTGTAATATCATCGACATTAGTGTTTATTGCAAAAATCTTCACAAATCCATTCTCCTGTGTCGCTAATGCCTCGCCCACATAAACTCCTGGACCCGTTTCTAACTTCCTTATATAACCTGTTTTCTTTTCCTTGTTTTTTACAGGAATGTTTTTACAGTAAATTTAATGTAGCTGAGGTAGCACAAAAGGGAAGTTCCTTACAATCTAACCATAAACTGTTTGGTGTTTCCTAAATTTCAAAGTTACTTTCTGCTGTTCTAAAAATGTCATTCCTAAGATTCCGTTCTCCGTTATAGGAAAATCATCTTTAACTATTTGAAATTTAATGCCAACGTCACAAATTGGAATAACAACCGCATCGTAAGTACGAATTATGCCTGTGCCAATACCTGTGAGACTATAAACCACTTTATCATTTATTTCTATCCTAGGAATCAATTGTCCTTGTTTGATCAAATTAAGTTGTGATCCTGTATCAACTAAGAAATTGCATGAGCCTTTAACAAAACAAGCTTGTTCAAATGGAATAACAGGTAATGCTGCCACCTCTTTTATATCAAATTTGTAACAGACCCTGTGGGTTGAGCGTGTATAATGGGAGGTTGACTCTGTGTCACGCTCTTTTGCAGAGTCATCCTCGAGTTTAAATTCCGATTACCCCCATTTCCTACTTCAGTCATATCATTCTGCCTTGCTGCCTTTTCATGAGTATTTTCATTCAATCTCTTGTAACATTGCGACGTTACATTTCCCGATTTCCCACAATAATTGCACTGAACTCTGTCACGATTCCTTAATCTATTACCTTTTAACTGAGATTGTGGGCAATCTGTACGAATGTGACCTATTTGACCACAACCATAACACTTTTGGTCGGGTGCACCAGCCGTATAAATTTTAGCATCCTGAGTAATTACCCTACAGTTTTGAGATTGTTTCATACGTTCTTTGGTTTGTTGCTCTAGTTTTGATGCCAAATTAATTGCAAGTTCCAAATCATTGTATTGTTCCTTTGTTATAAGTAAGCTTCTGAACTGGTCACGCAATCCCCTTACGAACCCTGTTACTGATGCTTGATTTAACAAAACCTTAACACCTAACAGCTGCTCGGGGTTGAATTTTTCTTTTGTTACTTCTAACCCACGATTCAATATTTCATTCACCCTTTCCCCATAAATTTCTACTCGTTCATTTCCTGCTTGACAAACAGTTTTTAACTCATTGTACGCATGTTCAAGATCATAAACTCGTGCAAACGCTGATTTCAATAAACTAATTAATTTTTCCAAAGTGTTAGGTTCGCGACGATTACTTATTAATTTATCCGCGTGCCCCTCGATCTTATTCCGGATCAGGGCAAGTAAATTCATCCGATCCGCAGGTTTTACTCGTGAATTTGCTAATCGACTTTGCTTGATGAACTTAAAAAGAGTGCAAATTTTACCATCAAACCGAGGGACTAAATCTACTGCTAATTTTAGTGGCAAATATGCATTTTGTAATGAACTCAATGAAGATTCCTCTGAATTATTTAAATTATTTGTTTCAACTCTATTCATCAAATCTAATACATTGTTTAGCCCGATAATAGAAAGAGGGCTTAACGTTGGAATTGGGCTGGAATGCCCTTGTTGGGATGTACCGGCAATCGTTCCCAATCTAGCTGTTCCCTCAAACGCGTCCTCCACTTCAAAACCTCTACTACTACTCAAACTAGACTGTCTATGACTTTTCTTAAATTTCTTTTGCCTAATAATTCTACGCGACATTTTGTTGATACAATAATAAACGCTTATTAATAGGAACGCAATAACAACGATACTAGGGGAAGTGGTAGATACAGGCTTTTCTTCTCAGTCCCCCTCTTCTACGCCACCTTCTTCGGGCCAGGCAATCCTCCTCTTCGAAGATTCCGATCCTCTCCTTCCGCACCGACGTTCCTGACTCCAACAACCTTCACCTCCTCGACGATATCGATCCTCTTCATCGGCGCCGACGTTCCTGACTCCTGCAGCCTTCGCCTCCTCAAGGATTTCGATCCTCTTCTTCAGCAAAGCCAGTCTCCAGGTCCGTCAATCTTTCGTTCTTCAAGTCCAGCAATTTCAGCAATTTTCTATTTCTTTGACTCAGCAATGTTCACTTCTTTATTGGTATTTTGTGATTTCAGGGAAAGCGTGCACGGCCACTGAAATCACGCTTCTCCGGCATTCACTCATGCCCTCAGGAAAACCGTGCAGAAAACTCAGAGGGAGAGGAGCGGTATTTAATCTTGATCGCCCAGATAATGCACCTCGAGCCGGCAAAATTTCTAATACATCCCACCGCTGTCACCAAATTTGTTGTAGGATTCTTCGGGAACTAGCGTCCGATTCCAAGGAGTGGGGCCGATGCCCGTGGAATGCAGAAGCACTCTACTCAGAGGATGCGTTTAAGTTTGGACTCGGGGATTAGAATAATTAAAAGAAACTTTATATTCAAGGTTGAACAAATATATATATATATTAGTGTAATTTAACAAATACGTCTATTCAGAATTAACTCTCGCAACGGAATGAATGATCTTCAATTTCGGTTGTTAACATAAATAATCAACTACATTTGTTTCTAATGAGCGTTTACATAATTCGGTGATGATTAATAAAAATTACAATGATAACGAGTGTCTGATTACCTAGCCATGAATATATTTAATTGCATAATTTCAGTATAAAGGAATAAGAAAAACCAACAACTTCACGAAGTTCCCCCTTACTTTAATTCAAATTTCCCTCCGAATGAAAACCAACGTTCACATCATGGTAAGGTAACGGGAATACAACATTCGATTTAAGCTTCGCGCTCTTTTGGTTCATGGTGAACTGATGGATACACAACAATACTCACATAGGTAGTAATTATTATTATTGAACACTGAAAAAACCAAATACGTTCCACGAACCAAGAGGGAAGCAGTTCGGGCAATGGGATCTCGATTTTTGATTAGAAAATAATTGAGTAACCGAGAATCGATTCCTAGAATAATTGGTAAAATAATCGACTTTTCAGAAAAAGAATCGATCTATTCTAGAAGAATCGAGTAGAATCGTCATACTGTTGCGTATGTTATGGTCTCATTTAGTAACACCTGAATACAACTTCGTGTTAGTCGATAAGTCGCGCCAAATTTGAAGTGTCAAGTGAAGCAATCGAAATTAAGAACAAAAACTTTGCAACGGCTACTACCAAGAAACGCTCGTTAAGTAATATTGATTAAATATTAGTTTTGGTTGCTTTGCTATTAAATCACCGACATCTTGTAAAACGCTCGTTCTTAATGTAGGGAGAACCAATCAAACAATTCGTTAGATAATTAATTAAGAAAGTATTTTTATAATTGGATAACTTTATTAACAAAACATGTTACATTTTCAATTCTAAACGACGGCATCTTTGTACACTCACTTGTTGATCAACGCTAGAAGCAATCACTCGATTTCCTTAAGTTGTCTTACCTTTTAAATATTAAATCAAAACTAATTACAATTGAAACAAGTCTCAGTTAATTTATTCCATACCTTGCCTCTTGATATACGAAGAGACTGGAGGAAAAATACCCGACGCGAACGTGAGCAGAGCGGATCAGCGCTCCATGGGCAGCGAACCCATCTGCGCCTGTTGAAGAAATCCCTGCAGCATCTCGTAACACGTATTTTAGCGGTGATTTTAATATGAGAACGCGGGTTGGTGCCCGTGATGCGCTCAACCGCTCTGCTCGTCGGAGTGTGGGAGTTTCAAATAAACAAAATACAAGAAACTATTTATAAGTTAAACTTGAGAGTTTATTAGACTGTTCGGAAAGCTGGTTAAAGACAGAATGCATGAAGCGTTACAAAGTATCCTCCGAGGTCCTCGCTGAAGTCGTTGGCCCAATCCTCCTAGTCCTCCCATACCAGCAATTGTAGTGCGTTTCTTGTAAGGAATGTTTATCACTGGAATACATCGAACGCGAAATACGACGAGGACTGGGCTCAATTTTGAGCATACGATGCCACAAGTGCTTGCTTCTAAATGAAATGACTACCGGCAAGCAGCAATGTCCTCCAGGCAAACGAAATGCATCACGTTTCGACATAAATTACAAAGCAACAATGGGTATGAATCATATGTATTCCTTGTTTTTGCTTAACAAGAATTATAACATATACAAAAATTATAAGCAGTGACTAAAAATGTCCTATAAAAAAATTTTCATATCTTCAGGTATCCTGAATGTTGGCATGGGCTGGACTCATATCAATCAATTATTCGCGTGTTTAAACATCCCCTGCTTTAACTATAACACTTTCAAAGTTTACGAGAAAGAAGTCGGGAAAGCAGCAGAGCAAGTGGCAAAAAAAAGTTGTGAAGACGCAGCGGCTGTAGAACGAATGCAGACTATTCAAAATGCAACCTCCATTGAAAAATCATTGTACTTAATAATCGCCTTAATGTTACGAGGATGTGTTGAAAGTTTTCCTTTGCCTTTGCTTTGTCCAAGTATATTTCAAATATTGAATCATTTGATTGTAAATCGTCGAACACAGTGCAATACACTGTAACATGAAACAGAAAATAGCATCGATTATTATTATGGAAAACCTCAATAAATTTAATTGAATGCATACTTAATTACTTCATATCATTTTTCGCTTCCTTTCCAGACCTGAAAACTTCCAATCCAATTTCCTAATTCCAAATCAACAAACCACTGAGCTCGGTGTAGATGAGTATCCCGTTTTGTTTGATGACGTTGTACGAATTATAATTTCGTACGACATGGGTTGGAGTAGAAGAGGAACAGGACGCGATTATGATAGCTTGAATGGATTCGGAGCGATCGTAGGAACAATGTCGGGGCTGGTACTGAACTATTCAACGTGTAATCGCAAATGCAAAAAATGCGATACCAATGGTGGGAACCCTGATGACCACGATTGCCGAAAAAATTACTTTGGATCAGCCAAAGGCATGGAACCTCATGTAGCCAAGAAACTTATCGTAGAGAGTGAAATACTTAAGGCACAAAATCTGGAGGTCGGGGTATTTATAGGAGACGACGATAGTTCTAGCATTGCACAGTGTCGGGCGGCTAGTTCTCATCCAATAATTAAGGAGTCGGATACAAATCCTGCGGCTAAAGGAGTCAAGAAACAGCTCTATAATATTAAAAAAAAATCATAAAGACCTCACAAAAGACGCGATTCTTTGGTTGCACCGATGCTTCACCTATGCAGTGAGTCAAAATAAAGGAAACAGTAAAGAAATGGTGGCTGCCATCTTGTGCATACCCTACCATGCAACCAATGATAACAGCAAATGTGGCGCATGGTGTGGGTACGTGCAAAATCAAGAAAATTATAAGCACCGGATTGTTCCTGATGGATTTTCAGATCCGCAATTAACAACAGCGCTAAAAGATATTTTTAGTAAACTTGAGGCAAATGCGCAGAAATTCGCTTCTGCGGCTTCTACGAATATTAACGAAAGTTTGAACGCATCAATGGCCAGCTTCGTGCCGAAATCAAGATGCTACAGCATGAGTGCATCTGCCGATCACCGCTTTGCGTTTACTGTGGCCCAGAAAAATCTTGGAGCAGGATTTACTGAAGCGATTGCAAAGCCTTTACAACTGTCTCCTGGAAGACACCATTTGAGGCACATTGCAAGAAGTAATACAATTTTAAAAAAGAGACGGCAGATGATGAACACTCCAGGTCATAAAAAAAGGAGAATGCAATTGCAAAAAATGTGAACCGCGTTACGGCAGCGGAAGGAAAATGTTGAGGGTACAACGTACAAATCAAACTGTTCCCTTTTAATGGATCCAGCAGTATAATTGGATGATGATCGCCTTTGCGATTTGGAAGAAGCAGATGATGAAGAAAGCCAGATCGCAGTTGTCCTCGTGGATTTGGAAACGTCGGGTTTCGACAAAAAATCGTGCATTCTACAAATGGGTGCAAAATGCGGGAAGAAATATTTCGAGACGTATATAAATCCTACGAGACCAATTGCATCTGCAGTGACAACGGTCAATGCTTTAATGAATGTACAAGGCGATTTATTTTACAATGGGATAAAAGTATCGTCGATTCCTTTGAGAGCGGCGATTGCAGAATTTCTGAACTGGTTAATGTTGATTGGAAAAAAATGCTGCATCGCGACACATAATTTACGTTTTGATGGGCCAAGGTTATTAGCAGCGATAGAGCAGTACTCATTGAAAACAGAATTTTCCGCTGTTGTCGATGGTTTCGTCGATACTTTAACAGTAATTTCAAATGTTACTGGGCGTAAAACAAAGGGTCAATGTACGATTACCGGGTTGGCGGAACACTATAGTATACTAACGAGTGGCGCGCATAATGCTACGCATGATTGTGTTATTTTGAACAAAATTTTGAAAAAATGTAAAATCCCCACTAATGTACTGATAAAAAACATGGAAAATTTTGTTGAGAAAACCAATTATTGGAACTTGAGTGAAATGAAAGATATTACCCCAGTGACACGTAAAAAATTGGTCAAAGCTGGAATTTCGTTAGATATATTACGAATGACTTATCTTGAAACAAGTGAAGAAGGAGTGAGAAAACTCCTTTCTTCTAAACATATGGGTCCACTGAAGGGCCTACGAGAATCTACGCTTCAGAAAATTGTCAATTTATGTCAAATTACATTTAGGGAAATAACATGTTGAAAATATAAATAAAATACTATTTATGAAAATATTATAATATCGATTTTTTGAATTTCTTGCATTTGCCCGTTTCATAATATTATCTTTAGTCCTTTTTTTAATATCATATAAAATTCACAATTAAAAAATTTATTGAACTTTGTTTCATCCTCTAACTGCCACGAATATGGAATAAAACGCAGTAATGTGTTTCAAATATTCCCGCCTCTAGAACTAATTGCGGCGTTGTCGCACTTTCACAGTTACTCAGCTGACAATCGAAGAAAAACCAGTTTTCCGTGTCATTTTCTTTAATTTCAACAAAAACCATCGAATCAATTGTCCGGAATTTTTGTGACAATTTTGTTCAGTGTTTGATCTTTCTGTACACAAGATTTCAAAAACTTTGGCCTATTATTTCACTCTTAATTTTGTAGTTATATTCTCAATATTACATTTTCCCATAAGAATACATGTTAAATTGAAAGTTAAATAATTTGAAAACTACCGAATTAACTTTTCTAAAATTTTGCAGAGAGTTTTTTTTACTATTGCATAAAGATTGATGCCTCCAATTTTCAAAGATTTTCGCTTATTTTGAATGTTACTGAAGTTCATCCTTAAAAAGTTGAGAAGGACCCAAATTGCATTCTTCTGAAAGGGAACTTCCTAATTTTGAGTATTTATACGGGGATATACCTATAGATTTAATGAGTTTTAAAATGCTATTTTTTAATCCAAAATTCTGGCTGTTTTTAAAAAGGTTCTGGCATGTAAATGCTGGAAACTGATCCTTTTAAAATGTGGACTAAATCATTTATTGCTCGGTGTGAAATTTTATGTGTTACAGCCCACTCTGCCAATGAAGAAGCTGAATTAGGACTACTCAATTCAGTTGAAAATTCTTCAGAAGTTTGTGCATTTCCAAAGGAGGTTTGTGATATTGGAAGAAGATTGCGAACTTGTGCCAGGTGAAACATATGAGTATATTGGTAATGAGAAGATACGGACAAGATGTTGAATGTGAAGATGATTGTGAACTAGTTCCAGGTTAAACATTACTAGTGGAGTAGTAACAAAGTGGATTGCAAATGTTAAATATGAAGAAATAGCATCTAATGATGTAATAATGTGGCTTCCTGAACGGAACGATTAAGTGATCTGTTAACGCGCATATAGTTCTTATTATTCAATTTCAATTTGCCAGTCATTATTAAATTGAATGAAGAAAATAGAAATAAACTGACTGTAATGTAGAGAAAAAACAAAATGCAACATTTGCTGCAGAAATATGTAATAGATTTAGAGATATTTGGTGATATAGAACTTACCTGCAGAATACATATCCTTGTTGCAAAACACACGCCGAAGAAATACACTAAACTAGCTTTAAATACGTGCACTAATACTAATAATAAAAAAACACAATAATAAAAAGCACAAAATAAGAATAAAAAATCTCACAATAATAAAAAAAGCACACAATAAGAATAAGAAAACCACACAATAATAATGAAAAAAAGCACACGATAAAAATACTATAAAAATATTATAAAAATGGTATACGAATAATATAAGAAAAATATAAAAATAATAGATCCAAGTATGTATTATAATGATAAACTATGAATAAACTACAAACTAACTAAATAAAAGAAAAATGTATGTATTGAAAGTTTGAAATAGTGAAAAATAGCGTGCGTCCCCGTGGGTGGTTCTGCGATAACTGCCGCAGCTTCCTTACGACTACCACAGACCAGGTATAGAATAGACCTATCACGGAATGTAATTTTGTGTCACACGCTCGGGGGGCTCGCGAGCCCCCTTACCATTTTCGTGTCACACCCAACGTTATCGATTCAGTCTAAAATAAGATTACAATGCTACGAGTGGTAGGAATTGAAATTAAATCTTATCGGAAACGTTTAAAATCTAAAACGGCATAAACGTTAAGACTAATTTCAAGAAACATGTTGCATAATTCCGTTTACTAATACATTTTGATAGAAGCATAATTTGCACTTATTTCCATAAATTTCGATTAGAAATATTATATAAATACAACCACGTAATAAACATTTGTACAGTCTCTTAGTTAGGTTATATTTTCGGTCACTTCGAAGAGTGGATTTTCTGTCCTCGAAGTGACAGAAAATATACTTAACCTATATGCTACAGGATAATAAATGTTTATTGGATATTTCGTTCTTTTGGGCTACATTTGTGAACTTTTTATGACGTAACATCCTTGCAAAATATTATTATTACGCCTCAACGATATATTTATGAAGTCGATGAGTGTAATTATTTGTGGTTAAGAAATCAAAATTTCCTATTCATAACGTCATTTTTTTAGTACATTTCATCGAAATAATAAGTTTTAGCTTAATTTGTTTATGTTTGCCAAATTCATGCCTTTTATTAGACTCTACTTGATTTTAGCATCAATTTTCATGTTTACAGATTTCTATGCTTGATTAGAGGTGTGACTATCGATTATTGATAGATTATCGATATCTTATAGATATTTAACAATATATCGACAATATCGTTAAGATATCGTTAACCCAGATAGCACACGTCGTCTATAAGCCGTCTTTAAGTCGTCTTTCAGACTTTCAAGACGTCTTAAAGACGGCTTATAGACGACGTGTGCTATCTGGGAAGACGAATAGATCTATTCGCCTCTTCTAGAAGAGGCTGAGGTAGAATATAACACACTTTGTTGCAGCAACGATGCAAATAACAATTTTAAAGACATTGTGAAGCAACGATACATATTCATACTTTTAAAGATATCGCTTTCGATACTCAACGGCTCAGCACCGATGTTTTCGCCCATTCACAACGGTGTTCTTCGGTTCTAGATAGCGCCGTGAATGGGCCCAGCACCGGTTTTTACGGTGCTCACTTTTCGAGCACCGTTGCCAACGGTGCAGACCTTTTTTCGCATAGAATGCAACGCATTATTTGTATAATAAAGTCAATCAGAATCTATTTGTTTGTATTTGAATTCACGGCGCTGTCCAGCACCGAAAAACACTGAATGGGCTCAGCACCGATATTTTCGTCCGTTCACAACGGTGTCTTTCGGTGCTGGATAGCGTCGTGTATGGGCCCAGCAACGCTTTCTACGCTGCTGACCTTTTTTCGTGTATACCTCAGCAGATTTCCCAGGTAGCACACGTCGTCTATAAGTCGTGTGCTATCTGGGTCTATTCGCGTCAACGATATCTTAAACATATTATCGATATATTGAAATATCAATAACATTTCAATAGTCACACCTCTACCTCAAAGTGACAGAAATTATAACCTATATACAGATGCTATTCCCAATTTCATAAATATACCGTTGCGGCGTAACAACGATATTTTGGAAGGATGTTAAGTTATAAAAAGTTCACAAATGTAGCGTAAAGGAACGAAATAGCCAATAAACATTTATTGTCATATAGCATATAGGTTATATTTTCTGTCACTTCGTGGAGGAGACTACATAATAATCACGCGCATCCAGCCTGCGCATTTTCCCTAGCCTGGGCGGCCGCATGAAAGGGGAACTTTCCCCACCCTACATTAGTGGTAGTTGGAACGATATTTCTGAGCTTGGGTACGCGGAAAATTTGACTTGCGGTCCCAAGCGGGAAAAAAGTTCATTAAATTTCATTAAATTCTTTATATTTAGTGGGATTATTACTAGGGACTGTAGCCGTAATTATTTCTTTTATATTTCGAAGAACTGTCTTTAAATGTTTAAATAATTACTTTAAGCTACCCTGACATTCAATTGACTAACCTGCTAAGAAAACTATTAAAAATGTTATATTACGCGGCTAAATACATGCTTTTCTGACTTCCTTTCTTCCATAAAATATGGTAAGATCGGATTTTTCGAGTCGGTCTTATAAACGTTTTACAACATTTACGCTTGAGACAACGCAATACAGCATTTCCTCTAGTTCCTATCACTTTTCTAAATATGGAAACATAGATATCAGGTTTACATAGATTTCTAAAATTGTTCAGAAGCTACCGACTCTTTATAACAACATGTTGGTCGGCGCTTGGAAGGAATACAGTGCCATTAATATGCAGTATCCTCTAATGGAAAAATAATTTTTCAATATTTTTATCATTATGCAAACATCTGTATTGTATGTCAGATTTGTCTACTAAAATGAAACCAATTACGACGCAGTTTGGTATGAGGAAGGTATGGCAAAAAATTGGTACAGAAAGAGGAAAAATAATAACATATTTTTTTAAAATCCAGAAAATAATACGATAGCGAACGTTCAGTAGATGTGCGGCCTTTTTCTCATCGATTGTTGAGGTCAAGGCCATCGAAAAGTTCGTCTTTTTTTTTAAACAGACGCCGTTCCCAGAAACGCGATACACCTGAAGGCAAAAATCAATGCGACTTGAAATGTCTTGCAAGCAGAGCTCGCTAAATCAGGCGTTTGCTCTTAACGAATCTTTACCAATTTTTATTTTGTTTAAATGCTAAACAAGTAAAATATGAAAAAAGTGGGTAGGTAGTAATTTATTTTTAGGGTTGCCATAATTGTCAAGCTTTGATACGGAACATTTAAATGCTAATTAAATAAAACATAAAAGAAGTGGGTAGGTAATGGTTTATTTTACTCTGTAAAATATTTCACGGGAATAGTGAAATACGGGACAGTCCCGTATATACAGGACGTATAGCAACTCTACATATGTACATACCTACTTGCCCGAATCACGTCGTATTTGATTTTCCTTTTATTAAAAAAATCTCACTAATATGCCGTAAATGCTCGAATCGAGCCGAAACAGAGAATGTAAAAATTTCACCTTATGATTAGCTTAGCATGTGTACATACATGTTTTCCGCTTTTAGCTACTGATTACGGCTTTTGCAGAATTTGTAGAAGAAAGTAAAATCTAGAAGCCTAGGTTGTCCGTGGACCGACATCGACATGCGAAAATCGGACGCACGGAGAATGCAAGAAGACAATGTAGTATTATACTTTGTTACCGCTGCCAGAATGATCGTTTGTCGCGTAAAGGACCTCCGTGCCGTTTCCCTCCCATTTTATCTCACACGCAAGTCGCGACGTCCGTAAAACAGGACCTTTTTTTTTACTTGTACTTTAAAAAATACCATAACTGTTTTCTCATATGTACATATCTAGGAATAATGAAAACAGACCTTAACGCAAGCGATACGCTCGGGTACTTACATCGGAGATGTTCTTTACAATTTTTAAATCCATACAATAGTTAATAAGGAAAGGGTCAATCAATTTGTAACGAAACGTAGAGTTTTAACTACTAATATATCGTTCCCAAGTAATAAATAAACTATTGCAAAATGTCCTCGAGTGCCGAAAACTACGAATATAAATTTAAAAAAAACGTTTGGATTCCTTGTTCTCAATGATTTATACGTGTCGTAGGATGGGCACCGTCTATTTAGACATGCGCGGAGTGCAGAGATTTGTGGGAATGTCAGTAACAGCGTCAATTTTTAATATTTTTCAACATACGACTCGCGAAAATGTTAGTTAAGTGTTCCACTACACGTAAAGTACTAACAATCAATGTCATCTTGCAATTTATAGCTTGTATAAGCTTTCAAGAAGAGATCACCGAAATAGATTTTCGGAGAAAAATCCACGTGAATCCTCGTGAGTCGCTGACAAACCGAGCCAAAGCGTAGCGTAACAAAAGCCTGTCCTCTGTCAAACTCTCACTCTAAACAAGTCACGCGTATACAATCACGCACACCTTTCAGCATTTCAACACATTTCAGAGTAGTTCCTAAGTTGGACGCTGTTCATGAGCAGAGGCCGCTAAATTCAGTCCTCGAGTTATGGGTCGGTAATACAGTTTGGGTGGTGACACGAAGTCCCATAAGGTGATAGGTCTATTCTCTACTTCGTCGATGCGACTACTTACCCGTACGGCGGATATACGTTTGCCGACGGATATACGTCTGAAGACTTGCCAGAAAAGCCCTAATTGAACCAAATGTTTTTTTAATCCTTATGAGTGTCGCTATCGCCACTACCAAAATCAAGTAAATATTTTCCACACATCGATTTATTTTTGGGCATCTAAAAGTTAAAAAAAAAACTGCAGGAAAAATGTATTTAATATTTATCCAGCTGCCACTTTGTAGATTTTTTTTTTAAATTTCTAGTCGTAGTAAGGGCGATAGCGACACTCTTAAGGATCAGAAAAAACGTTTAGTTCTCTCTTTTCTGCCCAATGGAAATGCCGCTAGCCTTGGAACAGTTCAACAAGGATGTGTTCGGATGAAGACGTTTATAATTCTGCAAGTTGTAAAGATTTTAAATCATCCTTCATGATGTTAAACAGCAAAAAGATTAATAAAAGTGTATGTATACGAGGCACCAATGTCGTATCTTTTTTCGTCGCCTAGAAAAAAGATCACGAAATCGGCTGAAAAATCGGCCGTTTAAACACGGAAAAAAGGCTAACAAAAAGTCGGGTGCGCTTGTGTCAGGGGTACGCACGGGTAACGTGAATACGTGTACAATGTTCTCCAAGAGAATGTTTACCTCCTTTACGACAATGTATACCTGAGGTTCCCGTTCGCTACGCGTAGCGAGTTCAATATAGTGTATTTAGTTTCTACTAAAACTGCCCAAATTGAAGAATTCTAATTATCCGTATTTCACAGTTTGGTCTGTAGTTTACGTTGACAAATTTTCGCTAAAATGGATCAACAATCTATAAGAAAAAGGGAATAAAAATGACTACATTTTCATATATTCTTTAAACAAATTGACGCATTATTCGTAATCTGATCACGATTGGCTGAATTTGTTATAAAAAGATGTATCACTGTCGCATCAAAGATTTTCTCTATGGTGCCTACATTCCGAGATATTGCGGCAGACGAGTCTTCTTCACTCCCAACTTTGAGGGCTACGCGCAGTCAAAGAACTACACCTTTTGTTCCTGTGTCCCTCCGTCAAGTGTATTGGCGATATAGTAAACGCGTCTGATTTTTTAATGCAAAAGCGAGGTAGTGGGATTGGAAAGATTAACAACAATACAGGAAGCATTGAACAAAAAAAGGAAATGTTAATAATAATTACTGTAAAGTATTAAAGTACATCATGTAGTCAATGCATATCGTTAAAAATGTAATGTGTATATACATATATCCATCTTCATTAAATGTTTATGAGAGTATATTATCAAGGGACTACAAATCCTATACAATACATGATACGAGTGTCACCTGATGATGATAACAAGGTGAAACGGGAAACCTGGAAGCGGCCAATGTCACGCCGCTAGACACTCGGGCGACTTTGCTCACCGTCCACTTGAATATACAGTTTTCGGGTACATGTGACCAACAGTGATTTCTAGAAGGCCGCTTGAAGCAAGGGACGAGTTGCTGTATGTATCCTACAGAGATGTTGCCAAGTCGCCGGATACACGTTGGCGGCGATTTGTTGCCCGGTCTACACAGACGCACCTTAAAGGTGTTACCCGTGGCGCAAACAAGACAGTGGAAATCAGTAAATTTGCAGCCGCAATATCTCGAAAACCAGTTGAAATAAAGTGTGTACGTTATAGGTTATTAAATTTGTCTTGAATCGCACTGTTAAGTAATATCCAAAAAAATATATCGTTCTATTTAAAAAACGAACTTGACCATCGTATCTCTTAAATTAATAATGTACAAAAAATTCGTCTGCTAGGCTAATAAATTTGCCCCATCGAACCATTGAAATTCCATATATGTAGACGTTTTTTTTCTATCTCATATACGTAAGGAAATATCCAGCTGCTTACTGTTCTCGCGGACATCTTGTACATATGTATATATGTATATAAGGGGGGCCACGAGTATCTCACGCATACCCGCGGGTATCATCTCGAGTATCAACAGCTCTAGTTGAAAGTTACCGATTGGTATAAAATAAGGCAACAGTGTCAGAGCTAATCCCCGTTGTCTTTCCACTCCCTTTCTGTCTTCGTTCCTTTGTTATTCGTATCTCCACACAATCACCACACGGTACGGCTTGGGTGGGTACAGGCGGTCGCTGAATCCAGAGTGCAGCTTTTTGCGAAAAATTTGACCATAACTCAAAATTTGTCCAAGCAAGATGGCACGAAACTCGGTCGAATCAGCAAACGTTCCTTTTAAAAATAACCTTCAGGTTGTGGTGTTGCGAGGGTCACTCCTTGCTTAGATGCAGTGAGTTAAGGGGGTAGACACGGGTAATGCAGCGCTCTGTATACCGACATAATCTGGCCCGAAACATGGGTTTGCGCGCTGACGTTTTTTGTCCTTATATGAGCAAATTTTGGGCTGGGCGAGGTCTCATTCGAAAGATGAAGGTTCAATGCAGCCCGCTCTGCTCATGGTTCAAAGAGATTGTGTTGATATGTAATAATACGAGGGTCCAAAGTAGAGAAAAAATCGACAAAATGCACTCGCAGATTCCATGCATTTGTAGGTCACTAAAAGAGTTTTCTGACTCAAACGATGAGCAGAGCGGGCTGCATCGAACCTTCCTCTTTCGAATGAGACCTCACCCAGTCAAAAATCTGCTCATATAAGGACAAAAAACGTCAGCCCGTAATTGCATTCCCAAATACGAATTCCGCCATATTGGCGATAATACAGAGCAAGTCACGTGACAAATTTAGTTGAGCTAGTGGATACGAGATGGCGCCTACTCGGGAGGACTGCCAATGTGGAATCATAGCAAACCTGAAGCGTTAGCTGGATCCACGAGCCACAGTAAAAGCGTGATGCGGTCAATGTATGCATTTTCGGACGATTGTAGGTTAGGTTATATGCATTTTAGGCCAGGAACTGCTAGGAAATGTATACATTTACTAAATTAACGCTTTTACCGTCACACATACATCACTTGAAATCGCTGTCGTATTTATATCATAGTAATTGAGGCAGTTAGAGCAACAACGGACTAACCTACATTAAAAAAAATTTCCTATTGTACATCGATGGCTTACAATTAGTGCACACATATTGTCTGTCCATTTTTAGCGTTTTTGAGAAAAACAGGTTCAAACATTCAATGGTACATTTTAATTAAATAAATACTTTTTGCATTATTGTATTATCATATATATGTAATATAAGTATCACTGAAAATATGTAATTAGTAGTATAAGTTAGAATCTGCAAAATAAAAATAATGATTCGATAATAATACATGGAAGATGAACATGCTATATGTAACCAAGTACAGAGGAGGACATACTATACTGAATGATATTATATAAAAATGAATGAAAGGAATAATACTGGAAATAATGTCACTTCAATATTATATTTATTTTGAAAGTAACAGGAATAAAAAAGTAATTATTCGTTTTCATTTTTGTCAATGTTCATGGGAATTGGAATTACATCACGTTGTGATTTTGCTGATGGTATGCTAATGATAAATGCCTTGTAGTATTCAGGAATAATTCAGTTGTGATACAGATCTTTTTTCTTTGCGATAGATATAGGAAGACTTTTTTTAAATTTTTTATTTACTGTCACATTTTTTCAAGACTGGCATGGACACACAACATTTGTGCACTCAACATAATAAATTTAGGGACATACAATAAACAAAAATATTATTTTTGATAAATTTATAAAAAAGATAAAAATGTCATTTTTATGCAGCATAAAGAAACAGTCAAGCACTATTTGTTGCATATAAAAACTCAAATTTCATAAAAAGTGGACATACAATATGTGTACACTAAGCCATCGATATGATAGTAGAGCCTATTGGAATACGTTATTGCTACTAACTCAATTTCGAAAAAAATGTGGGTCAGTCCGTTGTTTTTCTCACTGCCTCAATGATATGACAAAATACCAAAGATGAGCATTACTAAATAACCCGAACCAATTTTTATTTGAAGCGTGGAGAATTCAATTGTCGACCATGAATAATTTTTTCGTATTTATTCGTACATTCTCGACTAAATATATGATTCTCGACTAAAGTACGAATAAATACGAGAAAATTATTCATGGCCGAGGGATGAAAGGCCTTGGAATAAAAAAATGATTGACTAAATATATGATATACATTTATTTATTATTATATGTATTATTTGAAGGAAAGAAAATATTTAGCCCCTCTTCCTCCTCTGCCTCCCCTTCCCCCCCTTCCTCCTCTTCCTCTCTTTCCTCCCCTTTCTCCTCTTCCTCCTCTTCCTCCTCCATGCTGTAATTTACGAAACTCCTTCCTGAGCTCGCTGTACTGTAATATGAAAAATAAACATAAATCATATGTTAATTACTGCAATAATGTATAGACGTTTTCACACTTTTATGAGAATTTAAGAAATTTTTGCGTGAGATCGCCTACGTATTTACATACCTGCTTTTTATATTGAAAAGCCATCTCCATCCAGTTCGTCGAATGCATTCGCGGGCTCCGTCGCGGGCTCCGTCGCGGGCTCCGTCGCGGGCTGCGACGCAAGCTTCGCCGCGAGCTCCGGGAGGACGGGGTCAGTGTTTTGTTCCTGCTGCCACCCGCAGCAGGTAAACTCCGTCCTCCCGACGGAGGCACTTCCACATCTGTTGCCTGGGTCGGCTCTTTGTCGGTCATCTAAAAACGAGTCGAAGAAACGATGAAACTATTGAACGTAATGAAAATGGATTTGAAAGTGCAGTAGAAGAGTCAGAGTTGGGCAAAATGTAATCTAATTACAAATTGATTACACATTATTTTCTGCAATCGTTAATTTCGATAGTTGACAAAATTGTGGTCAACTACCTAAATTAACGATTACAGAAACAAATGTGTAATCAATTACACAATTACATTAATTTGTAATTAGATTACATTTTGCCCAACTCTGAGAAGAGTACACGTTTATCAAATTGGTACATTTGGGTACAGTATAGGCTTCCTTTAGCCAAGATTTAGCGCAGGAGGGGAATCTTCACATTTCTAAATGATGGAATTTCCAAGTTTGAAAGCGTTGAAATTCAAACATTTCCAAAATTTGTAATTATAAGGTTTATTAAGTTTCAGAACATCTGTATTTTCAAATATCAAACATTTGTAATTTTAAAATTTTCGATTTTTCCACTTCTGATGTTTAGAAACTGAAATTTTAGAAATTCTAGAAATTTTCATCACTTGTCTTCAGTTTCAACTAAAGGAAGCCTACATTGCACCCGAATTAATATACCTTTTCTAGACATTTCACGGGTAAATTATAACATAACTTTCTTATTCTACGTGAAAATGAATACACGAATCTCTGAGCGTGAAGCTGCGTATCGACATTGCGATACGCAGCTTCGCGAGGTACGCTTCGCGGAGTGGAGAGTCTGGAGACTACTTCGATCATGATCACTTTGCGAGGCAAGTTCATGCGGCGGTCTCGCGCTACCTCCAGCATGATATTTGCGTCACCCGAGCAAGCGATTTTTGATCTTGGGGCCGCGAGGCACCTTTGAGCACGTCGAAAACTCGATGGCTGATGCCTCGTAAAGTAATCATGGTCAAGGTAGTCTCCAGACTCTCCACTCCGCGAGTTGTGTGCCACGCGAGGCAGCCTCGCAATGGCGATACGCAGCTTGAGAAACACGCGGACACTCAAACAATCACAGTTCACACGATAGATTTTGCACAAAAAATAACAACAATACTATGACGGTAATCGAAAACTTTACCCGGAATATGTCTAAATACAGTCTTGGTTTGGAAGTACTAAAATATAGAAATATGTCATTTATTACGAAAGTGGCGTCGGTCGAAATTAAAAAAAAAAGAAATTGAACTTTACGTTTATTATGTATCATGTTGATATAATACGTAAAAAAGAAATGAAATGTAATAAACGAAAAATTTGCACTTAGACCACTTTCATAATAACCGGCACATATAGTGAAAAGACAGGAATAGTAAGCAGGAAGGTACTTACGATCTTTACTGTTCGACAGTCACTTTTTTTCTGACGATCGAGCCTTTGCTACCCTCAAGGGTGGACAGGGCCCAAACTATCTTTCTCACTCCCTCAATATTTTCTATTTCACTTGCACCAAGGACCGAGCGGCGCGTCATCGGCCCGCGTAAAAGTTCGAATGCGCAAAGGTTTGAAAACGCGGGGCATGCCCGCGCATACTTGCGGGGTGGTCCTTCACCGTCAGGCAAGTGGGAAAGGATAATGGTAGAACAAAATATGAATTCTTTGCTAATAATGTCGGTGATACGTCAAAAGTATATGCACAGGATAATAAAAAATTCTTTCCCGTGCACATTTCTGTGAACCAAACAGTATTCCCGGAAGTACATACAATCTACGTAAATGTATCAGCATACCACCAATACTAATGAGAAACAGAGGAACAGGATGCGTATGTCCGTCCCTTTCCCACTATCTTCTGTTCAGCCTCTCAGCATCTGTAAACAATGCAGCGACAACGCTAGCTGATCAGTTTCTTGTCGTTTGCACTACGGTGAAGACGCAGAAAGCAATCGGGCTTTTATTTGATGCGCGGATATTGATGTATGGAATATTCATAATTTGTGAATTGTTCCATTTCCGCGTGGTTTCTTACTGTAGTGCTGATAACTGTGTGTGATCATTCACATTCATCATTGTCATGGAATCAAAGAAGGAAGCCGCAGATGCAAGAAATAGACGCTATTCGAAGGGTGATGCAAAAGTGAAGCAGCCTACCGCATCTGCAAAGCGTTTGTCCAAAAATAGAAAGTGTCGAGAAAGGTAAGTTATGTGTTATGGTACAGATTTGTATGAAGTCACAGTTTGACATGTACTAGTAGTAGTAGTAGCACGGTATTTTATTGTATATAATATAGTATTATTCATATTCTTCAAATATGTATATCAACACAGCTATCTTTGACGCTTTACGTACACATATTCTATGCTATGCGCACCGCAACGCATGTCATTACTTTATCCCTCTTGCCCCATTTATTCTTTTCCCATTCGTATGTTCGTCTTATTTAATTAATTAATAATCCGATTTATATCGTGTTTGGACTCATTTTCATGTGAAAAATGTCAGCAGCACGTTCCTGCAATTTTCATACCGATGAGACGAAATGTAGAAATTTTAAATTTCGTCATATATATTATACAAACTATATGCGTTTTGTTAGTATAAAACGTTCAAACTACATGTACCCGTTTCGTTAGATATGCTTCCTTTATAATGCAGTTGTGATTATTTCAATCGTTGTACGTAGCTTCGAATGGATAAAACATGCACTTGAGATTTTATTTATGTGATGTAGAAGATAATGTTTAAAATTAGCAACAGTCGTCGATGATTTGCGATTCGATGTTCAGCATATGTAGTTACGTGTTGAATACGAAATACATAGTGCTTTTTCCTCTGTGGAATATTGTCCGCAATATATACGTCCATGTGTACCTTCAGCGAAATTTTTTCATTGAAAAGGGCAGTCTTCGAAACATTCTCCAGGCCTCGCTGGCATCCTTTGTCCCAGCCCAGGCAATGTTTACGACATCTCAAGTACCCTGCAGTTGTGGATACTACTACGCGGAAAGCGAATTCTATTCCGTAGCAACATATTTTCACACAGATTTTCTCGTACACGTTACACGATGTAATTGTCGACATTGTATCATGTTTGCTCTCACCATAATCAGGAAAATGTTATGAATATTAGAAAAAAATATTTATGCAGAAAAAATTAAAAGTAAAAAAGTTGAGCCGTTATTGTTATTGAAAAATTGTTGTGTATCTGCAGGGTTGCCAGCAACATTATGCAGGACCGATTATTTAGTGGAGAGGAACACCTACAGGAGTGGTGGTACGCACACATTACTACCACTCCTGTAGGTGTTCCCCTTCCGCTAAATAACGCTGTGTCTCTGTATTAGCAGCCGAGGCGCTGGCTTTATTTCTCGGCTGCTACGACCCCCGTTCTATCCTTCTCTTTTACGACCCATTGATAGCGACAAAGTAACCGCGAGAATCGGAGAATGCAGTTCGCTGAATACCTATACCTATATCGTACAAATTCAATTTCGAACCGAGGGACGCCTTTTATTACTTATCAACTACTCCAATAAGTGAAAATTGTTTAATATACATATTCCTGTTTGGTATCAGTTCCATCGGGCATAATGGTACAAACTTTTTTTTTATGAATGAGGTACTGGAAGCGATGTCAAGGTCCAGTTAGTTTTTTGCAATAGAACGGTATATTTTGTTTATTGAGGTGTCACGGGATGGTATTTCGATTTCTCGGTATGTATCTATTTGGGGATTTCGCCCGGGTAATATGTAATCGGTATCCCCATCGATGTGTAGGGTTGACTTTATCTAAAATAAACAAACGTAACCGAGATGTTGATCACATTGAATGATTAATGAAAAATAACGTCTACGTCCTCGTAGAACGTTCGGTCCCGTTTCCTGGCAATATCGATCGTGAAATTTTCCATGCATTTCTGAGTACCACAAACATCTATCCGGACGTAAGAAAATAATTATATATTTTTTTTTACTCAAGCCAAAATCCAACTGACCCCAAGGGCCTTACAGGCAACAATTTTGCCCATCTGGGCTACAGGCAGGCAGCCCTTGCTGAAAAACCGAAAACAACGCTTCGCGCCCCCATCGATTCGGCTTGTGTGAGGGTAACGAAAGTCGAGGTCAGTCCCACGCTTTCGAAAAGCTATCTAAAGAGACAGGGTGATGCGCTGGAAAGCGTGCTCGTTGACGAGAACCAGACGGATCTCCAACACCGGCGCGGTCAAGTAGGGTTTACTTCGCGAAAGGCAAACGACACGTGTTTCTCGGACCCTTCGTTTCTTCGTTATTTTACAACGTTCCATAAAACGAAATACCACCCTGCAGTCCCTCGTTGAATTGTAGGAGGTACAACGTTAAAGATAGGATAATGATTTGGATTGCCGGTCTATCCCTTCTGCGTCGTATTGTCTGAGTGCAAAATGTTTGTTTGGAAATATTTTCATTCCTTCAGGTTATAATTTATTAGAAATATGGTCCTGTGTGTCATACACAATGTTGTACCATTTCAATTATATTATTACCAACTCTCTCTCTCTCTCTCTCTCTCTCTCTCTCTCTCTCTCTCTCTCTCTCCAGACAGTATTATAGATTTTCAAGAAATTTTCATTCCACGCGAATTACAAAATTTTCAAAATTGTGGAAATTTACATTTTTTCATTAAATTATAACTGTTGAACAAAGAGACAGGTAAGAATGAGCTTTTGAACAATTGAACATTGAACATTGTTTTAAACAAATGCAATTTTATACTAGCAGGGCACTATTTAAAAATTGGAAAAAAATGAGGATACAGCCCTACTTGTGCTCTTTATGATCACGTTTTCAGAAACGCGGACACTTTAAAATTGGTCGCATGAAAATTAATTGGATTTGACGCTGCGTTGCCCAGCAACGGCTCGACAGACTGAGCCGTGCGTGCTACAATATACAACTATCTATTTCTTTCATTCATAACCTTGAGTGGCCTTGAAAGTCATAGTACACCATATGGTTGAATTTGTTTTGACATTTATACACTTTCATATCGGGTAATGAAATATGTAGCATTCCATTTAAAAAACTGAAGGTCACCTTCGGTTCACGGAAAATATCGCGAACAGCAAAAGATGACATACCGTATTATGTTGGATATAAGGAATATTAAAAGTTTTCCTCTTTCAGTTTTTGTCAAATTCTTACCATTCGTGAGAACCCTACATAACAATATCAGGTATAGCCATTTGACCGCTGCTAATACCGCGCGGCTTAGCTAGTCCAGCCGGTATTGGGCGACGCAGCGTTACATTCAATTCAATATCATGCGACCAATTTTAAAGTGTCCGCGTTTCTGAAAACGTGATCATAAAGAGCACAACTAGGGCTGTATCCTCATTTTTTCAAATTTTGAAATAGCGCCCTGCTGGTATAAAATTGCATTTCTTTAAAGCAATTGCAGAATAAATGGTCTAAAATTTCTTTTTTTTAAGTGACATAATTTTTATTAGGTACTCTTA
Organism: Andrena hattorfiana; assembly: GCA_944738655.2. Lineage (NCBI taxonomy): Eukaryota > Metazoa > Arthropoda > Insecta > Hymenoptera > Andrenidae > Andrena > Andrena hattorfiana. Next base: position 15,492,845 of record OX122895.1, read on the forward strand.
CTTCCCCAGTGTAAGCACCCACAAGCTTATTCTTACCTTTCTCTTAGTTCAACAGTTATAATTTAATGAAAAAAAATCAATTTCCACGATCTTGAAAATTTTGAAAAATTCTTTGAAATACGTTTATGTATCACTAAAGACTACAACATATGCAAGTTTCACAAAAATCTCAAATGGTACTCCGAAAAATGTCCGATTTCGCGTTGAATGACCCAGGATTGAAATGCGAAAAGTATCCTTTTCACACGCGGTCAAGTGCATGCGTGCCTGCATACAGACACAGCAGCGTATCGCAGCGCAGTCTGCTTGTGGCTGCCTTCGCTTGCGAGTAGCGGACGGCTGTGTAGATGTTGCGTGTGAAAAGAAAACGGGCCAAAAGTGCATGTCCTTCAGTTTGCGTAGCGAGGGAATCACGTTGTCTAAGAGGAACATTTGTATCACGCTACGTCCCTCTTTGTATCGCGAAGATAAATTAGAATGATATTCACAGTAATGCAATAATAATAATATTTTCATAAATAAAGCATCGTAACATTTGTGATGTTTCCTTAATGATAAATGACACCAAACACGATATAATTTAGATAACACATATTTAGTGGTAATATGCGTCGGCCGCAGAGAAGGACTGCGAATGAAAAAGATGGGGACAATCGGCAGTCCTTTCTTCCACTCGCTCTCCTCTCCAACGTTCGAGGCTGTCGACAAACTTATACAAATATAGGAAGTACGGTAAAATCTCGATTAGGGTTAAAAATTGTGACTATGTATCGTTAATGTTAATTTTTATCACCCCTAGTTAGAGTGCTCCCCCTTGGAACCAATGAAGCGTATAAAAAAATCGAAATCGAAAATCGGTGAGAGACAACACCGATGCAAACGAGGTTCGCGATAAAAATTATTTTATTTTTGGTTCTTTTTTAATCAATTTTTTACCAACATATTTGGGTCATTCCACGCGAAGTCGGACACTTTTCGGAGTAACATTTCGGATTTTGGTGCAACTTGGATATGTTGTAATCTTTAAGGGTATATATACATATCTCAAAGGATTTTTCGAAATGTCAAAAATTGTGGATGTTACAGCTCTTTGAAATATAGTGTTTACTATTTTTCCAAAAATTATAACTCTGGAACTAATAAACTGATAAAAATGACCTTTCGGGTGCTTACAGTGGAGACATAAGAGTACCTAATAAAAATTATTTCACTTAATAAAAACGAATATTTGACCATTTATTTAGCAATTGTTCTTAACAAATGCAATTTTATAGTTGAAGGCACCTTTTTAAAAATTTGGAAAAAATAGGAAGATAAAGCCCAGTTTTTCCTCTTTACGGACACGTTTCGAAAGGTGTGGACGTTTTAAAATTGGCCAAATGAAAATTAATTGAATGTAACACTGCGTCAAATCACACCGGCACGACTGGTCGCTCGGGCCGTGCGGTACTCGCAGCGGCTAAGCGGCTATACCTGCAACTTTTATATAGGGTATTAATGAGGCCCGCTGCAAGGTTTAATACCGTTAATAGTTACTGGAAACTCACTCTCTGTCGATGGCACTTATTGTTTGAAACATTTAAGTTGCCATTGTTCAATGGAAACCACTGAGTATTCTTCCATCGGGAGAGGATGGGATGTGATGGGATTATGTTAAAGGATAATAATTATTTTTTCGTATTTTTGAGCGTCTTTTGTTGTTTTAGACTTTAGCTTTTAAATAAGACACTGTATCCGTTGGTATAAATGAATGAAAGTTTCGCGTTCCAGAAACTGTTTTTGCAATCTATTGAGCAATAGAACAATATCAAAAACATTCACGATTATTACTAGAGAGACGTGGATTTGCAAAAACAATTTCTGGAACGCGAAACTTTCATTCATTTATACCAACGGATACAGTGTCTCATTTAAAAGCTAAAGTCTATTCATACAGTGACAAATCAAAAGTTGTAGCAATTATCAAATAAGTAATTACATAACCGGTCATTTATTCCAAAAGACGCTCAAAAATACGATAAAATATTTATCCTTTAACATAATCCCATCACATCCCATCCTCTCCCGATGGCAACTTAAATGTTTCAAACAATAAGTGCCATCGACAGAGAGTGAGTTTCCAGTAACTATTAACGGTATTAAACCTTGCAGCGGTCCTCATTAATTGATAATAATGATTTGACGCAGCGTTACATTCAATTAATTTTCATTTGGCCAATTTTAAAACGTCCAGGCCTTTCGAACCGTGTCCGTAAAGAGGAAAAACTGGGCTTTATCTTCCTATTTTTCCAAATTTTTAAAAAGGTGCCTTCAACTATAAAATTGCATTTGTTAAGAACAATTGCTAAATAAATGGTCAAATATTCGTTTTTATTAAGTGAAATAATTTTTATTAGGTACTATTATATCTCCACTGTAAGCACCCGAAAGGTCATTTTTATCAGTTTATTAGTTCCAGAGTTATAATTTTTGGAAAAATAGTAAACACTATATTTCAAAGAGCTGTAACATCCACAATTTTTGACATTTCGAAAAATCCTTTGAGATATGTATATATACCCCTAAAGACTACAACATAAGTTGCAACATCTAAGTTGCACCAAAATCCGAAATGTTACTCCGAAAAGTGTCCGACTTCGCGTGGAATGACCCATTTGTGACAATTTTTCCGATTAGAATGGCACCAAACACGATATGGTTTGGAAAATTATATAAGTATAAAAAATGATTCGTATCCATGATAAGTAAAAGTTTTCCGATTTACGTCGTGTTTGGTATCATTTTTTAATCAGGACATTCTAACAAATATGTTGGTAAAAGTTTCATGAAAACGGAACCAAAAATAAAAAAGTTTGTTGTGTCTTTTTGCGAACAAATATATAAGTTTATTAGACTGCACATAACGAGTATATCAATTGTCAGGTACACCTCTATTGTTCGACTGCTCTGTGTCTCTCTCGTTCGTACGATCCCTCTGCTCCCTCTCTTTCTCTACCATACCTTATCAGTCGCTCTCCATTCCCCCTCTCCCCCCCCCCCTCTCTCTATTTTCGCCGCATTCATACAAACACACTCTACAAGTTTTAATTTTAAATTTTGATTGCGTTAGTATTGTCTCAGACGCACACAGGTATTTAAACTTACTTCGTTCCAAGGCTTTCGCTTTCATCGAGACTTTACTGTACTATATCTTCTTTTACTATGCCTGCTTTTCTTTTCTAATGTATGTTTTTCTTATTTCTATGTATGTACCACGTGTTACTGATTATTGACCCTTTACATGCAGGCAACGATTGAAAACAGCAGCGTGCCTCGCGGTAGGTCAGGGCACCGTGGCGGAAGCAGGTACGCGTGCAGGAACCTCGTACGACGAAACACTTCCAAGCACATCAGCTGCGTATGATTTTCTTACGGACAGAATACAAGAAGAAGACGAAGGAAATTTTCAAGACTTCCCAATTATCGAAGGAATTGTGGAACAAGTACATTTCGATATGGACGCGGAAGATATTTTAGAAGAAATACATTTCAACGCGGCCGAAGAGGAAATTGTACAAGAAATAGATTTGGACACAGACAGGGATGAGATACATTCCGTAAGAGACATCAACGAAGAAATGACTCAAGATGTTGGAAGTGATGCCGATTACTGGGTGGTAGAAAATGTAGAACCAGAACAGCCGGAAAATCCAATTTCAGAAGGAATAGACTTCGTTGATTTTCCGTATGTTTTCGAACAAATAAAAAATCTTGGAAAACATTCGACTATTGGCTGTGGCATCGAACATTTTGAAATAATTAGATGTCAACGGAATGGACTAGAAAATGTGTATTATGTAGAGTGCAAAATGTGCAAATACACAGAGCACATATCCTGTCTTCGGAAGAGTGATGCCACTATGGATATCAACCGCGCCATTGTTTCCGCAACAATGATGACGGGCGGCGGATATAATCAACTGGAGGACATACTGACTGCCGTGAACGTGTCCTGTATGACGAAAAGGATCTACGAGAAATGTCAGAATGACCTAATCGATGCCCTCGAAGTGGCCGCACAACGCGAAATGGAAGATGCTGGAAAAGAGGAAAAAGCATTAGCTATATCAAGAGGCGACGTACATGCAGAATCTAATCTACCGTTTATCCCAGTTGTCGCGGATGGCAGCTGGATGAAAAGGTCCTACCGCGGAGGAGATTACAATTCTCTCTCTGGCGTAGGAGCCATCGTGGGATACCACACGAAGAAAGTGCTGTACATCAGCGTGAAGAATAAATTCTGCATGACTTGCCAAATAGCAGGTACGAAGAAGGAAGAACCGCGCGAGCATCGTTGCTTCAAGAACTGGGGTCGTAATCAGAGTTCAACTGGCATGGAGAGTGTTGCTATTGTCGAAGGCTTCAATTGCAGCATAGATATGCACGGCCTAATATACTCTATATTAGTTGCCGATGGCGATAGCAGTGTATAGAAGAAGATATTGGACAGTGATCCATATAAAAACTACCAGGTGCAGGTACGAAAAATAGAATGCACCAATCACCTGCTACGCAATTTCAGTAAAAAAATAAACGAAATCGCAACAAAAGGCCGCGATAAAGACCTAAGAGCTGTCGTAAAGAATAATTCTCTCCGCCTGCGTACTGGTATAAAGAAAGCTGCAGAATACCGGTTGCAAGAAGAAATAACACTCAAGGAACGAATAAGAAATTTGAAGGAAGACTTGAGGAATGTACCGAGTCACGTTTTCGGTGAACACAAGGAGTGTCAGAAGTTAGCATACTTCTGTAAGAAATACTCTGATCCAAACAGAGAGGACTACGTACCAAGGTTGAGAGAAGCTGGTATTTATCAGAGTATCGAAGAAGCGATGCAGCCACTTTTCCCTAAAGCTGACAGTTTGCTGCACGGTCTAAATAACAATGCTGTTGAAAGTTTTAATAATATCATTGCCAAATTCATCGGAGGCAAAAGGATAAACTTTGGACGAGGGGGCTCGTATCAGGGCAGAGTCACCGCTGCAGTTGTCCAATATAATACAAAAGAGGCGTTTAGCAGATTGAGTACGGCAATGGATAAAGAGCTACCAACCATGGTAAGAAAGCTGGAAGGACGTCGGAAGCGTGCAGCAGAAAAAGCAAGGGAATATAAAAAAGAAGCGAAAGCATCCTCCTTCCGAAATAAAAAACAATCGTGCGACCAGGATTACGGCCCTAACGCAGACAAACCAGATATGGAAGAGACAGTATACTCTTCCGAGTGTAAAAGGCACGTGGCTATACTCCATGACTGGCAAAGGATGCGATGCGAGATCGAAGAGGAAACTCGCAATCAGGCGAATAGCGAAAAGTGGATTAGTTATAGAAAAAAATTATTAACTGCATCCAATTTCGGCAAGGTATGCCGATTACGAAACACTACACCACGGGCAAATACTGTGAAGAGTATAATGTACCCGCAACTTCCAAATTTGTCTGCTCTCCAGTACGGAAGGGAAAATGAGGCAAACGCCTTGAGACAAATGGAAGAAGAATTAGGAATCCATATTCTACCATGTGGCCTCTTCATCGATGACATTGTGCCTTACTTAGGTGCAACTCCTGACGGCCTCGTGGACCATGATAAAATCGTCGAAGTAAAGTGTCCTGAATCGGCCAAGGATTTATCACCTGCTGAAGCAATAAAGCAACTTGGTAATATACGGCGTATTTTCAAGGGTAATGAAATGAATAAAAATCATCATTACTATTATCAAGTGCAAGGACAATTGCACATAACGAAAAGGCAACGGGCCTATTTTTGTTTATGGACGCCGAAAGGAATAAAGGTTACAACAGTAACGAGAGATGATCGATTCTGGGCAACAGAGATGGAAGACAAACTGAGCAAGTTCTATGAAGACTGCATGTTGCCAGAAATTATAGATAGCAGATACAATCGACAACAGCCGATTAGAGAACCTCCGTATATACAAAAAGGAGGAGCAGGTACGAGTACACAAGAAAGTACATAAAACGATGGATGAAAACATCACCATAGCACCGGCGAGTGCATCCAGCGCATGTGAAGAGCTGTGGAATAAACAATTGCAATCCAAAGTCACTAATGCACCGGCGAGTGCATCCAGCGCATGTGAAGAGCTGTGGAATAAACAATTGCAATCCAAAGTCACTAATGCACCGGTGAGTGCATCCAGCGCATGTGAAGAGCTGTGGAATAAACAATTGCAATCCAAAGTCACTAATGCACCGGCGAGTGCATCCAGCGCATGTGAAGAGCTGTGGAATAAACAATTGCAATCCAAAGTCACTAATGCACCGGCGAGTGCATCCAGCGCATGTGAAGAGCTGTGGAATAAACAATTGCAATCCAAAGTCACTAATGCACCGGCGAGTGCATCCAGCGCATGTGAAGAGCTGTGGAATAAACAATTGCAATCCAAAGTCACTAATGCAACGGCGAGTGCATCCAGCGCATGTGAAGAGCTGTGGAATAAACAATTGCAATCCAAAGTCACTAATGCACCGGCGAGTGCATCCAGCGCATATGAAGAGCTGTCGAATAAGCAGTTTACAAAGCGCAGGCAGCACCTGAGCAACATGGAGGCGCCTGGAGTGCGCAGAGTTACTGAGCTGCGACGAAGGGAGTTCGAGGGCGAACATCGTCGCAGAATGGCCGAATTCCCTATGAGAGAGAGCCCCGAAGAGTGGAGTTGTTTAGACAGGATGGGTCGTTCGCCGACCAAAGATCCAGGAAGTCTCTCGCTCGAGGAGAGAGTTTGAAGTTCTGAATGAAAAGTCTGAAGATTAGTCTAAGCTAATCTACTGGACTGGGCTGCGGAGGCTACCTTCGTAGCCCAGCTCTCTGTTTCTTTAAAGTGTTTCAGAGAGCACGAAACCCCACGACGAGGGACAAGGTGACGTGGGACTGCCGCCGCGGCCTGGATACGCGTTCCCGAATTCCCCGTCTGTGCTACGACAGAGTAGCAGTCCGCAGTGAAACGCGGACATACGTGGAACCGCTTCTCTAGCCCTGTTGGCGTGGATCTTGGCTTCTCCCCGGTTTGTACAAACCAAGAGGTCCGCCTCAACAGGGTGGACAGCAGCCGGGAAATGGCATCTCCAACCACCAGTCGGACAAGCGGTGCGACTGCTTGGATCGGCTGGAGGAGATGTCGCGGAGACGGGAGCGTTAACAGGACGCACAGGACGGTCCCCTGGGTCAGCACCAGAAGCCACGAAGAGGAATGGGGCCATCTGAAAGCCAAGGCCTGAAAGAGGGAGAAGAGGACAAGAAGTCCAGAAGAAAGACAATGCAGACGAGCTGGGGTACTGGGCAGATTGATCGGGGAACGGGCCGATAACATGCTCATGAGCTGTGATCCCCTGTTATCGGTTCCGTCCCGCCTTTCCGTCTTCCCGGTTCTTTCAGCTCCAACGGATTCTCTCAAATGAAAGTAAATGTTAATGTTTTTCCGTCTCTTTTGCATGGAATCCGGAGCCGTGAAGGGATTGAAGTGTCAAGCTCGTACGGCTACCGGAAGGACATCGAGGATGAGTCCCTGGAGGAGAGGGTCGACCGCGACCAAGGATTCGACGAGGAGGAGGGAACGTCGCCGAAGCAGTGGAGACGTCGTCGGACGTACTTCTGGAGGAGGCTGCCAGCAAACGAGGCACGGGGTTCCGGAGGCTGCACGAAGGAGGATGCAGCGTTGGAGCATTGAAGTCGACGTGGGACGTTCCAGAGTGGAGTTCCAGGGACGTCGCGGGACAGGGACCAGGGGCGTTTCGTCGAGGGAGAATTAGAAGCCCTGCGGTACCCGTGCCTGGCTGCTGGACCCGGAGCTCTCCGTGGATTTCGTCGTGGGACACACGGAAGAGGAAAGCGCCCGGAGCTCCCCGTGGATTTCGTCGTGGGATTAAGAGTCGCAGGGTTCCAGCAACGTCGTGGGACAAGGAGCTGCGGAGTTCCAGAGACGTCGTGGGACAGGAAGCTGCAGAGTTCTAGAGACGTCGTGAGACCAGAAGTTGGAGCGTTTCGTCGTGACAGATCGAGAAGTCCGGTTGTACCCACGCCTTGCTCAGGGTTTTTCCGTGGTTTTCCCCTGAGCGAGAAGGCAAATGCCGAGGCGGATGTCTGAAGAAGCCACGGGGCTGCACGACCACTTCTTCAGCCAGGGGTACGAAGATTCCGAAGAGGATTCAATGCGGCCGAGACGTCCGCTCTTCCAGAGGGGAGAGCAATGTTGCGACCACCGGGTATAGGCCCGTGCATAGACTGCTGGTGCTCGTAGCTGAAGATAGAAGGTCGAGCACCTTCGAGAGGACGATCCGGACGACGTCATCGACATCGGCCTGCGATGGTAACGCCCGACAGTGGGGCACGTAACATAGGATTCGCGGAAAAAATCTCATAACTTCGGTGTTTCCCAATATTTTTTAGTACTTTTTATTATATTATTTGTTAATAACCAACGGTTATATGGGCAGGAACATTAAAAGAATTGAAGCATCTTTAACAAATAAAATCATAATAAACCCCGTAAACATTGTGTTTCATAATTATTTAAACATCCAGTTCAGAATCCGTTCATGAAATCCGCTACAGAAAATGCGCAGGCTGGATGCGCGTGATTATTATGTGGTCAGCTCTTCGAAGTGACAGAAAATATAACCTAAGTATATGCTATATGACAACAAATGTTTAGTGGCTATTTTGTTCTTTTACGAAACATTTGTGAACTTTTTATCACCGTTTCAAAACATTATTATTACGCCACAACAGTATCTTTAGGAAATCGGGTATAGCATATAGGTTATATTTTCTGTCACTTCGAGGAGCCGACCATATATTTTCAGTAGTGGATTTCACGAACGGATTTTCTGTCCTCGAAGTGACAGAAAATATAACCTAATTGCTATACTCGATTTCCTAAAGATGCTGTTGCGGCGTAATAATAATGTTTTGGAAGGATGCTAAAATGTTCACAAATGTTTCGTAAAAGAATGAAATAGCCACTAAACATTTGTTGTCATATAGCATATACTTAGGTTATATTTTCTGTCACTTCAAGGAATCGACCACATAATAATCACGCGCATCCAGCCTGCGCATTTTCAATAGCGGATTTCACGAACGGATTTTCTGTCCTCGAAGTGACAGAAAATATAACCTAATTGCTATACTCGATTTCCTAAAGATGCTGTTGCGGCGTAATAATAATGTTTTGGAAGGATGCTAAAATGTTCACAAATGTTTCGTAAAAGAATGAAATAGCCACTAAACATTTGTTGTCATATAGCATATACTTAGGTTATATTTTCTGTCACTTCGAGGAATCGACCACATAATAATCACGCGCATCCACCCTGCGCATTTTCACTAGTCCAATTCAACATCCAACACAATTTTATATATAATGTTTGTTCATAACTGTTTTCTGCATAGGACGTGTAATAAGTGTATTTCATGTTCTGTTTCGTTGCTTTGCTAATAAAAAAATGTGTAACCTAACAAACATCATTTTTTGGGGACATCCCCTCATTTATTTTCCGTTTTCACTCATATTTCCTTACTGCTAACGTAGAATATTGTAGCATAAGCACATTTTAAGTAATTAAAATGTGCAATGAATTTCCTACGTTTGCAGTACCAGCCGACTTTCCGTTTAAATTTTTATAAGTACAACGCAACAGCTGAGAATTTCTTTCCTTATTCAGAATAGAATACGGAAATAGCAAACAGCTCCCTCTCGCGTGCATCAGGCAGCGGCGTATCTATGGGTAATACCATTTCAGTGTAGAAAAAACCTGCTGTAATACCGACCTGCCGAATCGGCCAGACCACCCGACGTGTCTACCCCCTTAAAGAGAAAATGGAATTTTTTCTAATTTTGAAGCAACATCTTCGGAGGAAATTGGTACACCTTCAAAATGTTAATCAAGTGGAAAACGCAAAAGATGCGTCTTCAAGTGGAAAGACTTTCTATTCCTTTTTCGCTTAACATTCTATGACGATTTCTCCGCTTTCTAGAAGCAATTCAAGCATTTCAATATTTATTTCTTATCTTTAACCATTTACAAGTTGTTGGTTAATTTTACCCGTAGGGGTTGTGCCACCCCTTGAACTTGAATTACCGGAGCTAAACGTAATACAGATCTATTAAATTTGGCTGTTCGCCGAATGTAGAAATGTTCATGAAAATCGGTGTCGAACCGTTCGCTACCCTTTGCCTTTGTCAGGGGCTTCTCCGTCGCACAGTGGTCTAAATAGGGGTAACAGAGGACATTCGTGTATAACTTTTAATCTATGAAAGATATCAGAATGAAATTTGCGTCAAAAGAACAGGAAAAAATTATCCCTTTCTAGTGATGTATAATTTAATATTTTTTACATTTATTTATTTTTCAACTTTTTTCATTTATTTGTGATAAAAAAATTTAATTGTTTTTATTTGGTATCTCATTTAATACTCTTTAAATGAACGGTCCTATCGCAGCACGGCACACGAATAGAGGGACGGGTATGCTTGTGTAGTACGGTACAGGCGCTAGGAAGGGGTACGCTTCGTCATGGAGTGGGGGTAGCGCCCGTGGGCGAAAACCCATGATTCTGGCATCACAGCAGGCGACACGGTAGTCATTGCTGAACTGTCGAAGGCAAAGGGTGACATTTTAAACAACATACCTTTACTTTTACAAAGTGTCGTATTTCTTTAACATTCAAAGTTATACAAGTGCCGGTTTTATTACACGTAAGTTCTATATCCATTCTCTTCCGTTACGCTATTCTTTTTCCAACTATACAGTCAGTTCTATCTATCTCCTTCTTTACCGCAATAATGACTGGCAAAATAAAATTACAGAAGTAATGCGTGCCAAGAGATCTCTAAATAGTTGGCTTCAGGAAATCCGAGCCACAACACCATCAGGTGCTACTTTCCCATATTCATCCTTACCTGGCACTAGTTGTCCACAATCAGTTTCTCAATCAACATCTTCCGATCTCAGTACTACTACAAATGCCATTTCACCTGTCATTAATTCCCAACCTTCTGTTAATATCACTCAGAGTGATGTAGGATTCCATGAGAATGTGGAAGAAATTAAAAATTTCGCCACATTTGAAAATTCTCAGACCACCGATAGTCCCAATTTATCCAAGTCATTAGCAGAGTGGGCTGTAAAACATAGTATTTCTCATCAAGCCATTAACGATTTATTACCCATTTTAAAGAAATCAATTTCAAGTCATTTACCCTCGGATGCCAGGACTCTTTTGAAAACTCCCAGGAATGTAGAGATTAAATGTGTCGATCCAGGTCAGTATTACCATTTTGGTTTAGAATCCACCATTTTAAAACTCGTTCAGTCTGTAGATTTATCCCGTATCAAAAACAACAAAATTTATATTAATATCAATATGGGTATGAAAAGCCTAATGATGCCAACATTTTTCTAGAAGATTTCGTCAAGGAAGCCATAGATTTAATTAGTAACGGAATTTCAATTAACGACCATTTTTATCATTTAAAAATAAAATCATTTATATGTGACGTACCTGCCAAGTCCTTTCTTAAATATACAAAAGGCCATGTCGGCTAATCCTCTTGCACTAAATGCCACATCGTAGGTAACAGTGTAGACAAGAGAACGTACTTTCCTGGCACAAATAATCTCCGTTTAAGGACAGATTTTGATTTCAGATCCAAAACTGACAAACACCACCATACTGGAACTTCAATTGTAGAAAAGATTCCTTGCATCCACATGATTAATTCGTTTCAGCTAGACTACATGCACCTGATTTGTCTGGGCGTAGTAAAAAAATTGGTCTCTCCGTGGTGTTGTGGCAAACCCTGGACTAAAATATCACTACAATCGCAATGCAAAATATCATTGTCATTAATAAACATATCTATCAGCATGCCAAGAGAATATATGAGAAAACCTCGAAGCTTGAATATTTTAAAACGGTGGAAAGCAACTGAATTCCGTCAAATTTTATTGTACACAGGACCAGTAGTTTTATTAAAAAAAATAGCTGACGATAGGTATTTAAATTTTCTTTCACTTCATACCGCATTTGTCATCTTGTCGCACAGAAAATATTTTATTCATCTCGATTATGCAGTAGAATTATTATAATATTTTGTTGAAACCTTCGAATTATTATATGGATCAAAACACGTGTTGCAGCCGAAATCCAGCGCTCAGCTGTTACGCGGATTTAAATGTGCGTGCGAGAGCGTGTAAACACGGTGACACACCGTTCGGTAAGACGGCTACGTGGGTCACACGTTTTTGCTTGGATTCGAGCGTTGCGCGCTTCCGAGAATCCGGCAGTTAGTTCCACGAACACCAAGTGACAATAACACGCTCTCGCACGCACGAAATTACGACCTTCTTTGTCGCTCACCGACCCACCGTTTTTGAAATAACGGAAAACGGCTCTTCGAGCCATTTGCGCCCAGCGCTCACTGTACATAGTTTTGTACAGAGTTTCCGTTCAGTGTTTTCGTCGTGTTTTGTTGAGTCGTGTCTGTTCGTGTGCGATCTCTGTGCTCGTCCGTTATTGTAACGACGCCCACGTTCGGCTAAATAAAGAGCCGTTCCATCCACCGGTGGAGTTTTCTTCTGTGGAGTGCATCCTTCCCTGGCCATTACCAGTGGCGATCCACAACGCCTTCCCAGGGCAGACGATTAAACAACACGTTTCACACAACGTTCATAATCTGTTACACTTGGTAGACGATGTCAAAAATCACGGACCTCTTGATGATTTTAATTGCTTTCGGAATTAGGGCTCTGCTCACGATACGGGCTCAACGCCGGTCCCGACAAGCGAGCCCTCAGGGAGACAATACTGTATTTCGTTATTTTACGCTACATTTGTCAACTTTTTATACCTTAACATCCTTCCAAAATATTATTATTACGCCGCAACGGTATCTTTATGAAATCGGGTATAGCATATAGGTCAATATTTTCTGTCACTTCAAGGAGCGGATTATGAAGTCGAGGAGTGTAATTATTCGTGGTTAAGAAATCAAAATTTCCATTCATGATATCATTTTCTGAGTACATTTCGTCGAAATAGTATGTTTTAGCTTAATTTGTTTATGTTTATCAAATTCGTGCGTTTTATAACATTATACTTCGCCTTTGAGGGGTACGACCGGCCAAAATTGAGGGGTAATTGTAGCCAGCTTTTAACATTACTCTTTTCTGGTTTAAATGCAACTGATATCAAAGAATTACGAATAAGGCAGAATGAAGTCAGGAATATTTCTTAACACGCTTCCATCCACATAAAATCACAAAATGAAGGTAAGAGGAAACTGAGGAAGAAAGAGGTAAATTTTGAATGGAGCATGTGGTCCCTGAGCATATGAAGAATGTTCAGGATGGAATACCCCTGAAGAATACATTTGTGATTCATGTAGTAATTAATTTTAAAACAAAAAATAATATTTTTTATTAATTTAATAGTTTCCGCACTTTTTTATAAAGAAAAATAATGGCCGGAATTACCCCACGTTAATTTCGTAATTCCAGTCAAGTGGACATTTTTGTGTTATTGCTTCCAACTTTGTTACAACGTAAATTTATGCTTTCTCAGCCATTTTGTTGCGAGGTTTGCCGGTGTGGAGATTCTCTCTGAGAATCTGGCTGCACTGCGCGGTTTCCTCGAACGGGTCGTTCCTCGGGCTCCGATAGTCCGGGTGACGATGCCGGGAACGGGATTCTCGGGCCAAGCCGAAGGTAGTGGATCGTTGCCGGTTTAAGAGTTAGAACTCACCGTAGGTTTTAACAAAGGTTTATTTGAGCTGGGGCGATCACGGGCGTGATCGCGTAACTGATCTTTTACAATGTTCTTTCTCGTCGTTCGGATGTGGGTTTATATATAAGATTTGAGGTCGTAGTTTGGTGATCGCGGAGGAGGCCTAATGGTCTCCGCCTGTGGATCCTCGGCCTTGCAACGTATGCGGTTTCCTTTGATTGCGCATCTTGCTGAGCTTGCTGGTGTTCGTTACACCAGGTGTTACGAGTTACGTTATGTTACATAACATCCTCCCCCCCCCCCTTATGAGAAGGCGGTGTTATCGGGATGTTTACATTTGTTTTCCCGGTTACATTTTATATTACAATCGTTTCTTACTCTACTGTCCTAGTTGGACGTTTAGTTCGGATCTTGTTAACTTTGGTGTTGTGTATGTAGCTTGTGCTTCGCTTCCTGTTACCTTCTTTCGGCGAAGTACAAAGTATATCACGATTGTAAGTGTTACTATAACTACTACCAGAATGGTGGTGGCACTTGGGTATACTATGTGCCATATCGGTATATTAGTATTATTATTCCCTGATTCTACAGACAAGCAGTTCTCGACCTGATCAAGTTGCCTGTAGAGCTGCAAAAATTCCGAGGGATCTTTTATTATCCTATCTAGTTGTACTCGAGTTAGTGGTTTCGTATTGTTGACTAATCCCGTTAGATTTGTATTTAGGTTGTACAATGATGCTGTTTTTATTCGTAGTCTTGCTCGTGTAGTGTTTTTTGATTTCGTAACATTACTTCTTTACTATTGATTTTACAATTATTTTTTAGTGTAATGATCCCTGATTGTGTTATTGTTGTTCTGAATGTTTTACTCCCGTCGCATTGGATAGTAAGCGCGTCTGGTTCATGTGTCGCGTAAATCCAAGTTGCCGGTTGTGCTGTACTAATCCAGAGAGTGTTATTCGCGGTTATGTACTTCGTTTCACAGTTCGCGGGGAATTTATCGGCTGGTTTCAGCCATAGGTTAACTTCGCACTCCAGTGTTTCTGTTAGCCTATGTACGACCATTGGTTGTTCGCAATAGTATTGATTCAAAAATTTCTTACATTTTTGCAGCTCCTGCGCGTCCGCGATGATGTATTGGTCACTCTCTGTGTCGATAATCATAGTTGATGAGTGGATCGCTAGTAGTGCGTATATGTTGTCACGTACGTGCATGGGTACTGGTGTTATCTCCATGACGCTATATATTTGTGTTGATATTAGTGGCACCTTAATTACCGTGATGAGTGTGCGCTTGTCATAGTATGCTATTATCGAGGATACTTGTTCGATAATATGTGCGTTCTTTGGTGTCGGTGGTATCGAGAACGTGAGTCCGTTTGGTAGTTGCTGAATAGCTGTTTGTAGTAACCTGACCACCTCGGCGCCTGATAGTATGCTAGGGTCGACGACTCCATTTTTTAGCTGACTGCAGTATTGCGTTATGTCGTTCACGTCCTCCGTGAGGTCGACCAATAGAGAATTTAATGTTGTGAAGTGATCGCCTAGGTCAGCCCTTGCTTTTTGCTGTACTAGGTCTGCCTCGTTTCGTCTTTGCACCCGTCTCATCTATTTGGCTAATAGATCCTCATTGTGTTGGATCGTTCGCTCGACGTTTTGTAAATGACTTAGCGTTGTGTTTGTTAGTTGTATTTGTTTCTTCATGGCGTTTTGTAACGCATCCTGCCTTCTACCCACTTCTGCGAAGTGAGCGTTGATTTCTTCCGCATCGCTTGCGCCCATGGTGCCAAATAATGTTTTTGATATGGATCCAATTCCATTTATTAATCCTCTACACTTGTTTTGCGTGTAGGTTGGTATTTCGTATATGTGCTGGATACGATTACCCAATTTTTTCATTCGTTTAGTTAAAAGGTTAAAGTAATTTTGGCACATTAGTTGAACTTCCGGCGCGTAGTTCCGTTAACTGCATAGTGTTTCTACCTTCTTGACGTATGGCTTGAGTTGCTCGTACCTCCGTGTCAGCGGTTCCGTGTCTAATCGTGTCACGATCTTCCAATTATCGGTGACCGTGTGCAGTTCACCGATGTGGGTAAAGTGGATTCCTGCGTTATGCGTTGTTGGCTCAATTACGTATGGCAACCACGCGTCCCAGTCTGTTTGGTCCCCGCCTATGTAGTGTCTTAGATACTCCACTAGCGTTCTGTGAGACCTTTCGAGGGCTCCGTTTGATTCCGGATGGTATGCGGTCGTTTGTATCTTCGTTATCTTTAGCAGTTTGCAGGTATTCTTAAATACTTCGCCAACAAAGTTTGCTCCCTGATCTGTTAGGATTTTGTCCGGTATTCCATGTTCACAGATTATTCGAGTCACGAATGCTTCCGCTATGGTTCGTGCTTCCTGGTTGGGGAGAGATAATGCTTTACTAAATTTTGTTAGGTGATCCTGGAACGTCAGGATGTATTTGTTCCCTAATTTGGTTGACGTGAGTGGTCCTACTATATCTAATGCACCCTTCTCAAATGGTCGAGTAGGCGTGTCCGATATTACCATTGATGCTTTATTCCTTTTACATATTTTATTCTTTTGACACCATGTACATTTTTGGATGTATTGTTCTATGTCCTTGTCCATTCCCTTCCATTTGTACTTTTCCTTGATTCTTTGCGCTGTTCGCTGGATACCTTGGTGCCCTCCTAAAGGGGCTAGGTGATACTCGTATAGTATCTGCTGCCTGTCTTTTTCCGCTTCTATTTCGATGATGCCCAGGTTTGGTTCGGCGCTATTTTCTTGTTCGTTTCGTATTGTATTTATGTTTCTACTGAGCGCGTCCGCATTTGTGTTAGCCTTGCCTGCTTTGTGAATGATTTCATAATCATGTTCTGCTAGCTGTATGCGCCAGCGGATCAATCTTGATCCCGAGTCTTGTACCCTAAATAGCCATACTAACGCCTTGTGGTCTGTTACCACTTTGAAATGTGTGCCGTACACATAGGGTCGAAATTGCTTTGTTGCCCAGACGATCGCGAGTAGCTCCTTTTCTGTTGTGTTATAGTTTCTTTCTGCTTTATTTAGCACTCTGCTTGCATATGCTATTGGTCTGTCTTCTCCTATTACTCCTTGTGATAGTATCGTGCCTATTGCTACATCCGACGCGTCTGTTGTTATTATAAATTCTTTTGAGAAATCTGGGTAGGCTAATATGGGGGCTGTAATTAAACAGTTTTTTAGTGTCTCGAACGCGTATTGCTGCTCCGTTGTCCAGGCGAATTCTGTTTTGTCGCTTGTTAGTTTGGATAGCGGTCTTGCTATCTTTGAATATTGTGGAATGAACCTTCGATAGTATCCTGCTAATCCTAGGAAGGATTGCACTTCCTTTAGTTTGGTGGATACGGGGTATTTTTCTACGGCTTTTGTTTTTTCGGGATCTGGTTTTATCCCCTCGGGCGTTATTATGTGTCCTAGGAATCCTACTTCTTTGCACAAAAATGAACATTTTTCCGGCTGCAATTTCAGGTTGTATTCCCGCAATTTTTTCATTACCTTTCGCAGTCGTGTGTTATGTTCTTTTAGGCTAGTGCCGAATATCACCAAGTCGTTCAGGTAGACAAAACAGTCTATCCCCTGTAGTCCCATGAGGATGGTGTTCATTAGCCTTTGGAATGTTGCGGGCGCGTTTTTTAGCCCGAAAGGCATTCGGTTAAACTCGAAATGTCCCTGTGGCGTAGAGAATGCGATTTTTTCCTTGTCTCTGTCGTCCATGGGTATTTGATGATACCCTGACGCGAGATCTAGTGTAGTGAAATATTGTGCGTTCCCTAACTGGTCAAGTATTTCTGTAATATTTGGCGGAGGGTATGAATCGCCTATTGTGACTTCGTTTAATTTTCTAAAGTCTACAACTACTCGATACCAAGCGTTTCCTTTGATATCCTTTTTCTTGGGTACTACTAGTAGGGGGGCGTTCCATGGACTAGAGCTGGTTTGCACTATCCCGTCTTCCAACATTTGCCTTACTTTTTCCCTCACCTCTTGTTTGTGTATCTCTGGTAACCTATATGGCTTGACCCCCTTGTTCCCCTTTTTAAAGGTATTTGATGCGTCGTTGCGTTTGTTGTTTCTAGTAGATCGCCTGCTAGGTGGAAGTTATCGCAAAATTCCCTACTGATTTCTTCCATGCTGCTTCTTTCCTCATTATTTAGGTGACTTAATTTTAGCAGTTCCAAAACACGGTTTGCGCGTGTCGTCAACGATTCTTTCCCTACTATTGCGCGAATTGCTGCGACAGCGGAATGTACTGCAGCTGTTGAGTCACTCTGGAACTCGGTCATCTTTATGTATGGCAATTTCACGGTACGCGGCTTGTTTGATAAATTCACCACGCAAGCTATGCTTTTTCCTTGCTTGGGCTTTACCAAGCATTCGCCTAGGAATACTCCTTCTCCTAATTCCTGTTTCTCTATTATTCCTTCTTTCTCGCTATCTACTTCTACTTCTATTTCTACTAGAGTTTGTGCGCGCGGGGAACTGTTATCTCATTTTTTGTCCGCAGAGTCTTCCAGTGCTCACCCCTAATCGTGATTTCTCGTGTTTTGTACTGTATTCCTGTCTCGTGTTTCTTTAGGAAGTCTATTCCCAATATCCGCTGGTTCTCCGTCAAGGTGCCGTCCTCTATTATATGTAAGGGATGTTTGATCTCCCGTTCCCCAATCCGGAAGGTAGCTTCTATTTCTCCTAACGTTTTTATAGATCCTCCTGATAGGGCTACTAGTTGTACTTCGCTTTTCCTCCACTCTATGATGAGGTCTGTGAAGTTAGCACCCCCAAACGCGATTTTTTAAAAAAACTCGATGGCATGCGTTTGTCCATCATTTGCCCATGTTTGCCCATAAAAAATTTTCGTTTGCCCACCCTCCAAAAAAAAGTTATGGACAAAACAAAATTTTTCACCAGCACACCCATGAAAACTTTTTAATGATTTGACAGTTGGAAATGATTGTCCATCGTTTGCCCACGTTTGCCCACCCAAAATTTTCGTAGGCAAACCATTAAAAAAAAAGTTATGAACAAATTAAAAATTTCGTCATCCGCACCATCCATGAACATTTTTCAATTTTTTACAAGTAGGATACGATTGTGCGCGATCTGGCCACGTTTGCCCACAGAATGATTTCGTTTGCCCACCCACCAGAATCGAATTATTAATAAAAATCGCGAAGAGAAGGGTACTAGTGAAGCGATCGCGTTAAAGTTCGATTTTTTTCGAAAATATTATCAAAATCGTTCTTTCAACGATGCAATCCGTTAGGTTGGATGCAGGAGAGATTTGCCCACTCAATAATTTCGTATGCCCACCCTTCAGAATCGAATTAAAAAATAAAAACCAGGAAAAGAAGGGTCCTTGTGAAGCGATCGCGTTAAAGTTAGATTTTTACCCAATATTTTATCAAAATCGTTCTTTCAACGATGCAGTCCGTTAGTTTAGATGCAGGAGAGATTTGCCCACTCAATAATTTCGTATGCTCACCCTTCAGAATCGAATTAAAAAATAAAAACCGCGAAAAGAAGGGTCCTTGTGAAGCGATCGCGTTAAAGTTCGATTTTTTTCGAAAATATTAACAAAATCGTTCTTTCAACGATGCAGCCCGTTAGTTTGGATACAGGAGAGATTTGCCCACTCAATAATTTCGTATGCCCACCCTTCAGAATCGAATTAAAAAATAAAAACCGCGAAAAGTAGTGTCCTTGTGAAGCGATCGCGTTAAAGTCCGATATTTTTCGAAAATATTATGAAAATCGTTCTTTCAACGATGCAGTCCGTTAGTTTAGATGTAGGAGAGATTTGCCCACCTAATACTTTCGTATGCCCACCCTTCACAATCGAATTAAAAAATAAAAACCGCGGCAAGTAGTGTCCTTGTGAAGCGATCGCGTTAAAGTCCGATATTTTTCGAAAATATTATGAAAATCGTACTTTCAACCATGCAGTCCGTTAGTTTAGATGTGGGAGAGATTTGCCCACCCAATAATTTCGTATGCCCACCCTTCAGAATCGAATTAAAAAATAAAAACCGCGAAAAGAAGGGTCCTTGTGAAGCGATCGCGTTAAAGTTCGATTTTTTTCGAAAATATTAACAAAATCGTTCTTTCAACGATGCAGCCCGTTAGTTTGGATACAGGAGAGATTTGCCCACTCAATAATTTCGTATGCCCACCCTTCAGAATCGAATTAAAAAATAAAAACCGCGAAAAGTAGTGTCCTTGTGAAGCGATCGCGTTAAAGTCCGATATTTTTCGAAAATATTATGAAAATCGTTCTTTCAACGATGCAGTCCGTTAGTTTAGATGTAGGAGAGATTTGCCCACCTAATACTTTCGTATGCCCACCCTTCACAATCGAATTAAAAAATAAAAACCGCGGCAAGTAGTGTCCTTGTGAAGCGATCGCGTTAAAGTCCGATATTTTTCGAAAATATTATGAAAATCGTACTTTCAACCATGCAGTCCGTTAGTTTAGATGTGGGAGAGATTTGCCCACCCAATAATTTCGTATGCCCACCCTTCAGAATCGAATTAAAAAATAAAAACCGCGAAAAGTAGTGTCCTTGTGAAGCGATCGCGTTAAAGTCCGATTTTTTTCGAAAATATTATCAAAATCGTTCTTTCAACCATGCAGTCCGTTAGTTTAGATGTGAGAGAGATTTGCCCACCCAATAATTTCGTATGCCCACCCTTCAGAATCGAATTAAAAAATAAAAGCCGCGAAAAGTAGTGTCCTTGTGAAGCGATCGCGTTAAAGTCCGATATTTTTCGAAAATATTATGAAAATCGTTCTTTCAACGATGCAGTCCGTTAGTTTAGATGTAGGAGAGATTTGCCCACCCAATACTTTCGTATGCCCACCCTTCAGAATCGAATTAAAAAATAAAAACCGCGGCAAGTAGTGTCCTTGTGAAGCGATCGCGTTAAAGTCCGATATTTTTCGAAAATATTATGAAAATCGTACTTTCAACCATGCAGTCCGTTAGTTTAGATGTGGGAGAGATTTGCCCACCCAATAATTTCGTATGCCCACCCTTCAGAATCGAATTAAAAAATAAAAACCGCGAAAAGTAGTGTCCTTGTGAAGCGATCGCGTTAAAGTCCGATATTTTTCGAAAATATTATGAAAATCGTTCTTTCAACGATGCAGTCCGTTAGTTTAGATGCAGGAGAGATTTGCCCACTCAATAATTTCGTATGCCCACCCTTCAGAATCGAATTAAAAAATAAAAACCAGGAAAAGAAGGGTCCTTGTGAAGCGATCGCGTTAAAGTTCGATTTTTACCCAATATTTTATCAAAATCCTTCTTTCCACGATGCAGTCCGTTAGTTTAGATGCAGGAGAGATTTGCCCACTCAATAATTTCGTATGCCCACCCTTCAGAATCGAATTAAAAAATAAAAACCGCGAAAAGAAGGGTCCTTCTGAAGCGATCGCGTTAAAGTTCGATTTTTTTCGAAAATATTAACAAAATCGTTCTTTCAACGATGCAGTCCGTTAGTTTGGATACAGGAGAGATTTGCCCACTCAATAATTTCGTATGCCCACCCTTCAGAATCGAATTAAAAAATAAAAACCGCGAAAAGAAGTGTCCTTGTGAAGCGATCGCGTTAAAGTTCGATTTTTTTCGAAAATATTATCAAAATCGTTCTTTCAACCATGCAGTCCGTTAGTTTAGATGTGGGAGAGATTTGCCCACCCAATAATTTCGTATGCCCACCCTTCAGAATCGAATTAAAAAATAAAAACCGCGAAAAGTAGTGTCCTTGTGAAGCGATCGCGTTAAAGTCCGATATTTTTCGAAAATATTATGAAAATCGTTCTTTCAACGATGCAGTCCGTTAGTTTAGATGTAGGAGAGATTTGCCCACCCAATACTTTCGTATGCCCACCCTTCAGAATCGAATTAAAAAATAAAAACCGCGGCAAGTAGTGTCCTTGTGAAGCGATCGCGTTAAAGTCCGATATTTTTCGAAAATATTATCAAAATCGTACTTTCAACGATGCAGTCCGTTAGTTTAGATGTAGAAGAGATTTGCCCACCCAATGATTTCGTTGGCCCAAGAATCGAATTATTAATCATTTCTAACGTAAAAGTTTAAGGTCTTTGGTGACAACTTACATAAATTTTTGCAGATTCTTTACCCACACTTTATCCAAACGACACTTCAGTTTATATCACTGCTTGAATACTTCACACTTTTCACACTTCTGCACTATGCCCGGAATAACACCAGAGTGGGTTACTGCTTTTCTAGGCATTTTTCACTAATCACTACAATGAAATCGCAAAACGGAAAATAATATAATCTTCTCATAATTACTTTACAAGCCGTAAATGAACGCGCGATCTTGCAAGAGCTGCGTCTGAAAACTGACTGACTTTCGTGCGTCGTTGGAAAGATTTCGAGGGTATCGCAGACATCTGTTTACGTTTCAGCATTGGCCCTTGGTGCCGCAGCGCTTTGGGGTGTCAGCGCTGAGTGACGTCAGCGAAAGAAAGTAACTACGCATTTATAAACATTTCTGGAAAGTTGTCATCAAATCCACTAAACTTTTAAGTTAAAAACAATCCGTAGAAGTTGCTAACGAACTTGAAAAACATTTCAAAATTCCGGTGGAAGAAGAAGAAAAAGAAATAGTGGATAGCATTAATGTTTCT
The DNA here is from genome assembly GCA_944738655.2 of Andrena hattorfiana. Lineage (NCBI taxonomy): Eukaryota > Metazoa > Arthropoda > Insecta > Hymenoptera > Andrenidae > Andrena > Andrena hattorfiana. Next base: position 15,515,333 of record OX122895.1, read on the forward strand.
GACGAAAGTAATACTAGCCAAGAATTCGAACCTTACAATAATCCAAGTAAAATAAATAATATACTGCCGCAATTTAAAAGATAATTTAGTTTTATTTATAAATAGTATCAGAGACGCGGCTGAACAAATTGCAAGAAACAGTGCTACGAAAAAGACAAAGCATGATACTTTGCCTCGCTTCGAAAGTGGAGTTAGGAAAGATGTCGATGAAACAATACTAATATGCGTATCAATATCTTTTTATTTATATGTAGAATGATGTAATATTTTCAACAAAGAAAGATAGCGATATCAGGGAGTGAAGGAAGGAAAGATGTATCAATTTATTCGACGGTAATTCATGCGACGACCGCACATACTTTATTCGTATATAGTGTATATTCGACGTTGCAGAACGTTTTTATTAACTACAATAAATTAAATGGTAATAATATGGACGCTGGCAGTAATTGGGACATCTAATACTTCTTTACAAATATCTTTTGTTGCTGTATACAGTTTAGCAGTTTATTTAAACCTTATTGTTCTAATTAAGTAATTGTATTAATTATTTATATCACATATTTTCATCAATCATCAACTGAGGTTGCTTGTGGAATCTAAGACTGCATTCTTAATATTTCTGGATCTGTAACACATTTTGTAATGGAAATGGTTAATAGTTGTATCATAAGCGTACAAAATTTTACCAGAGATTCATAAGATGTCAAATATTACCTGAAATATTTTCTTGTAGCTGTCTTCTGTCTGTATAATTCGTGACCTCACGGCCTACTCTATAGCAAAATTTCGTACGGTGATCTCATCGAGTCAAGCGTGGTCTTCAACTTCCTTACTGTTTTCCGCCCTTCCCGTGGTTCTTCGATAGGAGTCAGCTCACACCATGCAGATGCATTTATTCGTTTACAATCGGGCAAAATTTATTTCCGAAGCATTCGTGGGGGAACATTTGCCTGCCAGATGTCGAATAGGGGGCAATCGACATCGTGCCATTTTTTCTGGGACTTCGACTTTCCTCGCTTTGAGTTAAGCCGTATATTGCTCTGTCGGCGGGTGGTACATTTGGTAACCATCCCTACGCATGTGTACCGTTGTCCACGGCCGACTCGTGGGACAATACCGCCATAAACGACGACCCTGTCAAGACACTCTGTCCGATTATTCCGGCTAGTTTTTCGAACCAGCTAGTTGGGCTTTTCCTGCTGGTACGAACAGGATAGACAATAAAAAAACTTTTCGTCGATACACGTGGAATTGTGAAACGTCACAATTCGTTCAAAATGTAATGAGTAATTAATGTAAAACATTCATTTTCTAAGATTTTTTTTAAAGGTGGTCAAAGATTTTGATCAAAATTCCACTTAAAGGTGGTCATTGTCTCGGATTAATATTTACCCATCGCTCCTCACATAATGTAATATCAAAATATAATTACGGCACTATATTATTTAAATTATTTTGATTATTGTAAGAGCAGAATTCTCAAATTATAGAATTACATTCGTTAGAAACCTTAAGGGGTCATGCTCAGTCAGGAGGCCGAAAAAAGGGTGGTCTTTGGAAATTTTGGTACTCAAAAGCTATAACACATTTCTCAAAAAATCTTTTTTCCTTTTAAGGATTGCATCTAGTACCGTGCATTGTAATTTTTTTATTTAAAAATATTTATCAATAACTAAGTGATTGTCCATCACGCGAAGGTTCTTTCAAATAAAAGGCTTCTGCGGTGACCAAAATATTTAAAAAACCATTCAACCGATTTACTTCAAATTATACAAGCTTACTATAGGAACAATAAACTAGTCTTTGAACGAAGGATTTTTTTATCCGATGCTTAGTTTTCTTTTAATTGACGAAAACCAAGCACGGTTTATGTGTAAAAATAGAAACTTTGACTTTAAACATCAGCCATTTTTTCCCAAATCAATGTTTCGAAGAATCCTTCGTTCAAATACTAGTTTATTGTTCCTATAGTAAGTTTGTAAAATTTGAAGTAAAACGGTTGAATGGTTTTTTAAATATTTTGGTCACCGCAGAAGCCTTTTATTTGAGAGATCCTTCGAGTGACGGACAATAACTTAGTTATTGATAAATATTTTTAAATAAAAAAATTACGATACACGGTACTAGATGCAATCCTTAAAAGAAAAAAAGATTTTTTGAGAAATGTGTTATAGCTTTTGAGTAACAAAATTTCCAAAGACCACCCTTTTTTCGGCCTCCTGACTGAGCATGACCCCTTAATGCTATCCACTATTAGTTTTTCTTCATCTTCCACTGAAATTTTGAAATATTTTCAAATTTGTTAGGAAATTTCACCGATTGTTTGTAACGTAACAGTTCAGTGTATTTGGTGACAAATTATCAGAAATGTCTATAAAAGCGTAGTTATTTTCTTTCGCTGACGGCGCGCAACGCTAATGCTCTAAAGGGCCGCGGCGGCCTCAAGTGCCACTGCTGAAACGTAAACAGATGTCTGCGATACGCTACAATTCCTTCCAACGCCGCCCGAAAGTCAGTCAGTCTTCAGAGTTCGGACACAGCTGTTGCAAGATCGTGCGTGCATTTAAGGCTTGTAAAGTAACTGTGAGAATATTATATCCTTTTCCGTTTTGCGAATTCAATGTGGTGATTAGTGAAAAATGAACTAGAAAAGGGTTAAGAGAAACTGGCGTTATTCTGCACATGCTGTAGATGTGTGAAAAGCGTGAAGTATTCGACGAGAGCTAGCAATTGAAGTGTTGTTCGAATAAAGTTACGGGAAGAAGTGGGTGCAAATTTTTGGGATAATATACCACAAAACATCTTAAACCTTTACGGTAAGAACAACGGATTTTGATATTATATTCGAAAAAAAACACTATCGCCTCTTCAGCACCCTCCTTTTCGCGGATTTTATTTCTTATTCGGAATCTGGAGGGTGGGCAAACGAAATTATTGGATGGGCAAATCTCTTTGACATCTATACTAACGGACTGCATCGTTGAAAGAACGATTTTGATAATATTTTCGAAAAAAATCGAACTTTAACGCGATCGCTTCACAAGGACACTTCTTTTCGCGGTTTTTATTTTTTAATTCGATTCTGAAGGGTGGGCATACGAAATTTTTGGGTGGACAAATCTCTCCTACATCTAAACTAACGGACTGCATCGTTGAAAGAACGATTTTGATAAAATATTGGGTAATAATCGAACTTTAACGCGATCGCTTCACAAGGACCCTTCTTTTCCTGGTTTTTATTTTTTAATTCGATTCTGAAGGGTGGGCATACGAAATTATTCAGTGGGCAAATCTCTCCTACATCTAAACTAACGGAATGCATCGTTGAAGGAACGATTTTGATAATATTTTCGAAAAAAATCGAACATTAACGCGATCGCTTCACAAGGACACTTCTTTTCGCGGTTTTTATTTTTTAATTCGATTCTGAAGGGTGGGCATACGAAATTATTGAGTGGAAAAATCTCTCCTGCATCTAAACTAACGGACTGCATCGTTGAAAGAACGATTTTGATAAAATATTGGGTAATAATCGAACTTTAACGCGATCGCTTCACAAGGACCCTTCTTTTCCTGGTTTTTATTTTTTAATTCGATTCTGAAGGGTGGGCATACGAAATTATTGAGTGGGAAAATCTCTCCTGCATCTAAACTAACGGATAGCATCGTTGAAAGAACGATTTTGATAAAATATTGGGTAATAATCGAACTTTAACGCGATCGCTTCACAAGGACCCTTCTTTTCCTGGTTTTTATTTTATAATTCGATTCTGAAGGGTGGGCATACGAAATTATTGAGTGGGCAAATCTCTCCTGCATCTAAACTAACGGACTGCATCGTTGAAAGAACGATTTTGATAATATTTTCGAAAAAAATCGAACATTGACGCGATCGCTTCACAAGGACACTTCTTTTCGCGGTTTTTATTTTTTAATTCGATTCTGAAGGGTGGGCATACGAAATTATTGAGTGGGAAAATCTCTCCTGCATCTAAACTAACGGACTGCATCGTTGAAAGAACGATTTTGATAAAATATTGGGTAATAATCGGACTTCAACGCGATCGCTTCACAAGGACCCTTCTTTTCGCGGTTTTTATTTTTTAATTCGATTCTGAAGGGTGGGCATACGAAATTATTGAGTGGGCAAGTCTCTCCTACATCTAAACTAACGGAATGCATCGTTGAAGGAACGATTTTGATAATATTTTCGAAAAAAATCGAACTTCAACGCGATCGCTTCACAAGGACACTACTTTTTGCGGTTTTTATTTTTTAATTCGATTCTGAAGGGTGGGCATACGAAATTATTGAGTGGGAAAATCTCTCCTGCATCTAAACTAACGGACTGCATCGTTGAAAGAACGATTTTGATAATATTTTCGAAAAATATCGGACGTTAACGCGATCGCTTCACAAGGACCCTTCTTTTCGCGGTTTTTATTTTTTAATTCGATTCTGAAGGGTGGGCATACGAAATTATTGAGTGGGCAAATCCCTCCTGCATCTAAACTAACGGACAGCATCGTTGAAAGAACGATTTTGATAAAATATTGGGTAATAATCGAACTTTAACGCGATCGCTTCACAAGGACCCTTCTTTTCCTGGTTTTTATTTTATAATTCGATTCTGAAGGGTGGGCATACAAAATTAGTGAGTGGGCAAATCTCTCCTGCATCTAAACTAACGGACAGCATTGATGAAAGAACGATTTTGATAATATTTTCGAAAAAAATCGAACTTTAACGCGATCGCTTCACAAGGACACTTCTTTTCGCGGTTTTTATTTTCTAATTCGTTTCTGAAGGGTGGGCATACCAAATTTTTGGGTGGGCAAATCTCTCCTGCATCTAAACTAATGGACTGCATCGTTGAAAGAACGATTTTGATAATATTTTCGAAAAAAATCGAACATTAACGCGATCGCTTCACAAGGACACTTCTTTTCGCGGTTTTTATTTTTTAATTCGATTCTGAAGGGTGGGCATACGAAATTATTGAGTGGGAAAATCTCTCCTGCATGTAAACTAACGGACTGCATCGTTGAAAGAACGATTTTGATAAAATATTGGGTAATAATCGAACTTTAACGCGATCGCTTCACAAGGACCCTTCTTTTCCTGGTTTTTATGTTTTAATTCGATTCTGAAGGGTGGGCATACGAAATTATTGAGTGGGCAAATCTCTCCTACATCTAAACTAACGGAATGCATCGTTGAAGGAACGATTTTGATAATATTTTCGAAAAAAATCGAACTTCAACGCGATCGCTTCACAAGGACCCTTCTTTTCGCGGTTTTTATTTTTTAATTCGATTCTGAAGGGTTGGCATACGAAATTATTGGGTGGGCAAATCTCTTCTACATCTAAACTAACGGACAGCATTGATGAAAGAACGATTTTGATAATATTTTCGAAAAAAATCGAACTTTAACGCGATCGCTTCACAAGGTCCCTTCTTTTCGCGGTTTTTATTTTTTAATTCGTTTCTGAAGGGTGGGCATATGAAATTATTGGGTGGGAAAATCTCTTCTACATCCAAACTAACGGACTGCATCGTTGAAAGAACGATTTTGATAATATTTTCGAAAAAAATCGAACTTTGACGCGATCGCTTCACAAGGACCCTTCTTTTCCTGGTTTTTATTTTTTAATTCGATTCTGAAGGGTGGGCATACGAAATTATTGAGTGGGCAAATCTCTCCTACATCTAAGCTAACGGACTGCATCGTTGAAAGAACGATTTTGATAATAGTTTCGAAAAATATCGAACTTTAACGCGATCGCTTCACAAGGACCCTTCTTTTCCTGGTTTTTATTTTTTAATTCGATTCTGAAGGGTGGGCATACCAAATTTTTGGGTGGTCAAATCTCTCCTACATCTACACTAACGGACTGCATCATTGAAAGAACGATTTTGATAAAATATTGGGTAATAATCGAACTTTAACGCGATCGCTTCACAAGGACCCTTCTTTTCCTGGTTTTTATTTTTTAATTCGATTCTGAAGGGTGGGCATACGAAATTATTGAGTGGGCAAATCTCTCCTATATCTAAACTAACGGACAGCATTGATGAAAGAACGATTTTGATAATATTTTCGAAAAAAATCGAACTTTAACGCGATCGCTTCACAAGGACCCTTCTTTTCCTGGTTTTTATTTTTTAATTCGATTCTGAAGGGTGGGCATACGAAATTATTGAGTGGGCAAATCTCTCCTACATCTAAACTAACGGAATGCATCGTTGAAGGAACGATTTTGATAATATTTTCGAAAAAAATCGAACTTCAACGCGATCGCTTCACAAGGACCTTTCTTTTCGCCGTTTTTATTTTTTAATTCGATTCTGAAGGGTGGGCATACGAAATTATTGGGTGGGCAAATCTCTTCTACATCTAAACTAACGGACAGCATTGATGAAAGAACGATTTTGATAATATTTTCGAAAAAAATCGAACTTTAACGCGATCGCTTCACAAGGTCCCTTCTTTTCGCGGTTTTTATTTTTTAATTCGTTTCTGAAGGGTGGGCATACGAAATTATTGGGTGGGAAAATCTCTTCTACATCCAAACTAACGGACTGCATCGTTGAAAGAACCATTTTGATAATATTTTCGAAAAAAATCGAACTTTAACGCGATCGCTTGACAAGGTCCCTTCTTTTCGCGGTTTTTATTTTTTAATTCGATTCTGAAGGGTGGGCATACGAAATTATTGGGTGGGAAAATCTCTTCTACATCTAAACTAACGGACAGCATTGATGAAAGAACGATTTTGATAATATTTTCGAAAAAAATCGAACTTTAACGCCATCCCTTCACAAGGTCCCTTCTTTTCGCGGTTTTTATTTTTTAATTCGATTCTGAAGGGTGGGCATACGAAATTATTGAGTGGCCAAATCTCTCCTGCATCTAAACTAACGGACAGCATCGTTGAAAGAACGATTTTGATAAAATATTGGGTAATAATCGAACTTTAACGCGATCGCTTCACAAGGACCCTTCTTTTCCTGGTTTTTATTTTATAAATCGATTCTGAAGGGTGGGCATACGAAATTATTGGGTGGGAAAATCTCTTCTACATCTAAACTAACGGACAGCATTGATGAAAGAACGATTTTGATAATATTTTCGAAAAAAATCGAACTTTAACGCCATCGCTTCACAAGGTCCCTTCTTTTCGCGGTTTTTATTTTTTAATTCGATTCTGAAGGGTGGGCATACGAAATTATTGAGTGGCCAAATCTCTCCTGCATCTAAACTAACGGACTGCATCGTTGAAAGAACGATTTTGATAAAATATTGGGTAATAATCGAACTTTAACGCGATCGCTTCACAAGGACCCTTCTTTTCCTGGTTTTTATTTTTTAATTCGATTCTGAAGGGTGGGCATACGAAATTATTGAGTGGGCAAATCTCTCCTACATCTAAACTAACGGACAGCATTGATGAAAGAACGATTTTGATAATATTTTCGAAAAAAATCGAACTTTAACGCGATCGCTTCACAAGGACCCTTCTTTTCCTGGTTTTTATTTTTTAATTCGATTCTGAAGGGTGGGCATACGAAATTATTGAGTGGGCAAATCTCTCCTACATCTAAACTAACGGAATGCATCGTTGAAGGAACGATTTTGATAATATTTTCGAAAAAAATCGAACTTCAACGCGATCGCTTCACAAGGACCTTTCTTTTCGCCGTTTTTATTTTTTAATTCGATTCTGAAGGGTGGGCATACGAAATTATTGGGTGGGAAAATCTCTTCTACATCCAAACTAACGGACTGCATCGTTGAAAGAACCATTTTGATAATATTTTCGAAAAAAATCGAACTTTAACGCGATCGCTTGACAAGGTCCCTTCTTTTCGCGGTTTTTATTTTTTAATTCGATTCTGAAGGGTGGGCATACGAAATTATTGGGTGGGAAAATCTCTCCTGCATCTAAACTAACGGACTGCATCGTTGAAAAAACGATTTTGATAATATTTTCGAAAAAATCGAACTTCAACGCGACCGCTTCACAAGGACCCTTCTTTTCGGGGTTTTTATTTTTTAATTCGATTATGAAGGGTGGGCATACGAAATTATTGGGTGGGCAAATCTCTTCTACATCTAAACTAACGGACAGCATTGATGAAAGAACGATTTTGATAATATTTTCGAAAAAAATCGAACTTTAACGCGATCGCTTCACAAGGTCCCTTCTTTTCGCGGTTTTTATTTTTTAATTCGTTTCTGAAGGGTGGGCATACGAAATTATTGGGTGGGAAAATCTCTTCTACATCCAAACTAACGGACTGCATCGTTGAAGGAACGATTTTGATAATATTTTCGAAAAAAATCGAACTTCAACGCGATCGCTTCACAAGGAAACTACTTTTTGCGGTTTTTATTTTTTAATTCGATTCTGAAGGGTGGGCATACGAAATTATTGAGTGGGCAAATCTCTCCTACATCTAAACTAACGGACTGCATCGTTGAAAGAACGATTTTGATAATATTTTCGAAAAATATCGGACTTTAACGCAATCGCTTCACAAGGACACTTCTTTTCGCGGTTTTTATTTTCTAATTCGTTTCTGAAGGGTGGGCATACGAAATTATTGAGTGGGCAAATCTCTCCTGCATCTAAACTAACGGATAGCATCGTTGAAAGAACGATTTTGATAAAATATTGGGTAATAATCGAACTTTAACGCGATCGCTTCACAAGGACCCTTCTTTTCCTGGTTTTTATTTTATAATTCGATTCTGAAGGGTGGGCATACGAAATTATTGAGTGGGCAAATCTCTCCTGCATCTAAGCTAACGGACTGCATCGTTGAAAGAACGATTTTAATAATATTTTCGAAAAAAATCGAACATTAACGCGATCGCTTCACAAGGACACTTCTTTTCGCGGTTTTTATTTTTTAATTCGATTCTGAAGGGTGGGCATACGAAATTATTGAGTGGGAAAATCTCTCCTGCATGTAAACTAACGGACTGCATCGTTGAAAGAACGATTTTGATAAAATATTGGGTAATAATCGAACTTTAACGCGATCGCTTCACAAGGACCCTTCTTTTCCTGGTTTTTATTTTTTAATTCGATTCTGAAGGGTGGGCATACGAAATTATTGAGTGGGCAAATCTCTCCTACATCTAAACTAACGGAATGCATCGTTGAAGGAACGATTTTGATAATATTTTCGAAAAAAATCGAACTTCAACGCGATCGCTTCACAAGGACCCTTCTTTTCGCGGTTTTTATTTTTTAATTCGATTCTGAAGGGTGGGCATACGAAATTATTGGGTGGGCAAATCTCTTCTACATCTATACTAACGGACAGCATTGATGAAAGAACGATTTTGATAATATTTTCGAAAAAAATCGAACTTTAACGCGATCGCTTCACAAGGTCCCTTCTTTTCGCGGTTTTTATTTTTTAATTCGTTTCTGAAGGGTGGGCATACGAAATTATTGGGTGGGAAAATCTCTTCTACATCTAAACTAACGGACAGCATTGATGAAAGAACGATTTTGATAATATTTTCGAAAAAAATCGAACTTTAACGCGATCGCTTCACAAGGTCCCTTCTTTTCGCGGTTTTTATTTTTTACTTCGTTTCTGAAGGGTGGGCATACGAAATTATTGGGTGGGAAAATCTCTTCTACATCCAAACTAACGGACTGCATCGTTGAAAGAACGATTTTGATAATATTTTCGAAAAAAATCGAACTTCAACGCGATCGCTTCACAAGGAAACTACTTTTTGCGGTTTTTATTTTTTAATTCGATTCTGAAGGGTGGGCATACCAAATTTTTGGGTGGGCAAATCTCTCCTACATCTAAACTAACGGACTGCATCGTTGAAAGAACGATTTTGATAATATTTTCGAAAAATATCGGACTTTAACGCGATCGCTTCACAAGGACCCTTCTTTTCGCGGTTTTTATTTTTTAATTCGATTCTGAAGGGTGGGCATACGAAATTATTGGGTGGAAAAATCTCTTCTACATCCAAACTAACGGACTGCATCGTTGAAAGAACGATTTTGATAAAATATTGGGTAATAATCGAACTTTAACGCGATCGCTTCACAAGGACACTACTTTTTGCGGTTTTTATTTTTTAATTCGAATCTGAAGGGTGCGCATACGAAATTATTGGGTGGGCAAATCTCTCCTACATCTAAAGTAACGGACTGCATCGTTGAAAAAACGATTTTGATAATATTTTCGAAAAAATCAAACTTCAACGCAATCGCTTCACAAGGACCCTTCTTTTCGGGGTTTTTATTTTTTAATTCGATTCTGAAGGGTGGGCATACGAAATTATTGGGCGAGAAAATCTCTACTACATCCAAACTAACGGACTGCATCGTTGAAAGAACGATTTTCATAAAATATTCGAAAGAAATCGAACTTTAACGCGATCGCTTCACAACGTCCCTTCTTTTCGCGGTTTTTATTTTTTAATTCGTTTCTGAAGGGTGGGCATACGAAATTATTGGGTGAGAAAATCTCTTCTACATCCAATCTAACGGACTGCATCGTTGAAAGAACGATTTTGATAATATTTTCGAAAAATATCGGACTTTAACGCGATCGCTTCACAAGGACCCTTCTTTTCGCGGTTTTTATTTTTTAATTCGTTTCTGAAGGGTGGGCATACGAAATTATTGGGTGAGAAAATCTCTTTTACATCGAAACTAACGGACAGCATTGATGAAAGAACGATTTTGATAATATTTTCGAAAAAAATCGAACTTTAACGCGATCGCTTCACAAGGACACTACTTTTTGCGGTTTTTATTTTTTAATTCGATTCTGAAGGGTGCGCATACGAAATTATTGGGTGGGCAAATCTCTCCTACATCCAAAGTAACGGACTGCATCGTTGAAAGAACGATTTTGATAATATTTTCGAAAAAAATCGAACTTCAACGCGATCGCTTCACAAGGACCCTTCTTTTCGCGGTTTTTATTTTTTAATTCGATTCTGAAGGGTGGGCATACGAAATTATTGAGTGGGCAAGTCTCTCCTACATCTAAACTAACGGACAGCATCGTTGAAAGAACGATTTTGATAAAATATTGGGTAATAATCGCACTTTAACGCGATCGCTTCACAAGGACCCTTCTTTTCCTGGTTTTTATTTTATAATTCGATTCTGAAGTGTGGGCATACGAAATTATTGAGTGGGCAAATCTCTCCTGCATATAAACTAACGGACTGCATCGTTGAAAGAACGATTTTGATAATATTTTCGAAAAAAATCGAACATTAACGCGATCGCTTCACAAGGACACTTCTTTTCGCTGTTTTTATTTTTTAATTCGATTCTGAAGGGTGGGCATACGAAATTATTGGGTGGGCAAATCTCTTCTACATCTAAACTAACGGAATGCATCGTTGTAAGAACGATTTTGATAATATTTTCGAAAAATATCGGACTTTAACGCGATCGCTTCACAAGGACCCTTCTTTTCGCGGTTTTTATTGTTTAATTCGATTCTGAAGGGTGGGCATACGAAATTATTGAGTGGGCAAATCTCTCCTGCATCTAAACTAACGGATAGCATCGTTGAAAGAACGATTTTGATAATATTTTCGAAAAATATCGGACTTTAACGCGATCGCTTCACAAGGACCCTTCTTTTCGCGGTTTTTATTTTTTAATTCGATTCTGAAGGGTGGGCATACGAAATTATTGGGTGGGCAAATCTCTTCTACATCCAAACTAACGGATAGCATTGATGAAAGAACGATTTTGATAATATTTTCGAAAAAAATCGAACTTTAACGCGATCGCTTCACAAGGTCCCTTCTTTTCGCGGTTTTTATTTTTTAATTCGTTTCTGAAGGGTGGGCATACGAAATTATTGGGTGGGAAAATCTCTTCTACATCTAAACTAACGGACAGCATTGATGAAAGAACGATTTTGATAATATTTTCGAAAAAAATCGAACTTTAACGCGATCGCTTCACAAGGTCCCGTCTTTTCGAGGTTTTTATTTTTTAATGCGTTTCTGAAGGGTGGGCATACGAAATTATTGGGTGGGAAAATCTCTTCTACATCCAAACTAACGGACTGCATCGTTGAAAGAACGATTTTGATAATATTTTCGAAAAAAATCGAACTTCAACGCGATCGCTTCACAAGAAAACTACTTTTTGCGGTTTTTATTTTTTAATTCGATTCTGAAGGGTGGGCATACCAAATTTTTGGGTGGGCAAATCTCTCCTACATCTAAACTAACGGACTGCATCGTTGAAAGAACGATTTTGATAATATTTTCGAAAAATATCGGACTTTAACGCGATCGCTTCACAAGGACCCTTCTTTTCGCGGTTTTTATTTTTTAATTCGATTCTGAAGGGTGGGAATACGAAATTATTGGGTGGAAAAATCTCTTCTACATCCAAACTAACGGACTGCATCGTTGAAAGAACGATTTTGATAAAATATTGGGTAATAATCGAACTTTAACGCGATCGCTTCACAAGGCCACTACTTTTTGCGGTTTTTATTTTTTAATTCGATTCTGAAGGGTGCGCATACGAAATTATTGGGTGGGCAAATCTCTCCTGCATCTAAAGTAACGGACTGCATCGTTGAAAGAACGATTTTGATAATATTTTCGAAAAATATCGGACTTTAACGCGATCGCTTCACAAGGACCCTTCTTTTCGCGGTTTTTATTTTTTAATTCGATTCTGAAGGGTGGGCATACGAAATTATTGGGTGGGAAAATCTCTTCTACATCTAAACTAACGGACAGCATTGATGAAAGAACGATTTTGATAATATTTTCGAAAAAAATCGAACTTTAACGCGATCGCTTCACAAGGTCCCTCCTTTTCGCGGTTTTTATTTTTTAATTCGTTTCTGAAGGGTGGGCATACGAAATTATTGGGTGGGAAAATCTCTTCTACATCTAAACTAACGGACAGCATTGATGAAAGAACGATTGTGATAATATTTTCGAAAAAAATCGAACTTTAACGCGATCGCTTCACAACGTCCCTTCTTTTCGCGGTTTTTATTTTTTAATTCGTTTCTGAAGGGTGGGCATACGAAACTATTGGGTGAGAAAATCTCTTCTACATCCAAACTAACGGACTGCATCGTTGAAAGAACGATTTTGATAATATTTTCGAAAAAAATCGAACTTCAACGCGATCGCTTCACAAGGACCCTTCTTTTCGCGGTTTTTATTTTTTAATTCGATTCTGAAGGGTGGGCATACGAAATTATTGGGTGGGCAAATCTCTTCTACATCTAAGCTAACGGACAGCGTTGATGGAAGAACGATTTTGATAATATTTTCGAAAAAAATCGAACTTTAACGCGATCGCTTCACAAGGTCCCTTCTTTTCCTGGTTTTTATTTTTTAATTCGATTCTGAAGGGTGGGCATACGAAATTATTGAGTGGGCAAATCTCTCCGACATCTAAACTAACGGACAGCATCGTTGAAAGAACGATTTTGATAATATTTTCGAAAAATATCGGACTTTAACGCGATCGCTTCACAAGGACCCTTCTTTTCGCGGTTTTTATTTTTTAATTCGATTCTGAAGGGTGGGCATACGAAATTATTGAGTGGGCAAATCTCTCCTACATCTAAACTAACGGAATGCATCGTTGAAGGAACGATTTTGATAATATTTTCGAAAAATATCGGACTTTAACGCGATCGCTTCACAAGGACCCTTCTTTTCGCGGTTTTTATTTTTTAATTCGATTCTGAAGGGTGGGCATACGAAATTATTGAGTGGGCAAATCTCTCCTACATCTAAACTAACGGAATGCATCGTTGCAGGAACGATTTTGATAATATTTTCGAAAAAAATCGAACTTTAACGCGATCGCTTCACAAGGGCACTACTTTTTGCGGTTTTTATTTTTTAATTCGATTCTGAAGGGTGCGCATACGAAATTATTGGGTGGGCAAATCTCTCCTACATCTAAAGTAACGGACTGCATCGTTGAAAGAACGATTTTGATAATATTTTCGAAAAAAATCGAACTTCAACGCGATGGCTTCACAAGGACCCTTCTTTTCGCGGTTTTTATTTTTTAATTCGATTCTGAAGGGTGGGCATACGAAATTATTGGGTGGGCAAATCTTTTCTACATCTAAACTAACGGACAGCATTGATGAAAGAAAGATTTTGATAATATTTTCGAAAAAAATCGTACTTTAACCCGATCGCTTCACAAGGTCCCTTCTTTTCGCGGTTTTTATTTTTTCATTCGTTTCTGAAGGGTGGGCATACGAAATTATTGGGTGGGAAAATCTCTTCTACATCCAAACTAACGGACTGCATCGTTGAAAGAACGATTTTCATAAAATATTGGGTAATAATCGAACTTTAACGCGATCGCTTCACAAGGACCCTTCTTTTCCTGGTTTTTATTTTTTAATTCGATTCTGAAGGGTGGGCATACGAAATTATTGGGTGGGCAAATCTTTTCTACATCTAAACTAACGGACAGCATTGATGAAAGAACGATTTTGATAATATTTTCGAAAAAAATCGAACTTTAACCCGATCGCCTCACAAGGTCCCTTCTTTTCGCGGTTTTTATTTTTTAATTCGTTTCTGAAGGGTGGGCATACGAAATTATTGGGTGGGCAAATCTCTTCTACATCTAAGCAAACGGACAGCATTGATGAAAGAACGATTTTGATAATATTTTCGAAAAATATCGGACTTTAACGCGATCGCTTCACAAGGACCCTTCTTTTCGCGGTTTTTATTTTTTAATTCGTTTCTGAAGGGTGGGCATACGAAATTATTGGGTGGGAAAATCTCTTCTACATCGAAGCTAACGGACAGCATTGATGAAAGAACGATTTTGATAATATTTTCGAAAAAAATCGAACTTTAACGCGATCGCTTCACAAGGACACTACTTTTTGCGGTTTTTATTTTTGAATTCGATTCTAAAGGGTGCGCATACGAAATTATTGGGTGGGCAAATCTCTCCTACATCCAAAGTAACGGACTGCATCGTTGAAAGAACGATTTTGATAATATTTTCGAAAATAATCGAACTTCAACGCGATCGCTTCACAAGGACCCTTCTTTTCGCGGTTTTTATTTTTTAATTCGATTCTGAAGGGTGGGCATACGAAATTATTGGGTGGGCAAATCTCTTCTACATCTAAACTAACGGACAGCATTGATGAAAGAACGATTTTGATAATATTTTCGAAAAAAATCGAAATTTAACGCGATCGCTTCACAAGGTCCCTTCTTTTCGCGGTTTTTATTTTTTAATTCGTTTCTGAAGGGTGGGCATACGAAATTATTGGGTGGGAAAATCTCTTCTACATCCAATCTAAAGGACTGCATCGTTGAAAGAACGATTTTGATAATATTTTCGAAAAAAATCGAACATTAACGCGATCGCTTCACAAGGACACTTCTTTTCGCGGTTTTTATTTTTTAATTCGATTCTGAAGGGGGGGCATACGAAATTATTGAGTGGGAAAATCTCTCCTGCATCTAAACTAACGGACTGCATCGTTGAAAGAACGATTTTGATAATATTTTCGAAAAAAATCGAACTTTAACGCGATCGCTTCACAAGGGAACTACTTTTTGCGGTTTTTATTTTTTAATTCGATTCTGAAGGGTGCGCATACGAAATTATTGGGTGGGCAAATCTCTCCTACATCCAAAGTAACGGAATGCATCGTTGAAGGAACGATTTTGATAATATTTTCGAAAAATATCGGACTTTAACGCGATCGCTTCACAAGGACCCTTCTTTTCGCGGTTTTTATTTTTTAATTCGATTCTGAAGGGTGGGCATACGAAATTATTGAGTGGGCAAATCTCTCCTACATCTAAACTAACGGAATGCATCGTTGCAGGAACGATTTTGATAATATTTTCGAAAAAAATCGAACTTTAACGCGATCGCTTCACAAGGGAACTACTTTTTGCGGTTTTTATTTTTTAATTCGATTCTGAAGGGTGCGCATACGAAATTATTGGGTGGGCAAATCTCTCCTACATCCAAAGTAACGGAATGCATCGTTGAAGGAACGATTTTGATAATATTTTCGAAAAATATCGGACTTTAACGCGATCGCTTCACAAGGACCCTTCTTTTCCTGGTTTTTATTTTTTAATTCGATTCTGAAGGGTGGGCATACGAAATTATTGAGTGGGCAAATCTCTCCGACATCTAAACTAACGGACAGCATTGATGAAAGAACGATTTTGATAATATTTTCGAAAAATATCGGACTTTAACGCGATCGCTTCACAAGGACCCTTCTTTTCGCGGTTTTTATTTTTTAATTCGTTTATGAAGGGTGGGCATACGAAATTATTGGGTGGGAAAATCTCTTCGACATCCAAACTAACGGACTGCATCGTTGAAAGAACGATTTTGATAATATTTTCGAAAAAAATCGAACTTTAACCCGATCGCCTCACAAGGTCCCTTCTTTTCGCGGTTTTTATTTTTTAATTCGTTTCTGAAGGGTGGGCATACGAAATTATTGGGTGGGCAAATCTCTTCTACATCTAAACTAACGGACAGCATTGATGAAAGAACGATTTTGATAATATTTTCGAAAAAAATCGAACTTTAACGCGATCGCTTCACAAGGTCCCTTCTTTTCGCGGTTTTTATTTTTTAATTCGTTTATGAAGGGTGGGCATACGAAATTATTGGGTGGGAAAATCTCTTCGACATCCAAACTAACGGACTGCATCGTTGAAAGAACGATTTTGATAATATTTTCGAAAAAAATCGAACTTTAACCCGATCGCCTCACAAGGTCCCTTCTTTTCGCGGTTTTTATTTTTTAATTCGTTTCTGAAGGGTGGGCATACGAAATTATTGGGTGGGCAAATCTCTTCTACATCTAAGCAAACGGACAGCATTGATGAAAGAACGATTTTGATAATATTTTCGAAAAATATCGGACTTTAACGCGATCGCTTCACAAGGACCCTTCTTTTCGCGGTTTTTATTTTTTAATTCGTTTCTGAATGGTGGGCATACGAAATTATTGGGTGGGAAAATCTCTTCTACATCGAAGCTAACGGACAGCATTGATGACAGAACGATTTTGATAATATTTTCGAAAAAAATCGAACTTCAACGTGATGGCTTCACAAGGACCCTTCTTTTCGCGGTTTTTATTTTTTAATTCGATTCTGAAGGGTGGGCATACGAAATTATTGGGTGGACAAATCTCTTCTACATCTAAACTAACGGACAGCATTGATGAAAGAACGATTTTGATAATATTTTCGAAAAAAATCGAACTTTAACGCGATCGCTTCACAAGGTCCCTTCTTTTCGCGGTTTTTATTTTTTAATTCGTTTCTGAAGGGTGGGCATACGAAATTATTGGGTGGGAAAATCTCTTCTACATCTAAACTAACGGACAGCATTGATGAAAGAACGATTTTGATAATATTTTCGAAAAAAATCGAACTTTAACGCGATCGCTTCACAACGTCCCTTCTTTTCGCGGTTTTCATTTTTTAATTCGTTTCTGAAGGGTGGGCATACGAAATTATTGGGTGAGAAAATCTCTTCTACATCCAAACTAACGGACTGCATCGTTGAAAGAACGATTTTGATAATATTTTCGAAAAAAATCGAACTTCAACGCGATCGCTTCACAAGGACCCTTCTTTTCGCGGTTTTTATTTTTTAATTCGATTCTGAAGGGTGGGCATACGAAATTATTGGGTGGGCAAATCTCTTCTACATCTATGCTAACGGACAGCGTTGATGGAAGAACGATTTTGATAATATTTTCGAAAAAAATCGAACTTTAACGCGATCGCTTCACAAGGTCCCTTCTTTTCGCGGTTTTTATTTTTTAATTCGTTTCTGAAGGGTGGGCATACGAAATTATTGGGTGGGAAAATCTCTTCTACATCCAAACTAACGGACTGCATCGTTGAAAGAACGATTTTCATAAAATATTGGGTAATAATCGAACTTTAACGCGATCGCTTCACAAGGACCCTTCTTTTCCTGGTTTTTATTTTTTAATTCGATTCTGAAGGGTGGGCATACGAAATTATTGAGTGGGCAAATCTCTCCGACATCTAAACTAACGGACAGCATTGATGAAAGAACGATTTTGATAATATTTTCGAAAAATATCGGACTTTAACGCGATCGCTTCACAAGGACCCTTCTTTTCGCGGTTTTTATTTTTTAATTCGTTTCTGAAGGGTGGGCATACGAAATTATTGGGTGGGAAAATCTCTTCTACATCGAAACTAACGGACAGCATTGATGAAAGAACGATTTTGATAATATTTTCGAAAAAAATCGAACTTTAACGCGATCGCTTCACAAGGACACTACTTTTTGCGGTTTTTATTTTTTAATTCGATTCTGAAGGGTGCGCATACGAAATTATTGGGTGGGAAAATCTCTCCTACATCCAAAGTAACGGACTGCATCGTTGAAAGAACGATTTTGATAATATTTTCGAAAAAAATCGAACTTCAACGCGATCGCTTCACAAGGACCCTTCTTTTCGCGGTTTTTATTTTTTAATTCGATTCTGAAGGGTGGGCATACGAAATTATTGGGTGGGCAAATCTCTTCTACATCTAAACTAACGGACAGCATTGATGAAAGAACGATTTTGATAATATTTTCGAAAAAAATCGAACTTTAACGCGATCGCTTCACAAGGTCCCTTCTTTTCGCGGTTTTTATTTTTTAATTCGTTTCTGAAGGGTGGGCATACGAAATTATTGGGTGGGAAAATCTCTTCTACATCCAATCTAAAGGACTGCATCGTTGAAAGAACGATTTTGATAATATTTTCGAAAATAATCGAACATTAACGCGATCGCTTCACAAGGACACTTCTTTTCGCGGTTTTTATTTTTTAATTCGATTCTGAAGGGGAGGCATACGAAATTATTGAGTGGGAAAATCTCTCCTGCATCTAAACTAACGGACTGCATCGTTGAAAGAACGATTTTGATAAAATATTGGGTAATAATCGAATTTTAACGCGATCGCTTCACAAGGACCCTTCTTTTCCTGGTTTTTATTTTTTAATTCGATTCTGAAGGGTGGGCTTACGAAATTATTGAGTGGACAAATCTCTCCTACATCTAAACTAACGGAATGCATCGTTGAAGGAACGATTTTGATAATATTTTCGAAAAATATCGGACTTTAACGCGATCGCTTCACAAGGACCCTTCTTTTCGCGGTTTTTATTTTTTAATTCGATTCTGAATGGTGGGCATACGAAATTATTGAGTGGGCAAATCTCTCCTACATCTAAACTAACGGAATGCATCGTTGCAGGAACGATTTTGATAATATTTTCGAAAAAAATCGAACTTTAACGCGATCGCTTCACAAGGGCACTACTTTTTGCGGTTTTTATTTTTTAATTCGATTCTGAAGGGTGCGCATACGAAATTATTGGGTGGGCAAATCTCTCCTACATCCAAAGTAACGGACTGCATCGTTGAAAGAACGATTTTGATAATATTTTCGAAAAAAATCGAACTTTAACGCGATCGCTTCACAAGGTCCCTTCTTTTCGCGGTTTTTATTTTTTAATTCGTTTCTGAAGGGTGGGCATACGAAATTATTGGGTGCGAAAATCTCAGCTACATCTAAACTAACGGACTGCATCGTTGAAAGAACGATTTTCATAAAATATTGGGTAATAATCGAACTTTAACGCGATCGCTTCACAAGGACCCTTCTTTTCCTGGTTTTTATTTTTTAATTCGATTCTGAAGGGTGGGCATACGAAATTATTGAGTGGGAAAATCTCTCCGACATCTAAACTAACGGACAGCATTGATGAAAGAACGATTTTGATAATATTTTCGAAAAATATCGGACTTTAACGCGATCGCTTCACAAGGACCCTTCTTTTCGCGGTTTTTATTTTTTAATTCGTTTCTGAAGGGTGGCCATACGAAATTATTGGGTGGGAAAATCTCTTCTACGTCGAAACTAACGGACAGCATTGATGAAAGAACGATTTTGATAATATTTTCGAAAAAAATCGAACTTTAACGCGATCGCTTCACAAGGTCCCTTCTTTTCGCGGTTTTTATTTTTTAATTCGTTTCTGAAGGGTGGGCATACGAAATTATTGGGTGGGAAAATCTCTTCTACATCCAATCTAAAGGACTGCATCGTTGAAAGAACGATTTTGATAATATTTTCGAAAAAAATCGAACATTAACGCGATCGCTTCACAAGGACACTTCTTTTCGCGGTTTTTATTTTTTAATTCGATTCTGAAGGGGGGGCATACGAAATTATTGAGTGGGAAAATCTCTCCTGCATCTAAACTAACGGACTGCATCGTTGAAAGAACGATTTTGATAAAATATTGGGTAATAATCGAATTTTAACGCGATCGCTTCACAAGGACCCTTCTTTTCCTGGTTTTTATTTTTTAATTCGATTCTGAAGGGTGGGCATACGAAATTATTGAGTGGGCAAATCTCTCCTACATCTAAACTAACGGAATGCATCGTTGAAGGAACGATTTTGATAATATTTTCGAAAAATATCGGACTTTAACGCGATCGCTTCACAAGGACCCTTCTTTTCGCGGTTTTTATTTTTTAATTCGATTCTGAATGGTGGGCATACGAAATTATTGAGTGGGCAAATCTCTCCTACATCTAAACTAACGGAATGCATCGTTGCAGGAACGATTTTGATAATATTTTCGAAAAAAATCGAACTTTAACGCGATCGCTTCACAAGGGCACTACTTTTTGCGGTTTTTATTTTTTAATTCGATTCTGAAGGGTGCGCATACGAAATTATTGGGTGGGCAAATCTCTCCTACATCCAAAGTAACGGACTGCATCGTTGAAAGAACGATTTTGATAATATTTTCGAAAAAAATCGAACTTTAACGCGATCGCTTCACAAGGACACTACTTTTTGCGGTTTTTATTTTTTAATTCGATTCTGAAGGGTGCGCATACGAAATTAATGGGTGGGAAAATCTCTTCTACATCTAATCTAACGGACAGCATTGATGAAAGAACGATTTTGATAATATTTTCGAAAAAAATCGAACATTAACGCGATCGCTTCACAAGGACACTTCTTTTCGCGGTTTTTATTTTTTAATTCGATTCTGAAGGGGGGGCATACGAAATTATTGAGTGGGAAAATCTCTCCTGCATCTAAACTAACGGACTGCATCGTTGAAAGAACGATTTTGATAAAATATTGGGTAATAATCGAATTTTAACGCGATCGCTTCACAAGGTCCCTTCTTTTCGCGGTTTTTATTTTTTCATTCGTTTCTGAAGGGTGGGCATACGAAATTATTGGGTGGGAAAATCTCTTCTACATCTCAACTAACGGACAGCATTGATGAAAGAACGATTTTGATAATATTTTCGAAAAAATTCGAAGCTTAACGCGATCGCTTCACAAGGTCCCTTCTTTTCGCGGTTTATATTTTTTAATTCGTTTCTGAAGGGTGGGCATACGAAATTATTGGGTGGGAAAATCTCTTCTACATCCAATCTAAAGGACTGCATCGTTGAAAGAACGATTTTGATAATATTTTCGAAAAAAATCGAACATTAACGCGATCGCTTCACAAGGACACTTCTTTTCGCGGTTTTTATTTTTTAATTCGATTCTGAGGGGGGGGCATACCAAATTATTGAGTGGGAAAATCTCTCCTGCATCTAAACTAACGGACTGCATCGTTGAAAGAACGATTTTGATGAAATATTGGGTAATAATCGATTTTTAACGCGATCGCTTCACAAGGACCCTTCTTTTCCTGGTTTTTATTTTTTAAATCGATTCTGAAGGGTGGGCATATGAAATTATTGAGTGGGCAAATCTCTCCTACATCTAATCTAACGGAATGCATCGTTGAAGGAACGATTTTGATAATATTTTCGAAAAATATCGGACTTTAACGCGATCGCTTCACAAGGACCCTTCTTTTCGCGGTTTTTATTCTTTAATTCGATTCTGAAGGATGGGCATACGAAATTATTGAGTGGGCAAATCTCTCCTACATCTAAACTAACGGAATGCATCGTTGCAGGAACGATTTTGATAATATTTGCGAAAAAAATCGAACTTTAACGCGATCGCTTCACAAGGGCACTACTTTTTGCGGTTTTTATTTTTTAATTCGATTCTGAAGGGTGAGAATACGAAATTATTGGGTGGGCAAATCTCTCCTACATCCAAAGTAACGGACTGCATCGTTGAAAGAACGATTTTGATAATATTTTCGAAAAAAATCGAACTTCAACGCGATGGCTTCACAAGGACCCTTCTTTTCGCGGTTTTTATTTTTTAATTCGATTCTGAAGGGTGGGCATACGAAATTATTGGGTGGGCAAATCTCTTCTACATCTAAACTAACGGACAGCATTGATGAAAGAACGATTTTGATAATATTTTCGAAAAAAATCGAACTTTAACGCGATCGCTTCACAAGGTCCCTTCTTTTCGCGGTTTTTATTATTTAATTCGTTTCTGAAGGGTGGGCATACGAAATTATTGGGTGGGAAAATCTCTTCTACATCTAAACTAACGGACAGCATTGATGAAAGAACGATTTTGATAATATTTTCGAAAAAAATCGAACTTTAACGCGATCGCTTCACAACGTCCCTTCTTTTCGCGGTTTTCATTTTTTAATTCGTTTCCGAAGGGTGGGCATACGAAATTATTGGGTGAGAAAATCTCTTCTACATCCAAACTAACGGACTGCATCGTTGAAAGAACGATTTTGATAATATTTTCGAAAAAATCGAACTTCAACGCGATCGCTTCACAAGGACCCTTCTTTTCGCGGTTTTTATTTTTTAATCCGATTCTGAAGGGTGGGCATACGAAATTATTGGGTGGGCAAATCTCTTCTACATCTAATCTAACGGACAGCATTGATGAAAGAACGATTTTGATAATATTTTCGAAAAAAATCGAACTTTAACGCGATCGCTTCACAAGGTCCCTTCTTTTCGCGGTTTTTATTTTTTCATTCGTTTCTGAAGGGTGGTCATACGAAATTATTGGGTGGGAAAATCTCTTCTACATCCAAACTAACGGACTGCATCGTTGAAAGAACGATTTTCATAAAATATTGGGTAATAATCGAACTTTAACGCGATCGCTTCACAAGGACCCTTCTTTTCCTGGTTTTTATTTTTTAATTCGATTCTGAAGGGTGGGCATACGAAATTATTGAGTGGGCAAATCTCTCCGACATCTAAACTAACGGACAGCATTGATGAAAGAACGATTTTGATAATATTTTCGAAAAATATCGGACTTTAACGCGATCGCTTCACAAGGACCCTTCTTTTCGCGGTTTTTATTTTTTAATTCGTTTCTGAAGGGTGGGCATACGAAATTATTGGGTGGGAAAATCTCTTCTACATCGAAACTAACGGACAGCATTGATGAAAGAACGATTTTGATAATATTTTCGAAAAAAATCGAACTTTAACGCGATCGCTTCACAAGGACACTACTTTTTGCGGTTTTTATTTTTTAATTCGATTCTGAAGGGTGCGCATACGAAATTATTGGGTGGGCAAATCTCTCCTACATCCAAAGTAACGGACTGCATCGTTGAAAGAACGATTTTGATAATATTTTCGAAAAAAATCGAACTTTAACGCGATCGCTTTACAAGGACCCTTCTTTTCGCGGTTTTTATTTTTTAATTCGATTCTGAAGGGTGGGCATACGAAATTATTGGGTGGGCAAATCTTTTCTACATCTAAACTAACGGACAGCATTGATGAAAGAAAGATTTTGATAATATTTTCGAAAAAAATCGTACTTTAACCCGATCGCTTCACAAGGTCCCTTCTTTTCGCGGTTTTTATTTTTTCATTCGTTTCTGAAGGGTGGGCATACGAAATTATTGGGTGGGGAAATCTCTTCTACATCCAAACTAACGGACTGCATCGTTGAAAGAACGATTTTCATAAAATATTGGGTAATAATCGAACTTTAACGCGATCGCTTCACAAGGACCCTTCTTTTCCTGGTTTTTATTTTTTAATTCGATTCTGAAGGGTGGGCATACGAAATTATTGGGTGGGCAAATCTTTTCTACATCTAAACTAACGGACAGCATTGATGAAAGAACGATTTTGATAATATTTTCGAAAAAAATCGAACTTTAACCCGATCGCCTCACAAGGTCCCTTCTTTTCGCGGTTTTTATTTTTTAATTCGTTTCTGAAGGGTGGGCATACGAAATTATTGGGTGGGCAAATCTCTTCTACATCTAAGCAAACGGACAGCATTGATGAAAGAACGATTTTGATAATATTTTCGAAAAATATCGGACTTTAACGCGATCGCTTCACAAGGACCCTTCTTTTCGCGGTTTTTATTTTTTAATTCGTTTCTGAAGGGTGGGCATACGAAATTATTGGGTGGGAAAATCTCTTCTACATCGAAGCTAACGGACAGCATTGATGAAAGAACGATTTTGATAATATTTTCGAAAAAAATCGAACTTTAACGCGATCGCTTCACAAGGACACTACTTTTTGCGGTTTTTATTTTTGAATTCGATTCTAAAGGGTGCGCATACGAAATTATTGGGTGGGCAAATCTCTCCTACATCCAAAGTAACGGACTGCATCGTTGAAAGAACGATTTTGATAATATTTTCGAAAATAATCGAACTTCAACGCGATCGCTTCACAAGGACCCTTCTTTTCGCGGTTTTTATTTTTTAATTCGATTCTGAAGGGTGGGCATACGAAATTATTGGGTGGGCAAATCTCTTCTACATCTAAACTAACGGACAGCATTGATGAAAGAACGATTTTGATAATATTTTCGAAAAAAATCGAAATTTAACGCGATCGCTTCACAAGGTCCCTTCTTTTCGCGGTTTTTATTTTTTAATTCGTTTCTGAAGGGTGGGCATACGAAATTATTGGGTGGGAAAATCTCTTCTACATCCAATCTAAAGGACTGCATCGTTGAAAGAACGATTTTGATAATATTTTCGAAAAAAATCGAACATTAACGCGATCGCTTCACAAGGACACTTCTTTTCGCGGTTTTTATTTTTTAATTCGATTCTGAAGGGGGGGCATACGAAATTATTGAGTGGGAAAATCTCTCCTGCATCTAAACTAACGGACTGCATCGTTGAAAGAACGATTTTGATAATATTTTCGAAAAAAATCGAACTTTAACGCGATCGCTTCACAAGGGAACTACTTTTTGCGGTTTTTATTTTTTAATTCGATTCTGAAGGGTGCGCATACGAAATTATTGGGTGGGCAAATCTCTCCTACATCCAAAGTAACGGAATGCATCGTTGAAGGAACGATTTTGATAATATTTTCGAAAAATATCGGACTTTAACGCGATCGCTTCACAAGGACCCTTCTTTTCGCGGTTTTTATTTTTTAATTCGATTCTGAAGGGTGGGCATACGAAATTATTGAGTGGGCAAATCTCTCCTACATCTAAACTAACGGAATGCATCGTTGCAGGAACGATTTTGATAATATTTTCGAAAAAAATCGAACTTTAACGCGATCGCTTCACAAGGGAACTACTTTTTGCGGTTTTTATTTTTTAATTCGATTCTGAAGGGTGCGCATACGAAATTATTGGGTGGGCAAATCTCTCCTACATCCAAAGTAACGGAATGCATCGTTGAAGGAACGATTTTGATAATATTTTCGAAAAATATCGGACTTTAACGCGATCGCTTCACAAGGACCCTTCTTTTCCTGGTTTTTATTTTTTAATTCGATTCTGAAGGGTGGGCATACGAAATTATTGAGTGGGCAAATCTCTCCGACATCTAAACTAACGGACAGCATTGATGAAAGAACGATTTTGATAATATTTTCGAAAAATATCGGACTTTAACGCGATCGCTTCACAAGGACCCTTCTTTTCGCGGTTTTTATTTTTTAATTCGTTTATGAAGGGTGGGCATACGAAATTATTGGGTGGGAAAATCTCTTCGACATCCAAACTAACGGACTGCATCGTTGAAAGAACGATTTTGATAATATTTTCGAAAAAAATCGAACTTTAACCCGATCGCCTCACAAGGTCCCTTCTTTTCGCGGTTTTTATTTTTTAATTCGTTTCTGAAGGGTGGGCATACGAAATTATTGGGTGGGCAAATCTCTTCTACATCTAAACTAACGGACAGCATTGATGAAAGAACGATTTTGATAATATTTTCGAAAAAAATCGAACTTTAACGCGATCGCTTCACAAGGTCCCTTCTTTTCGCGGTTTTTATTTTTTAATTCGTTTATGAAGGGTGGGCATACGAAATTATTGGGTGGGAAAATCTCTTCGACATCCAAACTAACGGACTGCATCGTTGAAAGAACGATTTTGATAATATTTTCGAAAAAAATCGAACTTTAACCCGATCGCCTCACAAGGTCCCTTCTTTTCGCGGTTTTTATTTTTTAATTCGTTTCTGAAGGGTGGGCATACGAAATTATTGGGTGGGCAAATCTCTTCTACATCTAAGCAAACGGACAGCATTGATGAAAGAACGATTTTGATAATATTTTCGAAAAATATCGGACTTTAACGCGATCGCTTCACAAGGACCCTTCTTTTCGCGGTTTTTATTTTTTAATTCGTTTCTGAATGGTGGGCATACGAAATTATTGGGTGGGAAAATCTCTTCTACATCGAAGCTAACGGACAGCATTGATGACAGAACGATTTTGATAATATTTTCGAAAAAAATCGAACTTCAACGTGATGGCTTCACAAGGACCCTTCTTTTCGCGGTTTTTATTTTTTAATTCGATTCTGAAGGGTGGGCATACGAAATTATTGGGTGGACAAATCTCTTCTACATCTAAACTAACGGACAGCATTGATGAAAGAACGATTTTGATAATATTTTCGAAAAAATCGAACTTTAACGCGATCGCTTCACAAGGTCCCTTCTTTTCGCGGTTTTTATTTTTTAATTCGTTTCTGAAGGGTGGGCATACGAAATTATTGGGTGGGAAAATCTCTTCTACATCTAAACTAACGGACAGCATTGATGAAAGAACGATTTTGATAATATTTTCGAAAAAAAATCGAACTTTAACGCGATCGCTTCACAACGTCCCTTCTTTTCGCGGTTTTCATTTTTTAATTCGTTTCTGAAGGGTGGGCATACGAAATTATTGGGTGAGAAAATCTCTTCTACATCCAAACTAACGGACTGCATCGTTGAAAGAACGATTTTGATAATATTTTCGAAAAAAATCGAACTTCAACGCGATCGCTTCACAAGGACCCTTCTTTTCGCGGTTTTTATTTTTTAATTCGATTCTGAAGGGTGGGCATACGAAATTATTGGGTGGGCAAATCTCTTCTACATCTATGCTAACGGACAGCGTTGATGGAAGAACGATTTTGATAATATTTTCGAAAAAAATCGAACTTTAACGCGATCGCTTCACAAGGTCCCTTCTTTTCGCGGTTTTTATTTTTTAATTCGTTTCTGAAGGGTGGGCATACGAAATTATTGGGTGGGAAAATCTCTTCTACATCCAAACTAACGGACTGCATCGTTGAAAGAACGATTTTCATAAAATATTGGGTAATAATCGAACTTTAACGCGATCGCTTCACAAGGACCCTTCTTTTCCTGGTTTTTATTTTTTAATTCGATTCTGAAGGGTGGGCATACGAAATTATTGAGTGGGCAAATCTCTCCGACATCTAAACTAACGGACAGCATTGATGAAAGAACGATTTTGATAATATTTTCGAAAAATATCGGACTTTAACGCGATCGCTTCACAAGGGACCCTTCTTTTCGCGGTTTTTATTTTTTAATTCGTTTCTGAAGGGTGGGCATACGAAATTATTGGGTGGGAAAATCTCTTCTACATCGAAACTAACGGACAGCATTGATGAAAGAACGATTTTGATAATATTTTCGAAAAAAATCGAACTTTAACGCGATCGCTTCACAAGGACACTACTTTTTGCGGTTTTTATTTTTTAATTCGATTCTGAAGGGTGCGCATACGAAATTATTGGGTGGGAAAATCTCTCCTACATCCAAAGTAACGGACTGCATCGTTGAAAGAACGATTTTGATAATATTTTCGAAAAAAATCGAACTTCAACGCGATCGCTTCACAAGGACCCTTCTTTTCGCGGTTTTTATTTTTAATTCGATTCTGAAGGGTGGGCATACGAAATTATTGGGTGGGCAAATCTCTTCTACATCTAAACTAACGGGACAGCATTGATGAAAGAACGATTTTGATAATATTTTCGAAAAAAATCGAACTTTAACGCGATCGCTTCACAAGGGTCCCTTCTTTTCGCGGTTTTTATTTTTTAATTCGTTTCTGAAGGGTGGGCATACGAAATTATTGGGTGGGAAAATCTCTTCTACATCCAATCTAAAGGACTGCATCGTTGAAAGAACGATTTTGATAATATTTTCGAAAATAATCGAACATTAACGCGATCTTCACAAGGACACTTCTTTTCGCGGTTTTTATTTTTTAATTCGATTCTGAAGGGGAGGCATACGAAATTATTGAGTGGGAAAATCTCTCCTGCATCTAAACTAACGGACTGCATCGTTGAAAGAACGATTTTGATAAAATATTGGGTAATAATCGAATTTTAACGCGATCGCTTCACAAGGACCCTTCTTTTCCTGGTTTTTATTTTTTAATTCGATTCTGAAGGGTGGGCTTACGAAATTATTGAGTGGACAAATCTCTCCTACATCTAAACTAACGGAATGCATCGTTGAAGGAACGATTTTGATAATATTTTCGAAAAATATCGGACTTTAACGCGATCGCTTCACAAGGACCCTTCTTTTCGCGGTTTTTATTTTTTAATTCGATTCTGAATGGTGGGCATACGAAATTATTGAGTGGGCAAATCTCTCCTACATCTAAACTAACGGAATGCATCGTTGCAGGAACGATTTTGATAATATTTTCGAAAAAAATCGAACTTTAACGCGATCGCTTCACAAGGGCACTACTTTTTGCGGTTTTTATTTTTTAATTCGATTCTGAAGGGTGCGCATACGAAATTATTGGGTGGGCAAATCTCTCCTACATCCAAAGTAACGGACTGCATCGTTGAAAGAACGATTTTGATAATATTTTCGAAAAAAATCGAACTTTAACGCGATCGCTTCACAAGGTCCCTTCTTTTCGCGGTTTTTATTTTTTAATTCGTTTCTGAAGGGTGGGCATACGAAATTATTGGGTGCGAAAATCTCAGCTACATCTAAACTAACGGACTGCATCGTTGAAAGAACGATTTTCATAAAATATTGGGTAATAATCGAACTTTAACGCGATCGCTTCACAAGGACCCTTCTTTTCCTGGTTTTTATTTTTTAATTCGATTCTGAAGGGTGGGCATACGAAATTATTGAGTGGGAAAATCTCTCCGACATCTAAACTAACGGACAGCATTGATGAAAGAACGATTTTGATAATATTTTCGAAAAATATCGGACTTTAACGCGATCGCTTCACAAGGACCCTTCTTTTCGCGGTTTTTATTTTTTAATTCGTTTCTGAAGGGTGGCCATACGAAATTATTGGGTGGAAAAATCTCTTCTACGTCGAAACTAACGGACAGCATTGATGAAAGAACGATTTTGATAATATTTTCGAAAAAAATCGAACTTTAACGCGATCGCTTCACAAGGTCCCTTCTTTTCGCGGTTTTTATTTTTTAATTCGTTTCTGAAGGGTGGGCATACGAAATTATTGGGTGGGAAAATCTCTTCTACATCCAATCTAAAGGACTGCATCGTTGAAAGAACGATTTTGATAATATTTTCGAAAAAAATCGAACATTAACGCGATCGCTTCACAAGGACACTTCTTTTCGCGGTTTTTATTTTTTAATTCGATTCTGAAGGGGGGGCATACGAAATTATTGAGTGGGAAAATCTCTCCTGCATCTAAACTAACGGACTGCATCGTTGAAAGAACGATTTTGATAAAATATTGGGTAATAATCGAATTTTAACGCGATCGCTTCACAAGGACCCTTCTTTTCCTGGTTTTTATTTTTTAATTCGATTCTGAAGGGTGGGCATACGAAATTATTGAGTGGGCAAATCTCTCCTACATCTAAACTAACGGAATGCATCGTTGAAGGAACGATTTTGATAATATTTTCGAAAAATATCGGACTTTAACGCGATCGCTTCACAAGGACCCTTCTTTTCGCGGTTTTTATTTTTTAATTCGATTCTGAATGGTGGGCATACGAAATTATTGAGTGGGCAAATCTCTCCTACATCTAAACTAACGGAATGCATCGTTGCAGGAACGATTTTGATAATATTTTCGAAAAAAATCGAACTTTAACGCGATCGCTTCACAAGGGCACTACTTTTTGCGGTTTTTATTTTTTAATTCGATTCTGAAGGGTGCGCATACGAAATTATTGGGTGGGCAAATCTCTCCTACATCCAAAGTAACGGACTGCATCGTTGAAAGAACGATTTTGATAATATTTTCGAAAAAAATCGAACTTTAACGCGATCGCTTCACAAGGACACTACTTTTTGCGGTTTTTATTTTTTAATTCGATTCTGAAGGGTGCGCATACGAAATTAATGGGTGGGAAAATCTCTTCTACATCTAATCTAACGGACAGCATTGATGAAAGAACGATTTTGATAATATTTTCGAAAAAAATCGAGCATTAACGCGATCGCTTCACAAGGACACTTCTTTTCGCGGTTTTTATTTTTTAATTCGATTCTGAAGGGGGGGCATACGAAATTATTGAGTGGGAAAATCTCTCCTGCATCTAAACTAACGGACTGCATCGTTGAAAGAACGATTTTGATAAAATATTGGGTAATAATCGAATTTTAACGCGATCGCTTCACAAGGTCCCTTCTTTTCGCGGTTTTTATTTTTTCATTCGTTTCTGAAGGGTGGGCATACGAAATTATTGGGTGGGAAAATCTCTTCTACATCTCAACTAACGGACAGCATTGATGAAAGAACGATTTTGATAATATTTTCGAAAAAATTCGAAGCTTAACGCGATCGCTTCACAAGGTCCCTTCTTTTCGCGGTTTATATTTTTTAATTCGTTTCTGAAGGGTGGGCATACGAAATTATTGGGTGGGAAAATCTCTTCTACATCCAATCTAAAGGACTGCATCGTTGAAAGAACGATTTTGATAATATTTTCGAAAAAAATCGAACATTAACGCGATCGCTTCACAAGGACACTTCTTTTCGCGGTTTTTATTTTTTAATTCGATTCTGAGGGGGGGGCATACCAAATTATTGAGTGGGAAAATCTCTCCTGCATCTAAACTAACGGACTGCATCGTTGAAAGAACGATTTTGATGAAATATTGGGTAATAATCGATTTTTAACGCGATCGCTTCACAAGGACCCTTCTTTTCCTGGTTTTTATTTTTTAAATCGATTCTGAAGGGTGGGCATACGAAATTATTGAGTGGGCAAATCTCTCCTACATCTAATCTAACGGAATGCATCGTTGAAGGAACGATTTTGATAATATTTTCGAAAAATATCGGACTTTAACGCGATCGCTTCACAAGGACCCTTCTTTTCGCGGTTTTTATTCTTTAATTCGATTCTGAAGGATGGGCATACGAAATTATTGAGTGGGCAAATCTCTCCTACATCTAAACTAACGGAATGCATCGTTGCAGGAACGATTTTGATAATATTTGCGAAAAAAATCGAACTTTAACGCGATCGCTTCACAAGGGCACTACTTTTTGCGGTTTTTATTTTTTAATTCGATTCTGAAGGGTGAGAATACGAAATTATTGGGTGGGCAAATCTCTCCTACATCCAAAGTAACGGACTGCATCGTTGAAAGAACGATTTTGATAATATTTTCGAAAAAAATCGAACTTCAACGCGATGGCTTCACAAGGACCCTTCTTTTCGCGGTTTTTATTTTTTAATTCGATTCTGAAGGGTGGGCATACGAAATTATTGGGTGGGCAAATCTCTTCTACATCTAAACTAACGGACAGCATTGATGAAAGAACGATTTTGATAATATTTTCGAAAAAAATCGAACTTTAACGCGATCGCTTCACAAGGTCCCTTCTTTTCGCGGTTTTTATTATTTAATTCGTTTCTGAAGGGTGGGCATACGAAATTATTGGGTGGGAAAATCTCTTCTACATCTAAACTAACGGACAGCATTGATGAAAGAACGATTTTGATAATATTTTCGAAAAAAATCGAACTTTAACGCGATCGCTTCACAACGTCCCTTCTTTTCGCGGTTTTCATTTTTTAATTCGTTTCCGAAGGGTGGGCATACGAAATTATTGGGTGAGAAAATCTCTTCTACATCCAAACTAACGGACTGCATCGTTGAAAGAACGATTTTGATAATATTTTCGAAAAAATCGAACTTCAACGCGATCGCTTCACAAGGACCCTTCTTTTCGCGGTTTTTATTTTTTAATCCGATTCTGAAGGGTGGGCATACGAAATTATTGGGTGGGCAAATCTCTTCTACATCCAAACTAACGGATAGCATTGATGAAAGAACGATTTTGATAATATTTTCGAAAAAAATCGAACTTTAACGCGATCGCTTCACAAGGTCCCTTCTTTTCGCGGTTTTTATTTTTTAATTCGTTTCTGAAGGGTGGGCATACGAAATTATTGGGTGGGAAAATCTCTTCTACATCTAAACTAACGGACAGCATTGATGAAAGAACGATTTTGATAATATTTTCGAAAAAAATCGAACTTTAACGCGATCGCTTCACAAGGTCCCGTCTTTTCCTGGTTTTTATTTTTTAATTCGATTCTGAAGGGTGGGCATACGAAATTATTGAGTGGGCAAATCTCTCCTACATCCAAAGTAACGGACTGCATCGTTGAAAGAACGATTTTGATAATATTTTCGAAAAAAATCGAACTTCAACGCGATCGCTTCACAAGGTCCCTTCTTTTCGCGGTTTTTATTTTTTAATTCGTTTCTGAAGGGTGGGCATACGAAATTATTGGGTGGGAAAATCTCTTCTACATCCAATCTAAAGGACTGCATCGTTGAAAGAACGATTTTGATAATATTTTCGAAAAAAATCGAACTTTAACCCGATCGCCTCACAAGGTCCCTTCTTTTCGCGGTTTTTATTTTTTAATTCGTTTCTGAAGGGTGGGCATACGAAATTATTGGGTGGGCAAATCTCTTCTACATCTAAACTAACGGACAGCATTGATGAAAGAACGATTTTGATAATATTTTCGAAAAAAATCGAACTTTAACGCGATCGCTTCACAAGGTCCCTTCTTTTCGCGGTTTTTATTTTTTAATTCGTTTATGAAGGGTGGGCATACGAAATTATTGGGTGGGAAAATCTCTTCGACATCCAAACTAACGGACTGCATCGTTGAAAGAACGATTTTGATAATATTTTCGAAAAAAATCGAACTTTAACCCGATCGCCTCACAAGGTCCCTTCTTTTCGCGGTTTTTATTTTTTAATTCGTTTCTGAAGGGTGGGCATACGAAATTATTGGGTGGGCAAATCTCTTCTACATCTAAGCAAACGGACAGCATTGATGAAAGAACGATTTTGATAATATTTTCGAAAAATATCGGACTTTAACGCGATCGCTTCACAAGGACCCTTCTTTTCGCGGTTTTTATTTTTTAATTCGTTTCTGAATGGTGGGCATACGAAATTATTGGGTGGGAAAATCTCTTCTACATCGAAGCTAACGGACAGCATTGATGACAGAACGATTTTGATAATATTTTCGAAAAAAATCGAACTTCAACGTGATGGCTTCACAAGGACCCTTCTTTTCGCGGTTTTTATTTTTTAATTCGATTCTGAAGGGTGGGCATACGAAATTATTGGGTGGACAAATCTCTTCTACATCTAAACTAACGGACAGCATTGATGAAAGAACGATTTTGATAATATTTTCGAAAAAAATCGAACTTTAACGCGATCGCTTCACAAGGTCCCTTCTTTTCGCGGTTTTTATTTTTTAATTCGTTTCTGAAGGGTGGGCATACGAAATTATTGGGTGGGAAAATCTCTTCTACATCTAAACTAACGGACAGCATTGATGAAAGAACGATTTTGATAATATTTTCGAAAAAAATCGAACTTTAACGCGATCGCTTCACAACGTCCCTTCTTTTCGCGGTTTTCATTTTTTAATTCGTTTCTGAAGGGTGGGCATACGAAATTATTGGGTGAGAAAATCTCTTCTACATCCAAACTAACGGACTGCATCGTTGAAAGAACGATTTTGATAATATTTTCGAAAAAAATCGAACTTCAACGCGATCGCTTCACAAGGACCCTTCTTTTCGCGGTTTTTATTTTTTAATTCGATTCTGAAGGGTGGGCATACGAAATTATTGGGTGGGCAAATCTCTTCTACATCTATGCTAACGGACAGCGTTGATGGAAGAACGATTTTGATAATATTTTCGAAAAAAATCGAACTTTAACGCGATCGCTTCACAAGGTCCCTTCTTTTCGCGGTTTTTATTTTTTAATTCGTTTCTGAAGGGTGGGCATACGAAATTATTGGGTGGGAAAATCTCTTCTACATCCAAACTAACGGACTGCATCGTTGAAAGAACGATTTTCATAAAATATTGGGTAATAATCGAACTTTAACGCGATCGCTTCACAAGGACCCTTCTTTTCCTGGTTTTTATTTTTTAATTCGATTCTGAAGGGTGGGCATACGAAATTATTGAGTGGGCAAATCTCTCCGACATCTAAACTAACGGACAGCATTGATGAAAGAACGATTTTGATAATATTTTCGAAAAATATCGGACTTTAACGCGATCGCTTCACAAGGACCCTTCTTTTCGCGGTTTTTATTTTTTAATTCGTTTCTGAAGGGTGGGCATACGAAATTATTGGGTGGGAAAATCTCTTCTACATCGAAACTAACGGACAGCATTGATGAAAGAACGATTTTGATAATATTTTCGAAAAAAATCGAACTTTAACGCGATCGCTTCACAAGGACACTACTTTTTGCGGTTTTTATTTTTTAATTCGATTCTGAAGGGTGCGCATACGAAATTATTGGGTGGGAAAATCTCTCCTACATCCAAAGTAACGGACTGCATCGTTGAAAGAACGATTTTGATAATATTTTCGAAAAAAATCGAACTTCAACGCGATCGCTTCACAAGGACCCTTCTTTTCGCGGTTTTTATTTTTTAATTCGATTCTGAAGGGTGGGCATACGAAATTATTGGGTGGGCAAATCTCTTCTACATCTAAACTAACGGACAGCATTGATGAAAGAACGATTTTGATAATATTTTCGAAAAAAATCGAACTTTAACGCGATCGCTTCACAAGGTCCCTTCTTTTCGCGGTTTTTATTTTTTAATTCGTTTCTGAAGGGTGGGCATACGAAATTATTGGGTGGGAAAATCTCTTCTACATCCAATCTAAAGGACTGCATCGTTGAAAGAACGATTTTGATAATATTTTCGAAAATAATCGAACATTAACGCGATCGCTTCACAAGGACACTTCTTTTCGCGGTTTTTATTTTTTAATTCGATTCTGAAGGGGAGGCATACGAAATTATTGAGTGGGAAAATCTCTCCTGCATCTAAACTAACGGACTGCATCGTTGAAAGAACGATTTTGATAAAATATTGGGTAATAATCGAATTTTAACGCGATCGCTTCACAAGGACCCTTCTTTTCCTGGTTTTTATTTTTTAATTCGATTCTGAAGGGTGGGCTTACGAAATTATTGAGTGGACAAATCTCTCCTACATCTAAACTAACGGAATGCATCGTTGAAGGAACGATTTTGATAATATTTTCGAAAAATATCGGACTTTAACGCGATCGCTTCACAAGGACCCTTCTTTTCGCGGTTTTTATTTTTTAATTCGATTCTGAATGGTGGGCATACGAAATTATTGAGTGGGCAAATCTCTCCTACATCTAAACTAACGGAATGCATCGTTGCAGGAACGATTTTGATAATATTTTCGAAAAAAATCGAACTTTAACGCGATCGCTTCACAAGGGCACTACTTTTTGCGGTTTTTATTTTTTAATTCGATTCTGAAGGGTGCGCATACGAAATTATTGGGTGGGCAAATCTCTCCTACATCCAAAGTAACGGACTGCATCGTTGAAAGAACGATTTTGATAATATTTTCGAAAAAAATCGAACTTTAACGCGATCGCTTCACAAGGTCCCTTCTTTTCGCGGTTTTTATTTTTTAATTCGTTTCTGAAGGGTGGGCATACGAAATTATTGGGTGCGAAAATCTCAGCTACATCTAAACTAACGGACTGCATCGTTGAAAGAACGATTTTCATAAAATATTGGGTAATAATCGAACTTTAACGCGATCGCTTCACAAGGACCCTTCTTTTCCTGGTTTTTATTTTTTAATTCGATTCTGAAGGGTGGGCATACGAAATTATTGAGTGGGAAAATCTCTCCGACATCTAAACTAACGGACAGCATTGATGAAAGAACGATTTTGATAATATTTTCGAAAAATATCGGACTTTAACGCGATCGCTTCACAAGGACCCTTCTTTTCGCGGTTTTTATTTTTTAATTCGTTTCTGAAGGGTGGCCATACGAAATTATTGGGTGGAAAAATCTCTTCTACGTCGAAACTAACGGACAGCATTGATGAAAGAACGATTTTGATAATATTTTCGAAAAAAATCGAACTTTAACGCGATCGCTTCACAAGGTCCCTTCTTTTCGCGGTTTTTATTTTTTAATTCGTTTCTGAAGGGTGGGCATACGAAATTATTGGGTGGGAAAATCTCTTCTACATCCAATCTAAAGGACTGCATCGTTGAAAGAACGATTTTGATAATATTTTCGAAAAAAATCGAACATTAACGCGATCGCTTCACAAGGACACTTCTTTTCGCGGTTTTTATTTTTTAATTCGATTCTGAAGGGGGGGCATACGAAATTATTGAGTGGGAAAATCTCTCCTGCATCTAAACTAACGGACTGCATCGTTGAAAGAACGATTTTGATAAAATATTGG
Source organism: Andrena hattorfiana (assembly GCA_944738655.2). Taxonomy (NCBI): domain Eukaryota; kingdom Metazoa; phylum Arthropoda; class Insecta; order Hymenoptera; family Andrenidae; genus Andrena; species Andrena hattorfiana. The sequence goes on from OX122895.1 coordinate 15,552,397, forward strand.
GTAATAATCGAATTTTAACGCGATCGCTTCACAAGGACCCTTCTTTTCCTGGTTTTTATTTTTTAATTCGATTCTGAAGGGTGGGCATACGAAATTATTGAGTGGGCAAATCTCTCCTACATCTAAACTACCGGAATGCATCGTTGAAGGAACGATTTTGATAATATTTTCGAAAAATATCGGACTTTAACGCGATCGCTTCACAAGGACCCTTCTTTTCGCGGTTTTTATTTTTTAATTCGATTCTGAATGGTGGGCATACGAAATTATTGAGTGGGCAAATCTCTCCTACATCTAAACTAACGGAATGCATCGTTGCAGGAACGATTTTGATAATATTTTCGAAAAAAATCGAACTTTAACGCGATCGCTTCACAAGGGCACTACTTTTTGCGGTTTTTATTTTTTAATTCGATTCTGAAGGGTGCGCATACGAAATTATTGGGTGGGCAAATCTCTCCTACATCCAAAGTAACGGACTGCATCGTTGAAAGAACGATTTTGATAATATTTTCGAAAAAAATCGAACTTTAACGCGATCGCTTCACAAGGACACTACTTTTTGCGGTTTTTATTTTTTAATTCGATTCTGAAGGGTGCGCATACGAAATTAATGGGTGGGAAAATCTCTTCTACATCTAATCTAACGGACAGCATTGATGAAAGAACGATTTTGATAATATTTTCGAAAAAAATCGAACATTAACGCGATCGCTTCACAAGGACACTTCTTTTCGCGGTTTTTATTTTTTAATTCGATTCTGAAGGGGGGGCATACGAAATTATTGAGTGGGAAAATCTCTCCTGCATCTAAACTAACGGACTGCATCGTTGAAAGAACGATTTTGATAAAATATTGGGTAATAATCGAATTTTAACGCGATCGCTTCACAAGGTCCCTTCTTTTCGCGGTTTTTATTTTTTCATTCGTTTCTGAAGGGTGGGCATACGAAATTATTGGGTGGGAAAATCTCTTCTACATCTCAACTAACGGACAGCATTGATGAAAGAACGATTTTGATAATATTTTCGAAAAAATTCGAAGCTTAACGCGATCGCTTCACAAGGTCCCTTCTTTTCGCGGTTTATATTTTTTAATTCGTTTCTGAAGGGTGGGCATACGAAATTATTGGGTGGGAAAATCTCTTCTACATCCAATCTAAAGGACTGCATCGTTGAAAGAACGATTTTGATAATATTTTCGAAAAAAATCGAACATTAACGCGATCGCTTCACAAGGACACTTCTTTTCGCGGTTTTTATTTTTTAATTCGATTCTGAGGGGGGGGCATACCAAATTATTGAGTGGGAAAATCTCTCCTGCATCTAAACTAACGGACTGCATCGTTGAAAGAACGATTTTGATGAAATATTGGGTAATAATCGATTTTTAACGCGATCGCTTCACAAGGACCCTTCTTTTCCTGGTTTTTATTTTTTAAATCGATTCTGAAGGGTGGGCATACGAAATTATTGAGTGGGCAAATCTCTCCTACATCTAATCTAACGGAATGCATCGTTGAAGGAACGATTTTGATAATATTTTCGAAAAATATCGGACTTTAACGCGATCGCTTCACAAGGACCCTTCTTTTCGCGGTTTTTATTCTTTAATTCGATTCTGAAGGATGGGCATACGAAATTATTGAGTGGGCAAATCTCTCCTACATCTAAACTAACGGAATGCATCGTTGCAGGAACGATTTTGATAATATTTGCGAAAAAAATCGAACTTTAACGCGATCGCTTCACAAGGGCACTACTTTTTGCGGTTTTTATTTTTTAATTCGATTCTGAAGGGTGAGAATACGAAATTATTGGGTGGGCAAATCTCTCCTACATCCAAAGTAACGGACTGCATCGTTGAAAGAACGATTTTGATAATATTTTCGAAAAAAATCGAACTTCAACGCGATGGCTTCACAAGGACCCTTCTTTTCGCGGTTTTTATTTTTTAATTCGATTCTGAAGGGTGGGCATACGAAATTATTGGGTGGGCAAATCTCTTCTACATCTAAACTAACGGACAGCATTGATGAAAGAACGATTTTGATAATATTTTCGAAAAAAATCGAACTTTAACGCGATCGCTTCACAAGGTCCCTTCTTTTCGCGGTTTTTATTATTTAATTCGTTTCTGAAGGGTGGGCATACGAAATTATTGGGTGGGAAAATCTCTTCTACATCTAAACTAACGGACAGCATTGATGAAAGAACGATTTTGATAATATTTTCGAAAAAAATCGAACTTTAACGCGATCGCTTCACAACGTCCCTTCTTTTCGCGGTTTTCATTTTTTAATTCGTTTCCGAAGGGTGGGCATACGAAATTATTGGGTGAGAAAATCTCTTCTACATCCAAACTAACGGACTGCATCGTTGAAAGAACGATTTTGATAATATTTTCGAAAAAATCGAACTTCAACGCGATCGCTTCACAAGGACCCTTCTTTTCGCGGTTTTTATTTTTTAATCCGATTCTGAAGGGTGGGCATACGAAATTATTGGGTGGGCAAATCTCTTCTACATCCAAACTAACGGATAGCATTGATGAAAGAACGATTTTGATAATATTTTCGAAAAAAATCGAACTTTAACGCGATCGCTTCACAAGGTCCCTTCTTTTCGCGGTTTTTATTTTTTAATTCGTTTCTGAAGGGTGGGCATACGAAATTATTGGGTGGGAAAATCTCTTCTACATCTAAACTAACGGACAGCATTGATGAAAGAACGATTTTGATAATATTTTCGAAAAAAATCGAACTTTAACGCGATCGCTTCACAAGGTCCCGTCTTTTCCTGGTTTTTATTTTTTAATTCGATTCTGAAGGGTGGGCATACGAAATTATTGAGTGGGCAAATCTCTCCGACATCTAAACTAACGGACAGCATTGATGAAAGAACGATTTTGATAATATTTTCGAAAAATATCGGACTTTAACGCGATCGCTTCACAAGGACGCTTCTTTTCGCGGTTTTTATTTTTTAATTCGTTTCTGAAGGGTGGGCATACGAAATTATTGGGTGGGAAAATCTCTTCTACATCGAAACTAACGGACAGCATTGATGAAAGAACGATTTTGATAATATTTTCGAAAAAAATCGAACTTTAACGCGATCGCTTCACAAGGACACTACTTTTTGCGGTTTTTATTTTTTAATTCGATTCTGAAGGGTGCGCATACGAAATTATTGGGTGGGCAAATCTCTCCTACATCCAAAGTAACGGACTGCATCGTTGAAAGAACGATTTTGATAATATTTTCGAAAAAAATCGAACTTCAACGCGATCGCTTCACAAGGTCCCTTCTTTTCGCGGTTTTTATTTTTTAATTCGTTTCTGAAGGGTGGGCATACGAAATTATTGGGTGGGAAAATCTCTTCTACATCCAATCTAAAGGACTGCATCGTTGAAAGAACGATTTTGATAATATTTTCGAAAAAAATCGAACATTAACGCGATCGCTTCACAAGGACACTTCTTTTCGCGGTTTTTATTTTTTAATTCGATTCTAAAGGGGGGGCATACGAAATAATTGAGTGGGAAAATCTCTCCTGCATCTAAACTAACGGACTGCATCGTTGAAAGAACGATTTTGATAAAATATTGGGTAATAATCGAATTTTAACGCGATCGCTTCACAAGGACCCTTCTTTTCCTGGTTTTTATTTTTTAATTCGATTCTGAAGGGTGGGCATACGAAATTATTGAGTGGACAAATCTCTCCTACATCTAAACTAACGGAATGCATCGTTGAAGGAACGATTTTGATAATATTTTCGAAAAATATCGGACTTTAACGCGATCGCTTCACAAGGACACTTCTTTTCGCGGTTTTTATTTTTTAATTCGATTCTGAAGGGGCGGCATACGAAATTATTGAGTGGGAAAATCTCTCCTGCATCTAAACTAACGGACTGCATCGTTGAAAGAACGATTTTGATAAAATATTGGGTAATAATCGAACTTTAACGCGATCGCTTCACAAGGACCCTTCTTTTCCTGGTTTTTATTTTTTAATTCGATTCTGAAGGGTGGGCATACGAAATTATTGAGTGGGCAAATCTCTCCTACATCTAAACTAACGGACAGCATTGATGAAAGAACGATTTTGATAATATTTTCGAAAAATATCGGACTTTAACGCGATCGCTTCACAAGGACCCTACTTTTCGCGGTTTTTATTTTTTAATTCGTTTCTGAAGGGTGGGCATACGAAATTATTGGGTGGGAAAATCTCTTCTACATCCAATCTAAAGGACTGCATCGTTGAAAGAACGATTTTGATAATATTTTCGAAAAAAATCGAACATTAACGCGATCGCTTCACAAGGACACTTCTTTTCGCGGTTTTTATTTTTTAATTCGATTCTGAAGTGGGGGCATACGAAATTATTGAGTGGGAAAATCTCTCCTGCATCTAATCTAACGGGGTGCATCGTTGAAAGAACGATTTTAATAAAATATTGGGTAATAATCGAACTTTAACGCGATCGCTTCACAAGGACCCTTCTTTTCCTGGTTTTTATTTTTTAATTCGATTCTGAAGGGTGGGCATACGAAATTATTGAGTGGGCAAATCTCTCCTACATCTAAACTAACGGAAGGCATCGTTGCAGGAACGATTTTGATAATATTTTCGAAAAAAATCGAACTTTCACGCGATCGATTCACAAGGACACTACTTTTTGCGGTTTTTATTTTTTAATTCGATTCTGAAGGGTGCGCATACGAAATTATTGGGTGGGAAAGTCTCTCCTACATCTAAAGTAACGGACTGCATCGTTGAAAGAACGATTTTGATAATATTTTCGAAAAAATCGAACTTCAACGCGATCGCTTCACAAGGACACTACTTTTTGCGGTTTTTATTTTTTAATTCGATTCTGAAGGGTGAGAATACGAAATTATTGGGTGGGCAAATCTCTCCTACATCCAAAGTAACGGACTGCATCGTTGAAAGAACGATTCTGATAATATTTTCGAAAAAAATCGAACTTCAACGCGATGGCTTCACAAGGACCCTTCTTTTCGCGGTTTTTATTTTTTAATTCGATTCTGAAGGGTGGGCATACGAAATTATTGGGTGGGCAAATATCTTCTACATCTAAACTAACGGACAGCATTGATGAAAGAACGATTTTGATAATATTTTCGAAAAAAATCGAACTTTAACGCGATCGCTTCACAAGGTCCCTTCTTTTCGCGGTTTATATTTTTTAATTCGTTTCTGAAGGGTGGGCATACGAAATTATTGGGTGGGAAAATCTCTTCTACATCTAAACTAACGGACAGCATTGATGAAAGAACGATTTTGATAATATTTTCGAAAAAAATCGAACTTTAACGCGATCGCTTCACAAGGTCCCTTCTTTTCGCGGTTTATATTTTTTAATTCGTTTCTGAAGGGTGGGCATACGAAATTATTGGGTGGGAAAATCTCTTCTACATCTCAACTAACGGACAGCATTGATGAAAGAACGATTTTGATAATATTTTCGAAAAAATTCGAAGCTTAACGCGATCGCTTCACAAGGTCCCTTCTTTTCGCGGTTTATATTTTTTAATTCGTTTCTGAAGGGTGGGCATACGAAATTATTGGGTGGGAAAATCTCTTCTACATCCAATCTAAAGGACTGCATCGTTGAAAGAACGATTTTGATAATATTTTCGAAAAAAATCGAACATTAACGCGATCGCTTCACAAGGACACTTCTTTTCGCGGTTTTTATTTTTTAATTCGATTCTGAGGGGGGGGCATACCAAATTATTGAGTGGGAAAATCTCTCCTGCATCTAAACTAACGGACTGCATCGTTGAAAGAACGATTTTGATGAAATATTGGGTAATAATCGATTTTTAACGCGATCGCTTCACAAGGACCCTTCTTTTCCTGGTTTTTATTTTTTAAATCGATTCTGAAGGGTGGGCATACGAAATTATTGAGTGGGCAAATCTCTCCTACATCTAATCTAACGGAATGCATCGTTGAAGGAACGATTTTGATAATATTTTCGAAAAATATCGGACTTTAACGCGATCGCTTCACAAGGACCCTTCTTTTCGCGGTTTTTATTCTTTAATTCGATTCTGAAGGATGGGCATACGAAATTATTGAGTGGGCAAATCTCTCCTACATCTAAACTAACGGAATGCATCGTTGCAGGAACGATTTTGATAATATTTGCGAAAAAAATCGAACTTTAACGCGATCGCTTCACAAGGGCACTACTTTTTGCGGTTTTTATTTTTTAATTCGATTCTGAAGGGTGAGAATACGAAATTATTGGGTGGGCAAATCTCTCCTACATCCAAAGTAACGGACTGCATCGTTGAAAGAACGATTTTGATAATATTTTCGAAAAAAATCGAACTTCAACGCGATGGCTTCACAAGGACCCTTCTTTTCGCGGTTTTTATTTTTTAATTCGATTCTGAAGGGTGGGCATACGAAATTATTGGGTGGGCAAATCTCTTCTACATCTAAACTAACGGACAGCATTGATGAAAGAACGATTTTGATAATATTTTCGAAAAAAATCGAACTTTAACGCGATCGCTTCACAAGGTCCCTTCTTTTCGCGGTTTTTATTATTTAATTCGTTTCTGAAGGGTGGGCATACGAAATTATTGGGTGGGAAAATCTCTTCTACATCTAAACTAACGGACAGCATTGATGAAAGAACGATTTTGATAATATTTTCGAAAAAAATCGAACTTTAACGCGATCGCTTCACAACGTCCCTTCTTTTCGCGGTTTTCATTTTTTAATTCGTTTCCGAAGGGTGGGCATACGAAATTATTGGGTGAGAAAATCTCTTCTACATCCAAACTAACGGACTGCATCGTTGAAAGAACGATTTTGATAATATTTTCGAAAAAATCGAACTTCAACGCGATCGCTTCACAAGGACCCTTCTTTTCGCGGTTTTTATTTTTTAATCCGATTCTGAAGGGTGGGCATACGAAATTATTGGGTGGGCAAATCTCTTCTACATCTAATCTGACGGACAGCATTGATGAAAGAACGATTTTGATAATATTTTCGAAAAAAATCGAACTTTAACGCGATCGCTTCACAAGGTCCCTTCTTTTCGCGGTTTTTATTTTTTCATTCGTTTCTGAAGGGTGGTCATACGAAATTATTGGGTGGGAAAATCTCTTCTACATCCAAACTAACGGACTGCATCGTTGAAAGAACGATTTTCATAAAATATTGGGTAATAATCGAACTTTAACGCGATCGCTTCACAAGGACCCTTCTTTTCCTGGTTTTTATTTTTTAATTCGATTCTGAAGGGTGGGCATACGAAATTATTGAGTGGGCAAATCTCTCCGACATCTAAACTAACGGACAGCATTGATGAAAGAACGATTTTGATAATATTTTCGAAAAATATCGGACTTTAACGCGATCGCTTCACAAGGACGCTTCTTTTCGCGGTTTTTATTTTTTAATTCGTTTCTGAAGGGTGGGCATACGAAATTATTGGGTGGGAAAATCTCTTCTACATCGAAACTAACGGACAGCATTGATGAAAGAACGATTTTGATAATATTTTCGAAAAAAATCGAACTTTAACGCGATCGCTTCACAAGGACACTACTTTTTGCGGTTTTTATTTTTTAATTCGATTCTGAAGGGTGCGCATACGAAATTATTGGGTGGGCAAATCTCTCCTACATCCAAAGTAACGGACTGCATCGTTGAAAGAACGATTTTGATAATATTTTCGAAAAAAATCGAACTTCAACGCGATCGCTTCACAAGGTCCCTTCTTTTCGCGGTTTTTATTTTTTAATTCGTTTCTGAAGGGTGGGCATACGAAATTATTGGGTGGGAAAATCTCTTCTACATCCAATCTAAAGGACTGCATCGTTGAAAGAACGATTTTGATAATATTTTCGAAAAAAATCGAACATTAACGCGATCGCTTCACAAGGACACTTCTTTTCGCGGTTTTTATTTTTTAATTCGATTCTAAAGGGGGGGCATACGAAATAATTGAGTGGGAAAATCTCTCCTGCATCTAAACTAACGGACTGCATCGTTGAAAGAACGATTTTGATAAAATATTGGGTAATAATCGAATTTTAACGCGATCGCTTCACAAGGACCCTTCTTTTCCTGGTTTTTATTTTTTAATTCGATTCTGAAGGGTGGGCATACGAAATTATTGAGTGGACAAATCTCTCCTACATCTAAACTAACGGAATGCATCGTTGAAGGAACGATTTTGATAATATTTTCGAAAAATATCGGACTTTAACGCGATCGCTTCACAAGGACACTTCTTTTCGCGGTTTTTATTTTTTAATTCGATTCTGAAGGGGCGGCATACGAAATTATTGAGTGGGAAAATCTCTCCTGCATCTAAACTAACGGACTGCATCGTTGAAAGAACGATTTTGATAAAATATTGGGTAATAATCGAACTTTAACGCGATCGCTTCACAAGGACCCTTCTTTTCCTGGTTTTTATTTTTTAATTCGATTCTGAAGGGTGGGCATACGAAATTATTGAGTGGGCAAATCTCTCCTACATCTAAACTAACGGACAGCATTGATGAAAGAACGATTTTGATAATATTTTCGAAAAATATCGGACTTTAACGCGATCGCTTCACAAGGACCCTACTTTTCGCGGTTTTTATTTTTTAATTCGTTTCTGAAGGGTGGGCATACGAAATTATTGGGTGGGAAAATCTCTTCTACATCCAATCTAAAGGACTGCATCGTTGAAAGAACGATTTTGATAATATTTTCGAAAAAAATCGAACATTAACGCGATCGCTTCACAAGGACACTTCTTTTCGCGGTTTTTATTTTTTAATTCGATTCTGAAGGGGGGGCATACGAAATTATTGAGTGGGAAAATCTCTCCTGCATCTAATCTAACGGGGTGCATCGTTGAAAGAACGATTTTAATAAAATATTGGGTAATAATCGAACTTTAACGCGATCGCTTCACAAGGACCCTTCTTTTCCTGGTTTTTATTTTTTAATTCGATTCTGAAGGGTGGGCATACGAAATTATTGAGTGGGCAAATCTCTCCTACATCTAAACTAACGGAAGGCATCGTTGCAGGAACGATTTTGATAATATTTTCGAAAAAAATCGAACTTTAACGCGATCGCTTCACAAGGACACTACTTTTTGCGGTTTTTATTTTTTAATTCGATTCTGAAGGGTGCGCATACGAAATTATTGGGTGGGAAAGTCTCTCCTACATCTAAAGTAACGGACTGCATCGTTGAAAGAACGATTTTGATAATATTTTCGAAAAAATCGAACTTCAACGCGATCGCTTCACAAGGTCACTACTTTTTGCGGTTTTTATTTTTTAATTCGATTCTGAAGGGTGAGAATACGAAATTATTGGGTGGGCAAATCTCTCCTACATCCAAAGTAACGGACTGCATCGTTGAAAGAACGATTTTGATAATATTTTCGAAAAAAATCGAACTTCAACGCGATGGCTTCACAAGGACCCTTCTTTTCGCGGTTTTTATTTTTTAATTCGATTCTGAAGGGTGGGCATACGAAATTATTGGGTGGGCAAATCTCTTCTACATCTAAACTAACGGACAGCATTGATGAAAGAACGATTTTGATAATATTTTCGAAAAAAATCGAACTTTAACGCGATCGCTTCACAAGGTCCCTTCTTTTCGCGGTTTATATTTTTTAATTCGTTTCTGAAGGGTGGGCATACGAAATTATTGGGTGGGAAAATCTCTTCTACATCTAAACTAACGGACAGCATTGATGAAAGAACGATTTTGATAATATTTTCGAAAAAAATCGAACTTTAACGCGATCGCTTCACAAGGTCCCTTCTTTTCGCGGTTTATATTTTTTAATTCGTTTCTGAAGGGTGGGCATACGAAATTATTGGGTGGGAAAATCTCTTCTACATCCAATCTAAAGGACTGCATCGTTGAAAGAACGATTTTGATAATATTTTCGAAAAAAATCGAACATTAACGCGATCGCTTCACAAGGACACTTCTTTTCGCGGTTTTTATTTTTTAATTCGATTCTAAAGGGGGGGCATACGAAATAATTGAGTGGGAAAATCTCTCCTGCATCTAAACTAACGGACTGCATCGTTGAAAGAACGATTTTGATAAAATATTGGGTAATAATCGAATTTTAACGCGATCGCTTCACAAGGACCCTTCTTTTCCTGGTTTTTATTTTTTAATTCGATTCTGAAGGGTGGGCATACGAAATTATTGAGTGGACAAATCTCTCCTACATCTAAACTAACGGAATGCATCGTTGAAGGAACGATTTTGATAATATTTTCGAAAAATATCGGACTTTAACGCGATCGCTTCACAAGGACACTTCTTTTCGCGGTTTTTATTTTTTAATTCGATTCTGAAGGGGGGCATACGAAATTATTGAGTGGGAAAATCTCTCCTGCATCTAAACTAACGGAGTGCATCGTTGAAAGAACGATTTTAATAAAATATTGGGTAATAATCGAACTTTAACGCGATCGCTTCACAAGGACCCTTCTTTTCCTGGTTTTTATTTTTTAATTCGATTCTGAAGGGTGGGCATACGAAATTATTGAGTGGGCAAATCTCTCCTACATCTAAACTAACGGACAGCATTGATGAAAGAACGATTTTGATAATATTTTCGAAAAAAGTCGAACTTTAACGCGATCGCTTCACAAGGTCCCTTCTTTTCGCGGTTTATATTTTTTAATTCGTTTCTGAAGGGTGGGCATACGAAATTATTGGGTGGGAAAATCTCTTCTACATCCAATCTAAAGGACTGCATCGTTGAAAGAACGATTTTGATATTATTTTCGAAAAAAATCGAACATTAACGCGATCGCTTCACAAGGACACTTCTTTTCGCGGTTTTTATTTTTTAATTCGATTCTGAAGGGGCGGCATACGAAATTATTGAGTGGGAAAATCTCTCCTGCATCTAAACTAACGGACTGCATCGTTGAAAGAACGATTTTGATAAAATATTGGGTAATAATCGAACTTTAACGCGATCGCTTCACAAGGACCCTTCTTTTCCTGGTTTTTATTTTTTAATTCGATTCTGAAGGGTGGGCATACGAAATTATTGAGTGGGCAAATCTCTCCTACATCTAAACTAACGGACAGCATTGATGAAAGTACGATTTTGATAATATTTTCGAAAAATATCGGACTTTAACGCGATCGCTTCACAAGGACCCTACTTTTCGCGGTTTTTATTTTTTAATTCGTTTCTGAAGGGTGGGCATACGAAATTATTGGGTGGGAAAATCTCTTCTACATCCAATCTAAAGGACTGCATCGTTGAAAGAACGATTTTGATAATATTTTCGAAAAAAATCGAACATTAACGCGATCGCTTCACAAGGACACTTCTTTTCGCGGTTTTTATTTTTTAATTCGATTCTGAAGGGGGGGCATACGAAATTATTGAGTGGGAAAATCTCTCCTGCATCTAATCTAACGGGGTGCATCGTTGAAAGAACGATTTTAATAAAATATTGGGTAATAATCGAACTTTAACGCGATCGCTTCACAAGGACCCTTCTTTTCCTGGTTTTTATTTTTTAATTCGATTCTGAAGGGTGGGCATACGAAATTATTGAGTGGGCAAATCTCTCCTACATCTAAACTAACGGAAGGCATCGTTGCAGGAACGATTTTGATAATATTTTCGAAAAAAATCGAACTTTAACGCGATCGCTTCACAAGGACACTACTTTTTGCGGTTTTTATTTTTTAATTCGATTCTGAAGGGTGCGCATACGAAATTATTGGGTGGGAAAGTCTCTCCTACATCTAAAGTAACGGACTGCATCGTTGAAAGAACGATTTTGATAATATTTTCGAAAAAATCGAACTTCAACGCGATCGCTTCACAAGGACACTACTTTTTGCGGTTTTTATTTTTTAATTCGATTCTGATGGGTGGGCATACCAAATTTTTGGGTGGGCAAATCTCTCCTGCATCTAAACTAACGGACTGCATCGTTGGAAGAACGATTTTGATAATGTTTTCGAAAAATATCGGACTTTAACGCGATCGCTTCACGAGGACCCTTCTTTTCGCGGTTTTTATTTTTTAATTCGATTCTGAAGGCTGGGCATACGAAATTATTGGGTGGTAAAATCTCTTCTACATCTAAACTAACGGACCGCATTGATGAAAGAACGATTTTGATAATATTTTCGAAAAAAATCGAACTTTAACGCGATCGCTTCACAAGGTCCCTTCTTTTCGCGGTTTTTATTTTTTAATTCGTTTCTGAAGGGTGGGCATACGAAATTATTGGGTGGGAAAATCTCTTCTACATCCAAACTAACGGACTGCATCATTGAAAGAACGATTTTGATAAAATATTGGGTAATAATCGAACTTTAACGCGATCGCTTCACAAGGACACTACTTTTTGCGGTTTTTATATTTTAATTCGATTCTGAAGGGTGCGCATACGAAATTATTGGGTGGGCAAATCTCTCCTACATCTAAAGTAACGGACTGCATCGTTGAAAAAACGATTTTGATAATATTTTCGAAAAAATCGGACTTCAACGCGATCGCTTCACAAGGACCTTTCTTTTCGCGGTTTTTATTTTTTAATTCGATTCTGAAGGGTGGGCATTCGAAATTATTGGGTGGGCAAATATCTTCTACATCTAAACTAACGGACAGCATTGATGAAAGAATGATTTTGATAATATTTTCGAAAAAAATCGAACTTTAACGCGATCGCTTCACATGGTCCCTTCTTTTCGCGGTTTTTATTTTCTAATTCGTTTCTGAAGGGTGGGCATACGAAATTAGTGGGTGGGAAAATCTCTTCTACATCTAAACTAACGGACAGCATTGATGAAAGAACGATTTTGATAATATTTTCGAAAAAAGTCGAACTTTAACGCGATCGCTTCACAAGGTCCCTTCTTTTCGCGGTTTATATTTTTTAATTCGTTTCTGAAGGGTGGGCATACGAAATTATTGGGTGGGAAAATCTCTTCTACATCCAACCTAACGGACTACATCGTTGAAAGAACGATTTTGATAATATTTTCGAAAAAAATCGAACTTCAACGCGATCGCTTCACAAGGAAACTACTTTTTGCTGTTTTTATTTTTTAATTCGATTCTGAAGGGTGGGCATACCAAATTTTTGGGTGGCCAAATCTCTCCTACATCTAAACTAACGGACTGCATCGTTGAAAGAACGATTTTGATAATATTTTCGAAAAATATCGGACTTTAACGCGATCGCTTCACAAGGACCCTTCTTTTCGCGGTTTTTATTTTTTAATTCGATTCTGAAGGGTGGGCATACGAAATTATTCAGTGGGCAAATCTCTCCTACATCTAAACTAACGGAATGCATCGTTGCAGGAACGATTTTGATAATATTTTCGAAAAAAATCGAACATTAACGCGATCGCTTCACAAGGACACTTCTTTTCGCGGTTTTTATTTTTTAATTCGATTCTGAAGGGTGGGCATACCAAATTTTTGGGTGGGCAAATCTCTCCTACATCTAAACTAACGGACTGCATCGTTGAAAGAACGATTTTGATAATATTTTCGAAAAATATCGGACTTTAACGCGATCGCTTCACAAGGACACTTCTTTTCGCGGTTTTTATTTTTTAATTCGATTCTGACGGGGGGGCATACGAAATTATTGAGTGGGAAAATCTCTCCTGCATCTAAACTAACGGAGTGCATCGTTGAAAGAACGATTTTAATAAAATATTGGGTAATAATCGAACTTTAACGCGATCGCTTCACAAGGACCCTTCTTTTCCTGGTTTTTATTTTTTAATTCGATTCTGAAGGGTGGGCATACGAAATTATTGAGTGGGCAAATCTCTCCTACATCTACACTAACGGACAGCATTGATGAAAGAACGATTTTGATAATATTTTCGAAAAATATCGGACTTTAACCCGATCGCTTCACAAGGACCCTTCTTTTCGCGGTTTTTATTTTTTAATTCGTTTCTGAAGGGTGGGCATACGAAATTATTGGGTGGGAAAATCTCTTCTACATCTAAACTAACGGACAGCATTGATGAAAGAACGATTTTGATAATATTTTCGAAAAATATCGGACTTTAACGCGATCGCTTCACAAGGACCCTACTTTTCGCGGTTTTTATTTTTTAATTCGTTTCTGAAGGGTGGGCATACGAAATTATTGAGTGGGAAAATCTCTTCTACATCTAAACTAACGGACAGCATTGATGAACGAACGATTTTGATAATATTTTCGAAAAAAGTCGAACTTTAACGCGATCGCTTCACAAGGTCCCTTCTTTTCGCGGTTTATATTTTTTAATTCGTTTCTGAAGGGTGGGCATACGAAATTATTGGGTGGGAAAATCTCTTCTACATCCAATCTAAAGGACTGCATCGTTGAAAGAACGATTTTGATAATATTTTCGAAAAAAATCGAACATTAACGCGATCGCTTCACAAGGACACTTCTTTTCGCGGTTTTTATTTTTTAATTCGATTCTGAAGGGGGGGCATACGAAATTATTGAGTGGGAAAATCTCTCCTGCATCTAAACTAACGGAGTGCATCGTTGAAAGAACGATTTTAATAAAATATTGGGTAATAATCGAACTTTAACGCGATCGCTTCACAAGGACCCTTCTTTTCCTGGTTTTTATTTTTTAATTCGATTCTGAAGGGTGGGCATACGAAATTATTGAGTGGGCAAATCTCTCCTACATCTAAACTAACGGACAGCATTGATGAAAGAACGATTTTGATAATATTTTCGAAAAATATCGGACTTTAACGCGATCGCTTCACAAGGACCCTACTTTTCGCGGTTTTTATTTTTTAATTCGTTTCTGAAGGGTGGGCATACGAAATTATTGGGTGGGAAAATCTCTTCTACATCTAAACTAACGGACAGCATTGATGAAAGAACGATTTTGATAATATTTTCGAAAAAAGTCGAACTTTAACGCGATCGCTTCACAAGGTCCCTTCTTTTCGCGGTTTATATTTTTTAATTCGTTTCTGAAGGGTGGGCATACGAAATTATTGGGTGAGAAAATCTCTTCTACATCCAATCTAAAGGACTGCATCGTTGAAAGAACGATTTTGATAATATTTTCGAAAAAAATCGAACATTAACGCGATCGCTTCACAAGGACACTTCTTTTCGCGGTTTTTATTTTTTAATTCGATTCTGAAGGGGGGGCATACGAAATTATTGAGTGGGAAAATCTCTCCTGCATCTAAACTAACGGAGTGCATCGTTGAAAGAACGATTTTAATAAAATATTGGGTAATAATCGAACTTTAACGCGATCGCGTCACAAGGACCCTTCTTTTCCTGGTTTTTATTTTTTAATTCGATTCTGAAGGGTGGGCATACGAAATTATTGAGTGGGCAAATCTCTCCTACATCTAAACTAACGGAAGGCATCGTTGCAGGAACGATTTTGATAATATTTTCGAAAAAAATCGAACTTTAACGCGATCGCTTCACAAGGACACTACTTTTTGCGGTTTTTATTTTTTAATTCGATTCTGAAGGGTGCGCATACGAAATTATTGGGTGGGAAAGTCTCTCCTACATCTAAAGTAACGGACTACATCGTTGAAAGAACGATTTTGATAATATTTTCGAAAAAATCGAACTTCAACGCGATCGCTTCACAAGGACACTACTTTTTGCGGTTTTTATTTTTTAATTCGATTCTGAAGGGTGGGCATACCAAATTTTTGGGTGGGCAAATCTCTCCTACATCTAAACTAACGGACTGCATCGTTGAAAGAACGATTTTGATAATATTTTCGAAAAATATCGGACTTTAACGCGATCGCTTCACGAGGACCCTTCTTTTCGCGGTTTTTATTTTTTAATTCGATTCTGAAGGCTGGGCATACGAAATTATTGGGTGGTAAAATCTCTTCTACATCTAAACTAACGGACCGCATTGATGAAAGAACGATTTTGATAATATTTTCGAAAAAAATCGAACTTTAACGCGATCGCTTCACAAGGTCCCTTCTTTTCCTGGTTTTTATTTTTTAATTCGATTCTGAAGGGTGGGCATACGAAATTATTGAGTGGGCAAATCTCTCCTACATCCAAACTAACGGACAGCATTGATGAAAGAACGATTTTGATAATATTTTCGAAAAATATCGGACTTTAACGCGATCGCTTCACAAGGACCCTTCTTTTCGCGGTTTTTATTTTTTAATTCGTTTCGGAAGGGTGGGCATACGAAATTATTGGGTGGGAAAATCTCTTCTACATCTAAACTAACGGACAGCATTGATGAAAGAACGATTTTGATAATATTTTCGAAAAAAGTCGAACTTTAACGCGATCGCTTCACAAGGTCCCTTCTTTTCGCGGTTTATATTTTTTAATTCGTTTCTGAAGGGTGGGCATACGAAATTATTGGGTGGGAAAATCTCTTCTACATCCAACCTAACGGACTACATCGTTGAAAGAACGATTTTGATAATATTTTCGAAAAAAATCGAACATTAACGCGATCGCTTCACAAGGACACTTCTTTTCGCGGTTTTTATTTTTTAATTCGATTCTGAAGGGGGGGCATACGAAATTATTGAGTGGGAAAATCTCTCCTGCATCTAAACTAACGGACTGCATCGTTGAAAGAACGATTTTGATAAAATATTGGGTAATAATCGAACTTTAACGCGATCGCTTCACAAGGACCCTTCTTTTCCTGGTTTTTATTTTTTAATTCGATTCTGAAGGGTGGGCATACGAAATTATTGAGTGGGAAAATCTCTCCTGCATCTAAACTAACGGACTGCATCGTTGAAAGAACGATTTTGATAATATTTTCGAAAAATATCGGACTTTAACGCGATCGCTTCACAAGGACCCTTCTTTTCGCGGTTTTTATTTTTTAATTCGATTCTGAAGGGTGGGCATACGAAATTATTGGGTGGGAAAATCTCTTCTACATCCAATCTAAAGGACTGCATCGTTGAAAGAACTATTTTGATAATATTTTCGAAAAAATCGAACATTAACGCGATCGCTTCACAAGGACACTTCTTTTCGCGGTTTTTATTTTTTAATTCGATTCTGAAGGGGGGGCATACGAAATTATTGAGTGGGAAAATCTCTCCTGCATCTAAACTAACGGAGTGCATCGATGAAAGAACGATTTTAATAAAATATTGGGTAATAATCGAACTTTAACGCGATCGCTTCACAAGGACCCTTCTTTTCCTGGTTTTTATTTTTTAATTCGATTCTGAAGGGTGGGCATACGAAATTATTGAGTGGGCAAATCTCTCCTACATCTAAACTAACGGACAGCATTGATGAAAGAACGATTTTGATAATATTTTCGAAAAAGGACGAACTTTAACGCGATCGCTTCACAAGGTCCCTTCTTTTCGCGGTTTATATTTTTTAATTCGTTTCTGAAGGGTGGGCTAACGAAATTATTGGGTGGGAAAATCTCTTCTACATCCAATCTAAAGGACTGCATCGTTGAAAGAACGATTTTGATAATATTTTCGAAAAAAATCGAACATTAACGCGATCGCTTCACAAGGACACTTCTTTTCGCGGTTTTTATTTTTTAATTCGATTCTGAAGGGGGGGCATACGAAATTATTGAGTGGGAAAATCTCTCCTGCATCTAAACTAACGGACTGCATCGTTGAAAGAACGATTTTGATAAAATATTGGGTAATAATCGAACTTTAACGCGATCGCTTCACAAGGACCCTTCTTTTCGCGGTTTTTATTTTTTAATTCGTTTCTGAAGTGTGGGCATACGAAATTATTGGGTGGGAAAATCTCTTCTACATCTAAACTAACGGACAGCATTGATGAAAGAACGATTTTGATAATATTTTCGAAAAAAGTCGAACTTTAACGCGATCGCTTCACAAGGTCCCTTCTTTTCGCGGTTTATATTTTTTAATTCGTTTCTGAAGGGTGGGCATACGAAATTATTGGGTGGGAAAATCTCTTCTACATCCAACCTAACGGACCACATCGTTGAAAGAACGATTTTGATAATATTTTCGAAAAAAATCGAACTTCAACGCGATCGCTTCACAAGGAAACTACTTTTTGCTGTTTTTATTTTTTAATTCGATTCTGAAGGGTGGGCATACCAAATTTTTGGGTGGCCAAATCTCTCCTACATCTAAACTAACGGACTGCATCGTTGAAAGAACGATTTTGATAATATTTTCGAAAAATATCGGCCTTTAACGCGATCGCTTCACAAGGACCCTTCTTTTCGCGGTTTTTATTTTTTAATTCGATTCTGAAGGGTGGGCATACGAAATTATTGAGTGGGCAAATCTCTCCTACATCTAAACTAACGGAATGCATCGTTGCAGGAACGATTTTGATAATATTTTCGAAAAAAATCGAACTTTAACGCGATCGCTTCACAAGGACACTACTTTTTGCGGTTTTTATTTTTTAATTCGATTCTGAAGGGTGCGCATACGAAATTATTGGGTGGGCAAATCTCTCCTGCATCTAAAGTAACGGACTGCATCGTTGAAAAAACGATTTTGATAATATTTTCGAAAAAATCGAACTTCAACGCGATCGCTTCACAAGGACCCTTCTTTTCGCGGTTTTTATTTTTTAATTCGATTCTGAAGGGTGGGCATACGAAATTTTTGGGTGGGCAAATCTCTCTACATCTAAACTAACGGACAGCATTGATGAAAGAACGATTTTGATAATATTTTCGAAAAAAATCGAACTTTAACGCGGTCGCTTCACAAGGACCCTTCTTTTCCTGGTTTTTATTTTTTAATTCGATTCTGAAGGGTGGGCATACGAAATTATTGAGTGGGCAAATCTCTCCTACATCTAAACTAACGGACAGCATTGATGAAAGAACGATTTTGATAATATTTTCGAAAAATATCGGACTTTAACGCGATCGCTTCACAAGGACCCTTCTTTTCGCGGTTTTTATTTTTTAATTCGTTTCTGAAGGGTGGGCGTACGAAATTATTGGGTGGGAAAATCTCTTCTACATCAAAACTAACGGACTGCATCGTTGAAAGAACGATATTGATAAAATATTGGGTAATAATCGAACTTTAACGCGATCGCTTCACAAGGACACTACTTTTTGCGGTTTTTATATTTTAATTCGATTCTGAAGGGTGGGCATACGAAATTATTGGGTGGGCAAATCTCTCTACATCTAAACTAACGGACAGCATTGATGAAAGAACGATTTTGATAATATTTTCGAAAAAAATCGAACTTTAACGCGGTCGCTTCACAAGGACCCTTCTTTTCCTGGTTTTTATTTTTTAATTCGATTCTGAAGGGTGGGCATACGAAATTATTGAGTGGGCAAATCTCTCCTACATCTAAACTAACGGACAGCATTGATGAAAGAACGATTTTGATAATATTTTCGAAAAATATCGGACTTTAACGCGATCGCTTCACAAGGACCCTTCTTTTCGCGGTTTTTATTTTTTAATTCGTTTCTGAAGGGTGGGCGTACGAAATTATTGGGTGGGAAAATCTCTTCTACATCAAAACTAACGGACTGCATCGTTGAAAGAACGATTTTGATAAAATATTGGGTAATAATCGAACTTTAACGCGATCGCTTCACAAGGACACTACTTTTTGCGGTTTTTATATTTTAATTCGATTCTGAAGGGTGCGCATACGAAATTATTGGGTGGGCAAATCTCTCCTACATCTAAAGTAACGGACTGCATCGTTGAAAAAACGATTTTGATAATATTTTCGAAAAAATCGAACTTCAACGCGATCGCTTCACAAGGACACTACTTTTTGCGGTTTTTATTTTTTAATTCGATTCTGAAGGGTGGGCATACGAAATTATTGAGTGGGAAAATCTCTCCTGCATCTAAACTAACGGAGTGCATCGTTGAAAGAACGATTTTGATAAAATATTGGGTAATAATCGAACTTTAAGGCGATCGCTTCACAAGGACCCTTCTTTTCCTGGTTTTTATTTTTTAATTCGATTATGAAGGGTGGGCATACGAAATTATTGAGTGGGCAAATCTCTCCTACATCTAAACTAACGGAATGCATCGTTGCAGGAACGATTTTGATAATATTTTCGAAAAAAATCGAACATTAACGCGATCGCTTCACAAGGACACTACTTTTTGCGGTTGTTATTTTTTAATTCGATTCTGAAGGGTGGGCATACGAAATTATTGAGTGGGCAAATCTCTCCTACATCTAAACTAACGGACAGCATTGATGAAAGAACGATTTTGATAATATTTTCGAAAAATATCGGACTTTAACGCGATCGCTTCACAAGGACCCTTCTTTTCGCGGTTTTTATTTTTTAATTCGTTTCTGAAGGGTGGGCATACGAAATTATTGGGTGGGAAAATCTCTTCTACATCTAAACTAACGGACAGCATTGATGAAAGAACGATTTTGATAATATTTTCGAAAAAAGTCGAACTTTAACGCGATCGCTTCACAAGGTCCCTTCTTTTCGCGGTTTATATTTTTTAATTCGTTTCTGATGGGTGGGCATACGAAATTATTGGGTGGGAAAATCTCTTCTACATCCAATCTAAAGGACTGCATCGTTGAACGAACGATTTTGATAATATTTTCGAAAAAAATCGAACATTAACGCGATCGCTTCACAAGGACACTTCTTTTCCTGGTTTTTATTTTTTAATTCGATTCTGAAGGGTGGGCATACGAAATTATTGAGTGGGCAAATCTCTCCTACATCTAAACTAACGGACAGCATTGATGAAAGAACGATTTTGATAATATTTTCGAAAAATATCGGACTTTAACGCGATCGCTTCACAAGGACCTTTCTTTTCGCGGTTTTTATTTTTTAATTCGATTCTGAAGGGTGGGCATTCGAAATTATTGGGTGGGAAAGTCTCTCCTACATCTAAAGTAACGGACTGCATCGTTGGAAGAACGATTTTGATAATATTTTCGAAAAAATCGAACTTCAACGCGATCGCTTCACAAGGACACTTCTTTTCGCGGTTTTTATTTTTTAATTCGATTCTGAAGGGGGGGCATACGAAATTATTGAGTGGGAAAATCTCTCCTGCATCTAAACTAACGGAGTGCATCGTTGAAAGAACGATTTTAATAAAATATTGGGTAATAATCGAACTTTAACGCGATCGCTTCACAAGGACCCTTCTTTTCCTGGTTTTTATTTTTTAATTCGATTCTGAAGGGTGGGCATACGAAATTATTGAGTGGGCAAATCTCTCCTACATCTAAACTAACGGACAGCATTGATGAAAGAACGATTTTGATAATATTTTCGAAAAATATCGGACTTTAACGCGATCGCTTCACAAGGACCCTTCTTTTCGCGGTTTTTATTTTTTAATTCGTTTCTGAAGGGTGGGCATACGAAATTATTGGGTGGGAAAATCTCTTCTACATCTAAACTAACGGACAGCATTGATGAAAGAACGATTTTGATAATATTTTCGAAAAAAATCGAACATTAACGCGATCGCTTCACAAGGACACTTCTTTTCGCGGTTTTTATTTTTTAATTCGATTCTGAAGGGGGGGCATACGAAATTATTGAGTGGGAAAATCTCTCCTGCATCTAAACTAACGGACTGCATCGTTGAAAGAACGATTTTGATAAAATATTGGGTAATAATCGAACTTTAACGCGATCGCTTCACAAGGACCCTTCTTTTCTTGGTTTTTATTTTTTAATTCGATTCTGAAGGGTGGGCATACGAAATTATTGAGTGGGCAAATCTCTCCTACATCTAAACTAACGGACAGCATTGATGAAAGAACGATTTTGATAATATTTTCGAAAAATATCGGACTTTAACGCGATCGCTTCACAAGGACCCTTCTTTTCGCGGTTTTTATTTTTTAATTCGTTTCTGAAGGGTGGGCATACGAAATTATTGGGTGGGAAAATCTCTTCTACATCTAAACTAACGGACAGCATTGATGAAAGAACGATTTTGATAATATTTTCGAAAAAAGTCGAACTTTAACGCGATCGCTTCACAAGGTCCCTTCTTTTCGCGGTTTATATTTTTTAATTCGTTTCTGAAGGGTGGGCATACGAAATTATTGGGTGGGAAAATCTCTTCTACATCCAATCTAAAGGACTGCATCGTTGAAAGAACGATTTTGATAATATTTTCGAAAAAAATCGAACATTAACGCGATCGCTTCACAAGGACACTTCTTTTCGCGGTTTTTATTTTTTAATTCGATTCTGAAGGGGGGGCATACGAAATTATTGAGTGGGAAAATCTCTCCTGCATCTAAACTAACGGAGTGCATCGTTGAAAGAACGATTTTTATAAAATATTGGGTAATAATCGAACTTTAACGCGATCGCTTCACAAGGACCCTTCTTTTCCTGGTTTTTATTTTTTAATTCGATTCTGAAGGGTGGGCATACGAAATTATTGAGTGGGCAAATCTCTCCTACATCTAAACTAACGGAATGCATCGTTGCAGGAACGATTTTGATAATATTTTCGAAAAAAATCGAACTTTAACGCGATCGCTTCACAAGGACACTACTTTTTGCGGTTTTTATTTTTTAATTCGATTCTGAAGGGTGCGCATACGAAATTATTGGGTGGGCAAATCTCTCCTGCATCTAAAGTAACGGACTGCATCGTTGAAAAAACGATTTTGATAATATTTTCGAAAAAATCGAACTTCAACGCGATCGCTTCACAAGGACCCTTCTTTTCGCGGTTTTTATTTTTTAATTCGATTCTGAAGGGTGGGCATACGAAATTATTGGGTGGGCAAATCTCTCTACATCTAAACTAACGGACAGCATTGATGAAAGAACGATTTTGATAATATTTTCGAAAAAAATCGAACTTTAACGCGGTCGCTTCACAAGGACCATTCTTTTCCTGGTTTTTATTTTTTAATTCGATTCTGAAGGGTGGGCATACGAAATTATTGAGTGGGCAAATCTCTCCTACATCTAAACTAACGGACAGCATTGATGAAAGAACGATTTTGATAATATTTTCGAAAAATATCGGACTTTAACGCGATCGCTTCACAAGGACCCTTCTTTTCGCGGTTTTTATTTTTTAATTCGTTTCTGAAGGGTGGGCGTACGAAATTATTGGGTGGGAAAATCTCTTCTACATCAAAACTAACGGACTGCATCGTTGAAAGAACGATTTTGATAAAATATTGGGTAATAATCGAACTTTAACGCGATCGCTTCACAAGGACACTACTTTTTGCGGTTTTTATATTTTAATTCGATTCTGAAGGGTGCGCATACGAAATTATTGGGTGGGCAAATCTCTCCTACATCTAAAGTAACGGACTGCATCGTTGAAAAAACGATTTTGATAATATTTTCGAAAAAATCGAACTTCAACGCGATCGCTTCACAAGGACCATTCTTTTCGCGGTTTTTATTTTTTAATTCGATTCTGAAGGGTGGGCATACGAAATTATTGGGTGGGCAAATATCTTCTACATCTAAACTAACGGACAGCATTGATGAAAGAACGATTTTGATAATATTTTCGAAAAAAATCGAACTTTAACGCGATCGCTTCACAAGGTCCCTTCTTTTCGCGGTTTTTATTTTTTAATTCGATTCTGAAGGGTGGGCATACGAAATTATTGAGTGGGCAAATCTCTCCTACATCTAAACTAACGGAATGCATCGTTGCAGGAACGATTTTGATAATATTTTCGAAAAAAATCGAACTTTAACGCGATCGCTTCACAAGGACACTACTTTTTGCGGTTTTTATTTTTTAATTCGATTCTGAAGGGTGGGCATACGAAATTATTGAGTGGGAAAATCTCTCCTGCATCTAAGCTAACGGAGTGCATCGTTGAAAGAACGATTTTGATAAAATATTGGGTAATAATCGAACTTTAAGGCGATCGCTTCACAAGGACCCTTCTTTTCCTGGTTTTTATTTTTTAATTCGATTCTGAAGGGTGGGCATACGAAATTATTGAGTGGGCAAATCTCTCCTACATCTAAACTAACGGAATGCATCGTTGCAGGAACGATTTTGATAATATTTTCGAAAAAAATCGAACATTAACGCGATCGCTTCACAAGGACACTACTTTTTGCGGTTGTTATTTTTTAATTCGATTCTGAAGGGTGCGCATACGAAATTATTGGGTGGGAAAGTCTCTCCTACATCTAAAGTAACGGACTGCATCGTTGAAAAAACGATGTTGATAATATTTTCGAAAAAATCGAACTTCAACGCGATCGCTTCACAAGGACCCTTCTTTTCGCGGTTTTTATTTTTTAATTCGATTCTGAAGGGTGGGCATTCGAAATTATTGGGTGGGCAAATATCTTCTACATCTAAACTAACGGACAGCATTGATGAAAGAACGATTTTGATAATATTTTCGAAAAAAATCGAACTTTAACGCGATCGCTTCACAAGGTCCCTTCTTTTCGCGGAGTTTATTTTTTAATTCGTTTCTGAAGGGTGGGCATACGAAATTATTGGGTGGGAAAATCTCTTCTACATCTAAACTAACGGACAGCATTGATGAAAGAACGATTTTGATAATATTTTCGAAAAAAATCGAACTTTAACGCGATCGCTTCAAAAGGTCCCTTCTTTTCGCGGTTTTTATTTTTTCATTCGTTTCTGAAGGGTGGGCATACGAAATTATTGGGTGGGAAAATCTCTTCTACATCCAAACTAACGGACTGCATCGTTGAAAGAACGATTTTGTTAAAATATTGGGTAATAATCGAACTTTAACGCGATCGCTTCACAAGGACCCTTCTTTTCCTGGTTTTTATTTTTTAATTCGATTCTGAAGGGTGAGCATACGAAATTATTGAGTGGGCAAATCTCTCCTACATCTAAACTAACGGACAGCATTGATGAAAGAACGATTTTGATAATATTTTCGAAAAATATCGGACTTTAACGCGATCGCTTCACAAGGACCCTTCTTTTCGCGGTTTTTATTTTTTAATTCGTTTCTGAAGGGTGGGCATACGAAATTATTGGGTGGGAAAATCTCTTCTACATCTAAACTAACGGACAGCATTGATGAAAGAACGATTTTGATAATATTTTCGAAAAAAGTCGAACTTTAACGCGATCGCTTCACAAGGTCCCTTCTTTTCGCGGTTTATATTTTTTAATTCGTTTCTGATGGGTGGGCATACGAAATTATTGGGTGGGAAAATCTCTTCTACATCCAATCTAAAGGACTGCATCGTTGAACGAACGATTTTGATAATATTTTCGAAAAAAATCGAACATTAACGCGATCGCTTCACAAGGACACTTCTTTTCCTGGTTTTTATTTTTTAATTCGATTCTGAAGGGTGGGCATACGAAATTATTGAGTGGGCAAATCTCTCCTACATCTAAACTAACGGACAGAATTGATGAAAGAACGATTTTGATAATATTTTCGAAAAATATCGGACTTTAACGCGATCGCTTCACAAGGACCTTTCTTTTCGCGGTTTTTATTTTTTAATTCGATTCTGAAGGGTGGGCATTCGAAATTATTGGGTGGGAAAGTCTCTCCTACATCTAAAGTAACGGACTGCATCGTTGGAAGAACGATTTTGATAATATTTTCGAAAAAATCGAACTTCAACGCGATCGCTTCACAAGGACACTTCTTTTCGCGGTTTTTATTTTTTAATTCGATTCTGAAGGGGGGGCATACGAAATTATTGAGTGGGAAAATCTCTCCTGCATCTAAACTAACGGAGTGCATCGTTGAAAGAACGATTTTAATAAAATATTGGGTAATAATCGAACTTTAACGCGATCGCTTCACAAGGACCCTTCTTTTCCTGGTTTTTATTTTTTAATTCGATTCTGAAGGGTGGGCATACGAAATTATTGAGTGGGCAAATCTCTCCTACATCTAAACTAACGCACAGCATTGATGAAAGAACGATTTTGATAATATTTTCGAAAAATATCGGACTCTAACGCGATCGCTTCACAAGGACCCTTCTTTTCGCGGTTTTTATTTTTTAATTCGTTTCTGAAGGGTGGGCATACGAAATTATTGGGTGGGAAAATCTCTTCTACATCTAAACTAACGGACAGCATTGATAAAAGAACGATTTTGATAATATTTTCGAAAAAAATCGAACATTAACGCGATCGCTTCACAAGGACACTTCTTTTCGCGGTTTTTATTTTTTAATTCGATTCTGAAGGGGGGGCATACGAAATTATTGAGTGGGAAAATCTCTCCTGCATCTAAACTAACGGACTGCATCGTTGAAAGAACGATTTTGATAAAATATTGGGTAATAATCGAACTTTAACGCGATCGCTTCACAAGGACCCTTCTTTTCCTGGTTTTTATTTTTTAATTCGATTCTGAAGGGTGGGCATACGAAATTATTGAGTGGGCAAATCTCTCCTACATCTAAACTAACGGACAGCATTGATGAAAGAACGATTTTGATAATATTTTCGAAAAATATCGGACTTTAACGCGATCGCTTCACAAGGACCCTTCTTTTCGCGGTTTTTATTTTTTAATTCGATTCTGAAGGGGGGGCATACGAAATTATTGGGTGGGAAAATCTCTCCTGCATCTAAACTAACGGAGTGCATCGTTGAAAGAACGATTTTAATAAAATATTGGGTAATAATCGAACTTTAACGCGATCGCTTCACAAGGACCCTTCTTTTCCTGGTTTTTATTTTTTAATTCGATTCTGAAGGGTGGGCATACGAAATTATTGAGTGGGCAAATCTCTCCTACATCTAAACTAACGGAATGCATCGTTGCAGGAACGATTTTGATAATATTTTCGAAAAAAATCGAACTTTAACGCGATCGCTTCACAAGGACCCTTCTTTTCGCGGTTTTTATTTTTTAATTCGATTCTGAAGGGTGGGCATACGAAATTATTGGGTGGTAAAATCTCTTCTACATCTAAACTAACGGACCGCATTGATGAAAGAACGATTTTGATAATATTTTCGAAAAAAATCGAACTTTAACGCGATCGCTTCACAAGGTCCCTTCTTTTCGCGGTTTTTATTTTTTAATTCGTTTCTGAAGGGTGGGCATACGAAATTATTGGGTGGGAAAATCTCTTCTACATCCAAACTAACGGACAGCATTGATGAAAGAACGATTTTGATAATATTTTCGAAAAAAATCGAACATTAACGCGATCGCTTCACAAGGACACTTCTTTTCCTGGTTTTTATTTTTTAATTCGATTCTGAAGGGTGCGCATACGAAATTATTGGGTGGGCAAATCTCTCCTACATCTAAAGTAACGGACTGCGTCGTTGAAAAAACGATTTTGATAATATTGTCGAAAAAATCGAACTTCAACGCGATCGCTTCACAAGGACCTTTCTTTTCGCGGTTTTTATTTATTAATTCGATTCTGAAGGGTGGGCATTCGAAATTATTGTGTGGGCAAATATCTTCTACATCTAATCTAACGGACAGCATTGATGAAAGAACGATTTTGATAATATTTTCGAAAAAAATCGAACTTTAACACGATCGCTTCACAAGGTCCCTTCTTTTCGCGGTTTTTATTTTTTAATTCGTTTCTGAAGGGTGGGCATACGAAATTATTGGGTGGGAAAATCTCTTCTACATCCAAACTAACGGACTGCATCGTTGAAAGAACGATTTTGTTAAAATATTGGGTAATAATCGAACTTTAACGCGATCGCTTCACAAGGACCCTTCTTTTCCTGGTTTTTATTTTTTAATTCGATTCTGAAGGGTGGGCATACGAAATTATTGAGTGGGCAAATCTCTCCTACATCTAAACTAACGGACAGCATTGATGAAAGAACGATTTTGATAATATTTTCGAAAAATATCGGACTTTAACGCGATCGCTTCACAAGGACACTACTTTTTGCGGTTTTTATTTTTTAATTCGATTCTGAAGGGTGCGCATACGAAATTATTGGGTGGGCAAATCTCTCCTACATCTAAAGTAACGGACTGCATCGTTGAAAAAACGATTTTGATAATATTTTCGAAAAAATCGAACTTCAACGCGATCGCTTCACAAGGTCCCTTCTTTTCGCGGTTTTTATTTTTTAATTCGTTTCTGAAGGGTGGGCATACGAAATTATTGGGTGGGAAAATCTCTTCTACATCTAAACTAACGGACAGCATTGATGAAAGAACGATTTTGATAATATTTTCGAAAAAAATCGAACATTAACGCGATCGCTTCACAAGGACACTTCTTTTCCTGGTTTTTATTTTTTAATTCGATTCTGAAGGGTGGGCATACGAAATTATTGAGTGGGCAAATCTCTCCTACATCTAAACTAACGGAATGCATCGTTGAAGGAACGATTTTGATAATATTTTCGAAAAAATCGAACTTCAACGCGATCGCTTCACAAGGACACTACTTTTTGCGGTTTTTATTTTTTAATTCGATTCTGAAGGGTGGGCATACCAAATTTTTTGGTGGGCAAATCTCTCCTACATCTAAACTAACGGACTGCATCGTTGAAAGAACGATTTTGATAATATTTTCGAAAAATATCGGACTTTAACGCGATCGCTTCACAAGGACACTTCTTTTCGCGGTTTTTATTTTTTAATTCGATTCTGAAGGGGGGGCATACGAAATTATTGAGTGGGAAAATCTCTCCTGCATCTAAACTAACGGAGTGCATCGTTGAAAGAACGATTTTAATTAAATATTGGGTAATAATCGAACTTTAACGCGATCGCTTCACAAGGACCCTTCTTTTCCTGGTTTTTATTTTTTAATTCGATTCTGAAGGGTGGGCATACGAAATTATTGAGTGGGCAAATCTCTCCTACATCTAAACTAACGGACAGCATTGATGAAAGAACGATTTTGATAATATTTTCGAAAAATATCCGACTTTAACGCGATCGCTTCACAAGGACCCTTCTTTTCGCGGTTTTTATTTTTTAATTCGTTTCTGAAGGGTGGGCATACGAAGTTATTGGGTGGGAAAATCTCTTCTGCATCTAAACTAACGGACAGCATTGATGAAAGAACGATTTTGATAATATTTTCGAAAAAAATCGAACATTAACGCGATCGCTTCACAAGGACACTTCTTTTCGCGGTTTTTATTTTTTAATTCGATTCTGAAGGGGGGGCATACGAAATTATTGAGTGGGAAAATCTCTCCTGCATCTAAACTAACGGACTGCATCGTTGAAAGAACGATTTTGATAAAATATTGGGTAATAATCGAACTTTAACGCGATCGCTTCACAAGGACCCTTCTTTTCCTGGTTTTTATTTCTTAATTCGATTCTGAAGGGTGGGCATACGAAATTATTGAGTGGGCAAATCTCTCCTACATCTAAACTAACGGACAGCATTGATGAAAGAACGATTTTGATAATATTTTCGAAAAATATCGGACTTTAACGCGATCGCTTCACAAGGACCCTTCTTTTCGCGGTTTTTATTTTTTAATTCGTTTCTGAAGGGTGGGCATACGAAATTATTGGGTGGGAAAATCTCTTCTACATCCAATCTAAAGGACTGCGTCGTTGAAAGAACGATTTTGATAATACTTTCGAAAAAAATCGAACATTAACGCGATCGCTTCACAAGGACACTTCTTTTCGCGGTTTTTATTTTTTAATTCGATTCTGAAGGGGGGGCATACGAAATTATTGAGTGGGAAAATCTCTCCTGCATCTAAACTAACGGAGTGCATCGTTGAAAGAACGATTTTAATAAAATATTGGGTAATAATCGAACTTTAACGCGATCGCTTCACAAGGACCCTTCTTTTCCTGGTTTTTATTTTTTAATTCGATTCTGAAGGGTGGGCATACGAAATTATTGAGTGGGTAAATCTCTCCTACATCTAAACTAACGGACAGCATTGATGAAAGAACGATTTTGATAATATTTTCGAAAAAAGTCGAACTTTAACGCGATCGCTTCACAAGGTCCCTTCTTTTCGCGGTTTATATTTTTTAATTCGTTTCTGAAGGGTGGGCATACGAAATTATTGGGTGAGAAAATCTCTTCTACATCCAATCTAAAGGACTGCATCGTTGAAAGAACGATTTTGATAATATTTTCGAAAAAAATCGAACATTAACGCGATCGCTTCACAAGGGCACTTCTTTTCGCGGTTTTTATTTTTTAATTCGATTCTGAAGGGGGGGCATACGAAATTATTGAGTGGGAAAATCTCTCCTGCATCTAAACTAACGGACTGCATCGTTGAAAGAACGATTTTGATAAAATATTGGGTAATAATCGAACTTTAACGCGATCGCTTCACAAGGACCCTTCTTTTCCTGGTTTTTATTTTTTAATTCGATTCTGAAGGGTGGGCATACGAAATTATTGAGTGGGCAAATCTCTCCCACATCTAAACTAACGGACAGCATTGATGAAAGAACGATTTTGATAATATTTTCGAAAAATATCGGACTTTAACGCGATCGCTTCACAAGGACCCTTCTTTTCGCGGTTTTTATTTTTTAATTCGTTTCTGAAGGGTGGGCATACGAAATTATTGGGTGGGAAAATCTCTTCTACATCCAATCTAAAGGACTGCATCGTTGAAAGAACGATTTTGATAATATTTTCGAAAAAAATCGAACATTAACGCGATCGCTTCACAAGGACACTTCTTTTCGCGGTTTTTATTTTTTAATTCGATTCTGAAGGGGGGGCATACGAAATTATTGAGTGGGAAAATCTCTCCTGCATCTAAACTAACGGAGTGCATCGTTGAAAGAACGATTTTAATAAAATATTGGGTAATAATCGAACTTTAACGCGATCGCTTAACAAGGACCCTTCTTTTCCTGGTTTTTATTTTTTAATTCGATTCTGAAGGGTGGGCATACGAAATTATTGAGTGGGCAAATCTCTCCTACATCTAAACTAACGGAATGCATCGTTGCAGGAACGATTTTGATAATATTTTCGAAAAAAATCGAACTTTAACGCGATCGCTTCACAAGGACACTACTTTTTGCGGTTTTTATTTTTTAATTCGATTCTGAAGGGTGGGCATACCAAATTTTTGGGTGGGCAAATCTCTCCTACATCTAAACTAACGGACTGCATCGTTGAAAGAACGATTTTGATAATATTTTCGAAAAATATCGGACTTTAACGCGATCGCTTCACAAGGACCCTTCTTTTCGCGGTTTTTATTTTTTAATTCGATTCTGAAGGGTGGGCATACGAAATTATTGGGTGGTAAAATCTCTTCTACATCTAAACTAACGGACCGCATTGATGAAAGAACGATTTTGATAATATTTTCGAAAAAAATCGAACTTTAACGCGATCGCTTCACAAGGTCCCTTCTTTTCGCGGTTTTTATTTTTTAATTCGTTTCTGAAGGCTGGGCATACGAAATTATTGGGTGGGAAAATCTCTTCTACATCCAAACTAACGGACTGCATCGTTGAAAGAACGATTTTGATAAAATATTGGGTAATAATCGAACTTTAACGCGATCGCTTCACAAGGACACTACTTTTTGCGGTTTTTATATTTTAATTCGATTCTGAAGGGTGCGCATACGAAATTATTGGGTGGGCAAATCTCTCCTACATCTCAAGTAACGGACTGCATCGTTGAAAAAACGATTTTGATAATATTTTCGAAAAAATCGAACTTCAACGCGATCGCTTCACAAGGACCTTTCTTTTCGCGGTTTTTATTTATTAATTCGATTCTGAAGGCTGGGCATTCGAAATTATTGGGTGGGCAAATATCTTCTACATCTAAACTAACGGACAGCATTGATGAAACAACGATTTTGATAATATTTTCGAAAAAAATCGAACTTTAACGCGATCGCTTCACAAGGTCCCTTCTTTTCGCGGTTTTTATTTTTTAATTCGTTTCTGAAGGGTGGGCATTGGAAATTATTGGGTGGGAAAATCTCTTCTACATCCAAACTAACGGACTGCATCGTTGAAAGAACGATTTTGTTAAAATATTGGGTAATAATCGAACTTTAACGCGATCGCTTCACAAGGACCCTTCTTTTCCTGATTTTTATTTTTTAATTCGATTCTGAAGGGTGGGCATACGAAATTATTGAGTGGGCAAATCTCTCCTACATCTAAACTAACGGACAGCATTGATGAAAGAACGATTTTGATAATATTTTCGAAAAATATCGGACTTTAACGCGATCGCTTCACAAGGACCCTTCTTTTCGCGGTTTTTATTTTTTAATTCGTTTCTGAAGGGTGGGCATACGAAATTATTGGGTGTGAAAATCTCTTCTACATCCAATCTAAAGGACTGCGTCGTTGAAAGAACGATTTTGATAATATTTTCGAAAAAAATCGAACATTAACTCGATCGCTTCACAAGGACACTTCTTTTCGCGGTTTTTATTTTTTAATTCGATTCTGAAGGGGGGGGCATACGAAATTATTGAGTGGGAAAATCTCTCCTGCATCTAAACTAACGGAGTGCATCGTTGAAAGAACGATTTTAATAAAATATTGGGTAATAATCGAACTTTAACGCGATCGCTTCACAAGGACCCTTCTTTTCCTGGTTTTTATTTTTTAATTCGATTCTGAAGGGTGGGCATACGAAATTATTGAGTGGGCAAATCTCTCCTACATCTAAACTAACGGACAGCATTGATGAAAGAACGATTTTGATAATATTTTCGAAAAAAGTCGAACTTTAACGCGATCGCTTCACAAGGTCCCTTCTTTTCGCGGTTTATATTTTTTAATTCGTTTCTGAAGGGTGGGCATACGAAATTATTGGGTGGGAAAATCTCTTCTACATCCAATCTAAAGGACTGCATCGTTGAAAGAACGATTTTGATAATATTTTCGAAAAAAATCGAACATTAACGCGATCGCTTCACAAGGACACTTCTTTTCGCGGTTTTTATTTTTTAATTCGATTCTGAAGGGGGGGCATACGAAATTATTGAGTGGGAAAATCTCTCCTGCATCTAAACTAACGGACTGCATCGTTGAAAGAACGATTTTGATAAAATATTGGGTAATAATCGAACTTTAACGCGATCGCTTCACAAGGACCCTTCTTTTCCTGGTTTTTATTTTTTAATTCGATTCTGAAGGGGGGGCATACGAAATTATTGAGTGGGAAAATCTCTCCTGCATCTAAACTAACGGAGTGCATCGTTGAAAAAACGATTTTACTAAAATATTGGGTAATAATCGAACTTTAACGCGATCGCTTCACAAGGACCCTTCTTTTCGCGGTTTTTATTTTTTAATTCGATTCTGAAGGGTGGGCATACGAAATTATTGGGTGGGCAAATCTCTCCTACATCTAAAGTAACGGACTGCATCGTTGCAGGAACGATTTTGATAATATTTTCGAAAAAAATCGAACTTTAACGCGATCGCTTCACAAGGACACTACTTTTTGCGGTTTTTATTTTTTAATTCGATTCTGAAGGGTGCGCATACGAAATTATTGGGTGGGCAAATCTCTCCTACATCTAAAGTAACGGACTGCATCGTTGAAAAAACGATTTTGATAATATTTTCGAAAAAATCGAACTTCAACGCGATCGCTTCACAAGGACCCTTCTTTTCGCGGTTTTTATTTTTTAATTCGATTCTGAAGGGTGGGCATACGAAATTATTGGGTGGGCAAATCTCTCTACATCTAAACTAACGGACAGCATTGATGAAAGAACGATTTTGATAATATTTTCGAAAAAAATCGAACTTTAACGCGATCGCTTCACAAGGTCCCTTCTTTTCGCGGTTTTTATTTTTTAATTCGTTTCTGAAGGGTGGGCATACGAAATTATTGGGTGGGAAAATCTCTTCTACATCTAAACTAACGGACAGCATTGATGAAAGAACGATTTTGATAATATTTTCGAAAAAAATCGAACTTTAACGCGATCGCTTCACAAGGTCCCTTCTTTTCGCGGTTTTTATTTTTTAAATCGTTTCTGAAGGGTGGGCATACGAAATTATTGGGTGGGAAAATCTCTTCTACATCCAAACTAACGGACTGCATCGTTGAAAGAACGATTTTGATAATATTTTCGAAAAAAATCGCACTTCAACGCGATCGCTTCACAAGGACCCTTCTTTTCGCGGTTTTTATTTTTTAATTCGATTCTGAAGGGTGGGCATACGAAATTATTGGGTGGGCAAATCTCTTCTACATCTAAGCTAACGGACAGCATTGATGAAAGAACGATTGTGATAATATTTTCGAAAAAAAATCGAACTTTAACGCGATCGCTTCACAAGGTCCCTTCTTTTCGCGGTTTTTATTTTTTAATTCGTTTCTGAAGGGTGGGCATACGAAATTATTGGGTGAGAAAATCTCTTCTACATCCAAACTAACGGACTGCATCGTTGAAAGAACGATTTTGATAAAATATTGGGTAATAATCGAACTTTAACGCGATCGCTTCACAAGGGCACTACTTTTTGCGGTTTTTATTTTTTAATTCGATTCTGAAGGGTGCGCATACGAAATTATTGCGTGGGCAAATCTCTCCTACATCTAAAGTAACGGACTGAATCGTTGAAAAAACGATTTTGATAATATTTTCGAAAAAATCGAACTTCAACGCGATCGCTTCACAAGGACCCTTCTTTTCGCGGTTTTTATTTTTTAATTCGATTCTGAATGGTGGGCATACGAAATTATTGGGTGGGCAAATCTCTTCTACATCTAAACTAACGGAGAGCATTGATGAAAGAACGATTTTGATAATATTTTCGAAAAAAGTCGAACTTTAACGCGATCGCTTCACAAGGTCCCTTCTTTTCGCGGTTTATATTTTTTAATTCGTTTCTGAAGGGTGGGCATACGAAATTATTGGGTGGGAAAATCTCTTCTACATCCAACCTAACGGACTACATCGTTGAAAGAACGATTTTGATAATATTTTCGAAAAAAATCGAACTTCAACGCGATCGCTTCACAAGGAAACTACTTTTTGCTGTTTTTATTTTTTAATTCGATTCTGAAGGGTGGGCATACCAAATTTTTGGGTGGCCAAATCTCTCCTACATCTAAACTAACGGACTGCATCGTTGAAAGAACGATTTTGATAATATTTTCGAAAAATATCGGACTTTAACGCGACCGGTTCACAAGGACCCTTCTTTTCGCGGTTTTTATTTTTTAATTCGATTCTGAAGGGTGCGCATACGAAATTATTGGGTGGGCAAATCTCTCCTACATCTCAAGTAACGGAATGCATCGTTGAAAAAACGATTTTGATAATATTTTCGAAAAAATCGAACTTCAACGCGATCGCTTCACAAGGACCTTTCTTTTCGCGGTTTTTATTTATTAATTCGATTCTGAAGGGTGGGCATTCGAAATTATTGGGTGGGCAAATATCTTCTACATCTAAACTAACGGACAGCATTGATGAAAGAACGATTTTGATAATATTTTCGAAAAAAATCGAACTTTAACGCGATCGCTTCACAAGGTCCCTTCTTTTCGCGGTTTTTATTTTTTAATTCGATTCTGAAGGGTGGGCATACGAAATTATTGGGTGGGCAAGTCTCTCTACATCTAAACTAACGGACAGCATTGATGAAAGAACGATTTTGATAATATTTTTGAAAAAAATCGAACTTTAACGCGATCGCTTCACAAGGTCCCTTCTTTTCGCGGTTTTTATTTTTTAATTCGTTTCTAAAGGGTGGGCATACGAAATTATTGGGTGGGAAAATCTCTTCTACATCTAAACTAACGGACAGCATTGATGAAAGAACGATTT
Source organism: Andrena hattorfiana (assembly GCA_944738655.2). NCBI lineage: Eukaryota > Metazoa > Arthropoda > Insecta > Hymenoptera > Andrenidae > Andrena > Andrena hattorfiana. Next base: position 15,588,133 of record OX122895.1, read on the forward strand.
TGATAATATTTTCGAAAAAAATCGAACTTTAACGCGATCGCTTCACAAGGTCCCTTCTTTTCGCGGTTTTTATTTTTTAAATCGTTTCTGAAGGGTGGGCATACGAAATTATTGGGTGGGAAAATGTCTCCTACATCCAAACTAACGGACTGCATCGTTGAAAGAACGATTTTGATAATATTTTCGAAAAAAATCGCACTTCAACGCGATCGCTTCACAAGGACCCTTCTTTTCGCGGTTTTTATTTTTTAATTCGATTCTGAAGGGTGGGCATACGAAATTATTGGGTGGGCAAATCTCTCTACATCTAAACTAACGGACAGCATTGATGAAAGAACGATTTTGATAATATTTTCGAAAAAAATCGAACTTTAACGCGATCGCTTCACAAGGTCCCTTCTTTTCGCGGTTTTTATTTTTTAATTCGTTTCTGAAGGGTGGGCATTGGAAATTATTGGGTGGGAAAATCTCTTCTACATCCAAACTAACGGACTGCATCGTTGAAAGAACGATTTTGTTAAAATATTGGGTAATAATCGAACTTTAACGCGATCGCTTCACAAGGACCCTTCTTTTCCTGATTTTTATTTTTTAATTCGATTCTGAAGGGTGGGCATACGAAATTATTGAGTGGGCAAATCTCTTCTACATCTAAACTAACGGACAGCATTGATGAAAGAACGATTTTGATAATATTTTCGAAAAATATCGGACTTTAACGCGATCGCTTCACAAGGACCCTTCTTTTCGCGGTTTTTATTTTTTAATTCGTTTCTGAAGGGTGGGCATACGAAATTATTGGGTGGGAAAATCTCTTCTACATCCAAACTAACGGACTGCATCGTTGAAAGAACGATTTTGATAAAATATTGGGTAATAATCGAACTTTAACGCGATCGCTTCACAAGGACACTACTTTTTGCGGTTTTTATATTTTAATTCGATTCTGAAGGGTGCGCATACGAAATTATTGGGTGGGCAAATCTCTCCTACTTCTCAAGTAACGGACTGCATCGTTGAAAAAACGATTTTGATAATATTTTCGAAAAAATCGAACTTCAACGCGATCGCTTCACAAGGACCTTTCTTTTCGCGGTTTTTATTTATTAATTCGATTCTGAAGGCTGGGCATTCGAAATTATTGGGTGGGCAAATATCTTCTACATCTAAACTAACGGACAGCATTGATGAAACAACGATTTTGATAATATTTTCGAAAAAAATCGAACTTTAACGCGATCGCTTCACAAGGTCCCTTCTTTTCGCGGTTTTTATTTTTTAATTCGTTTCTGAAGGGTGGGCATTGGAAATTATTGGGTGGGAAAATCTCTTCTACATCCAAACTAACGGACTGCATCGTTGAAAGAACGATTTTGTTAAAATATTGGGTAATAATCGAACTTTAACGCGATCGCTTCACAAGGACCCTTCTTTTCCTGATTTTTATTTTTTAATTCGATTCTGAAGGGTGGGCATACGAAATTATTGAGTGGGCAAATCTCTCCTACATCTAAACTAACGGACAGCATTGATGAAAGAACGATTTTGATAATATTTTCGAAAAATATCGGACTTTAACGCGATCGCTTCACAAGGACCCTTCTTTTCGCGGTTTTTATTTTTTAATTCGTTTCTGAAGGGTGGGCATACGAAATTATTGGGTGGGAAAATCTCTTCTACATCCAATCTAAAGGACTGCGTCGTTGAAAGAACGATTTTGATAATATTTTCGAAAAAAATCGAACATTAACTCGATCGCTTCACAAGGACACTTCTTTTCGCGGTTTTTATTTTTTAATTCGATTCTGAAGGGGGGGGCATACGAAATTATTGAGTGGGAAAATCTCTCCTGCATCTAAACTAACGGAGTGCATCGTTGAAAGAACGATTTTAATAAAATATTGGGTAATAATCGAACTTTAACGCGATCGCTTCACAAGGACCCTTCTTTTCCTGGTTTTTATTTTTTAATTCGATTCTGAAGGGTGGGCATACGAAATTATTGAGTGGGCAAATCTCTCCTACATCTAAACTAACGGACAGCATTGATGAAAGAACGATTTTGATAATATTTTCGAAAAAAGTCGAACTTTAACGCGATCGCTTCACAAGGTCCCTTCTTTTCGCGGTTTATATTTTTTAATTCGTTTCTGAAGGGTGGGCATACGAAATTATTGGGTGGGAAAATCTCTTCTACATCCAATCTAAAGGACTGCATCGTTGAAAGAACGATTTTGCTAATATTTTCGAAAAAAATCGAACATTAACGCGATCGCTTCACAAGGACACTTCTTTTCGCGGTTTTTATTTTTTAATTCGATTCTGAAGGGGGGGCATACGAAATTATTGAGTGGGAAAATCTCTCCTGCATCTAAACTAACGGACTGCATCGTTGAAAGAACGATTTTGATAAAATATTGGGTAATAATCGAACTTTAACGCGATCGCTTCACAAGGACCCTTCTTTTCCTGGTTTTTATTTTTTAATTCGATTCTGAAGGGGGGGCATACGAAATTATTGAGTGGGAAAATCTCTCCTGCATCTAAACTAACGGAGTGCATCGTTGAAAAAACGATTTTAATAAAATATTGGGTAATAATCGAACTTTAACGCGATCGCTTCACAAGGACCCTTCTTTTCGCGGTTTTTATTTTTTAATTCGATTCTGAAGGGTGGGCATACGAAATTATTGGGTGGGCAAATCTCTCCTACATCTAAAGTAACGGACTGCATCGTTGCAGGAACGATTTTGATAATATTTTCGAAAAAAATCGAACTTTAACGCGATCGCTTCACAAGGACACTACTTTTTGCGGTTTTTATTTTTTAATTCGATTCTGAAGGGTGCGCATACGAAATTATTGGGTGGGCAAATCTCTCCTACATCTAAAGTAACGGACTGCATCGTTGAAAAAACGATTTTGATAATATTTTCGAAAAAATCGAACTTCAACGCGATCGCTTCACAAGGACCCTTCTTTTCGCGGTTTTTATTTTTTAATTCGATTCTGAAGGGTGGGCATACGAAATTATTGGGTGGGCAAATCTCTCTACATCTAAACTAACGGACAGCATTGATGAAAGAACGATTTTGATAATATTTTCGAAAAAAATCGAACTTTAACGCGATCGCTTCACAAGGTCCCTTCTTTTCGCGGTTTTTATTTTTTAATTCGTTTCTGAAGGGTGGGCATACGAAATTATTGGGTGGGAAAATCTCTTCTACATCTAAACTAACGGACAGCATTGATGAAAGAACGATTTTGATAATATTTTCGAAAAAAATCGAACTTTAACGCGATCGCTTCACAAGGTCCCTTCTTTTCGCGGTTTTTATTTTTTAAATCGTTTCTGAAGGGTGGGCATACGAAATTATTGGGTGGGAAAATCTCTTCTACATCCAAACTAACGGACTGCATCGTTGAAAGAACGATTTTGATAATATTTTCGAAAAAAATCGCACTTCAACGCGATCGCTTCACAAGGACCCTTCTTTTCGCGGTTTTTATTTTTTAATTCGATTTTGAAGGGTGGGCATACGAAATTATTGGGTGGGCAAATCTCTTCTACATCTAAGCTAACGGACAGCATTGATGAAAGAACGATTGTGATAATATTTTCGAAAAAAAATCGAACTTTAACGCGATCGCTTCACAAGGTCCCTTCTTTTCGCGGTTTTTATTTTTTAATTCGTTTCTGAAGGGTGGGCATACGAAATTATTGGGTGAGAAAATCTCTTCTACATCCAAACTAACGGACTGCATCGTTGAAAGAACGATTTTGATAAAATATTGCGTAATAATCGAACTTTAACGCGATCGCTTCACAAGGGCACTACTTTTTGCGGTTTTTATTTTTTAATTCGATTCTGAAGGGTGCGCATACGAAATTATTGCGTGGGCAAATCTCTCCTACATCTAAAGTAACGGACTGAATCGTTGAAAAAACGATTTTGATAATATTTTCGAAAAAATCGAACTTCAACGCGATCGCTTCACAAGGACCCTTCTTTTCGCGGTTTTTATTTTTTAATTCGATTCTGAATGGTGGGCATACGAAATTATTGGGTGGGCAAATCTCTTCTACATCTAAACTAACGGACAGCATTGATGAAAGAACGATTTTGATAATATTTTCGAAAAAAGTCGAACTTTAACGCGATCGCTTCACAAGGTCCCTTCTTTTCGCGGTTTATATTTTTTAATTCGTTTCTGAAGGGTGGGCATACGAAATTATTGGGTGGGAAAATCTCTTCTACATCCAACCTAACGGACTACATCGTTGAAAGAACGATTTTGATAATATTTTCGAAAAAAATCGAACTTCAACGCGATCGCTTCACAAGGAAACTACTTTTTGCTGTTTTTATTTTTTAATTCGATTCTGAAGGGTGGGCATACCAAATTTTTGGGTGGCCAAATCTCTCCTACATCTAAACTAACGGACTGCATCGTTGAAAGAACGATTTTGATAATATTTTCGAAAAATATCGGACTTTAACGCGACCGCTTCACAAGGACCCTTCTTTTCGCGGTTTTTATTTTTTAATTCGATTCTGAAGGGTGCGCATACGAAATTATTGGGTGGGCAAATCTCTCCTACATCTCAAGTAACGGAATGCATCGTTGAAAAAACGATTTTGATAATATTTTCGAAAAAATCGAACTTCAACGCGATCGCTTCACAAGGACCTTTCTTTTCGCGGTTTTTATTTATTAATTCGATTCTGAAGGGTGGGCATTCGAAATTATTGGGTGGGCAAATATCTTCTACATCTAAACTAACGGACAGCATTGATGAAAGAACGATTTTGATAATATTTTCGAAAAAAATCGAACTTTAACGCGATCGCTTCACAAGGTCCCTTCTTTTCGCGGTTTTTATTTTTTAATTCGATTCTGAAGGGTGGGCATACGAAATTATTGGGTGGGCAAGTCTCTCTACATCTAAACTAACGGACAGCATTGATGAAAGAACGATTTTGATAATATTTTTGAAAAAAATCGAACTTTAACGCGATCGCTTCACAAGGTCCCTTCTTTTCGCGGTTTTTATTTTTTAATTCGTTTCTGAAGGGTGGGCATACGAAATTATTGGGTGGGAAAATCTCTTCTACATCTAAACTAACGGACAGCATTGATGAAAGAACGATTTTGATAATATTTTCGAAAAAAATCGAACTTTAACGCGATCGCTTCACAAGGTCCCTTCTTTTCGCGGTTTTTATTTTTTAAATCGTTTCTGAAGGGTGGGCATACGAAATTATTGGGTGGGAAAATGTCTCCTACATCCAAACTAACGGACTGCATCGTTGAAAGAACGATTTTGATAATATTTTCGAAAAAAATCGCACTTCAACGCGATCGCTTCACAAGGACCCTTCTTTTCGCGGTTTTTATTTTTTAATTCGATTCTGAAGGGTGGGCATACGAAATTATTGGGTGGGCAAATCTCTCTACATCTAAACTAACGGACAGCATTGATGAAAGAACGATTTTGATAATATTTTCGAAAAAAATCGAACTTTAACGCGATCGCTTCACAAGGTCCCTTCTTTTCGCGGTTTTTATTTTTTAATTCGTTTCTGAAGGGTGGGCATTGGAAATTATTGGGTGGGAAAATCTCTTCTACATCCAAACTAACGGACTGCATCGTTGAAAGAACGATTTTGTTAAAATATTGGGTAATAATCGAACTTTAACGCGATCGCTTCACAAGGACCCTTCTTTTCCTGATTTTTATTTTTTAATTCGATTCTGAAGGGTGGGCATACGAAATTATTGAGTGGGCAAATCTCTCCTACATCTAAACTAACGGACAGCATTGATGAAAGAACGATTTTGATAATATTTTCGAAAAATATCGGACTTTAACGCGATCGCTTCACAAGGACCCTTCTTTTCGCGGTTTTTATTTTTTAATTCGTTTCTGAAGGGTGGGCATACGAAATTATTGGGTGGGAAAATCTCTTCTACATCCAATCTAAAGGACTGCGTCGTTGAAAGAACGATTTTGATAATATTTTCGAAAAAAATCGAACATTAACGCGATCGCTTCACAAGGACACTTCTTTTCGCGGTTTTTATTTTTTAATTCGATTCTGAAGGGGGGGGCATACGAAATTATTGAGTGGGAAAATCTCTCCTGCATCTAAACTAACGGAGTGCATCGTTGAAAGAACGATTTTAATAAAATATTGGGTAATAATCGAACTTTAACGCGATCGCTTCACAAGGACCCTTCTTTTCCTGGTTTTTATTTTTTAATTCGATTCTGAAGGGTGGGCATACGAAATTATTGAGTGGGCAAATCTCTCCTACATCTAAACTAACGGACAGCATTGATGAAAGAACGATTTTGATAATATTTTCGAAAAAAGTCGAACTTTAACGCGATCGCTTCACAAGGTCCCTTCTTTTCGCGGTTTATATTTTTTAATTCGTTTCTGAAGGGTGGGCATACGAAATTATTGGGTGGGAAAATCTCTTCTACATCCAATCTAAAGGACTGCATCGTTGAAAGAACGATTTTGATAATATTTTCGAAAAAAATCGAACATTAACGCGATCGCTTCACAAGGACACTTCTTTTCGCGGTTTTTATTTTTTAATTCGATTCTGAAGGGGGGGCATACGAAATTATTGAGTGGGAAAATCTCTCCTGCATCTAAACTAACGGACTGCATCGTTGAAAGAACGATTTTGATAAAATATTGGGTAATAATCGAACTTTAACGCGATCGCTTCACAAGGACCCTTCTTTTCCTGGTTTTTATTTTTTAATTCGATTCTGAAGGGGGGGCATACGAAATTATTGAGTGGGAAAATCTCTCCTGCATCTAAACTAACGGAGTGCATCGTTGAAAAAACGATTTTAATAAAATATTGGGTAATAATCGAACTTTAACGCGATCGCTTCACAAGGTCCCTTCTTTTCGCGGTTTTTATTTTTTAAATCGTTTCTGAAGGGTGGGCATACGAAATTATTGGGTGGGAAAATCTCTTCTACATCCAAACTAACGGACTGCATCGTTGAAAGAACGATTTTGATAATATTTTCGAAAAAAATCGCACTTCAACGCGATCGCTTCACAAGGACCCTTCTTTTCGCGGTTTTTATTTTTTAATTCGATTCTGAAGGGTGGGCATACGAAATTATTGGGTGGGCAAATCTCTTCTACATCTAAGCTAACGGACAGCATTGATGAAAGAACGATTGTGATAATATTTTCGAAAAAAAATCGAACTTTAACGCGATCGCTTCACAAGGTCCCTTCTTTTCGCGGTTTTTATTTTTTAATTCGTTTCTGAAGGGTGGGCATACGAAATTATTGGGTGGGAAAATCTCTTCTACATCCAAACTAACGGACTGCATCGTTGAAAGAACGATTTTGATAAAATATTGGGTAATAATCGAACTTTAACGCGATCGCTTCACAAGGGCACTACTTTTTGCGGTTTTTATTTTTTAATTCGATTCTGAAGGGTGCGCATACGAAATTATTGCGTGGGCAAATCTCTCCTACATCTAAAGTAACGGACTGAATCGTTGAAAAAACGATTTTGATAATATTTTCGAAAAAATCGAACTTCAACGCGATCGCTTCACAAGGACCCTTCTTTTCGCGGTTTTTATTTTTTAATTCGATTCCGAATGGTGGGCATACGAAATTATTGGGTGGGCAAATCTCTTCTACATCTAAACTAACGGACAGCATTGATGAAAGAACGATTTTGATAATATTTTCGAAAAAAGTCGAACTTTAACGCGATCGCTTCACAAGGTCCCTTCTTTTCGCGGTTTTTATTTTTTAAATCGTTTCTGAAGGGTGGGCATACGAAATTATTGGGTGGGAAAATCTCTTCTACATCCAAACTAACGGACTGCATCGTTGAAAGAACGATTTTGATAAAATATTGGGTAATAATCGAACTTTAACGCGATCGCTTCACAAGGACCCTTCTTTTCCTGGTTTTTATTTTTTAATTCGATTCTGAAGGGTGGGCATACGAAATTATTGAGTGGGCAAATCTCTCCTACATCTAAACTAACGGACAGCATTGATGAAAGAACGATTTTGATAATATTTTCGAAAAATATCGGACTTTAACGCGATCGCTTCACAAGGATCCTTCTTTTCGCGGTTTTTATTGTTTAATTCGATTCTGAAGGGTGGGCATACCAACTTTTTGGGTGGCCAAATCTCTCCTACATCTAAACTAACGTACTGCATCGTTGAAAGAGCGATTTTGATAATATTTTCGAAAAATATCGGACTTTAACGCGATCGCTTCACAAGGACCCTTCTTTTCGCGGTTTTTATTTTTTAATTCGATTCTGAAGGGTGGGCATACGAAATTATTGAGTGGGCAAATCTCTCCTACATCTAAACTAGCGGAATGCATCGTTGCAGGAACGATTTTGATAATATTTTCGAAAAAAATCGAACTTTAACGCGATCGCTTCACAAGGACACTACTTTTTGCGGTTTTTATTTTTTAATTCGATTCTGAAGGGTGCGCATACGAAATTATTGGGTGGGCAAATCTCTCCTACATCTAAAGTAACGGACTGCATCGTTGAAAAAACGATTTTGATAATATTTTCGAAAAAATCGAACTTCAACGCGATCGCTTCACAAGGACCCTTCTTTTCGCGGTTTTTATTTTTTAATTCGATTCTGAAGGGTGGGCATACGAAATTATTGGGTGGGCAAATCTCTCTATATCTAAACTAACGGACAGCATTGATGAAAGAACGATTTTGATAATATTTTCGAAAAAAATCGAACTTTAACGCGATCGCTTCACAAGGTCCCTTCTTTTCGCGGTTTTTATTTTTTAATTCGTTTCTGAAGGGTGGGCATACGAAATTATTGGGTGGCAAAATCTCTTCTACATCTAAACTAACGGACAGCATTGATGAAAGAACGATTTTGATAATATTTTCGAAAAAAATCGAACTTTAACGCGATCGCTTCACAAGGTCCCTTCTTTTCGCGGTTTTTATTTTTTAAATCGTTTCTGAAGGGTGGGCATACGAAATTATTGGGTGGGAAAATCTCTTTTACATCCAAAGTAACGGACTGCATCGTTGAAAGAACGATTTTGATAATATTTTCGAAAAAAATCGCACTTCAACGCGATCGCTTCACAAGGACCCTTCTTTTCGCGGTTTTTATTTTTTAATTCGATTCTGAAGGGTGGGCATACGAAATTATTGGGTGGGCAAATCTCTTCTACATCTAAGCTAACGGACAGCATTGATGAAAGAACGATTTTGATAATATTTTCGAAAAAAATCGAACTTTAACGCGATCGCTTCACAAGGTCCCTTCTTTTCGCGGTTTTTATTTTTTCATTCGTTTCTGAAGGGTGGGCATACGAAATTATTGGGTGGGAAAATCTCTTCTACATCCAAACTAACGGACTGCATCGTTGAAAGAACGATTTTGATAAAATATTGGGTAATAATCGAACTTTAACGCGATCGCTTCACAAGGACCCTTCTTTTCCTGGTTTTTATTTTTTAATTCGATTCTGAAGGGTGGGCATACGAAATTATTGAGTGGGCAAATCTCTCCTACATCTAAAGTAACGGACAGCATTGATGAAAGAACGATTTTGATAATATTTTCGAAAAATATCGGACTTTAACGCGATCGCTTCACAAGGATCCTTCTTTTCGCGGTTTTTATTGTTTAATTCGATTCTGAAGGGTGGGCATACCAAATTTTTGGGTGGCCAAATCTCTCCTACATCTAAACTAACGTACTGCATCGTTGAAAGAGCGATTTTGATAATATTTTCGAAAAATATCGGACTTTAACGCGATCGCTTCACAAGGACCCTTCTTTTCGCGGTTTTTATTTTTTAATTCGATTCTGAAGGGTGGGCATACGAAATTATTGAGTGGGCAAATCTCTCCTACATCTAAACTAACGGAATGCATCGTTGCAGGAACGATTTTGATAATATTTTCGAAAAAAATCGAACTTTAACGCGATCGCTTCACAAGGACACTACTTTTTGCGGTTTTTATTTTTTAATTCGATTCTGAAGGGTGCGCATACGAAATTATTGGGTGGGCAAATCTCTCCTACATCTAAAGTAACGGACTGCATCGTTGAAAAAACGATTTTGATAATATTTTCGAAAAAATCGAACTTCAACCCGATCGCTTCACAAGGACCCTTCTTTTCGCGGTTTTTATTTTTTAATTCGATTCTGAAGGGTGGGCATACGAAATTATTGGGTGGGCAAATCTCTCTACATCTAAACTAACGGACAGCATTGATGAAAGAACGATTTTGATAATATTTTCGAAAAAAATCGAACTTTAACGCGATCGCTTCACAAGGTCCCTTCTTTTCGCGGTTTTTATTTTTTAATTCGTTTCTGAAGGGTGGGCATACGAAATTATTGGGTGGCAAAATCTCTTCTACATCTAAACTAACGGACAGCATTGATGAAAGAACGATTTTGATAATATTTTCGAAAAAAATCGAACTTTAACGCGATCGCTTCACAAGGTCCCTTCTTTTCGCGGTTTTTATTTTTTAAATCGTTTCTGAAGGGTGGGCATACGAAATTATTGGGTGGGAAAATCTCTTCTACATCCAAAGTAACGGACTGCATCGTTGAAAGAACGATTTTGATAATATTTTCGAAAAAAATCGCACTTCAACGCGATCGCTTCGCAAGGACCCTTCTTTTCGCGGTTTTTATTTTTTAATTCGATTCTGAAGGGTGGGCATACGAAATTATTGGGTGGGCAAATCTCTTCTACATCTAAGCTAACGGACAGCATTGATGAAAGAACGATTTTGATAATATTTTCGAAAAAAATCGAACTTTAACGCGATCGCTTCACAAGGTCCCTTCTTTTCGCGGTTTTTATTTTTTAATTCGTTTCTGAAGGGTGGGCATACGAAATTATTGGGTGGCAAAATCTCTTCTACATCCAAACTAACGGACTGCATCGTTGAAAGAACGATTTTGATAAAATATTGGGTAATAATCGAACTTTAACGCGATCGCTTCACAAGGACACTACTTTTTGCGGTTTTTATTTTTTAATTCGATTCTGAAGGGTGCGCATACGAAATTATTGCGTGGGCAAATCTCTCCTACATCTAAAGTAACGGACTGCATCGTTGAAAAAACGATTTTGATAATATTTTCGAAAAAATCGAACTTCAACGCGATCGCTTCACAAGGACCCTTCTTTTCGCGGTTTTTATTTTTTAATTCGATTCTGAAGGGTGGGCATACGAAATTATTGGGTGGGCAAATCTCTTCTACATCTAAACTAACGGACAGCATTGATGAAAGAACGATTTTGATAATATTTTCGAAAAAAGTCGAACTTTAACGCGATCGCTTCACAAGGTCCCTTCTTTTCGCGGTTTATATTTTTTAATTCGTTTCTGAAGGGTGGGCATACGAAATTATTGGGTGGGAAAATCTCTTCTACATCCAACCTAACGGACTACATCGTTGAAAGAACGATTTTGATAATATTTTCGAAAAAAATCGAACTTCAACGCGATCGCTTCACAAGGAAACTACATTTTGCTGTTTTTATTTTTTAATTCGATTCTGAAGGGTGGGCATACCAAATTTTTGGTTGGCCAAATCTCTCCTACATCTAAACTAACGGACTGCATCGTTGAAAGAACGATTTTGATAATATTTTCGAAAAATATCGGACTTTAACGCGATCGCTTCACAAGGACCCTTCTTTTCGCGGTTTTTATTTTTTAATTCGATTCTGAAGGGTGGGCATACGAAATTATTGAGTGGGCAAATCTCTCCTACATCTAAACTAACGGAATGCATCGTTGCAGGAACGATTTTGATAATATTTTCGAAAAAAAATCGAACTTTAACGCGATCGCTTCACAAGGACCCTTCTTTTCGCGGTTTTTATTTTTTAATTCGATTCTGAAGGGTGGGCATACGAAATTATTGGGTGGGCAAATCTCTCTACATCTAAACTAACGGACAGCATTGATGAAAGAACGATTTTGATAATATTTTCGAAAAAAATCGAACTTCAACGCGATCGCTTCACAAGGAAACTACTTTTTGCTGTTTTTATTTTTTAATTCGATTCTGAAGGGTGGGCATACGAAATTATTGGGTGGGCAAATCTCTTCTACATCTAAACTAACGGACAGCATTGATGAAAGAACGATTTTGATAATATTTTCGAAAAAAATCGAACTTTAACGCGATCGCTTCACAAGGTCCCTTCTTTTCGCGGTTTTTATTTTTTCATTCGTTTCTGAAGGGTGGGCATACGAAATTATTGGGTGGGAAAATCTCTTCTACATCCAAGCTAACGGACTGCATCGTTGAAAGAACGATTTTGATAAAATATTGGGTAATAATCGAACTTTAACGCGATCGCTTCACAAGGACCCTTCTTTTCCTGGTTTTTATTTTTTAATTCGATTCTGAAGGGTGGGCATACGAAATTATTGAGTGGGCAAATCTCTCCTACATCTAAACTAACGGACAGCATTGATAAAAGAACGATTTTGATAATATTTTCGAAAAATATCGGACTTTAACGCGATCGCTTCACAAGGATCCTTCTTTTCGCGGTTTTTATTGTTTAATTCGTTTCTGAAGGGTGGGCATACGAAATTATTGGGTGGGAAAATCTCTTCTACATCTAAACTAACGGACAGCATTGATGAAAGAACGATTTTGATAATATTTTCGAAAAAAGTCGAACTTTAACGCGATCGTTTCACAAGGTCCCATCTTTTCGCGGTTTTTATTTTTTAATTCGTTTCTGAAGGGTGGGCATACGAAATTGTTGGGTGGGAAAATCTCTTCTACATCTAAACTAACGGACAGCATTGATGAAAGAACGATTTTGATAATATTTTCGAAAAATATCGGACTTTAACGCGATCGCTTCACAAGGATCCTTCTTTTCGCGGTTTTTATTGTTTAATTCGATTCTGAAGGGTGGGCATACCAAATTTTTGGGTGGCCAAATCTCTCCTACATCTAAACTAACGTACTGCATCGTTGAAAGAGCGATTTTGATAATATTTTCGAAAAATATCGGACTTTAACGCGATCGCTTCACAAGGACCCTTCTTTTCGCGGTTTTTATTTTTTAATTCGATTCTGATGGGTGGGCATACGAAATTATTGAGTGGGCAAATCTCTCCTACATCTAAACTAACGGAATGCATCGTTGCAGGAACGATTTTGATAATATTTTCGAAAAAAATCGAACTTTAACGCGATCGCTTCACAAGGACACTACTTTTTGCGGTTTTTATTTTTTAATTCGATTCTGAAGGGTGCGCATACGAAATTATTGGGTGGGCAAATCTCTCCTACATCTAAAGTAACGGACTGCATCGTTGAAAAAACGATTTTGATAATATTTTCGAAAAAATCGAACTTCAACGCGATCGCTTCACAAGGACCCTTCTTTTCGCGGTTTTTATTTTTTAATTCGATTCTGAAGGGTGGGCATACGAAATTATTGGGTGGGCAAATCTCTCTACATCTAAACTAACGGACAGCATTGATGAAAGAACGATTTTGATAATATTTTCGAAAAAAATCGAACTTTAACGCGATCGCTTCACAAGGTCCCTTCTTTCCGCGGTTTTTATTTTTTAATTCGTTTCTGAAGGGTGGGCATACGAAATTATTGGGTGGCAAAATCTCTTCTACATCTAAACTAACGGACAGCATTGATGAAAGAACGATTTTGATAATATTTTCGAAAAAAATCGCACTTCAACGCGATCGCTTCACAAGGACCCTTCTTTTCGCGGTTTTTATTTTTTAATTCGATTCTGAAGGGTGGGCATACGAAATTATTGGGTGGGCAAATCTCTTCTACATCTAAGCTAACGGACAGCATTGATGAAAGAACGATTTTGATAATATTTTCGAAAAAAATCGAACTTTAACGCGATCGCTTCACAAGGTCCCTTCTTTTCGCGGTTTTTATTTTTTCATTCGTTTCTGAAGGGTGGGCATACGAAATTATTGGGTGGGAAAATCTCTTCTACATCCAAACTAACGGACTGCATCGTTGAAAGAACGATTTTGATAAAATATTGGGTAATAATCGAACTTTAACGCGATCGCTTCACAAGGACCCTTCTTTTCCTGGTTTTTATTTTTTAATTCGATTCTGAAGGGTGGGCATACGAAATTATTGAGTGGGCAAATCTCTCCTACATCTAAAGTAACGGACAGCATTGATGAAAGAACGATTTTGATAATATTTTCGAAAAATATCGGACTTTAACGCGATCGCTTCACAAGGATCCTTCTTTTCGCGGTTTTTATTGTTTAATTCGATTCTGAAGGGTGGGCATACCAAATTTTTGGGTGGCCAAATCTCTCCTACATCTAAACTAACGTACTGCATCGTTGAAAGAGCGATTTTGATAATATTTTCGAAAAATATCGGACTTTAACGCTATCGCTTCACAAGGACCCTTCTTTTCGCGGTTTTTATTTTTTAATTCGATTCTGAAGGGTGGGCATACGAAATTATTGAGTGGGCAAATCTCTCCTACATCTAAACTAACGTACTGCATCGTTGAAAGAGCGATTTTGATAATATTTTCGAAAAAAATCGAACTTTAACGCGATCGCTTCACAAGGTCCCTTCTTTTCGCGGTTTTTATTTTTTAATTCGTTTCTGAAGGGTGGGCATACGAAATTATTGGGTGGCAAAATCTCTTCTACATCCAAACTAACGGACTACATCGTTGAAAGAACGATTTTGATAATATTTTCGAAAAAAATCGAACTTCAACGCGATCGCTTCACAAGGAAACTACATTTTGCTGTTTTTATTTTTTAATTCGATTCTGAAGGGTGGGCATACCAAATTTTTGGTTGGCCAAATCTCTCCTACATCTAAACTAACGGACTGCATCGTTGAAAGAACGATTTTGATAATATTTTCGAAAAATATCGGACTTTAACGCGATCGCTTCACAAGGACCCTTCTTTTCGCGGTTTTTATTTTTTAATTCGATTCTGAAGGGTGGGCATACGAAATTATTGAGTGGGCAAATCTCTCCTACATCTAAACTAACGGAATGCATCGTTGCAGGAACGATTTTGATAATATTTTCGAAAAAAAATCGAACTTTAACGCGATCGCTTCACAAGGACCCTTCTTTTCGCGGTTTTTATTTTTTAATTCGATTCTGAAGGGTGGGCATACGAAATTATTGGGTGGGCAAATCTCTCTACATCTAAACTAACGGACAGCATTGATGAAAGAACGATTTTGATAATATTTTCGAAAAAAATCGAACTTCAACGCGATCGCTTCACAAGGAAACTACTTTTTGCTGTTTTTATTTTTTAATTCGATTCTGAAGGGTGGGCATACGAAATTATTGGGTGGGCAAATCTCTTCTACATCTAAACTAACGGACAGCATTGATGAAAGAACGATTTTGATAATATTTTCGAAAAAAATCGAACTTTAACGCGATCGCTTCACAAGGTCCCTTCTTTTCGCGGTTTTTATTTTTTCATTCGTTTCTGAAGGGTGGGCATACGAAATTATTGGGTGGGAAAATCTCTTCTACATCCAAGCTAACGGACTGCATCGTTGAAAGAACGATTTTGATAAAATATTGGGTAATAATCGAACTTTAACGCGATCGCTTCACAAGGACCCTTCTTTTCCTGGTTTTTATTTTTTAATTCGATTCTGAAGGGTGGGCATACGAAATTATTGAGTGGGCAAATCTCTCCTACATCTAAACTAACGGACAGCATTGATAAAAGAACGATTTTGATAATATTTTCGAAAAATATCGGACTTTAACGCGATCGCTTCACAAGGATCCTTCTTTTCGCGGTTTTTATTGTTTAATTCGTTTCTGAAGGGTGGGCATACGAAATTATTGGGTGGGAAAATCTCTTCTACATCTAAACTAACGGACAGCATTGATGAAAGAACGATTTTGATAATATTTTCGAAAAAAGTCGAACTTTAACGCGATCGTTTCACAAGGTCCCATCTTTTCGCGGTTTTTATTTTTTAATTCGTTTCTGAAGGGTGGGCATACGAAATTGTTGGGTGGGAAAATCTCTTCTACATCTAAACTAACGGACAGCATTGATGAAAGAACGATTTTGATAATATTTTCGAAAAATATCGGACTTTAACGCGATCGCTTCACAAGGATCCTTCTTTTCGCGGTTTTTATTGTTTAATTCGATTCTGAAGGGTGGGCATACCAAATTTTTGGGTGGCCAAATCTCTCCTACATCTAAACTAACGTACTGCATCGTTGAAAGAGCGATTTTGATAATATTTTCGAAAAATATCGGACTTTAACGCGATCGCTTCACAAGGACCCTTCTTTTCGCGGTTTTTATTTTTTAATTCGATTCTGATGGGTGGGCATACGAAATTATTGAGTGGGCAAATCTCTCCTACATCTAAACTAACGGAATGCATCGTTGCAGGAACGATTTTGATAATATTTTCGAAAAAAATCGAACTTTAACGCGATCGCTTCACAAGGACACTACTTTTTGCGGTTTTTATTTTTTAATTCGATTCTGAAGGGTGCGCATACGAAATTATTGGGTGGGCAAATCTCTCCTACATCTAAAGTAACGGACTGCATCGTTGAAAAAACGATTTTGATAATATTTTCGAAAAAATCGAACTTCAACGCGATCGCTTCACAAGGACCCTTCTTTTCGCGGTTTTTATTTTTTAATTCGATTCTGAAGGGTGGGCATACGAAATTATTGGGTGGGCAAATCTCTCTACATCTAAACTAACGGACAGCATTGATGAAAGAACGATTTTGATAATATTTTCGAAAAAAATCGAACTTTAACGCGATCGCTTCACAAGGTCCCTTCTTTTCGCGGTTTTTATTTTTTAATTCGTTTCTGAAGGGTGGGCATACGAAATTATTGGGTGGGAAAATCTCTTCTACATCCAACCTAACGGACTACATCGTTGAAAGAACGATTTTGATAATATTTTCGAAAAAAATCGAACTTCAACGCGATCGCTTCACAAGGAAACTACTTTTTGCTGTTTTTACTTTTTAATTCGATTCTGAAGGGTGGGCATACGAAATTATTGGGTGGGCAAATCTCTTCTACATCTAAACTAACGGACAGCATTGATGAAAGAACGATTTTGATAATATTTTCGAAAAAAATCGAACTTTAACGCGATCGCTTCACAAGGTCCCTTCTTTTCGCGGTTTTTATTTTTTAATTCGATTCTGAAGGGTGGGCATACGAAATGATTGAGTGGGCAAATCTCTCCTACATCTAAACTAACGGAATGCATCGTTGCAGGAACGATTTTGATAATATTTTCGAAAAAAAATCGAACTTTAACGCGATCGCTTCACAAGGACCCTTCTTTTCGCGGTTTTTATTTTTTAATTCGATTCTGAAGGGTGGGCATACGAAATGATTGAGTGGGCAAATCTCTCCTACATCTAAACTAACGGACAGCATTGATGAAAGAACGATTTTGATAATATTTTCGAAAAAAATCGAACTTTAACGCGATCGCTTCACAAGGTCCCTTCTTTTCGCGGTTTTTATTTTTTAATTCGTTTCTGAAGGGTGGGCATACGAAATTATTGGGTGGGAAAATCTCTTCTACATCCAACCTAACGGAATGCATCGTTGCAGGAACGATTTTGATAATATTTTCGAAAAAAATCGAACTTTAACGCGATCGCTTCACAAGGACACTACTTTTTGCGGTTTTTATTTTTTAATTCGATTCTGAAGGGTGCGCATACGAAATTATTGGTTGGCCAAATCTCTCCTACATCTAAACTAACGGACTGCATCGTTGAAAGAACGATTTTGATAATATTTTCGAAAAATATCGGACTTTAACGCGATCGCTTCACAAGGACCCTTCTTTTCGCGGTTTTTATTTTTTAATTCGATTCTGAAGGGTGGGCATACGAAATGATTGAGTGGGCAAATCTCTCCTACATCTAAACTAACGGAATGCATCGTTGCAGGAACGATTTTGATAATATTTTCGAAAAAAAATCGAACTTTAACGCGATCGCTTCACAAGGACCCTTCTTTTCGCGGTTTTTATTTTTTAATTCGATTCTGAAGGGTGGGCATACGAAATTATTGGGTGGGCAAATCTCTCTACATCTAAACTAACGGACAGCATTGATGAAAGAACGATTTTGATAATATTTTCGAAAAAAATCGAACTTCAACGCGATCGCTTCACAAGGAAACTACTTTTTGCTGTTTTTACTTTTTAATTCGATTCTGAAGGGTGGGCATACGAAATTATTGGGTGGGCAAATCTCTTCTACATCTAAACTAACGGACAGCATTGATGAAAGAACGATTTTGATAATATTTTCGAAAAAAATCGAACTTTAACGCGATCGCTTCACAAGGTCCCTTCTTTTCGCGGTTTTTATTTTTTCATTCGTTTCTGAAGGGTGGGCATACGAAATTATTGGGTGGGAAAATCTCTTCTACATCCAAACTAACGGACTGCATCGTTGAAAGAACGATTTTGCTAAAATATTGGGTAATAATCGAACTTTAACGCGATCGCTTCACAAGGACCCTTCTTTTCCTGGTTTTTATTTTTTAATTCGATTCTGAAGGGTGGGCATAGGAAATTATTGAGTGGGCAAATCTCTCCTACATCTAAACTAACGGACAGCATTGATAAAAGAACGATTTTGATAATATTTTCGAAAAATATCGGACTTTAACGCGATCGCTTCACAAGGATCCTTCTTTTCGCGGTTTTTATTGTTTAATTCGTTTCTGAAGGGTGGGCATACGAAATTATTGGGTGGGAAAATCTCTTCTACATCTATACTAACGGACAGCATTGATGAAAGAACGATTTTGATAATATTTTCGAAAAAAGTCGAACTTTAACGCGATCGTTTCACAAGGTCCCATCTTTTCGCGGTTTTTATTTTTTAATTCGTTTCTGAAGGGTGGGCATACGAAATTGTTGGGTGGGAAAATCTCTTCTACATCTAAACTAACGGACAGCATTGATGAAAGAACGATTTTGATAATATTTTCGAAAAATATCGGACTTTAACGCGATCGCTTCGCAAGGATCCTTCTTTTCGCGGTTTTTATTGTTTAATTCGATTCTGAAGGGTGGGCATACCAAATTTTTGGGTGGCCAAATCTCTCCTACATCTAAACTAACGTACTGCATCGTTGAAAGAGCGATTTTGATAATATTTTCGAAAAATATCGGACTTTAACGCGATCGCTTCACAAGGACCCTTCATTTCGCGGTTTTTATTTTTTAATTCGATTCTGATGGGTGGGCATACGAAATTATTGAGTGGGCAAATCTCTCCTACATCTAAACTAACGGAATGCATCGTTGCAGGAACGATTTTGATAATATTTTCGAAAAAAATCGAACTTTAACGCGATCGCTTCACAAGGACACTACTTTTTGCGGTTTTTATTTTTTAATTCGATTCTGAAGGGTGCGCATACGAAATTATTGGGTGGGCAAATCTCTCCTACATCTAAAGTAACGGACTGCATCGTTGAAAAAACGATTTTGATAATATTTTCGAAAAAATCGAACTTCAACGCGATCGCTTCACAAGGACCCTTCTTTTCGCGGTTTTTATTTTTTAATTCGATTCTGAAGGGTGGGCATACGAAATTATTGGGTGGGCAAATCTCTCTACATCTAAACTAACGGACAGCATTGATGAAAGAACGATTTTGATAATATTTTCGAAAAAAATCGAACTTTAACGCGATCGCTTCACAAGGTCCCTTCTTTTCGCGGTTTTTATTTTTTAATTCGTTTCTGAAGGGTGGGCATACGAAATTATTGGGTGGAAAAATCTCTTCTACATCTAAACTAACGGACAGCATTGATGAAAGAACGATTTTGATAATATTTTCGAAAAAAATCGAACTTTAACGCGATCGCTTCACAAGGTCCCTTCTTTTCGCGGTTTTTATTTTTTAAATCGTTTCTGAAGGGTGGGCATACGAAATTATTGGGTGGGAAAATCTCTTCTACATCCAAAGTAACGGACTGCATCGTTGAAAGAACGATTTTGATAATATTTTCGAAAAAAATCGCACTTCAACGCGATCGCTTCACAAGGACCCTTCTTTTCGCGGTTTTTATTTTTTAATTCGATTCTGAAGGGTGGGCATACGAAATTATTGGGTGGGCAAATCTCTTCTACATCTAAGCTAACGGACAGCATTGATGAAAGAACGATTTTGATAATATTTTCGAAAAAAATCGAACTTTAACGCGATCGCTTCACAAGGTCCCTTCTTTTCGCGGTTTTTATTTTTTAATTCGTTTCTGAAGGGTGGGCATACGAAATTATTGGGTGGCAAAATCTCTTCTACATCCAAACTAACGGACTGCATCGTTGAAAGAACGATTTTGATAAAATATTGGGTAATAATCGAACTTTAACGCGATCGCTTCACAAGGACACTACTTTTTGTGGTTTTTATTTTTTAATTCGATTCTGAAGGGTGCGCATACGAAATTATTGCGTGGGCAAATCTCTCCTACATCTAAAGTAACGGACTGCATCGTTGAAAAAACGATTTTGATAATATTTTCGAAAAAATCGAACTTCAACGCGATCGCTTCACAAGGACCCTTCTTTTCGCGGTTTTTATTTTTTAATTCGATTCTGAAGGGTGGGCATACGAAATTATTGGGTGGGCAAATCTCTTCTACATCTAAACTAACGGACAGCATTGATGAAAGAACGATTTTGATAATATTTTCGAAAAAAGTCGAACTTTAACGCGATCGCTTCACAAGGTCCCTTCTTTTCGCGGTTTATATTTTTTAATTCGTTTCTGAAGGGTGGGCATACGAAATTATTGGGTGGGCAAATCTCTTCTACATCTAAGCTAACGGACAGCATTGATGAAAGAACGATTTTGATAATATTTTCGAAAAAAATCGAACTTTAACGCGATCGCTTCACAAGGTCCCTTCTTTTCGCGGTTTTTATTTTTTAATTCGTTTCTGAAGGGTGGGCATACGAAATTATTGGGTGGCAAAATCTCTTCTACATCCAAACTAACGGACTGCATCGTTGAAAGAACGATTTTGATAAAATATTGGGTAATAATCGAACTTTAACGCGATCGCTTCACAAGGACACTACTTTTTGCGGTTTTTATTTTTTAATTCGATTCTGAAGGGTGCGCATACGAAATTATTGCGTGGGCAAATCTCTCCTACATCTAAAGTAACGGACTGCATCGTTGCAGGAACGATTTTGATAATATTTTCGAAAAAAAATCGAACTTTAACGCGATCGCTTCACAAGGAAACTACATTTTGCTGTTTTTATTTTTTAATTCGATTCTGAAGGGTGGGCATACCAAATTTTTGGTTGGCCAAATCTCTCCTACATCTAAACTAACGGACTGCATCGTTGAAAGAACGATTTTGATAATATTTTCGAAAAATATCGGACTTTAACGCGATCGCTTCACAAGGACCCTTCTTTTCGCGGTTTTTATTTTTTAATTCGATTCTGAAGGGTGGGCATACGAAATTATTGAGTGGGCAAATCTCTCCTACATCTAAACTAACGGAATGCATCGTTGCAGGCACGATTTTGATAATATTTTCGAAAAAAAATCGAACTTTAACGCGATCGCTTCACAAGGGCCCTTCTTTTCGCGGTTTTTATTTTTTAATTCGATTCTGAAGGGTGGGCATACGAAATTATTGGGTGGGCAAATCTCTCTACATCTAAACTAACGGACAGCATTGATGAAAGAACGATTTTGATAATATTTTCGAAAAAAATCGAACTTCAACGCGATCGCTTCACAAGGAAACTACTTTTTGCTGTTTTTATTTTTTAATTCGATTCTGAAGGGTGGGCATACGAAATTATTGGGTGGGCAAATCTCTTCTACATCTAAACTAACGGACAGCATTGATGAAAGAACGATTTTGATAATATTTTCGAAAAAAATCGAACTTTAACGCGATCGCTTCACAAGGTCCCTTCTTTTCGCGGTTTTTATTTTTTCATTCGTTTCTGAAGGGTGGGCATACGAAATTATTGGGTGGGAAAATCTCTTCTACATCCAAGCTAACGGACTGCATCGTTGAAAGAACGATTTTGATAAAATATTGGGTAATAATCGAACTTTAACGCGATCGCTTCACAAGGACCCTTCTTTTCCTGGTTTTTATTTTTTAATTCGATTCTGAAGGGTGGGCATACGAAATTATTGAGTGGGCAAATCTCTCCTACATCTAAACTAACGGACAGCATTGATAAAAGAACGATTTTGATAATATTTTCGAAAAATATCGGACTTTAACGCGATCGCTTCACAAGGATCCTTCTTTTCGCGGTTTTTATTGTTTAATTCGTTTCTGAAGGGTGGGCATACGAAATTATTGGGTGGGAAAATCTCTTCTACATCTAAACTAACGGACAGCATTGATGAAAGAACGATTTTGATAATATTTTCGAAAAAAGTCGAACTTTAACGCGATCGTTTCACAAGGTCCCATTTTTTCGCGGTTTTTATTTTTTAATTCGTTTCTGAAGGGTGGGCATACGAAATTGTTGGGTGGGAAAATCTCTTCTACATCTAAACTAACGGACAGCATTGATGAAAGAACGATTTTGATAATATTTTCGAAAAATATCGGACTTTAACGCGATCGCTTCACAAGGATCCTTCTTTTCGCGGTTTTTATTGTTTAATTCGATTCTGAAGGGTGGGCATACCAAATTTTTGGGTGGCCAAATCTCTCCTACATCTAAACTAACGTACTGCATCGTTGAAAGAGCGATTTTGATAATATTTTCGAAAAATATCGGACTTTAACGCGATCGCTTCACAAGGACCCTTCTTTTCGCGGTTTTTATTTTTTAATTCGATTCTGATGGGTGGGCATACGAAATTATTGAGTGGGCAAATCTCTCCTACATCTAAACTAACGGAATGCATCGTTGCAGGAACGATTTTGATAATATTTTCGAAAAAAATCGAACTTTAACGCGATCGCTTCACAAGGACACTACTTTTTGCGGTTTTTATTTTTTAATTCGATTCTGAAGGGTGCGCATACGAAATTATTGGGTGGGCAAATCTCTCCTACATCTAAAGTAACGGACTGCATCGTTGAAAAAACGATTTTGATAATATTTTCGAAAAAATCGAACTTCAACGCGATCGCTTCACAAGGACACTACTTTTTGCGGTTTTTATTTTTTAATTCGATTCTGAAGGGTGCGCATACGAAATTATTGGGTGGGCAAATCTCTCCTACATCTAAAGTAACGGACTGCATCGTTGAAAAAACGATTTTGATAATATTTTCGAAAAAATCGAACTTCAACGCGATCGCTTCACAAGGACCCTTCTTTTCGCGGTTTTTATTTTTTAATTCGATTCTGAAGGGTGGGCATACGAAATTATTGGGTGGGCAAATCTCTCTACATCTAAACTAACGGACAGCATTGATGAAAGAACGATTTTGATAATATTTTCGAAAAAAATCGAACTTTAACGCGATCGCTTCACAAGGTCCCTTCTTTTCGCGGTTTTTATTTTTTAATTCGTTTCTGAAGGGTGGGCATACGAAATTATTGGGTGGAAAAATCTCTTCTACATCTAAACTAACGGACAGCATTGATGAAAGAACGATTTTGATAATATTTTCGAAAAAAATCGAACTTTAACGCGATCGCTTCACAAGGTCCCTTCTTTTCGCGGTTTTTATTTTTTAAATCGTTTCTGAAGGGTGGGCATACGAAATTATTGGGTGGGAAAATCTCTTCTACATCCAAAGTAACGGACTGCATCGTTGAAAGAACGATTTTGATAATATTTTCGAAAAAAATCGCACTTCAACGCGATCGCTTCACAAGGACCCTTCTTTTCGCGGTTTTTATTTTTTAATTCGATTCTGAAGGGTGGGCATACGAAATTATTGGGTGGGCAAATCTCTTCTACATCTAAGCTAACGGACAGCATTGATGAAAGAACGATTTTGATAATATTTTCGAAAAAAATCGAACTTTAACGCGATCGCTTCACAAGGTCCCTTCTTTTCGCGGTTTTTATTTTTTAATTCGTTTCTGAAGGGTGGGCATACGAAATTATTGGGTGGCAAAATCTCTTCTACATCCAAACTAACGGACTGCATCGTTGAAAGAACGATTTTGATAAAATATTGGGTAATAATCGAACTTTAACGCGATCGCTTCACAAGGACACTACTTTTTGTGGTTTTTATTTTTTAATTCGATTCTGAAGGGTGCGCATACGAAATTATTGCGTGGGCAAATCTCTCCTACATCTAAAGTAACGGACTGCATCGTTGAAAAAACGATTTTGATAATATTTTCGAAAAAATCGAACTTCAACGCGATCGCTTCACAAGGACCCTTCTTTTCGCGGTTTTTATTTTTTAATTCGATTCTGAAGGGTGGGCATACGAAATTATTGGGTGGGCAAATCTCTTCTACATCTAAACTAACGGACAGCATTGATGAAAGAACGATTTTGATAATATTTTCGAAAAAAGTCGAACTTTAACGCGATCGCTTCACAAGGTCCCTTCTTTTCGCGGTTTATATTTTTTAATTCGTTTCTGAAGGGTGGGCATACGAAATTATTGGGTGGGCAAATCTCTTCTACATCTAAGCTAACGGACAGCATTGATGAAAGAACGATTTTGATAATATTTTCGAAAAAAATCGAACTTTAACGCGATCGCTTCACAAGGTCCCTTCTTTTCGCGGTTTTTATTTTTTAATTCGTTTCTGAAGGGTGGGCATACGAAATTATTGGGTGGCAAAATCTCTTCTACATCCAAACTAACGGACTGCATCGTTGAAAGAACGATTTTGATAAAATATTGGGTAATAATCGAACTTTAACGCGATCGCTTCACAAGGACACTACTTTTTGCGGTTTTTATTTTTTAATTCGATTCTGAAGGGTGCGCATACGAAATTATTGCGTGGGCAAATCTCTCCTACATCTAAAGTAACGGACTGCATCGTTGCAGGAACGATTTTGATAATATTTTCGAAAAAAAATCGAACTTTAACGCGATCGCTTCACAAGGAAACTACATTTTGCTGTTTTTATTTTTTAATTCGATTCTGAAGGGTGGGCATACCAAATTTTTGGTTGGCCAAATCTCTCCTACATCTAAACTAACGGACTGCATCGTTGAAAGAACGATTTTGATAATATTTTCGAAAAATATCGGACTTTAACGCGATCGCTTCACAAGGACCCTACTTTTCGCGGTTTTTATTTTTTAATTCGATTCTGAAGGGTGGGCATACGAAATTATTGAGTGGGCAAATCTCTCCTACATCTAAACTAACGGAATGCATCGTTGCAGGCACGATTTTGATAATATTTTCGAAAAAAAATCGAACTTTAACGCGATCGCTTCACAAGGGCCCTTCTTTTCGCGGTTTTTATTTTTTAATTCGATTCTGAAGGGTGGGCATACGAAATTATTGGGTGGGCAAATCTCTCTACATCTAAACTAACGGACAGCATTGATGAAAGAACGATTTTGATAATATTTTCGAAAAAAATCGAACTTCAACGCGATCGCTTCACAAGGAAACTACTTTTTGCTGTTTTTATTTTTTAATTCGATTCTGAAGGGTGGGCATACGAAATTATTGGGTGGGCAAATCTCTTCTACATCTAAACTAACGGACAGCATTGATGAAAGAACGATTTTGATAATATTTTCGAAAAAAATCGAACTTTAACGCGATCGCTTCACAAGGTCCCTTCTTTTCGCGGTTTTTATTTTTTCATTCGTTTCTGAAGGGTGGGCATACGAAATTATTGGGTGGGAAAATCTCTTCTACATCCAAGCTAACGGACTGCATCGTTGAAAGAACGATTTTGATAAAATATTGGGTAATAATCGAACTTTAACGCGATCGCTTCACAAGGACCCTTCTTTTCCTGGTTTTTATTTTTTAATTCGATTCTGAAGGGTGGGCATACGAAATTATTGAGTGGGCAAATCTCTCCTACATCTAAACTAACGGACAGCATTGATAAAAGACCGATTTTGATAATATTTTCGAAAAATATCGGACTTTAACGCGATCGCTTCACAAGGATCCTTCTTTTCGCGGTTTTTATTGTTTAATTCGTTTCTGAAGGGTGGGCATACGAAATTATTGGGTGGGAAAATCTCTTCTACATCTAAACTAACGGACAGCATTGATGAAAGAACGATTTTGATAATATTTTCGAAAAAAGTCGAACTTTAACGCGATCGTTTCACAAGGTCCCATTTTTTCGCGGTTTTTATTTTTTAATTCGTTTCTGAAGGGTGGGCATACGAAATTGTTGGGTGGGAAAATCTCTTCTACATCTAAACTAACGGACAGCATTGATGAAAGAACGATTTTGATAATATTTTCGAAAAATATCGGACTTTAACGCGATCGCTTCACAAGGACCCTTCTTTTCGCGGTTTTTATTTTTTAATTCGATTCTGATGGGTGGGCATACGAAATTATTGAGTGGGCAAATCTCTCCTACATCTAAACTAACGGAATGCATCGTTGCAGGAACGATTTTGATAATATTTTCGAAAAAAATCGAACTTTAACGCGATCGCTTCACAAGGACACTACTTTTTGCGGTTTTTATTTTTTAATTCGATTCTGAAGGGTGCGCATACGAAATTATTGGGTGGGCAAATCTCTCCTACATCTAAAGTAACGGACTGCATCGTTGAAAAAACGATTTTGATAATATTTTCGAAAAAATCGAACTTCAACGCGATCGCTTCACAAGGACCCTTCTTTTCGCGGTTTTTATTTTTTAATTCGATTCTGAAGGGTGGGCATACGAAATTATTGGGTGGGCAAATCTCTCTACATCTAAACTAACGGACAGCATTGATGAAAGAACGATTTTGATAATATTTTCGAAAAAAATCGAACTTTAACGCGATCGCTTCACAAGGTCCCTTCTTTTCGCGGTTTTTATTTTTTAATTCGTTTCTGAAGGGTGGGCATACGAAATTATTGGGTGGGAAAATCTCTTCTACATCCAACCTAACGGACTACATCGTTGAAAGAACGATTTTGATAATATTTTCGAAAAAAATCGAACTTCAACGCGATCGCTTCACAAGGAAACTACATTTTGCTGTTTTTATTTTTTAATTCGATTCTGAAGGGTGGGCATACCAAATTTTTGGTTGGCCAAATCTCTCCTACATCTAAACTAACGGACTGCATCGTTGAAAGAACGATTTTGATAATATTTTCGAAAAATATCGGACTTTAACGCGATCGCTTCACAAGGACCCTTCTTTTCGCGGTTTTTATTTTTTAATTCGATTCTGAAGGGTGGGCATACGAAATTATTGAGTGGGCAAATCTCTCCTACATCTAAACTAACGGAATGCATCGTTGCAGGAACGATTTTGATAATATTTTCGAAAAAAAATCGAACTTTAACGCGATCGCTTCACAAGGACCCTTCTTTTCGCGGTTTTTATTTTTTAATTCGATTCTGAAGGGTGGGCATACGAAATTATTGGGTGGGCAAATCTCTCTACATCTAAACTAACGGACAGCATTGATGAAAGAACGATTTTGATAATATTTTCGAAAAAAATCGAACTTCAACGCGATCGCTTCACAAGGAAACTACTTTTTGCTGTTTTTACTTTTTAATTCGATTCTGAAGGGTGGGCATACGAAATTATTGGGTGGGCAAATCTCTTCTACATCTAAACTAACGGACAGCATTGATGAAAGAACGATTTTGATAATATTTTCGAAAAAAATCGAACTTTAACGCGATCGCTTCACAAGGTCCCTTCTTTTCGCGGTTTTTATTTTTTCATTCGTTTCTGAAGGGTGGGCATACGAAATTATTGGGTGGGAAAATCTCTTCTACATCCAAACTAACGGACTGCATCGTTGAAAGAACGATTTTGATAAAATATTGGGTAATAATCGAACTTTAACGCGATCGCTTCACAAGGACCCTTCTTTTCCTGGTTTTTATTTTTTAATTCGATTCTGAAGGGTGGGCATAGGAAATTATTGAGTGGGCAAATCTCTCCTACATCTAAACTAACGGACAGCATTGATAAAAGAACGATTTTGATAATATTTTCGAAAAATATCGGACTTTAACGCGATCGCTTCACAAGGATCCTTCTTTTCGCGGTTTTTATTGTTTAATTCGTTTCTGAAGGGTGGGCATACGAAATTATTGGGTGGGAAAATCTCTTCTACATCTAAACTAACGGACAGCATTGATGAAAGAACGATTTTGATAATATTTTCGAAAAAAGTCGAACTTTAACGCGATCGTTTCACAAGGTCCCATCTTTTCGCGGTTTTTATTTTTTAATTCGTTTCTGAAGGGTGGGCATACGAATTTGTTGGGTGGGAAAATCTCTTCTACATCTAAACTAACGGACAGCATTGATGAAAGAACGATTTTGATAATATTTTCGAAAAATATCGGACTTTAACGCGATCGCTTCGCAAGGATCCTTCTTTTCGCGGTTTTTATTGTTTAATTCGATTCTGAAGGGTGGGCATACCAAATTTTTGGGTGGCCAAATCTCTCCTACATCTAAACTAACGTACTGCATCGTTGAAAGAGCGATTTTGATAATATTTTCGAAAAATATCGGACTTTAACGCGATCGCTTCACAAGGACCCTTCATTTCGCGGTTTTTATTTTTTAATTCGATTCTGATGGGTGGGCATACGAAATTATTGAGTGGGCAAATCTCTCCTACATCTAAACTAACGGAATGCATCGTTGCAGGAACGATTTTGATAATATTTTCGAAAAAAATCGAACTTTAACGCGATCGCTTCACAAGGACACTACTTTTTGCGGTTTTTATTTTTTAATTCGATTCTGAAGGGTGCGCATACGAAATTATTGGGTGGGCAAATCTCTCCTACATCTAAAGTAACGGACTGCATCGTTGAAAAAACGATTTTGATAATATTTTCGAAAAAATCGAACTTCAACGCGATCGCTTCACAAGGACCCTTCTTTTCGCGGTTTTTATTTTTTAATTCGATTCTGAAGGGTGGGCATACGAAATTATTGGGTGGGCAAATCTCTCTACATCTAAACTAACGGACAGCATTGATGAAAGAACGATTTTGATAATATTTTCGAAAAAAATCGAACTTTAACGCGATCGCTTCACAAGGTCCCTTCTTTTCGCGGTTTTTATTTTTTAATTCGTTTCTGAAGGGTGGGCATACGAAATTATTGGGTGGAAAAATCTCTTCTACATCTAAACTAACGGACAGCATTGATGAAAGAACGATTTTGATAATATTTTCGAAAAAAATCGAACTTTAACGCGATCGCTTCACAAGGTCCCTTCTTTTCGCGGTTTTTATTTTTTAAATCGTTTCTGAAGGGTGGGCATACGAAATTATTGGGTGGGAAAATCTCTTCTACATCCAAAGTAACGGACTGCATCGTTGAAAGAACGATTTTGATAATATTTTCGAAAAAAATCGCACTTCAACGCGATCGCTTCACAAGGACCCTTCTTTTCGCGGTTTTTATTTTTTAATTCGATTCTGAAGGGTGGGCATACGAAATTATTGGGTGGGCAAATCTCTTCTACATCTAAGCTAACGGACAGCATTGATGAAAGAACGATTTTGATAATATTTTCGAAAAAAATCGAACTTTAACGCGATCGCTTCACAAGGTCCCTTCTTTTCGCGGTTTTTATTTTTTAATTCGTTTCTGAAGGGTGGGCATACGAAATTATTGGGTGGCAAAATCTCTTCTACATCCAAACTAACGGACTGCATCGTTGAAAGAACGATTTTGATAAAATATTGGGTAATAATCGAACTTTAACGCGATCGCTTCACAAGGACACTACTTTTTGTGGTTTTTATTTTTTAATTCGATTCTGAAGGGTGCGCATACGAAATTATTGCGTGGGCAAATCTCTCCTACATCTAAAGTAACGGACTGCATCGTTGAAAAAACGATTTTGATAATATTTTCGAAAAAATCGAACTTCAACGCGATCGCTTCACAAGGACCCTTCTTTTCGCGGTTTTTATTTTTTAATTCGATTCTGAAGGGTGGGCATACGAAATTATTGGGTGGGCAAATCTCTTCTACATCTAAACTAACGGACAGCATTGATGAAAGAACGATTTTGATAATATTTTCGAAAAAAGTCGAACTTTAACGCGATCGCTTCACAAGGTCCCTTCTTTTCGCGGTTTATATTTTTTAATTCGTTTCTGAAGGGTGGGCATACGAAATTATTGGGTGGGCAAATCTCTTCTACATCTAAGCTAACGGACAGCATTGATGAAAGAACGATTTTGATAATATTTTCGAAAAAAATCGAACTTTAACGCGATCGCTTCACAAGGTCCCTTCTTTTCGCGGTTTTTATTTTTTAATTCGTTTCTGAAGGGTGGGCATACGAAATTATTGGGTGGCAAAATCTCTTCTACATCCAAACTAACGGACTGCATCGTTGAAAGAACGATTTTGATAAAATATTGGGTAATAATCGAACTTTAACGCGATCGCTTCACAAGGACACTACTTTTTGCGGTTTTTATTTTTTAATTCGATTCTGAAGGGTGCGCATACGAAATTATTGCGTGGGCAAATCTCTCCTACATCTAAAGTAACGGACTGCATCGTTGCAGGAACGATTTTGATAATATTTTCGAAAAAAAATCGAACTTTAACGCGATCGCTTCACAAGGAAACTACATTTTGCTGTTTTTATTTTTTAATTCGATTCTGAAGGGTGGGCATACCAAATTTTTGGTTGGCCAAATCTCTCCTACATCTAAACTAACGTACTGCATCGTTGAAAGAGCGATTTTGATAATATTTTCGAAAAATATCGGACTTTAACGCGATCGCTTCACAAGGACCCTTCTTTTCGCGGATTTTATTTTTTAATTCGATTCTGATGGGTGGGCATACGAAATTATTGAGTGGGCAAATCTCTCCTACATCTAAACTAACGGAATGCATCGTTGCAGGCACGATTTTGATAATATTTTCGAAAAAAAATCGAACTTTAACGCGATCGCTTCACAAGGGCCCTTCTTTTCGCGGTTTTTATTTTTTAATTCGATTCTGAAGGGTGGGCATACGAAATTATTGGGTGGGCAAATCTCTCTACATCTAAACTAACGGACAGCATTGATGAAAGAACGATTTTGATAATATTTTCGAAAAAAATCGAACTTCAACGCGATCGCTTCACAAGGAAACTACTTTTTGCTGTTTTTATTTTTTAATTCGATTCTGAAGGGTGGGCATACGAAATTATTGGGTGGGAAAATCTCTTCTACATCTAAACTAACGGACAGCATTGATGAAAGAACGATTTTGATAATATTTTCGAAAAAAGTCGAACTTTAACGCGATCGTTTCACAAGGTCCCATTTTTTCGCGGTTTTTATTTTTTAATTCGTTTCTGAAGGGTGGGCATACGAAATTGTTGGGTGGGAAAATCTCTTCTACATCTAAACTAACGGACAGCATTGATGAAAGAACGATTTTGATAATATTTTCGAAAAATATCGGACTTTAACGCGATCGCTTCACAAGGATCCTTCTTTTCGCGGTTTTTATTGTTTAATTCGATTCTGAAGGGTGGGCATACCAAATTTTTGGGTGGCCAAATCTCTCCTACATCTAAACTAACGTACTGCATCGTTGAAAGAGCGATTTTGATAATATTTTCGAAAAATATCGGACTTTAACGCGATCGCTTCACAAGGACCCTTCTTTTCGCGGATTTTATTTTTTAATTCGATTCTGATGGGTGGGCATACGAAATTATTGAGTGGGCAAATCTCTCCTACATCTAAACTAACGGAATGCATCGTTGCAGGAACGATTTTGATAATATTTTCGAAAAAAATCGAACTTTAACGCGATCGCTTCACAAGGACACTACTTTTTGCGGTTTTTATTTTTTAATTCGATTCTGAAGGGTGCGCATACGAAATTATTGGGTGGGCAAATCTCTCCTACATCTAAAGTAACGGACTGCATCGTTGAAAAAACGATTTTGACAATATTTTCGAAAAAATCGAACTTCAACGCGATCGCTTCACAAGGACCCTTCTTTTCGCGGTTTTTATTTTTTAATTCGATTCTGAAGGGTGGGCATACGAAATTATTGGGTGGGCAAATCTCTCTACATCTAAACTAACGGACAGCATTGATGAAAGAACGATTTTGATAATATTTTCGAAAAAAATCGAACTTTAACGCGATCGCTTCACAAGGTCCCTTCTTTTCGCGGTTTTTATTTTTTAATTCGTTTCTGAAGGGTGGGCATACGAAATTATTGGGTGGCAAAATCTCTTCTACATCTAAACTAACGGACAGCATTGATGAAAGAACGATTTTGATAATATTTTCGAAAAAAATCGCACTTCAACGCGATCGCTTCACAAGGACCCTTCTTTTCGCGGTTTTTATTTTTTAATTCGATTCTGAAGGGTGGGCATACGAAATTATTGGGTGGGCAAATCTCTTCTACATCTAAGCTAACGGACAGCATTGATGAAAGAACGATTTTGATAATATTTTCGAAAAAAATCGAACTTTAACGCGATCGCTTCACAAGGTCCCTTCTTTTCGCGGTTTTTATTTTTTCATTCGTTTCTGAAGGGTGGGCATACGAAATTATTGGGGGGGGAAAATCTCTTCTACATCCAAACTAACGGACTGCATCGTTGAAAGAACGATTTTGATAAAATATTGGGTAATAATCGAACTTTAACGCGATCGCTTCACAAGGACCCTTCTTTTCCTGGTTTTTATTTTTTAATTCGATTCTGAAGGGTGGGCATACGTAATTATTGAGTGGGCAAATCTCTCCTACATCTAAAGTAACGGACAGCATTGATGAAAGAACGATTTTGATAATATTTTCGAAAAATATCGGACTTTAACGCGATCGCTTCACAAGGATCCTTCTTTTCGCGGTTTTTATTGTTTAATTCGATTCTGAAGGGTGGGCATACCAAATTTTTGGGTGGCCAAATCTCTCCTACATCTAAACTAACGTACTGCATCGTTGAAAGAGCGATTTTGATAATATTTTCGAAAAATATCGGACTTTAACGCGATCGCTTCACAAGGACCCTTCTTTTCGCGGTTTTTATTTTTTAATTCGATTCTGAAGGGTGGGCATACGAAATTATTGAGTGGGCAAATCTCTCCTACATCTAAACTAACGGAATGCATCGTTGCAGGAACGATTTTGATAATATTTTCGAAAAAAATCGAACTTTAACGCGATCGCTTCACAAGGACACTACTTTTTGCGGTTTTTATTTTTTAATTCGATTCTGAAGGGTGCGCATACGAAATTATTGGGTGGGCAAATCTCTCCTACATCTAAAGTAACGGACTGCATCGTTGAAAAAACGATTTTGATTATATTTTCGAAAAAATCGAACTTCAACGCGATCGCTTCACAAGGACCCTTCTTTTCGCGGTTTTTATTTTTTAATTCGATTCTGAAGGGTGGGCATACGAAATTATTGGGTGGGCAAATCTCTCTACATCTAACCTAACGGACAGCATTGATGAAAGAACGATTTTGATAATATTTTCGAAAAAAATCGAACTTTAACGCGATCGCTTCACAAGGTCCCTTCTTTTCGCGGTTTTTATTTTTTCATTCGTTTCTGAAGGGTGGGCATACGAAATTATTGGGTGGGAAAATCTCTTCTACATCCAAACTAACGGACTGCATCGTTGAAAGAACGATTTTGATAAAATATTGGGTAATAATCGAACTTTAACGCGATCGCTTCACAAGGACCCTTCTTTTCCTGGTTTTTATTTTTTAATTCGATTCTGAAGGGTGGGCATACGAAATTATTGAGTGGGCAAATCTCTCCTACATCTAAAGTAACGGACAGCATTGATGAAAGAACGATTTTGATAATATTTTCGAAAAATATCGGACTTTAACGCGATCGCTTCACAAGGATCCTTCTTTTCGCGGTTTTTATTGTTTAATTCGATTCTGAAGGGTGGGCATACGAAATTATTGAGTGGGCAAATCTCTCCTACATCTAAACTAACGGAATGCATCGTTGCAGGAACGATTTTGATAATATTTTCGAAAAAAATCGAACTTTAACGCGATCGCTTCACAAGGACACTACTTTTTGCGGTTTTTATTTTTTAATTCGATTCTGAAGGGTGCGCATACGAAATTATTGGGTGGGCAAATCTCTCCTACATCTAAAGTAACGGACTGCATCGTTGAAAAAACGATTTTGATAATATTTTCGAAAAAATCGAACTTCAACGCGATCGCTTCACAAGGACCCTTCTTTTCGCGGTTTTTATTTTTTAATTCGATTCTGAAGGGTGGGCATACGAAATTATTGGGTGGGCAAATCTCTCTACATCTAAACTAACGGACAGCATTGATGAAAGAACGATTTTGATAATATTTTCGAAAAAAATCGAACTTTAACGCGATCGCTTCACAAGGTCCCTTCTTTTCGCGGTTTTTATTTTTTAATTCGTTTCTGAAGGGTGGGCATACGAAATTATTGGGTGGCAAAATCTCTTCTACATCTAAACTAACGGACAGCATTGATGAAAGAACGATTTTGATAATATTTTCGAAAAAAATCGAACTTTAACGCGATCGCTTCACAAGGTCCCTTCTTTTCGCGGTTTTTATTTTTTAATTCGATTCTGAAGGGTGGGCATACGAAATTATTGGGTGGGCAAATCTCTTCTACATCTAAGCTAACGGACAGCATTGATGAAAGAACGATTTTGATAATATTTTCGAAAAAAATCGAACTTTAACGCGATCGCTTCACAAGGTCCCTTCTTTTCGCGGTTTTTATTTTTTAATTCGTTTCTGAAGGGTGGGCATACGAAATTATTGGGTGGCAAAATCTCTTCTACATCCAAACTAACGGACTGCATCGTTGAAAGAACGATTTTGATAAAATATTGGGTAATAATCGAACTTTAACGCGATCGCTTCACAAGGACACTACTTTTTGCGGTTTTTATTTTTTAATTCGATTCTGAAGGGTGCGCATACGAAATTATTGCGTGGGCAAATCTCTCCTACATCTAAAGTAACGGACTGCATCGTTGAAAAAACGATTTTGATAATATTTTCGAAAAAATCGAACTTCAACGCGATCGCTTCACAAGGACCCTTCTTTTCGCGGTTTTTATTTTTTAATTCGATTCTGAAGGGTGGGCATACGAAATTATTGGGTGGGCAAATCTCTTCTACATCTAAACTAACGCACAGCATTGATGAAAGAACGATTTTGATAATATTTTCGAAAAAAGTCGAACTTTAACGCGATCGCTTCACAAGGTCCCTTCTTTTCGCGGTTTATATTTTTTAATTCGTTTCTGAAGGGTGGGCATACGAAATTATTGGGTGGGAAAATCTCTTCTACATCCAACCTAACGGACTACATCGTTGAAAGAACGATTTTGATAATATTTTCGAAAAAAATCGAACTTCAACGCGATCGCTTCACAAGGAAACTACATTTTGCTGTTTTTATTTTTTAATTCGATTCTGAAGGGTGGGCATACCAAATTTTTGGTTGGCCAAATCTCTCCTACATCTAAACTAACGGACTGCATCGTTGAAAGAACGATTTTGATAATATTTTCGAAAAATATCGGACTTTAACGCGATCGCTTCACAAGGACCCTTCTTTTCGCGGTTTTTATTTTTTAATTCGATTCTGAAGGGTGGGCATACGAAATTATTGAGTGGGCAAATCTCTCCTACATCTAAACTAACGGAATGCATCGTTGCAGGAACGATTTTGATAATATTTTCGAAAAAAAATCGAACTTTAACGCGATCGCTTCACAAGGACCCTTCTTTTCGCGGTTTTTATTTTTTAATTCGATTCTGAAGGGTGGGCATACGAAATTATTGGGTGGGCAAATCTCTCTACATCTAAACTAACGGACAGCATTGATGAAAGAACGATTTTGATAATATTTTCGAAAAAAATCGAACTTCAACGCGATCGCTTCACAAGGAAACTACTTTTTGCTGTTTTTACTTTTTAATTCGATTCTGAAGGGTGGGCATACGAAATTATTGGGTGGGCAAATCTCTTCTACATCTAAACTAACGGACAGCATTGATGAAAGAACGATTTTGATAATATTTTCGAAAAAAATCGAACTTTAACGCGATCGCTTCACAAGGTCCCTTCTTTTCGCGGTTTTTATTTTTTCATTCGTTTCTGAAGGGTGGGCATACGAAATTATTGGGTGGGAAAATCTCTTCTACATCCAAACTAACGGACTGCATCGTTGAAAGAACGATTTTGATAAAACATTGGGTAATAATCGAACTTTAACGCGATCGCTTCACAAGGACCCTTCTTTTCCTGGTTTTTATTTTTTAATTCGATTCTGAAGGGTGGGCATACGAAATTATTGAGTGGGCAAATCTCTCCTACATCTAAACTAACGGACAGCATTGATAAAAGAACGATTTTGATAATATTTTCGAAAAATATCGGACTTTAACGCGATCGCTTCACAAGGATCCTTCTTTTCGCGGTTTTTATTGTTTAATTCGTTTCTGAAGGGTGGGCATACGAAATTATTGGGTGGGAAAATCTCTTCTACATCTAAACTAACGGACAGCATTGATGAAAGAACGATTTTGATAATATTTTCGAAAAAAGTCGAACTTTAACGCGATCGTTTCACAAGGTCCCATCTTTTCGCGGTTTTTATTTTTTAATTCGTTTCTGAAGGGTGGGCATACGAAATTGTTGGGTGGGAAAATCTCTTCTACATCTAAACTAACGGACAGCATTGATGAAAGAACGATTTTGATAATATTTTCGAAAAATATCGGACTTTAACGCGATCGCTTCACAAGGATCCTTCTTTTCGCGGTTTTTATTGTTTAATTCGATTCTGAAGGGTGGGCATACCAAATTTTTGGGTGGTCAAATCTCTCCTACATCTAAACTAACGTACTGCATCGTTGAAAGAGCGATTTTGATAATATTTTCGAAAAATATCGGACTTTAACGCGATCGCTTCACAAGGACCCTTCATTTCGCGGTTTTTATTTTTTAATTCGATTCTGATGGGTGGGCATACGAAATTATTGAGTGGGCAAATCTCTCCTACATCTAAACTAACGGAATGCATCGTTGCAGGAACGATTTTGATAATATTTTCGAAAAAAATCGAACTTTAACGCGAACGCTTCACAAGGTCCCTTCTTTTCGCGGTTTTTATTTTTTAATTCGTTTCTGAAGGGTGGGCATACGAAATTATTGGGTGGAAAAATCTCTTCTACATCTAAACTAACGGACAGCATTGATGAAAGAACGATTTTGATAATATTTTCGAAAAAAATCGAACTTTAACGCGATCGCTTCACAAGGTCCCTTCTTTTCGCGGTTTTTATTTTTTAAATCGTTTCTGAAGGGTGGGCATACGAAATTATTGGGTGGGAAAATCTCTTCTACATCCAAAGTAACGGACTGCATCGTTGAAAGAACGATTTTGATAATATTTTCGAAAAAAATCGCACTTCAACGCGATCGCTTCACAAGGACCCTTCTTTTCGCGGTTTTTATTTTTTAATTCGATTCTGAAGGGTGGGCATACGAAATTATTGGGTGGGCAAATCTCTTCTACATCTAAGCTAACGGACAGCATTGATGAAAGAACGATTTTGATAATATTTTCGAAAAAAATCGAACTTTAACGCGATCGCTTCACAAGGTCCCTTCTTTTCGCGGTTTTTATTTTTTAATTCGTTTCTGAAGGGTGGGCATACGAAATTATTGGGTGGCAAAATCTCTTCTACATCCAAACTAACGGACTGCATCGTTGAAAGAACGATTTTGATAAAATATTGGGTAATAATCGAACTTTAACGCGATCGCTTCACAAGGACACTACTTTTTGTGGTTTTAATTTTTTAA
The DNA here is from genome assembly GCA_944738655.2 of Andrena hattorfiana. Classification (NCBI taxonomy): domain Eukaryota; kingdom Metazoa; phylum Arthropoda; class Insecta; order Hymenoptera; family Andrenidae; genus Andrena; species Andrena hattorfiana. The sequence goes on from OX122895.1 coordinate 15,626,197, forward strand.
TTCGATTATGAAGGGTGCGCATACGAAATTATTGCGTGGGCAAATCTCTCCTACATCTAAAGTAACGGACTGCATCGTTGAAAAAACGATTTTGATAATATTTTCGAAAAAATCGAACTTCAACGCGATCGCTTCACAAGGACCCTTCTTTTCGCGGTTTTTATTTTTTAATTCGATTCTGAAGGGTGGGCATACGAAATTATTGGGTGGGCAAATCTCTTCTACATCTAAACTAACGGACAGCATTGATGAAAGAACGATTTTGATAATATTTTCGAAAAAAGTCGAACTTTAACGCGATCGCTTCACAAGGTCCCTTCTTTTCGCGGTTTATATTTTTTAATTCGTTTCTGAAGGGTGGGCATACGAAATTATTGGGTGGGAAAATCTCTTCTACATCCAACCTAACGGACTACATCGTTGAAAGAACGATTTTGATAATATTTTCGAAAAAAATCGAACTTCAACGCGATCGCTTCACAAGGATCCTTCTTTTCGCGGTTTTTATTGTTTAATTCGTTTCTGAAGGGTGGGCATACGAAATTATTGGGTGGGAAAATCTCTTCTACATCCAAACTAACGGACTGCATCGTTGAAAGAACGATTTTGATAATATTTTCGAAAAAAATCGCACTTCAACGCGATCGCTTCATAAGGACCCTTCTTTTCGCGGTTTTTATTTTTTAATTCGATTCTGAAGGGTGGGCATACGAAATTATTGGGTGGGCAAATCTCTTCTACATCTAAGCTAACGGACAGCATTGATGAAAGAACGATTTTGATAATATTTTCGAAAAAAATCGAACTTTAACGCGATCGCTTCACAAGGTCCCTTCTTTTCGCGGTTTTTATTTTTTAATTCGTTTCTGAAGGGTGGGCATACGAAATTATTGGGTGGCAAAATCTCTTCTACATCCAAACTAACGGACTGCATCGTTGAAAGAACGATTTTGATAAAATATTGGGTAATAATCGAACTTTAACGCGATCGCTTCACAAGGACACTACTTTTTGCGGCTTTTACTTTTTAATTCGATTCTGAAGGGTGCGCATACGAAATTATTGCGTGGGCAAATCTCTCCTACATCTAAAGTAACGGACTGCATCGTTGAAAAAACGATTTTGATAATATTTTCGAAAAAATCGAACTTCAACGCGATCGCTTCACAAGGACCCTTCTTTTCGCGGTTTCTATTTTTTAATTCGATTCTGAAGGGTGGGCATACGAAATTATTGGGTGGGAAAATCTCTTCTACATCCAACCTAACGGACTACATCGTTGAAAGAACGATTTTGATAATATTTTCGAAAAAAATCGGACTTCAACGCGATCGCTTCACAAGGACCCTTCTTTTCGCGGTTTTTATTTTTTAATTCGTTTCTGAAGGGTGGGCATACGAAATTGTTGGGTGGGAAAATCTCTTCTACATCTAAACTAACGGACAGCATTGATGAAAGAACGATTTTGATAATATTTTCGAAAAAAGTCGAACTTTAACGCGATCGCTTCACAAGGTCCCTTCTTTTCGCGGTTTATATTTTTTAATTCGTTTCTGAAGGGTGGGCATACGAAATTATTGGGTGGGAAAATCTCTTCTACATCCAACCTAACGGACTACATCGTTGAAAGAACGATTTTGATAATATTTTCGAAAAAAATCGAACTTCAACGCGATCGCTTCACAAGGATCCTTCTTTTCGCGGTTTTTATTGTTTAATTCGTTTCTGAAGGGTGGGCATACGAAATTATTGGGTGGGAAAATCTCTTCTACATCCAACCTAACGGACTACATCGTTGAAAGAACGATTTTGATAATATTTTCGAAAAAAATCGGACTTCAACGCGATCGCTTCACAAGGAAACTACATTTTGCTGTTTTTATTTTTTAATTCGATTCTGAAGGGTGGGCATACCAAATTTTGGGTTGGCCAAATCTCTCCTACATCTAAACTAACGGACTGCATCGTTGAAAGAACGATTTTGATAATATTTTCGAAAAATATCGGACTTTAACGCGATCGCTTCACAAGGACCCTTCTTTTCGCGGTTTTTATTTTTTAATTCGATTCTGAAGGGTGGGCATACGAAATTATTGAGTGGGCAAATCTCTCCTACATCTAAACTAACGGAATGCATCGTTGCAGGAACGATTTTGATAATATTTTCGAAAAAAAATCGAACTTTAACGCGATCGCTTCACAAGGACCCTTCTTTTCGCGGTTTTTATTTTTTAATTCGATTCTGAAGGGTGGGCATACGAAATTATTGGGTGGGCAAATCTCTCTACATCTAAACTAACGGATAGCATTGATGAAAGAACGATTTTGATAATATTTTCGAAAAAAATCGAACTTCAACGCGATCGCTTCACAAGGAAACTACTTTTTGCTGTTTTTATTTTTTAATTCGATTCTGAAGGGTGGGCATACGAAATTATTGGGTGGGCAAATCTCTTCTACATCTAAACTAACGGACAGCATTGATGAAAGAACGATTTTGATAATATTTTCGAAAAAAATCGAACTTTAACGCGATCGCTTCACAAGGTCCCTTCTTTTCGCGGTTTTTATTTTTTCATTCGTTTCTGAAGGGTGGGCATACGAAATTATTGGGTGGGAAAATCTCTTCTACATCCAAACTAACGGACTGCATCGTTGAAAGAACGATTTTGATAAAATATTGGGTAATAATCGAACTTTAACGCGATCGCTTCACAAGGACCCTTCTTTTCCTGGTTTTTATTTTTTAATTCGATTCTGAAGGGTGGGCATACGAAATTATTGAGTGGGCAAATCTCTCCTACATCTAAACTAACGGACAGCATTGATAAAAGAACGATTTTGATAATATTTTCGAAAAATATCGGACTTTAACGCGATCGCTTCACAAGGATCCTTCTTTTCGCGGTTTTTATTGTTTAATTCGTTTCTGAAGGGTGGGCATACGAAATTATTGGGTGGGAAAATCTCTTCTACATCTAAACTAACGGACAGCATTGATGAAAGAACGATTTTGATAATATTTTCGAAAAAAGTCGAACTTTAACGCGATCGTTTCACAAGGTCCCATCTTTTCGCGGTTTTTATTTTTTAATTCGTTTCTGAAGGGTGGGCATACGAAATTGTTGGGTGGGAAAATCTCTTCTACATCTAAACTAACGGACAGCATTGATGAAAGAACGATTTTGATAATATTTTCGAAAAAAGTCGAACTTTAACGCGATCGCTTCACAAGGTCCCTTCTTTTCGCGGTTTATATTTTTTAATTCGTTTCTGAAGGGTGGGCATACGAAATTATTGGGTGGCAAAATCTCTTCTACATCCAGCCTAACGGACTACATCGTTGAAAGAACGATTTTGATAATATTTTCGAAAAAAATCGAACTTCAACGCGATCGCTTCACAAGGATCCTTCTTTTCGCGGTTTTTATTGTTTAATTCGTTTCTGAAGGGTGGGCATACGAAATTATTGGGTGGGAAAATCTCTTCTACATCCAAACTAATGGACTGCATCGTTGAAAGAACGATTTTGATAATATTTTCGAAAAAAATCGCACTTCAACGCGATCGCTTCATAAGGACCCTTCTTTTCGCGGTTTTTATTTTTTAATTCGATTCTGAAGGGTGGGCATACGAAATTATTGGGTGGGCAAATCTCTTCTACATCTAAGCTAACGGACAGCATTGATGAAAGAACGATTTTGATAATATTTTCGAAAAAAATCGAACTTTAACGCGATCGCTTCACAAGGTCCCTTCTTCTCGCGGTTTTTATTTTTTAATTCGTTTCTGAAGGGTGGGCATACGAAATTATTGGGTGGCAAAATCTCTTCTACATCCAAACTAACGGACTGCATCGTTGAAAGAACGATTTTGATAAAATATTGGGTAATAATCGAACTTTAACGCGATCGCTTCACAAGGACACTACTTTTTGCGGCTTTTACTTTTTAATTCGATTCTGAAGGGTGCGCATACGAAATTATTGCGTGGGCAAATCTCTCCTACATCTAAAGTAACGGACTGCATCGTTGAAAAAACGATTTTGATAATATTTTCGAAAAAATCGAACTTCAACGCGATCGCTTCACAAGGACCCTTCTTTTCGCGGTTTTTATTTTTTAATTCGATTCTGAAGGGTGGGCATACGAAATTATTGGGTGGGCAAATCTCTTCTACATCTAAACTAACGGACAGCAGTGACGAAAGAACGATTTTGATAATATTTTCGAAAAAAGTCGAACTTTAACGCGATCGTTTCACAAGGTCCCATCTTTTCGCGGTTTTTATTTTTTAATTCGTTTCTGAAGGGTGGGCATACGAAATTGTTGGGTGGGAAAATCTCTTCTACATCTAAACTAACGGACAGCATTGATGAAAGAACGATTTTGATAATATTTTCGAAAAAAGTCGAACTTTAACGCGATCGCTTCACAAGGTCCCTTCTTTTCGCGGTTTATATTTTTTAATTCGTTTCTGAAGGGTGGGCATACGAAATTATTGGGTGGGAAAATCTCTTCTACATCCAACCTAACGGACTACATCGTTGAAAGAACGATTTTGATAATATTTTCGAAAAAAATCGAACTTCAACGCGATCGCTTCACAAGGATCCTTCTTTTCGCGGTTTTTATTGTTTAATTCGTTTCTGAAGGGTGGGCATACGAAATTATTGGGTGGGAAAATCTCTTCTACATCCAACCTAACGGACTACATCGTTAAAAGAACGATTTTGATAATATTTTCGAAAAAAATCGAACTTCAACGCGATCGCTTCACAAGGAAACTACATTTTGCTGTTTTTATTTTTTAATTCGATTCTGAAGGGTGGGCATACCAAATTTTGGGTTGGCCAAATCTCTCCTACATCTAAACTAACGGACTGCATCGTTGAAAGAACGATTTTGATAATATTTTCGAAAAATATCGGACTTTAACGCGATCGCTTCACAAGGACCCTTCTTTTCGCGGTTTTTATTTTTTAATTCGATTCTGAAGGGTGGGCATACGAAATTATTGAGTGGGCAAATCTCTCCTACATCTAAACTAACGGAATGCATCGTTGCAGGAACGATTTTGATAATATTTTCGAAAAAAAATCGAACTTTAACGCGATCGCTTCACAAGGACCCTTCTTTTCGCGGTTTTTATTTTTTAATTCGATTCTGAAGGGTGGGCATACGAAATTATTGGGTGGGCAAATCTCTCTACATCTAAACTAACGGATAGCATTGATGAAAGAACGATTTTGATAATATTTTCGAAAAAAATCGAACTTCAACGCGATCGCTTCACAAGGAAACTACTTTTTGCTGTTTTTATTTTTTAATTCGATTCTGAAGGGTGGGCATACGAAATTATTGGGTGGGCAAATCTCTTCTACATCTAAACTAACGGACAGCATTGATGAAAGAACGATTTTGATAATATTTTCGAAAAAAATCGAACTTTAACGCGATCGCTTCACAAGGTCCCTTCTTTTCGCGGTTTTTATTTTTTCATTCGTTTCTGAAGGGTGGGCATACGAAATTATTGGGTGGGAAAATCTCTTCTACATCCAAACTAACGGACTGCATCGTTGAAAGAACGATTTTGATAAAATATTGGGTAATAATCGAACTTTAACGCGATCGCTTCACAAGGACCCTTTATTTCCTGGTTTTTATTTTTTAATTCGATTCTGAAGGGTGGGCATACGAAATTATTGAGTGGGCAAATCTCTCCTACATCTAAACTAACGGACAGCATTGATAAAAGAACGATTTTGATAATATTTTCGAAAAATATCGGACTTTAACGCGATCGCTTCACAAGGATCCTTCTTTTCGCGGTTTTTATTGTTTAATTCGTTTCTGAAGGGTGGGCATACGAAACTATTGGGTGGGAAAATCTCTTCTACATCTAAACTAACGGACAGCATTGATGAAAGAACGATTTTGATAATATTTTCGAAAAAAGTCGAACTTTAACGCGATCGTTTCACAAGGTCCCATCTTTTCGCGGTTTTTATTTTTTAATTCGTTTCTGAAGGGTGGGCATACGAAATTGTTGGGTGGGAAAATCTCTTCTACATCTAAACTAACGGACAGCATTGATGAAAGAACGATTTTGATAATATTTTCGAAAAAAGTCGAACTTTAACGCGATCGCTTCACAAGGTCCCTTCTTTTCGCGGTTTATATTTTTTAATTCGTTTCTGAAGGGTGGGCATACGAAATTATTGGGTGGGAAAATCTCTTCTACATCCAAACTAACGGACTGCATCGTTGAAAGAACGATTTTGATAATATTTTCGAAAAAAATCGCACTTCAACGCGATCGCTTCATAAGGACCCTTCTTTTCGCGGTTTTTATTTTTTAATTCGATTCTGAAGGGTGGGCATACGAAATTATTGGGTGGGCAAATCTCTTCTACATCTAAGCTAACGGACAGCATTGATGAAAGAACGATTTTGATAATATTTTCGAAAAAAATCGAACTTTAACGCGATCGCTTCACAAGGTCCCTTCTTTTCGCGGTTTTTATATTTTAATTCGTTTCTGAAGGTTGGGCATACGAAATTATTGGGTGGCAAAATCTCTTCTACATCCAAACTAACGGACTGCATCGTTGAAAGAACGATTTTGATAAAATATTGGGTAATAATCGAACTTTAACGCGATCGCTTCACAAGGACACTACTTTTTGCGGCTTTTATTTTTTAATTCGATTCTGAAGGGTGCGCATACGAAATTATTGCGTGGGCAAATCTCTCCTACATCTAAAGTAACGGACTGCATCGTTGAAAAAACGATTTTGATAATATTTTCGAAAAAATCGAACTTCAACGCGATCGCTTCACAAGGACCCTTCTTTTCGCGGTTTTTATTTTTTAATTCGATTCTGAAGGGTGGGCATACGAAATTATTGGGTGGGCAAATCTCTTCTACATCTAAACTAACGGACAGCATTGATGAAAGAACGATTTTGATAATATTTTCGAAAAAAATGGAACTTTAACGCGATCGCTTCACAAGGTCCCTTCTTTTCGCGGTTTTTATTTTTTCATTCGTTTCTGAAGGGTGGGCATACGAAATTATTGGGTGGGAAAATCTCTTCTACATCCAAACTAACGGACTGCATCGTTGAAAGAACGATTTTGATAAAATATTGGGTAATAATCGAACTTTAACGCGATCGCTTCACAAGGACCCTTCTTTTCCTGGTTTTTATTTTTTAATTCGATTCTGAAGGGTGGGCATACGAAATTATTGAGTGGCCAAATCTCTCCTGCATCTAAACTAACGGACAGCATTGATGAAAGAAGGATTTTGATAATATTTTCGAAAAATATCGAACTTTAACGCGATCGCTTCACAAGGTCCCTTCTTTTCGCGGTTTTTATTTTTTCATTCGTTTCTGAAGGGTGGGCATACGAAATTATTGGGTGGGCAAATCTCTTCTACATCAAAACTAACGGACAGCATTGATGAAAGAACGATTTTGATAATATTTTCGAAAAAAATCGAACTTTAACGCGATCGCTTCACAAGGTCCCTTCTTTTCGCGGTTTTTATTTTTTCATTCGTTTCTGAAGGGTGGGCATACGAAATTATTGGGTGGGAAAATCTCTTCTACATCCAAACTAACGGACTGCATCGTTGAAAGAACGATTTTGATAAAATATTGGGTAATAATCGAACTTTAACGCGATCGCTTCACAAGGACCCTTCTTTTCCTGGTTTTTATTTTTTAATTCGATTCTGAAGGGTGGGCATACGAAATTATTGAGTGGGCAAATCTCTCCTACATCTAAACTAACGGACAGCATTGATAAAAGAACGATTTTGATAATATTTTCGAAAAATATCGGACTTTAACGCGATCGCTTCACCAGGATCCTTCTTTTCGCGGTTTTTATTGTTTAATTCGTTTCTGAAGGGTGGGCATACGAAATTATTGGGTGGGAAAATCTCTTCTACATCTAAACTAACGTACAGCATTGATGAAAGAACGATTTTGATAAGATTTTCGAAAAAAGTCGAACTTTAACGCGATCGTTTCACAAGGTCCCATCTTTTCGCGGTTTTTATTTTTTAATTCGTTTCTGAAGGGTGGGCATACGAAATTGTTGGGTGGGAAAATCTCTTCTACATCTAAGCTAACGGACAGCATTGATGAAAGAACGATTTTGATAATATTTTCGAAAAAAGTCGAACTTTAACGCGATCGCTTCACAAGGTCCCTTCTTTTCGCGGTTTATATTTTTT